>CP025650.1:11044546-11084274 GCA_003576665.1 Ipomoea trifida
CCATTTAGCTAGGGGAAAATTAGTCTTTTATGTGTATGCAAACTATCAAAATCCTACATATGAAAAACCGGAGATTCCCCCTTCCATTTATTATGCTTGTATTATATATATTTATTTATGGTTGATTTGTTCCGTATATCAATGTCGACGGTACTACGGTGTGTGCACTTTAGTATGCTTCGGACATATGCACACTATTACACGTTTATGCACTTGTGTTGTGCACATATATGCTCTTTGCAGTTGTGTGCACTCACATGGTTGTTTGTGTTAATTCTACATGGGTTGATATGCATTTATTCATACATTTTATCATAAAAAATTAATACACTTTTAAATACACACATAATTACAATTTCACCCCTATAAAAACAATAATACCAAAATTAAGGAAAATCTTATTCATTAAAAAATGATTTGATAGATGTGTTCTCATGTGGGAAGGTGTTCTTATATAATCCAAGATCATCAATGAGAAAAGGATTTTTCGGTAAAAAAGTAAGAACTAATCTCAACCGTTTCAGGGCTTCTATATATATATATATATATATATATATATATATATATATATATATATATATTGTTTCTAGTGCAAACGGCTTCGCGGTGCTAACGTGCAGACAAATCTAGTCCATCCATCTAAAGATGATGATCAAAGGCTGACAATTAATAAAAATGAGAAAAAACGTGGTGCCATTTTTAAAAATTTTATATAATTACAATTGTGCATTTAGAAATGTTTGACAGTGAATTTGAAAATGCTTTGAGTGCACAAAAGTCACTACTTGTTCTCATCACATTGTTCGAAATGCACGTTCAGGTATATGCGGATGCACTGTCAAATATTTTAAATGCACAATTGTAAAACTAAGAGAAAAATACGATGATATTTTTTTTAAATAATTTTTTGTAATTACAATTGTGCATTTATAAATGTTTAACAATGCATTGCATGTTCGCTTCGGAGTCTTTTCCAATTTTGATCCCTACACACACACACAATATTGATGCAGTATAGTAGTTATTATCAATATATAAGCTTGATAGTTTGAGATAGTTGATAGGTGGACTATAAATGCAACTGCAAAGTTAGTGGATTGACTAAGAGAATCAAACTCTATAAGCGCAACCCAAAGTGAATCTGAATTAATCTCATGAAAAATTGTATTGGTAGATAATTTATTGTTGAAAAACTTACAATTTTTGGCAACCCTAGTGTGTTTGAAACCCTAAGTTCTCAAAAAAAATATATATATCTTGATCACTTTTGGAAATTTGAAAAATTTTGATCGTTATTTTTTTTTTTCTAATATATAAAAAGTAGTCGTAATACTGAGCGCAACAAAGTAGTAAAAAAATTTGGCTGACCAGACAGTCCGCGATTACTAATAATTTTTACACAAAATGGTTTGAAACTGTAAATATATTAAATAAAAAAAATAAAAAATTTCAGCCATGAATGTTGAAAAATGATCTCGTCCTCTCATTTTATTTTATTATTAAAAAAATTTATGGGTAGATTCCATTAATTTTCTGGTCCTCTTCTTCTCCTCTTCTTTTATTTTATTTTTATTTTTGAAAGAAAGATATTCAATCTTGGAACAATATAATTCCTGGAATGTGATTACAGGATCACTGTGGTCGTCCAAACAGTGCCGAGGATTTGAAAGAACAGTAACCAGTCGGAGTATATATACATTTGTTGTCATTTTGAGTATACAATATTATATTGCATATTTGCATCTAGCTTATAGCCACCTCTGGCCTACTTGGCTTTATATATACTACGGAGATCATGCCCTTCTTTTATCCACCAAAATTCTCAAGTTTTAAATCTCCACCTCAATTCATAAATTTATTCTTATTTTTCACATCTATAATTTATAGAATCCCTATATACCGACCACATAGAATAGTGTTGGATCGACTAGACTAGGCACAGCCTGTACATAAGTATATTGTTTGAGTTTGGGTGGTTGCCATATGTCCCTTTCTTAAAACTTTGGTAGAGGAAATAAATGGTAGGATAGGTCTCAAACAATTGATCAGTTTTAATTCATAAAGTGTTTGTATATTGGTATGTACCAATAATAGAGTTAATTTCATATATATTTTTGTACTTTACACCTTGCAACTGCTAAACAAAACAGAGTTATGGATTCTCTTTGGATTAGTCAATCAGCTAAGTTGTGTCTCAAGGGTAACTGTATTATTATTATCCTTCTGAGGAAAAAAAAAGGCTTACGAATTGTGCAATTAGTTTGGAGTCTTGTTGGAGGAGATAAATTGCAAGATGTATCTCAACAAGTTATTCAAAGTATTCATACACTAATATCCACTTGTCAGTGAAAACAAGGCTCTTGATTCTGCCAACCAACTGAGTTATGCTCCTAAAACGAATGCTTTAAATTTATTTAAAATAAGAAGATGTGTTATATATATATATATATATATATTATATATATATATATATATATATATATATATATATATATTATATATATATATAGGGACATGATGATCACATGAGAACTAGTCCACCATCAAAGAATTGTGGACTAATATTGACCATAGATTTTATAGGATCAATGACCAGATGTGGATTCCAAATTTATGGTTGAATCCTACAATTGGAGGGCACATGCACAACTTAATAACTAACTAAGGGCACATCAGTAAATGAGGATTCCAATAACTAATCCTGAAAAAATGTTGCACAACACATATCAACGGGTTGCACACCACACCACACCACAACGGGTTGAACAACCCACACAGGCGAGCACAGGCACCCCAACATGTTCAATAGACCGGTTGGACCAACGGGTCTATTGAACTCGCTGATATGTCATGTGAACTGATCCTTCAACCAAAACACCTTAAGAACACAAACCACGCACTTTAAGCATTAAAACTGAGCACCTTAAGTACACAAATCACACACCTTAAGGGGGTGTTTGGTTGGGTGTAGTTTGGGGGGAATTGGAATTCATTGAATTGCAAATTCAATGAATTCCAAACTACATTGTTTGGTTGGAGGGAATTGCAATTCCGCGAAATTGCAATTCCCTCCAAATGATGAATTGCAATTCATGGGGTACCCCCCATGAATTGCAATTCAATGGAGAGGAGGGGCAATTTTGTTGGTGTAAAGACAATTTTGCCCCTCCTCACATACCCTTTGTTTTTTTTTTAATTTAAAGATTATTATTATTTTGAAAGAATTATTATTATTATTATTTAAAGAATTATTATTATTATTATTATTATTATTATTTTTATTATTATTATTATTAGAATTATTATTATTATTCTACTATTACTATAACTACAACATCTACTACTAAACATAAGGGCATTTTAGTCATTTTGTCATTTCTTACCTTTCAATTCCTGTACTCCTATTCTGCATACCAAACACTGTAATTGCAATTCCTACTTTATTCATTGAATTGCAATTCCACCGAATTACAATTCTTTATTCCTCCCTAATTCCCTCCTCCCAACCAAACGGCCTGTAAGCATTAAAAAGAAGAGGACCAGAAAATTAATGGAATCTACCCATAAATTTTTTTAATAATAAAATAAAATGAGAGGACGAGATCATTTTTCAACATTCATGGCTGAAATTTTTTTATTTTTTTTATTTAATATATTTACAGTTTCAAACCATTTTGTGGTAAAAATTATTAGTAATCGCGGACTGTCTTGGTCAGCCAAATTTTTTACTACTTTGTTGCGCTCAGTATTACCGACTACTTTTATATATTAGAAAAAAAAAAAATAACGATCAAAATTTTTTCAAATTTCCAAAGTGATCAAGATATATATATTTTTTTTTTGAGAACTTAGGGTTTCAAACACACTAGGGTTGCCAAAAATTGTAAGTTTTTCAACAATAAATTATCTACCAATACAATTTTTCATGAGATTAATTCAGATTCACTTTGGGTTGCGCTTATAGAGTTTGATTCTCTTAGTCAATCCACTAACTTTGCAGTTGCATTTATAGTCCACCTATCAACTATCTCAAACTATCAAGCTTATATATTGATAATAACTACTACTACTGCATCAATATTGTGTGTGTGTGTAGGGATCAAAATTGGAAAAGACTCCCGAAGCGAACATGCAAATGCATTGTTAAACATTTATAAATGCACAATTGTAATTACAAAAAATTATTTAAAAAAATATCATCGTATTTTTCTCTTAGTTTTACAATTGTGCATTTAAAAATATTTGACAGTGCATCCGCATATACCTGAACGTGCATTTCGAACAATGTGATGAGAACAAGTAGTGACTTTTGTGCACTCAAAGCATTTTCAAATTCACTGTCAAACATTTCTAAATGCACAATTGTAATTATATAAAATTTTTAAAAATGGCACCACGTTTTTTCTCATTTTTATTAATTGTCAGCCTTTGATCATCATCTTTAGATGGATGGACTAGATTTGTCTGCACGTTAGCACCCGCGAAGCCGTTTGCACTAGAAACAATATATATATATATATAAAACCATTGAAGAAGCCCTGATAGACGGTTGAGATTAGTTCTTACTTTTTTACCGAAAAATCCTTTTCTCATTTGATCTTGGGATTATATAAGAACACCTTCCCACATGAGAACACATCTATCAAATCATTTTTAATGAATAAGATTTTTCCTTAATTTTGGTATTATTGTTTTTATAGGGGTGAAATTGTAATTATGTGTGTATTTAAAAGTGTATTAATTTTTTATGATAAAATGTATGAATAAATGCATATCAACCCATGTAGAATTAACACAAACAACCATGTGAGTGCACACAACTGCAAAGAGCATATATGTGCACAACACAAGTGCATAAACGTGTAATAGTGTGCATATGTCCGAAGCATACTAAAGTGCACACACCGTAGTACCGTCGACATTGATATACGGAACAAATCAACCATAAATAAATATATATAATACAAGCATAATAAATGGAAGGGGGAATCTCCGGTTTTTCATATGTAGGATTTTGCATACACATAAAAGACTAATTTTCCCCTAGCTAAATGGTAATCATTTCTTCTTCTTCTTTTTTTTTTGAATGCTAATTACATAAGATTAATAATGACCATTGACCTTTTATTTTATATGACTTAGATCTGTTCTAATATAGGATGGAGTTCCAAGGAATTACCCATGGAGTGCGGATGAGATGACACAAGTTTCTTCCACCTTAACTAAATGTGTCGGGTTTGAGTTCCTATTCGTAATTAGTCTCAATGTGTAAAGTTCTAGTATACTGAAGGAATTAAAATTCATAAAATTTGAGGAAAATTTAATTGGTTCATTGAAACTTTTTTCTGAAGAAATTTGAATTATTCGAGTATTAACTATTAACAAAATATTTTCTTTTGTAATATTAGGTATATATCTTTTTTTTTTTGTTATGGCATTTGAGAACAAAGTTAAGTTCGGCCAAACAGAGTCATGGCTTGATTGTATTGAGGATAGTTTAATTAGATATGAAAATTATAAAATAATACTTATTTAAATATTTATTATAATTAAATATATAATGATAATAATTTAATTTAATTTTTAAATTTATCATGAAAGTTATCTATTATAATCTTCTTAATTTGAACCATCAACCTAAACTAGATTATTTACTTCTAAACTTTTCTGCCGACTAAAATCACAATATAATATGACTTTATCCACTAGAAACTTTTTAAATTACGCACAAACTTAATTACAACAAAAGAGAGTGGAAAGTGACACTTGTATGCCCCAATTTCATTCAATTTTATACATCTCCCCTACACTCCAACAAAATATAATGTACACTTTTTGCCCCTCCCTTTCTCTCTCCTTCTTTCTCTCTCTGCTGACGCCTATATCTTTACTCCCAGCACTATCTCCTTCTTCTCGTGCCCAGAAAACTCTCACACATACCCCCCCCTTTCTTTTTCCACCTTTCTTTTGCATGTGATTCTTGTAACAACTATTTCCCCTTCATCTCTCTATTTCTCCCTCACTTTCATCATCTTCTTCACCTTAGTTCCTGGGTTAACATAACCAAAATGTTGCATCCTGATAGAGAGGATAGTGTTCATGGCGGCTCTTCTAATGTTCTTGTGTGTTCTAGGATGGAGAGTGTTAAGCTCCAGATTATTGATCCTCCTATAAGTTCCTCCAAAAGTAATGTAAGTCCCTGCTCCAATAATGATATCCCAGATCAAGATCACTCCCCTCCTGGCCAGTTCTCAGTCCTACGTGCATCCTCTCACCCCGTGACACTCAAGGTATTATGTAATGTTTGATAATTTCTTATGTTCTTTTTTTCGGGTAACGAGAGAAACCCTAAATCACTATCTGAGGGTAAGTTCGAATAAACTCTACCTGATTTTAGCTGGCAAAGAATCACAGGGAAATTTACCTGAGAGAGCGTATACTGGTAAATTCTACTTTGTGACCCTAGTTGGCTATTGCTGACTGGTTTAAACTAAGAAGGTCAATTGGTTGGGCAGTTTTATATTATATGTTGTTTGAAAGTTTAAATAACGGTGGATTATGGTTTGAAAGCTGAAACAACCTTAAACGTTGCAGTTTGAGGATGTTGCGTATTCTATCAAGATAGAGAGCAATGGAGGGAGCTGTTTATTAACGTCGTCTAAACGGAATCAAACACGAGTTTTGCTTAACGGCGTGAGCGGGACGGCGAGGCCCGGCGAGCTTCTGGCGATGTTAGGGCCGTCCGGGAGCGGGAAGACGACGCTGCTGACGGCGCTGGCCGGACGGCTGCCGGGGAAATTCTCCGGCTCCGTGACGTACAACTCCCAACCGATTTCCAGCTCGGTGAAGCGGCGGATAGGATTCGTGACCCAAGACGAGGTTTTGTACCCTCATTTAACGGTCCTCGAGACGCTAACCTACGCCGCTCTGTTAAGGTTGCCGGAGAAGCTGACGAAAGCAGAGAAGGCGGAGCAGGCGGAGATGGTGATCATGGAGCTGGGGCTAAACCGGTGCCGGAATAGCATGATCGGCGGGACTTTGTTCCGGGGGGTTTCCGGCGGGGAGAGGAAACGGGTGAGTATTGGTCAAGAAATGTTGGTGAATCCGAGTTTGTTGCTTCTAGATGAGCCGACCTCCGGGCTGGACTCCACCACGGCCCAGCGCATCGTCGCTACCTTGCGCTGGCTGGCCCGCGGTGGCCGGACCGTCGTAACCACCATCCACCAGCCCTCCAGCCGGCTTTACCGAATGTTTGATAAGGTTTTGGTGCTGTCCGAAGGTTGTCCCATTTATAGTGGAAAGGGTAGCTCTGTCATGGACTATTTTGCTGCCATTGGATATGTTCCTGCTTTCAACTTCATGAATCCTGCAGATTTTCTCCTCGATCTTGCTAATGGTATGAAAATTTTCTCCTCCTTAATCTTATCTGTTTAGTTTCAAAACTACTAACTACATAGTTTTTGATTATCTAGTTGTCATAATATTAACAATTTAACCATATCCCTCTATGGTAAGCTACAGTATACCTCTCGAATACTCGGCTAACCCAACAAAAATTCAACAAAATTTTTTTAAATCCGAAGAAAATTATAACTTTTTAATTACCAAGTTAAAAATCTGATTAACTTGGCTGGAATTCCAGTTTAGTTCCAGAACTTTGGCATATGAGTAATAATGATGTGGTTGATATTATCCTTTCATGGAAGTGATGATATGTCCATATTTATCTAAGTGAAAAAGTGTTTATTGTTAATTCCACCTGTGATAGATATCTAGGATATATATAACAGATATTTTCAGAATTCAGATTAGGATTGAACTTTAGCCAACTTGAGTAAAGTATTACAGGGGTGGCTAGACAGAGGTTAGCTATTACTTATAACGTGGTAAGTTAAAATCAACACAAAATCTTAACATAGAACAAGTACTGTTTAGTATATGTTGGTTAAAATCAACACAAAGTCTTGGACATAGATTGAAGGTTTAATTAGTATCGTTAAAATTAATGTTGTCTGCAATCATGACGATAAATGAGTGAGTATTTAGATTTAGATTTAAAATAGTGTCAAATGGTTATGTTCCGACGATATACACCCTGATTTTTGGGAGTGAGTACTCCCTGCAAAATTAGATTGGTACGGAGACTTAAATTCTTCATGGGTTTTCTTCAGTCTTTCAAACTTTCCTATCTTCCAGGAGGCTAGGGAGGTGGCAAGTGGGTGGGTGGGTGGATTTGTGTGTTCTGTCATACACTATAATATGACTTTCAATCAATTTAGATTGGCTTCATTCTACACGTACAGCCAACTCAGTTGATTCCTAAGTAGTAGACTGTAATTCTGTAAATAAGGATACAAAATCGAGTCTTGTCAGTCCCAGTGTGTAAGTTACACTTTGTGGACATTAGACACCAGTCCTACCACTTAATGAATCACCGTGATTTATCACTCTATTATCTTATTGGGCTGGAGTGTGGGTCCTATGGACGAGGGAATTTCGGCTTTAGTGGGAAATGATGGGCTTAGCTTCACTCTCAGTCTCTCATACATGTCAATGTCTGATCAGTAACGGTGGGCTAAGGGAGTAAATTAAATGACTGGACATTCTACCTAACTACAAAACACAAGTCAAGCTTAGCTCACCGAAGACTCTCACAAAAACCACACAATAAAAGTCAAGAAAATTATGGGTTTCCATTTCAAGATCCTGACAGCAGTGAATGCAGATTGCTTATGACATCTGCCACCATTTTGATTGAGAAAATTTGCTAAATGTTAGCTCATTTCTAATACAAGTCAAAATGGGTCTGTTTGGCATTAATGACACCCAACTATGTACAAAGAGCAAGTTGGTACTTACATTAACAGAACCAGCAGACAGGAAACAAGGGAATTCTATTTGAGGACTGTTGGGCTTGTTTTTTCTAGCTTTGTCTGGGCTTCTTTAGCTCTAATTTGATATGATTTCTGAGTGTGATTAGGAAGAATTGATATCCCTGACATGATTTTTCATATCAGATCAATTATGTAATCATACTGTTACCAACAAAACATTTGGGTAACAATGGAACACGCAGTCACTAACTGATTATGTGCACTAAGTAAATCCTGTTTTGTGACTCTAAGTCAATAAAGAACCATAATAGGTATGCTAGGCCAGGTTACTTGTAGCTGATCGGTTCAAACCAAAAAGGCCAATTAAAATCTTGTGATTATCAAGTCAATGGTCTGACTAACAAAAGATTTTAGATTAGAGATGGCGGGTTTGATCTTATGTGCTAGTTTGTGATTGATTTAGATAAGATGAACAAGTAGGGATTTAATTTGCCCAAAATTAATAGTAATAATAAAATCATGCTTTATTTCATCTTTAACTTTACAATTCTGTCCACTTGTTTAATCAAAAGCTAGTCAATTATGAAATAATGAGCAAAAGTTAATTGACTGCTTTTCTGCTTTCTTCATGTTATTACAGCTTTATACTTTGATTTCTCTTTTCTCCTTTTCTTTGAGGTCCCATTAGGGAAACATATTGACCTGTGTAGATTACAGCTAATCTGTGCATTTTGATTTGATTCTGTGCTAATCATTCATGTTTTGTTCATTACTTTTTCTCAAAAAGGTTTTTTGAGTTCATGGGAATAACTGTTGCAGGTATAGCCCCTGATACAAGGCAGGATGATCAACATGAATTGGTTGGAAGACCAGACAATGTTGACAACCAAACCTCAACTAAGCAGTTCTTGATTTCCTGTTACAAGAAGAGTGTTAAGAAGGAGGAGGTGGAGAGGAGCTCCCATGATTCAATTCGAGCAGGCAGGAGAAATTCGCCATTGAGAAGTATGTTAATATCTCTGATCTGTATTGCTGCATTTTAGGTGGAAGAGGAAAACTCGCAACTATTATCTATTGGATAAACTCGCCTTGTGACCCTAAATTAGTCTAGGTTATCCATAGCCAGTTTAAATCAGGTTCAAACCAACAAGGTCAATAGACCGTTCTCGTTGGGAGTCAAACTTACTAAGAAGGCCAATGAACTGCTTCCGTTTAGAGCCGAATTTGTAACCGACTCAAACCAACAAGACCAGTGTTGCCTATAGGTTGCCCATAGCCGATTTAAACTAATAAGGCCAATAGACTGTTCTTGCTGGGAGTCGAACTTGTAACTGATTCAAACCAAGAAGACTAATGTTGCCTTTAGGTTGTCATAACTGGCGGACTCAAACTAAGAAAACTAATAGGTCGCTTCTACTTAGAGTTAAACTTGTAACTAGCTCAAAACAAGAAGGCTAATGTTGTCCATAGTTAACCGGCTCAAATAAAAAAGACTAATATGTAGCTCAAGTCGAACTCATAATGGGCTCAAACCTATAAGGTCCATGTTGCCCACAGTGGACCGACTCAAACTAAGAAAATCAATAAGCTTTGATTTTTTGTCTATTGCTCCCACAGATAATCGAATTTGTAATTTTGTAATTACCAAGTAACAGCATAACCAAATTAGGTGGGGGAGGTTTTTGTTGCCCAAATGGGAACTCATTACAGAGGTTTTTTGTTCTATTTTTAAGGTTCTGAAGATCAATGGACAACAAGCTGGTGGCTGCAATTCACTGTGTTGTTGAGCAGAGGCCTAAAGGAAAGAAGGCATGAATCCTTTTCTGGGCTGAGGATTTTCCAGGTGGTGTCTGTGTCATTTCTGTCAGGGCTTCTATGGTGGCACTGTGACACAAACCACATTCAAGATCAGGTACTCATAACTTACAATAACCTATAACCTCTGCATATTCTGCATTTTCTTTCCCAACTTCACAGTTTTTTTAGTACTATTGACTCTGTTACATAATTAACCATTTCTCCCCTAATTCTCACAGGTGGGATTACTCTTTTTCTTCTCAATCTTCTGGGGATTCTTCCCAATGTTCAACGCCATCTTCGCCTTCCCACAAGAACGCCCAATGCTCATCCGGGAACGCTCCTCAGGAATGTACCGCCTGTCCTCCTACTACTTTGCTCGAACCGTGGGTGATTTGCCAATGGAGCTCGTCCTCCCGACTATATTCGTCACCGTTACTTACTGGATGGGCGGGCTAAAACCGTCCCTCCTAACCTTCACCTTAACCCTCCTCATCATCCTCTTCAACGTCCTCGTCTCCCAGAGCCTCGGGCTGGCCCTCGGGGCCATCCTGATGGACGTTAAGCAGGCCGCCACGCTCTCCTCGGTCATGATGCTCGTGTTCTTGTTGGTGAGTGGATACTACATTCAACACATCCCAGCTTTCCTCATCTGGATGAAATACACATCTTTTAGTCACTTCAGTTATAAGCTTCTTGTGGGGGTTCAGTACCCTGAAAATGAGGTTTATGAGTGTGGGGTTGGGAGGCAATGTAGGGTGAGGGATTTTGAAGGGATTAAGTGTCTTGACATTGGTAATATGGTGTTTGATGTTGCTGCTTTGGGTGCCATGCTTGTGGGGTTTAGGATTTTGGCGTATGTTGCCTTGAGGGTTCGATAGTTTAAGGATGTTTAGTGGGGTTGGTTATAATAATCTGATTGCAACAGAGAGGTTAGGAGGGAGTAATATTGATTAAGAGATGTCTTCCTTGAATCTCATCACTCACTCTGAGAATTATTAAAGTGTAAATTTGATATGTATTTACTCTAAGCAATTAATTTATAATTAATGAGTTTATTAGTTTCCAGTAATACTACTTGCACTTTGAGGTTTTTTACTCTACTTACATCAGTTACATGACATACTCTGCTCATTCAAAAAAAAAAAAAAGAGTAAGTTCTAAGTCAATTGTTATACCATGGACGCATGGACCAAGGTCCATAGCACATTCAGATGATGTACTTACAATTAATATATTATGTTACAAGTTGGTTGGGTTGTTGATTTGTTAACTACAAGATTCCAAGTTTGACTCTCAGTGAGAGCGGCCTATTGGCTTTTTTTTTGTATGAGCCCAACCTATTGACCTTCTTGGTTTGAGTCGTAAACAATCTAGGCTAGTTTATTTCTTTGTGGTCATTTTCCCTCTTTGTGGTCATTTATCACCAGCTAAGGTCAGAAGGCAAACTCAATGCACACCCTTAGAGAATGATTGTTTTATTGGGACCAAGTCCACCATAAACCGTGTATAAAGAATACAACTTGGACTACTGGGCCCAACAGGATGGGAAAAATATCCGAGGTCACGACCCATAAGACAAGAGGGCCCACAACAAGACTAAGGCCCAAGGAATAGGCTATTGATCAACTAGGCTAAAGAGAATAATCGAACCCAACAGACGGGTAGCAAGTAAGAACCAAGGACCACTGGACTATAGTGCTTGTAGTGTTCAGACATGTCCTGATAAGAAGCCAAGCGCCTTATTTATAAATTATAATAACTTTCCTCCTCCTTGAACTGTCAACGTGTACACCTTAGGATCACGCTTCAACCCCCTGCGCCACGTGGTCCACGTACCACCACTGCACACCACACCGCACACCCACCCCCCACACCCCCTCCTTTGTCGCATCATGCGACTGGTGGCGCGAAGGGGCGCCAGGCCGCGGCACGACCGCGACCAGAGCGCTTGCCGACAGCTAGCCGGCGACACCCCTAACCGCTCGGACCTATCTCACCCCAGCCCACTAGCACAAGCCCAACAAGTCGTAACCCATGCCCAATATCCCCATCAGAGAGTAACTGCAGGAGTAAACATAGTTTTCATTTTTCTTTTTCTTTTATCAATAAAATCACCCTACTATATGCATGACAGTCTTACAATCTGGGTCCATATATCATATTCCTTTAGTTTTTGATACATCTGATTGGGAATCAGGGGTAATAAGCTAATTATGATTTGAACTCAAATCTGCTATCTGAAAAACAGTGTACAAAAACTTATTATTCTTCAAATGATATTCTTTTCTTCTAGTGGATGTAACATCTTTCCTCTGTATCTGAGTTCCCATTTTCTGTGAGCTACTTAAAATAGTAAAATGCCAAGCTATGATGCCAAAGGCAAGTAGGCAACTAGCACGAAAATTATTCTGTGAACTCGTGTTCACTTTGCAAAGTGGACTCATACACAATTTATATGTTCACAATTTACCTTTCAAAAATTTACAATTTGAGAATTATGAACACACAATATTAACATATTATGTAATTGATTACCTTGTTTTGTATAACTTCCTTTCAAATACGGCAGTCACACAGTATTAGCATATTAGAATTTGATGACCCTATATTGTATTCACAAATTCCCTTATACAATTGTTATGTATTTTGACTTAGAAACAAAATTTATATTCTAAAAATTCACAATTCCAATACAAAAAATACACATAAATTAACGAAGAACTACATCGTTTAGGACCCGGATCCACCTTGCAAGGTGGACCTTGATCCATGGTATAACAACTCCCACTAGCATAGGTGGGCTAGGCTAAACCGACAATCTCAAAATGTAAATTCGAGCTTATTTGTATTACATTTTAAGGTGAACTACTGGTACAATATGACTCATAATAATACCAAGCCCATGTGAGTCTCGCCCGGGTCAACACAACACACTTGTATATATGGGCATTCTAGAAAATAAAATACTTTTTTCATCCCAATATAATAAAAATTTACCAAGTAACCTACACAATTGTTCCCGGCCTTTGGAAATTTATTACACCCTGCATCCAACCTCAACTTCTTGCAGATCAGAATAGCATTTGGCATATATTTGAGATAAGCATATTTGGTGTGCCAATTGGCAAAGGACTAGAAATTAACCTCCATTTGATGAGGATATATTCTAAATACACTACTCAACTAACAACAGGCCAAATCAAATTTTATTTAAGGAAAAAAACAAGCCAAGCTACCTGTTAAAGGTACATTGGTACATCAGAATTGATCCCCTAAATAATGTCAGTTAAAATATATGCTAAGCATCAGATGCAGTAACTTTTGAAAGGGTTTCTAGTTCAGTGGTTCCATTAAATCCACTTGCCATAGAGTGGTATAAATAGGTGTCTTCAGAGGGAGCTAAAGCCCATCATCACTACCATCAAGCTTCTATTTGCTCATACAAATCTCTCTTTGTAAAGAAGAAGAACTCAGAAGATGGCATCCATGAAGCTTGAGAAACCTGCTGGCTCCCAACCTGCTGCCCCTTCCAAGAAGGAGGCCAAAGCTCCGGCCTCGAAATCGACCCCCAAGAAGCCCCGGGAGCCCAAGAAGAAGGTAAAAGTCATTGCTAGAAATCCTGTGATTTTATGTGATCGTTCAGAAGTACGTGGTTGGAAATTGAGGGTTTCTGTTTTAAAAACACCTTTTTCCAACCACTCTCGATACTAGTTAAAGTGGTCACCGGTCACTTTTTCTGGTAGTCAAAAAATTTAGTCAGTTAGGTTGTTAATGTGCACCCTAACTTTTTGGGTTCGAAATTTCTTGTTTTTGCAAATTTATTTGGTTAATTTGGTGAATAATTTTATGAAGCCTATGGACCTTAAGAAGAAGGTAAAAGTCACATGAGGAAATTCTGTGATTCTCATGCGATCACCAAAAAGTGGTTAGAAATTGAGAATTTTTGGTTAAAAACACCTTTTTCAACTACTCTCGATACCAATCAAAGTGATCATCATTGGTCATTTTTTTTTAAATGAAATTTAGTCATTTAGCTTGTCAGTGTCAACCCTGATTTTTTGGATTTGGATTCTTGTTTAGGCAAATTAATTTGTTTGGTTAATTTGGTGAATAATTTTATGAAGCCCTTGGAATCTAAGAAGAAAGTAAAAGTCACGGCTGAAAATCCTGTAATTTTCATGCGAGCACCATAAAGTTATTAGAAATTGAAGGTTTTTGGTTAAAAACACCTTTTTCAACCACTCTCAATACCAATCAAAGTGATCATCATTGGTCACTTTTTTTATGAAATTTAGTCATTTAGCTTGTCAGTGTCAACCCTAATTTTTTGGATTTGGATTCTTGTTTAGGCAAATTAATTTGTTTGGTTAATTTGGTGAATATTATAATGAATTGTGGTCTTTGTTTTGCATGCAGACATCAGGTAGCAAGTCATCTGCTGCTAAAAACTAAGGAGAAGGATGAATGAAAAGTTTAAGACTTAAAGACTATATATATGTATGATGTATCTGTGTGATTTTCATATAAAGCAGATGTGGCTGCTGGTTTTAGTTTTTGCATGATGTAATTAAAGCACTTACTGGCTTGTAAGCTTGATTGCATCTGCCTTATAATGTTATATTTGCCTTAATGGTTTTTATTCTCTATTTCAATCTCTATTCCTTTTTGATATAATGAATGAAGGTATATATATTTTTTGTGGTCAAAATATCTGACACATAATAATTGATTATATATGTCTGATGGAGTTCTACTATATGTACTCCAAAATTCTACTTTCTGACATTACAAATAAAAATGAGATATTTTCATTATGCGGGTGCGAATCCCAAGAAAAAGTGTCAACAACAAAGATTTGTAAAAGAGAGTAGAAATTGGGAGTAAAAAGTAGGTTGTATGATGAGGCCTCGTGAGGGTCTCCTAATTATTTAATAGTAAATCAATTAAAACATGTCATATTGACTATGTTTCATAGATTAACTGGAGAAATAATATTTAAATGTACTCTCTTAAGCAAAAATAAAACAATTACACAAACACAAAATTTTATGTTTTATTTAATTTTCATATGATAGAATCTAAGCAGATTTTTTGTTTTTTGAAACACTCCATCAAAAACCTTTAAAACACATGATTCTTTACAAGTAGTATCTGTTTAATATTTTCTCAATCTTTTTTAGCCCAAAGAATTAATGTCACAAGGTTTGATTTGTAATCACCTATTTGAAATGGTAAGCATATTTAAGAATCACACAGAACAAAAATAAATAAATAAATAGGCCATAAACTTTTTATATTTTATTACTTAATATATCCACATAAGAGAAGCAAAGGAAAGTAACTTATAGCTACGAAGATGGAATTATAATTGCCTTTAAGTTTTAACTGTCGGAATAGGTGGAATACGATTCTAATACTTAAACGTTATGAGTGGGTTTATCTAGTGCACACCATCGTACAGTAGATTTTCTGCTCAGCTCATTTATTTAATTTTATATGTATATATCCTTAATCCTTAGCCTGGTCGCAGGTTACATGCTTGGTTTAATTGCAGTGGCGACCGTGAAAATTGCATGGTGGCTTTTTTGGGGGTGCAGGAATACAGCTTCTGTACCTGAAACTTTTACATATGGGTTTTTTCTTCAAAGGATTGTAACCTATATGGCCTGTTGCCGGGTGGCCCAGGTCTCCTGACGCCGAGACTGAAATAAAGTATGTAAAAAATAACTGAGATGTGATAACTCGTTATAAAGTTGACCAATTTAAAGACAATGAGTAGATCAAAACAAAAAATATGATATGAATGATGTTGGCAAGAGATCATAAATGTACCTTGAGTTTCAGCAAAGAGTTTCCTAGCAGATGTTAGGGGCGAAACAATCAAGAGGAGGAGTATGAGAACAAGAGAAAAGGGCTTGGTATTCATGGCTGACATGTAGGTGTAGTGTGTAGATTTTAATTTGTATACACACAACTGAGCTATATGTGGCTCCTTTTATAGGCATATTGTGCACTGATGAAGACGATTTGTTGGGCGGCGACTTGAAGAGTAAAATGTAGCCAATATCCTACCATTGAAACATGAGGTGGATTATTAAACAAGTATAAGAAAATAAAGTTACGCATTCGCTACTAGTTATAATTTTTGGCGTAGTCATGAATACTTGATCGACAATCGGTATCAGGTCACGCAGATCCAATACGTACTACTATACAAGTATAAAAAAAATAATAGATTTTGTCTTATGGGGTTAGCTCAATGGTAGACCACCTAATCTAAAGTCACTACACCAACAACAGGGTGACATCGTAGAGCGAGGGTCGTCAGATTGAAGATTCGACTCTCCAAGTTGATAGAAGTGCAAAATAGATCACTTGAGTCAATAATAAGAACTAACTGAGAGACTATTTGTGTAACATAAATGGTAGTTGTGAATGGTGTCCTACAATCCATGCATTATTTTTGCAACTTGCAAGTCGATGTATAAGTCTTCACAGTAGACATACATGCTCACATCATCACATGGAAGGACTAAGACAGTTGAAAAGCCGTCGGTTTTGACAAGTCCACGTAAATTCCTGGCTTCCAATTTGTGCTAAAAATTAAATATCTTGCGTTGTAACACATTATGATTGATTACATGTCTAATTTAACTGTCCCATAATTTAGCATTTAATAATAAATCAATTGTAACGTGTTGTATCTATTGAGCATGTATCTAAATCTAAAAACATAAGAAGTCTCGATTAAAGTTATATCCCTCATTTATGTTTATATTTTTAGTGCTAACCATTTTGTACATTATGGTTTTAGAGTTGTACTATATAATTTTTTGGACAAAAAAATACCCTTACCGCTATAACTTCCGTTATCTTTTCCATTAACTTTACCATGCACATACATCCACCATATTTTTTTTATATTCTTTAATGATAATAATATTTGTAGACATTGTATGTTAGATTAATATAATAAATAATTTTTTTCATTTAGATTTTAATTAATAAGAATTTGTTAGTTATTTTTTAAAATATAAATATTGGGCATATGTTTTTACGCATCGCGCATAGAAAAGACTAGTATAATATAATATATAAACATAAATGTGCAATCCAACTATTAGTTTAAGCTTTTAGGTGAGATGGAGCACATACTTCAATTGTATCAGATATATTATATTTCTTTAGCAACTTAATTGAAATAATGAGGCAATCTCAGTGAAGTTGATCAAGTTTGTTGACTTGGTAACCATAAAGTTTTAAGTTCGACACAAGCTAGGGGAAGTGACCTGGCCTATTGACCTTTTCGATTTGAGCTGGTTAATTCTGAAAACCTATGCTAGCTAGTTTACGCCTCATTATAATCATTTACAAATTAAGTTCACAGACATGTTTTTACCAAAAAATAGAGTCTGATGGGCCTCATCCGGGTTTAGTCAAGTGATATTTTTCTTTTGAAGTGTATGGTATGTAGTTCATTTCCTACAACAGAAGTTCCTTCATTTGCATTGCGCATGATATCGACTACCCCAATTGCCAATTCATATTAAATACTTTTTTTTTTTTAGTACTACTGACTCTATTACAATGTAGTGGCTCGAACTCACTCTCATCATCTATGTGGGAGTGTTAATCCGGACACCGAATGCTACTTGACCACAAGGTCTTTGGCAACAAGAAGAATTATAAACGCAAATATTATAGCTTGGTAAACTTGCGAATAATAATCAATAAATATTTAGAAAATACAATATCTAAATTCAGTCATTATACCATGGACCGTGGTCACTGATACTACAGGTCATCTCAAAAGATAGTGTCTTACATTTGTGTTTTATATTATCAAATGAAACTGTAGTTATATCGAAATGTAACTGTAGTTGTGTTGAAATGTAACTGCAGTGTATATGAACTGATACTGAATTGCAGTTTCACATTTCTGTTTTATATTATCGAATGAAACTGTAGTTATATCGAAATGTAATTGTAATTGTGTTGAAATGTAACTGCAGTGTATATGAACTGATATTGAATAACAGTTTTACATTTGTGTTTTTACATTATCGAATGAAATTGTAGTTATATCGAAATATAACTGCAGTTGTGTTGAAATGTAACTGTAGTTGTCACAGCTGGAAATCTTAATATTTCCGACCACCATAAAGTGGTCGGAAATCGATGATTCTCGGTCGGAAACCCCCTGTACCGA
Source organism: Ipomoea trifida (assembly GCA_003576665.1). Lineage (NCBI taxonomy): Eukaryota > Viridiplantae > Streptophyta > Magnoliopsida > Solanales > Convolvulaceae > Ipomoea > Ipomoea trifida. Next base: position 11,063,390 of record CP025650.1, read on the forward strand.
CCAAATTCCGACCACTCAGAGGGTTCGGAAAAACCCTCATCGCTATTACCGACCACCTCATGATGTGGTCGGAAATAGTGACCACTATTACAACGTGGTCGGAAACTCTGGTCGGGTGATAAAAATTTGAGTTGCGTAGTTTCCGACCACTTGGTGATCGGAAAATACCTCCAATTTTAAAAAAAAAGTTGGGATTTTCCGACCACATTTGGTGGTCGGAAAGATACCCAGTAAAAAGAAAAATCATTTAATATCCACAGGCTGCTTCATCAGCTACATTTGATATCCACATGCTGTTTCATTCAAACCTAGTTGTTCCAAGACTTTTTCGCCGCCACAGAATACGTATGGTGCTCCAAACATAACAACTGGTAGAAGACAGGTTGGGCTGACAACCTTTCTTCTGAGTAGCATCAAGTTGACTAGAAGTGAGAGGCTTCCTCCAAGAGAGTGGCTAGTGAATTGAAACTTTCTGCTCGGGATTGCTCAACCCAATCAAACCAAGAAATCACAATTCACAAACATACATATACTATAAACCAAAAAGAGGTAGAGTATTATAAGCTTTCAAGATTTGGAGAGAAAATTATAGCTTTTTAAAGCAAAGACAAAGTAGCTTTCAAATACATTATGAATTACACAGATTTAGACACAGTAATGCAATTGTGGTTGGTTTACATATTTTTTGATACGGGGTTATAGAGTAGTAAGCCATAAAGCCCAAGAGCATACTACAATTCAGCAACAATAAGATTATTTACAGGTAAATGAGCTAATAATCAAATGCTTTCAGAGAAATAACTGAAATTACTAGAGCAAGAAACTACATTAAGAACTAAACTACATAGCAATTCATCACAATATCAGTAGTATTTATAAAATATGGATAACCATTAGAGTCAAAGAAAGGCATGCTTCACCAACCTGGAAGGCAGAGCATCATTCCCCTCCGACTTCCTTCAGGAGATCGGGAACGGCCATTGCTGGCTTGCGGCTTCCAAAGCCCTTCTTTCTGAATGAAGAACCATCAACAAAGTAAACCATCGTTTCACTCTCTTCTATTCCCTTGATAAATCCTGAGAAAGAAAGCCTTACAAGCTAAGAGACTGTAAATCAAAGTAAACCACTATAAAGAAATTAACAATATAAAAAGGAATCGATTAAACCAGGAAGAGTACAATCTAAGAAGAAAGCCTCACCATCGTTTCACTCTCTTCTATTCCCTTTCTTCGCAGCCTCAATCCCCTTTTTCTGCTACTTCTGAAAAATTAAACTACTTTAACTTAAGATATTGGCACCTAAGAAGCACAAATTTCCCAGGAGCAAGGCCATAATAATCTTTAGAGTCCTTTAGTCTAAAATCAGTATGTTCAATGTATACAATCTTGGAAAAGGGATTGAATAGAGCAAAACAATGTAGTCAAACAAAAAAAAGAGAGGGAGAGAGATCAATATATTCAACTATTCAGTGCATCATTAATTGTCAGCTCATACATGGCAAACAAACATGACTAAACAAATTACTCCATAGTTAATTAGAGAGATCCAAACATATGATTCATCCAAATAATGTTAGATAAAATTTCATTCAGATGCATAAATTGCTTTGTTTGGTCAGTTGGTTACCTTGCTGAAAGACAAAGTATCATCTGTTTGTGCATCAGGCCATCTCTTTGCATCAAGGTCCATCACTAAGCCAAGTTACGGATTTGTTATGACCACCTTATATTAAAACCCAAGTAAAATAAGAATCAATCCAGCATACAAGATATTGCCTTGGTATCATAATATTAGACATATATCACCAGCAGATCTCCATCCTGGAATGTTCCTGATTGTGTCCTACACAACATGAAATCCAAAAAAATCCATTAAAGATACACAAACAAGAATGCAAATAAATACACAAAAACACACAACTGCACATATTGAGGGCTTTTTATGGTATGACAAATCCAAGACAAAGATTTAAGAAATTGATTGCAGTTTCGATTCCCTTCTCCGTTGTTGATAATCCATTATGCTGCTTCTATTCCCTGTAGCAGGTATTATTAGGCTTTATAAATGGGAATATGAATTTAGGTATTAGGGTTTAAGAATGAGAGATAAGTGGAATTAGGAATAGAACTAACCTGTAGCAGATACATCGACGGTGACGAGAAATAGCTAAGGAGCGACTTCGACGAGAAATAGCGAGGAGCGATGGCAACGGCGACAAGCGGCTGCAAAGGCGAAGACCTTGGGCGTTGCTTTGGGCGACGACCTCTATTGACCAAGCTCTGCTGTGGGCGACAAAGTGGTGGAGGAACGGTGACTGAGTTACAACGGGAACATCGATGGAGTCTAAGCAGCGGGTGCGGCGGCGACAGAGTCTGAGCAGCGGGTGCGGCGGCGACGGAGTCTGAGCAGCTGGGCAAGTGGGTGACGACGTCTGATCTATTTGCAAAATACAATTTTTTTTTTCTGAGTGTTTATTGCAGAAAATATATACATATATAGAAACCTTTTTCCGACTACTAAAGATGGTCGGAACAAAAGACTACATTTAAAACAAAATAAACGGGTCGAAAATGTTCCGACCACCTATATAGTGGTCGGTATTTGCGACCACTTTCCGACCAACCCAGTTCTGTATCGGAAAATTGAAAAAAATCACTTTTTGCGATCAATTTTTCAGTTGGTCGGAAATGAGGTCGGAAAAACAATAATTTCCAGCTGTGGGTGTGCTGAAATGTTAACTGCAGTGTATATGAACTGAAAGTGAATGGCGCGGAACGGAAGTAATTTCATCTGTCTGTTTTCATTAATCAAAACGACGTCGTTTTGACGCCCGGTCCACGATATAATTTGCGATCTAAATTTGTAATTGATAATCTATCTTTATCTTAGATCTTATCTCATCTTGTTATTAAATAAAATATAATAAAAATAATGGCAAAATTATAACCTAAGAAAAAGGTAAAACTCACAGCTAGAAATTCTGTGATTTTCATGCCATAACTAAAAAGTTATTAGAAATGGCAAAAACTTGTGTGAGACCGTCTCATCATGAGACGGGTCGGGTCGGGTCGGGTCAATATGCAAATGTAACACTTATATGCATAAATTCCATACTTATATGCTCAAATGTAATACTAATCAGAAATAAAATTTTTGTTACTTATTAGGGTAAAAATGTAATACTTTTAAGGAAAATACAATACTTTTACATTTCGATTTAAAAGTATTACATTTTTCCACAAAAGTATTATATTTGCCCTTATAAATGAGAAGCACTTGTCAACATTACTTATTATGAAAAATGTATTACTTTTTCTCTTATAAGTAACAAAAATTGTATTTTTGATTAGTGTTATATTTGAGCATATAAGTATGAGATTTGCACATATAAGTATGGCATTTGCATGGTGATTTGACCCGACCCGACCCGTTTCACGAATAAGAATCCGTGAGACGGTCTCACATACAAGTGTGAGGGTTTTTGGTTAAAAAAACTTTTTTCAACCACTCTCGATTATTCCAATTAAAGTGATCATCATTGGTCACTTTTTTATGAAATTTAGTCGTTTAGGTTGTCAGACAACCAATATAAGTATTTGATTAATTAGCTTTTTATAACAACTTATTGCTCCAAAACACTAAAATTCAAAAAGATGCTCAAATTAAAGTAATTTTTTCAATCAGCTTTTTGAGAAAGTTATTTTGCATGTAATCAGCTATTAGCTAACAGTTAATTCACCAAACATCTTCTTACAATACGCTAACGCTATTAACTAGTCAAACCCATTATTGCAATCAGCTAACCGCTATAAGCTATTTACTAAACACCACATATATATGTCTGACGAGGGTCTCCTAATTTAGGAAAATATTCCTCAAATTCTACTCTCACAAGATTTTTATGTTGACATTTTCATGGGGACCGGATAATGAATATAATATAACTAATCATCAATTGTAAAAGTGAGAGAATAGAAAAAGATAGTACATATAATAGAACTCCCTAATTTAATAGTAAATCAATTAAAACATGTCATATCGACTATATTTCTTCATATATAGATTAACCGGAGCAATAATATTTAAACTTACTCTCTTAAGCAAATTAAAAACAATTAGAGCAACACAAAATTTTGTTTTATTTAATTTTCATGTGATAGAATCTAAGCAGTTTTTTTTTTTTTTTTTTTCTGAAACACTCCATCAAAACCCTCAAACACCTCTAAAACACATGATTATTTACAAGTAGTACTTAATTGTTTTTATATTTTTAATTTCAATCTTTTTTAGTCTAAAGAATCTTTGTCATATCATCATCAGATTTGATCATGTGGCCACTTATTTGGCAGTTCTTATATCGTGGACCGCGGTCCCAAAACAACGTCGTTTTAGTAAGTGGGAGACGGAGCCCCGTAATTGACACTACAGTTCATTCCAAAAGATACTGCCTTACATTTGTTTTGATATATATTATCGAATGAAACTGTAGTTATATCAAAAAGTAACTGTAGTTGTGTTGAAAAGAAAGTGCAGTGTATATGAAAATATACTGAATAACAGTTTCACATTTGTGTTTGATATTATCGAATGAAACTGTAGTTATATCAAAATGTAACTGTAGTTGTGTTGAAATGTAACTGCAGTGTATATGAACAGATACTGAATAACAGTTTCACTTTTGTGTTTTTATATTATCGAATGAAACTGTATTTTACATCAAAAAGTAACTGACTAACTGCAGTTGTGTTGAAAGGTAACTGCAGTTGTGTTGAAATGTAACTGCAGTATATATGAAAAGAAAGTGCAGTATATATGAAAAGAAAGTGAGTGGCGCAAATTCATCCATCTGTTTTCATTAATCAAAACGACGTCGTTTTGGGACCGCGGTCCACAATGCATTGTGGACCACGGTCCACGATATAATTTGCGCTTATTTGGACTGGTAAGCTGTTTTAACTTTTAATCATCATACAGAACAAAAATAAATAAATAAATAAATAGTCCATAAACTTTTTATATTTTATTACTTAATATATCCCCGTAAGGAAGCAAAGGAAAGTAACTTATAGCTACATCAAAGATGGAATAATAATTGCCTTCAAAGGGTGTCTGGAATCTGGATAAATAGAATAGGATTCTCATACTTAAACGTTATGAGTGGGTTTATCTAGTGCACACCATCGTACAACAAATTTTCTACTCAACTCATTTATTTATTTGATAATATATATATATATATATATATATATATATATATATATATATATATATATATATATCCTTAGCCCGGTCGCAGGTTACATGCTTGGTTTAATTGCAGTCGCGATGGTAAGGTTTGCATGGTGGCTTTTTTGGGTTTTTTGGGGGGGCAGCACAGTTTCTGTACCTCGAACCATTACATATGGGATTTTTCTTCAAAGGATTGTAACCTATATGGCCAGTTGCCGGGTGACCCAGGTCTCCTGACTCCGAGACTGAAATAAAGTATGTAAAAAATAACTGAGATGTGATAACTAGTTATAAAGTTGATCAATTTAAAGATAACGAGTAGATCAAAACAAAAAATATGATATGAATGATGTTGGCAAGAGATGAGAAATGTACCTTGAGTTTCAGCAAAGAGTTTCCTAGCAGATGTTAGGGGCGAAACAATAGTCAAGAGGAGGAGTATGAGAACAAGAGAAAAGGGTTTGGTATTCATGACTGATATGTATGTAGGTGTAGTGTGTAGATTTTGTATGCACACAACTGAGCTATATGTGGCTCCTTTTATAGGCATATTGTGTACTGATGATGAGGATTTGTTGGGAGGTGAGTTGAAGAGTCAAATGAAATTTAGTATCCTATATATCATTGAAACATGAGGTGGGTTATATTAATTATTAAGTAAGTATAAGCTAGAAATTAAAGTTACGCATTCGTTACTAATAATAATTTTAGCGTAGTGATATGATAAATACTAGATCCGATAACGGATATCAGGTCACACTGATCCAAGACTACTACACAAGTGACAAGTATAAGGAAATAAATCAAATAATAGCTTTTGCCCTACGGAATTCAAGCGGTAGACCAACCGACCTAATTAAAGTCACCACACCAACGATAGGGTAACATATTGGAGCTAGGGTTGTCAGATTGAAAATTGAACTCTCCAAGTTGACGGAATTGCGAAAATAGATTACTTGAATCAATAATAAGAACTAATCGAGAGACTGTTTGTGTAACATAAATACTTTCTCATGATAGTTGTGATTTGTGAATGGTGTCCTACAATCCATGCATTATTTTGGCAACTTGCAAGTCAATGTATAAGTCTTCACAGTAGACATACATGCTCACATCATCACATGGAAGGACTAAGACAATTGAAAAGCCGTCGGTTTTGACAAGTCCACGTAAATTCCTGGCTTCGAATTTGTGCTAAAAATATCTTGCGTTGTAACACATTATGATTGATTACATGTCTAATTTAAGTGCCCCATAATTTAACATTTAACAAAAAAAATCATTTGTAACGCGTTGTAACAGACTATACTTAGCAAATTAATTGAAATAATAAGACAATCTCAGTGAAGTTGGTTGAATTTGTTGGCTTGATAATCATAAGGTTTCAAGTTCGACTCAAGGGGAAGTGACCTATTGACCTTTTCGATTTAAGACGATTAGTTATGAAAAGTCTAAACTAGCTAGTTTACCTCATTATGGTCATTTACAAATTAAAGTCGATCACAAGATAAGTTTTACCAAATATACATTAGGCCTATCTGATTGGAACAAATTATTCTGTGAATTTGGGTCCCGGGTACGTATTATAACTATTGTTTAATTGTAGGGCCTCATCCGGGTTTAGTAAAGTGATATTTTTCTTTTGAAGTGTATGTATGGTATGTAGTTCATTTCCTACAACAAAAGTTCCTTCATTTGCATTATATTGCGCATGATATCGACTACCCCAATTGTCAATTCATATTAAATAAAACAAGAAGACTTATAAACGCAAAAATTATGGGTTGATCAACTTGTATTGCAAATAATCAATAAATATTTAGAAAATACCATATCTAAATTTGTAATTGATAATCATTATCTTAAATCTTATCTTATATTGTTACTAAATAAAATAAAACATAATAAAAGTTAATAATGAGAAAATTATAATATAGGAATAAAAAAATTTGTTATATATATAGTTAAATGCAGTGTTAACTTATACAATGTACTTTCTCTACTGTACATTCACAAATAATTCTTTACAATTTTGACATTCTTCCACCTCCATTTACTCCCCTAAATTGTTAACACTACTAACTAATATAATATGTAAATTTTGCTTATTTTTATTATAGACTCACAAATTCTTTCTAATTTTTTATTTTTTTTGTTTATACATAATATATCAATTATTTTATGATCTTTTATAAATTTTTTTTGTAATAATAGTTATAAGATCATGCAATTTTACATTTATTTTGATTATATAATTTCACCATCATTTTTTTTTCATTGAATAATTTTTTTGTCATGCGTGTTTATAAATAATAGTGTAATAATTGTGTTAAGATTTAATTACCATGGTTTACCTATTCAATCCCTTCTTTCAAGGTAACTTCTCCCATTTGTTTCTCTGATTAGTCATTACTACTCATTAGTGATCTGACTTAATGCCTATATGGGGCAATATATAACCACATTTTGACAATTCAGAGATAACATTTCTATCACCTAGAATTGAAAGGTGACATTTATAATTGGACTATATATGAAAGACATAAATTACAATTTTTCTTGAGAATTATGTAATGATTTTAATATAGAGGATCGAATGACATTTTTAATTCGTTGCAATAATTGTGTTTATTAAGATTTAATTATCATACCTATTAAGTATTAACAAATTAAACAGAAATAAATATAAACTTTTATAATTTTTTATTAGGCGACGAGATAAACTCATAACCATTATTAGATGTGTGTACTCCATATATATATTCTTACATAAGCAAAGGACAGTAGCTAATGAAAATTAGCTGGAGAGATAGATGGGAAGGACAATTGCAACAAGCAAATATAACAACACACTACAATATACATACACATTAAACTGAAGCTGAGATTTTCTGCTCAGCTGATTTATTTATTCCATTCGTATATCCATCGTTGTTTAGCCTGGCCAGGCGACTCCGGCGACTTGCCGGCCGGCAAATCGGACGGCTCACTCACGGACTACAGTTGCGGCTGTAGGGATTAGGGCACTTCTTCTTTGGTGGCTCAAGACAGCTCCTATATCTTAGTTTGTTGCATATGGCTGGCGGACTTAATGCCCCATAACTTATAGGCTTGTGACCAACATCTGCGATTAATAGAGGGTCGAATTAAGGTAGAATTCTATTATTAATCATCTCAAACACATTCATATCATTTATTAACGATATGTCGGTATGATTCATTAATATGTGGAACTACTTGGTAGAAGTGGTCATGAGTCGGTTCAGGACTGAACTAGCCATAAACCGGCCCGAGAAAAAAGAGCTTGGACCTAGTGATTCCTAGGTCAGCCTAGGCATGGACCGGGGCCGCCCTTTGCGGAGCAACAAGTTACACAATGGACTAGGTCCAGCTTGCATTGTGGTATCTGATCGAAAATGAATATTGTGTATGCGGTTAACATATTACGTGTTGCAGACTTGCAGTTAACAGATTATTTATCTACAAATAAATTAAAGATAACTACATAATATGTTAGTTGCATGTATATAATTGATTAACTATAGGCACATAATATATTAATTGCATATACATACTCTGCTAGTTGTAGCATGTACATAATTTATTAATTAAAAATACATAATATGTTAATTATAGACATATTATCTGAACGTCGTTTTGTACCAAGGCCTACAATATAAGGTGGATCGTGGTCCATGATATAGCAATTGGGGCGAAACTAGTCATGGTTGGACCATTTAAAAATTATACTAAATATTTGAAAATCTTTAAAATAAGGATATTAAGTTATATAACATTTAATATCGAAACTATATAAGTTTAGAAAGTATATAAAAATAATATTTTTTATAAATTAAAATGTAAAGAATTTAATAATATTGGACCGACCCATTAGAAACTCGGGCCTAAGACTACCCCTGTATTTATAGGGCTAGCCCTGAGCCCCTCTAAGGAGGGCCAGGCTCGAATCAACACGAGCTCGACCCAAGCCAAGCTAAGTGTGTGGCCCCTCAGCTACTATTTAGTATATAATTTATTAATATATACTATTTATATTCGAAAGAAAGCTAGAAATTTACCTTGATCTTTAGTGGATAGTTCCCGGGCACATGTTATGGGCGAAACAAGTAGTGTTCCGATCAAGAAAAGTATGAAAAATAGAGAAAAGGGCTTGGGATTCATGGCTAATATATGTGTGTGTAGATTTTGTGTATGCTCACAGGTAATGAGCTATGCCCCATTTTATAGGCATACTGGCATGCTGTGCAGTGACGAGCTAGGAAGATGCGTGGAAAATCCACATCAAAATGACAACGTGAAATAATTAAAAATCTTTGCTCTATGGAAAAATCCGTATCTACTCTTATGTGTATTAGTGTATAGGGTAAACAGCACATTGTGACCTAGTCAGCAAACGATCACAAGCAGATTGTTTATACCTGATGATCGACTCAAAATAAGGAATCAATAGGAGTTAAACTTGAAATTTTGTGGTTACCAAATCAATAATCTGACCAACTTGGTTATGTTAGATTATCTCCGGTTATATATAGTCTTTTGTCGTAACTTTTCCAATCTATTTTCATGATCTTTTGTCTTTATTACTAGTTATATTGGCATAATAGTAAGCGCTTAATTAATATAACCTTAATTTCACGAGTCCTGTTATTTATAGACTATATATTATGAATTAAATATTTAATGAGTTCACATCAACATATATAAAATTGTGTTCATTTTTTTTTTTTATTTCCATTTTCCAATATAAAGACTTTAATTTGCACAGAAGACTTTTCCACACTTTATACATTCATAAATATATTGGAGCAATATTACATCTACTCATATTTTATACTTAGCTTCATTTAATTTTCTACTCTCTATAATGTATCATATAATGATTGATTAAAAAACAATAGGAGACTACTATTTTTATTCACTCAATTATCTTTACTCAATAAAATATGTACATGTGGCGGAAGTTATATATACACCTTGGGAGTCCATCTAACATTTTCTATATGTTGTGGTCAATTTAGCCATGTTGGTCAAACCATTGATTTGATAATTATAAGGCTACAAGTTCAACTCTCAACGGAGCAGTCATGATTAACTATGAGCAACTTACCTAGACTGATTTCTTGTGATCATTTGTCAGTTATATTATTATATTAAAGTGAGATTTATTTAGTACATACCTTTTAATAAATATGGCAAATTTCCTTCTTCACTAAAAATAAAAATATGTATATATTGACAGTGGCGTGGGTGGAATTATCGGTTCTGCAGAATTCTCTCCCACATGCATTACTTTTTCCAAGTCAACATGCAAGTCGTCGCACACTAGTCACATGGAAAACTAAGTTCGAAAGCCGTCGGTCTTGACAAGTTCCGCATCAATACAAAAAGTAAATAAAGAAAAAAAAATCAAATTAGTCACTGATATATACACGTAAATGTAATTACGTCATCCAATAAAAAAATTAAAGGATCACACTTGTGTGAGACCGTCTCACAGATCCTTATTCGATCACTAAACTGATCAAAATTATGCAATTTAATTAAAATGAGTTTTTCTTTTGATTATCGTTGACGTGTGGATCTTATTAAAAATTATTTTTAAAATTTATTTTAATAATTTTAAATAAAATAAAATTAAAACTAAATAAAACCACCCTTCACGTCTTCGTCTCCGGCTGCCGGAGACGAAGAGAATTCTTTGTCTCTGGTCAAGGATGAAGAAGTTTCTTCGTCTTCGGTCAAAGATGATGACGTTTTCTTTGTCTCCGACCAGCGATGAAGAGAGAGAAGGTTGTGCTTTTCTTTTTCTTTTTTTTAGAAATTAATTTTATTTCATTTAAAATTGTTAACATAAATTGTAAAAATAATTTTTTTAATAGTATGACTGTCGTATCACTATTAATCGGAGGATCGGAACATGTCAATTTTGGTTGAATTGTATAATTTTGGATAGCTCAGGGAGTCAATTGTAAATTTAAATTGGATTACCCAATTGCATTTTAAAGTGTAGTTCGATGATTAATTTGAATTTTTTCATAAATAAATACAAACCAAAACTTCAGTTATTTGGCGATGGTTTCAACAACTAACGCTAGATAAATAAATGACCGATTTACCCTCGTGATTTAATAATTAAAAATGATTTATTTATATTTTTCCGGTAACATTTGGCCGGGTGGACCAAATGTGTTAAAAATTGCATAATTACGGGACTAAATTGTTAATTTTTAAAGTCAAACACTTAAATTAACAAGACTCCAATAGTTATCATAAGACCAAAATTGTAATTTTCTCTTATTGATAACAACACCAACAACAAAATTTATGCTTTTTTACCATTATTGGTCCCCCTTTTGTCCCTTTTTTACCTGCTGCAAGATTTAAGAAAATAGTCATAAACTTTTATATTTCATTATATATATTTAATACAAATTTGAACTCCAAACTTAAGCACATTTCTCCATTTCTACCGTGGAACTGGTAGATAAATGATTGCAGGATATGCCTTTTCATTATATTTAATATAAGTTTGAACTTCAAACTTAAGAACCCTTTTCCATTTCTACTCTGAAATTGGTAGATAAGATGATTGTGAGATATGCCTCAACCGGAGTGGATTATTATTTAATATTCATACAAGAGAAGCTAAGCACAATTAGGTGGAAAGATATATAGAGGAATAAGTGCGATAAGCAAATAAAAGAAAGCAGTACAATATATAAATTAAAGCTGGGGTTTTGTGCTAAGCTCATTTGCTTATTTATTTTCATCTTTAAGCTGGCCGCCGGCCGGTTACTTGCACGGTTTAATTGGACGGCTCCGGCGGATTACAGGGGCGACGACTGTAGAAGCCGCATCTTCGCCGGTGGGGATCTTCCGGGGTGCCAAAACAGTTGCGACTGAAACGATTACACATGGCTTTTGGAGCTGAAGCTGGACTCGATGCGATCGGATAACTTATTACATGACTCTTTGTCGTTGCGTCTCCTGCAAACCAGAATGAATTAATTCAACTTGGGGCAATCTTAGCCAACTTGGTTGGATTGTTAACTTAGTAACAATGAGGTTATAAGTTCAACACTCAATGAGAGCAGCCTATTAGATTTCTTAGTTTGAGCATGTCTTTTACTGGCTAGGGTCATGGGGTGCAATTTAACCAGTGCATATTCTTCATACTGGTTGTGAATTTTTCTCGTCACTAAAAAAATTGTTCATATTATATTCTTTATTTATTTCATTTTCTATCTGGATTCTTATTTAGTTAATCCCTCAAAATTCAATCAGTGAATCAAATATATTGTAAAAGTTAAAAGTTGAGAATGAATAGTTTTTAAACTATTTTATTAGATTTAAAAATGTTTGGTAAAATTGAACTGTTGAGTAAATTAACATATGTAAAAAACCCAAAAGATATCTTTGTATAATAAATATGTCAATGTGTTACATACACCGTTTATCTTATATTTTGAAAATAAATATTTATTTAAGATATATATAAAAATTTATTAATAATGTGTAATTTTGAAATGATGAATACATATGAATTTTATGTGCAAATTGAGAAAAATTAGGTTTTAATGTCAGCAGACAAAGAGTGTTAATTTTGTAAATTAATAGAGTTCATAAATTAAAAAAAATTAAAAGCTCAAAGCTCACTAGACTAAACATTATAGAGATAATGGTTCAAATAGGCTCGTATTTTAAATACATTTTTATTTACCAAACAGATGAAGCTGATATATATAACTTATTTGAAACTTAACATAGACCATAAGTTCATCAACTAAACAAAACATTAAAGATAAATTTTAAAAAATAAAAATACCAATGTCGAAAACTTTATAGTCTGGTGACATAAATATAGAATAAAAATGAGAAGCAGAATTTTCACCTGACATTTTTCGAGCACATGCTAAGGGTGAAACAAGAAGTGTTGTGATCATCAAGAGAAGTATGAAAGAAAAAGAAAATGGCTTGGAGTTCATGGCTTATATACTATATTGGATATATGTGTAGATTTGTGTATACAAACAACTGAACTGACCTCCCTTTTATAGGGCATACTATGCAATGATGTGGAAGATAAAAGATCCACATGAACAAGTGGAACAACGTTAGGTGAAATTATTGAATATCAAATTTAATAATAGAAAAAAGAACTGTACTACTTCTTATACTGCATTAGTTGTTTTACTCTCTAAGCTAGTTATAGATTTTTTTTTTAAACTTTTACGGGTAATCAAAGTCCATATGGCTCACCCGTGCTTATAGCTGACCGGCTCAAATTAAGAAGGGCAAGTAATTTCAATGGAGATGGAAACTTGAAACCTTGTGATTACTAAGTCAACAATCTGATTAACTTGACTGTAAATTCTAGTTCTAAATTTCTGTCACTATAAAAAAATACCAACAAATTTACCAACAGATAAATAGCTACAATTTAAATACCTAGTGTTTCAATTATGAAAATCTGTTTGTAAATTAAATATATACGAATTTCAGTAATTTATTTACAAATTTTTATAATGGTAAATTTTTGTTTACAAATTTACGAAAATCTGTTTGTAAATTATTTTCGTAAGTCATTAAGTGTTGCCACAGTAGACATTCACTGTTGGGATGCTTCACTGTTGGGATGCTGTCGGTCTTCACAAGTCAACGCAAATTCCTCACTCTCATTTTCATTTCCAACAGCTTTGAGTTTTTGTTCAGAATTTTTTGCCAGGAGGGGAATTGGAAAAATGAGGGAAAAAAAAAGAATAAAAAAAAAATCTTTTATGCACCATGTACGTGGGCAGGGGTGCACAAAAAATTTCTCTCTCATCTCTTCTCTTCCCTTCACTTCACTTCACCTCTTTTTCCCCCAAGTAAAAAAACCCTTAAAAAAATATTGATAGAGGTGCTATTAAAGAAACAATATAATAATGATTAGAACTTTTAATTTGCAACTTTTTGGAGCCAAGTTGTAAAAGAGGAAACGGAAATAAAAAATAAAAAATAAAAAAGTCAAGTGATCGCTAGTCGACGACCATTTGAAGAGAGCTTGCAGCCACACGTGATTTTTGATTTTTTTTTTACTCTAACCAAAAACCCCATTAATAAACCTCACCCCCTCCCCGTTCACTTTCTCTTCTCTCTCCTCTACATCACTAAAAACTCAAAAAGAAAACTCGCCAATGTGGAAGACCTTAAACTGAAATATCTTATCCTCAAAAAGTATATGACGTGAAATAATAAAAATATTGATCATTATAAATTAAAAAAATTGTAATAATCTTATTTTTATTATTTATTAAAATATTAGGCATCACATCACATAGTAATTGGTAGTTCAAATGTAATATTTAATATAAAATGAGAAGTTTTACATTTGTCTGCCATTCATGTTACCAGATGGTTGGTACTGAAGGTTTTGCATTTGTCTGTCATTCATGAGCCGAAATGCTTATTTAGCTCCCTTATTTTGGTATTAGCTCGAGTTCTATTACATGAACTCCGGCCTATTTTATACTCCCTTATTTGTACTTTCTGACATAGCAAGATATGATATGTTATCTTTATTCTGTGGGTCCCAAAGAAAGTGTCAATATCAAATTTTTGTGTGAGGAAATACAAGTAAACAGTATAACTTGGGAATCTATGTACTATTTTCCTATTAGTTTGATCTTAAATCATAAGTATCTTGATGCAATAAATGCCGCTGTCCTTCAATTCATGCATTATTTTTCTTGCAACTTGCAAGTCAATGTCCAAGTCTTCGCACAGTAGACATGGAAGGACTAAGACTCTCTTGACAAGTCTACGTAAATTCTATCCTAACTTCTCATTCATTTTCTAATTTTGATATGATGGACTGATATATTTTTCATCAATCATTAAAAATCATGCATGAATCATTTTTTTTAATACTTAAGTAAAAAGTTTATAATCAATATTTTTTGGACAAATTCTCCTATGAAACTATATCTCATGGATCCTCATTCGTGAGACGGATTGAGTTTTTGATAAATATTACATTTTTCACGAATAAATATTACAATTTTCATTATAAATAACTTTTTCAAATCTTAATAATATATTTTGATTTAAAAATAATACATTTTTCATCAAAAGTATCACATTTTTAGTCATAAGTAGTATTACACTTTCTCTCATAAATAAAAATTAAACAATTTATCTATGATTAGTATTACATTTTTTTTCTCATAGATAAGTATTCGACCCTAAATATTACATTTTTATTTAAAGTATTACATTTTTCTTCAAATATATTATTGCACTTTTCGTTATAAGTAACAAGAAATTTCTACACCCAAAAAAAAAGCAATTTATTATTGATTAATATTACATTTTTCAACATAAATATTACATTTTCATAATGACTTGAATCGTCTCACATATAAGGATTCATAATATTCACTTTTTTTTTTTAAGGTAACATGTTTGATTTACGGAAAGTTAGCCGTCGCTACTTGAAGGTGTGCTCCAAGTGAATTCATGCCTTGTGACCTTACTCAATAAAACACCACAAGAAAGTAAATCAATCTAAGTTGTCTATTCTAGAGGTGTCAAAGTGGGTCAAAACTCGGGACCATCCCACAATGAGGTGGATTAGGGCCATGAAAACTATGGAGTATAGCACTATAGCCCGCAAATTGGCCTAATAATCATTATCATAATTAATATTTAATTTTTAACAATTCAAATTATATGCCTTAATCAATAAATTAGAAAATAAACAATAAAATATGAAATAAGGTTAGCCAATAAAAATGTGTTACATATGATTTATTCCATAGATACCTTCGGATAGTGATTACGAATTTTTTGTCACCAAAAAAAATTTAAATCAATAGGATGGCGAAAGAAGGCAAAAATGGCCAAGAAATATAGGCCAAATATTTGTTGATAATGAGAATAATTTTTTCTTTTACAAAGAAAAATATTTGAAACTGAGTGTGTTTGGTGAATAGTGAATAGAAATTTATCTAAATCAAACTAGCTACTAAAATTAGTGTTTGGTAAATAATAGATTTAAGGCAAAAGTGCTAAAATTCAAAACACTTGAATATAATAATAATAAATCAGTCATGATTTTTCCTGGGCCAGTTCCTGTGCCTCTCGGAGTAAACCTGAGTAGACCCGAACCGTTAAACAGACGGAGAAAGACCCGGTGGATTTACCAAAATAATAATAATAATAATAATTTTTTTGTTAGTAGATTTCATATTTACATTTATTTAGATCAAAAGATGGACTATTTTGTCAACTAATTTATATTATTAATACCTATTTATGTAATAGTTTACATTTTACTAATTTATATTTATATTAAATATAATACCATTAATTTATATTCACATAATATTGGAATTATCTACACGCTTTTTATTGTCAGATCAGCTTGACTATGAATATAGATAATCACATCAAATTGTCTTTCGTAATATATAGAAAGTTAGAGATGTATGATATATAAATTGCCATCCAATGTTGAATTAATATTGTTAACATTATTAATACAATTTATTCTAAAGAGTAAGTTGAGATAAAAAGGTTAGTACTCTAAAACCCAAACGGTTATACATAGCCCTTGCCTCATCTCTACAAGTTCTAAGTCAAAATTCTACGTAATATATAACGGTCTAAGACAATTTAGTTTGAAAAGATTAAAGTACAATATTTTTAATAGGGAAAATGGCACTTTTTCCCCCTATGTTATGTGCTTATAGCACTTTTTCCCCCTGTGTTATTAAAGTGGCAGTTTTTCCCCCTGAAATGTTAAATTGACATTGTTACCCTTAAAAATAATTATTTCATTTATTTTTTCTTCTCCAACAAATTATTACTTATAGATATGGATGATCACGATTCGGTTCGAATCTAACAAAACACTGTAGCAATCATACCGAAATAGTATGGACGGTCCTGGTTGCGACTCATAACCGAAAAAATAAAATTAAATAATTGTTAAACCGTGATCCTAAACTTAACCACAGTCATATATATTAAACATTATCAAACACTTATTTTGATAAATCGGTACGGTTCGGTTCCAATTTCGATTTTGAACCGCCAATCAAAACTTATTTATTTATTTATTTATTTTTATTATTTTATTTCTAATTTAAAAATAGTCTAAATTCAATAGTTATTTTATTTTATTTTTTCGGTTTTGAATCGTAACCGTAACCGTCTATACTATTTAAGTTCAATTGCTACAATGTTCGATTAGGTTCGTATCGAACTGTGATCTTCCATACATATTAGTAATAATTGGTTCGAGAATAAAAATAAATGAAATGGTTGTTTTTAAGGGCAAAAATGTCAATTTAATATTACAAGGGAGAAAACTACCACTTTTAAAATAACTGAGGGGGAAAAACTGCCACTTTAATAACACAGGGGGAAAAAGTGCTATAAGCACATAACATAGGGGGAAAAAGTGCTATTTTCCCTTTTTAATATATTGTAAAACTTGACAAGAAAAATGCACATATAATTAAGGGATGTAACATATATTGACTCCTATAAGTTAGTTGAATAATAAAATATTTAGTTGGGTAGCCAATTACATACTAGCTCGGTTTTAATATACAGATTATAGAAAGTGACCATTTATCTTATTTTGTTAGGATACTTTAATTTTGGTAGGTTAGGTATTACATGCACACTAATTTTATTATAGTAACACTAAAGTATCATTTTAATTTTACTACAATTTCTTTCGATCATCATAGTCCATACAACGATGTGTGGACCATGTTCCACTGTATAACAATTGCATTTGGTATCAATATCAACCCGAAAGATACATATTTGTTATGATTGAAATGGTAACAAATGTCACTATATAATTTTCTACACAACTATACATGCATGCATGGTCACATGGAAGGACTAAGACGGTTGAAAATTGAAATCCCATCTGTCTTGACAAGTCCACGCAAATTCCTCACTTCCCATTTTCCATCCACTCATATATATATATATATATATATATATATATATATATATATATATATATATATATATATATATATATATATATATATATATATATTGGAAGGATCCTAAAAAATCATATATATGTATGGAGGAGCAGAGCCAAAAAATTTATATGGAGGGTAGAATTATAGGAAAAAATTATAATGTCAATCAACATCTGATCATACATGATATCATTATATATACCATACATAATTATATTAGGTATTATCAATAATAATTTTCAATGATACTTTATGTAACTATTGGCATTGATGTGAATCGATACTTTATGTTTTTTCACATAACACAAAATACATATAATAATAATAATAATCTTGCTTATCACTCTTTTATCAAATAAAAGCTGTTAATTATTTTGTTGGCATATTCTTTTACATAATTAAATGATATTCATTTTATTAATTAACTTAATATTCTAAAATTCTAGGTATGGTGACAAAACTCAAAATCACAAATTAAAGAACCAATACTAAAATTAGTTTAAAAAAAAAAAAGAACCAATATTAAAATTAGTTTTTCCAATTTCACAACTAGTCTTTTGAATTAGCAAATGCACATCCTAGTAGAAGTGTAAATAAATAATAAAAACACATAATAACTAAATAATTAATTACTTGATTTATTTTTTATTTGGTGAACTTAGAATTCAATATGTGTTTTGCGCTTATTTAATATAATACAGTATAATTTTTTAAAAATAATTGAGAGGGACAAAAGAGAATTTTTATTTCTAACATAATAATTGTAACCACTCGGTTTTTACGACAAAGTTAAGATTCGAGAATAACGATATAAATTTTTCTTAAGCTATGACATTTAAGAAAAGGCTATTCGGTGCTCGAAATAATTTTTCCCTTAAGGATTAGTTATCGATAAGCTGCGAACTACGTATCGGTTGCGAACCGAAGAAATTCTAAGGGCGTAGAGTTAATTCAAATTTTCCAGAATTGGGATTATTAAGTATCATACGATTAGGCCGGAATTTTTAGTTAGTTCAAGAGAAATGTTTAATGGACTGTAAGGGATAAATTGTTACGGACTCTGAACCTGAATTTGGCGGATTACCAGAAAATTCCCAAAATTGGTGATTTGCGACGGGAATATTTTTACGATAATTTTGGTATTAGAATTTTCCCGAATTAAGTTATAATCCTCCGAACATTCATCTGATTTAAGCATAAACTGGCAAAATGGATTTGAGATCTTGTAAGGATTTCATGAGGTGTTGACATGTGGCAAGTGAATCCAAGGTTGGATTTGGGCATTTAATGTTGCATTAATGAGGCATGGTCATGTTGTACTTGTTGCTTTCCATCCAAGAACAAAATCACTCCAAGATCATCTCTCTCTCCACTCTCATTTTCGTATAACACCCTTAGGAAGAAGAAGAAGAAAAATTAGTTTGGTCTTCCATTGTGATCCAAGAGTTCCTTAGGCATTTCTTCAACTCCAAGAGCTCTTCTATAGGTAAGAACTTCGGTTTTGTTCGGTTCAATCCCTCCTAGGATTTAAGCTTGAACTTAAGATTTATATTGTTATTATGGTATTATGTTAGGATCTTTGGTGAAGGAATCCAAGGAAAACACCATCAACTAGTACGGTTTTTAAAGGTTTCTACAAAGGTAAGGAATCCCTTAAGTTGGCTCAATCACTTGAAAGTAGACAATTGCTAGGAAATTATATGATTAGGAATTTTCACATGAAAATTATGTGCTATGTTATAGATCTAAAAGTTGGCTCAAAAATCCTTACTTTGATTTTGATAAATTTGTTATGCATGTTCATAATTATTTTTATGAATGTATATGTTGTATTTATGCCTATATAGACTTATACTTGTGAAAATATTGAATAAAATAAAGGTAGTCTCTGGCAGTAACTTCCGAGATTTATTGGGAAAAATCGGTAAGGTATTTTGATCCTATCTTTTTTTGGACATGTAGTTCTATAAGTGTAGAACCTACATATAAAATTTCATAAAGATCGGAGTAGTATAAGTATGGTTTTCGCATCTTTTTCCAAAACTGGTCCAGAGAGAAAAACCGCACACTGCCAAGGGCAAAAAGAGAATTTTCTGTGTTAATTCGTGAACCTAGGTGACCAAAACTTTTTATGAACATTAAGTACTATAAGTTGGGGTTCTACCATAAAAATTTCAAGTGAAAAAGAGTTCGGGAACTATTTTTACCGGCTCAATCTTTCGGACTGCGCCAGAAATTTTCTAGCAGATTTGGAGTGGACGCGATAGTGGACGCGCGTCCACCGTGCGTCCACTGCGCGCCCAGCGCGAAACTTGGTTCGACGCCTTGGCCGAGAGGCTGGACGCGGGCACGGACGCGCGTCCGCTGCGCGTCCGTGGGCGTCCAGACTTCGGCGAGAAATGCCGAACCAGCGGACGCGGTCTGGACGCCTGCGTCCGCCGTGCGTCCGCTGGTGCGGCCAGCCGCGAGTCCGCGCGACGCGGACTCGTTTTCGACTCGTTTTTTAGCAAACTTTTCCCCGATGTTTTTAATCCCGAGTATTATGATGTTTTGAAAGCCTACGGGCAATCGGGTGAATTTTTGAAGACTCGAATATTATTTTTGTTCATTATATTTATTAACTTGGAGAAAAATTGTGTTTTT
>CP025650.1:11084835-11163432 GCA_003576665.1 Ipomoea trifida
CCTAGAATAGACACCCTGGAAGGATTATTTCCATATGTACATATTTGGATGTTGATATGGTTATTTGAGGTTGTAAGTTTAGCCTTAGCGTTTGGGTATAGGAGAGATACCTAAGCGTGGCGGTAACACCCAGTTTTCTGCTGGTTAGACGCTTCCGCAACGTATTGTATTATTAGGATTTTGTAATAAATCCAAGATGTGAAAATTGGGGTGTTACAATAATATAAACATAAATATTTGTTAACATTTTTGGGGTAGGATGGGGTGGGACTGTGGGAGGGCCAAGACTCCCCTATCCACCCACGTATCTTCGCCCTTATATGTATACTAGTTTTATACGCGCATTGCGCGCATGGGTTAATGCCCAATGTTTATATTTAAATAAATATTTGAAAGTATATATCAATGCAAGATTATATTGGAGAAGTTTATACATGGGTAATTGAATGTCGAATTTTTTTTTTTAAATATCTAACTCAAAGTATATGAATCCAATAATATACAAAATTTATTATAATTATTACTAAAATAAATGTTTGCAATCTTGTAGAATCGATAGTCTAAATATTTGGTCTAAAAATGATAGTCTAACTAAATACTACTTTTAATTTGAATTTTTCTAAGTGTTTTTAATTCTCTTTTGAGTAACATTGTCATTGTCTTTACCTTTACTATTTGTTCTCTTCCTTTTTGTTGGTAGTGTGTTATTTGCAATTCGGATATTGTTGGTAGTATAGATGACAACGCATGCAATGAGATTATGATATAGGAGCTATGGACTTTCCTTTAGGTCTTCTGCTTGGGTTCATTTGGTTCAACCATTATTGTTGAATGAGTTATTGCGGATAAAGAAATCCCTAGTTTAAGAAAAAAAATTAAATTAATTAATAAAAATTTGAAAATTTAAAATATTATGTATTCTAAAGATATTAAAAGGTAGTTTCTCGCTTTAATTTGCTGGGTAATGGGTTATTTGAGTACTTTCATTGTCAATAAATTCCCCCAAGTAGTTAATATGATTGGTTTCAAACTATTCTTTTTTATTTTTTTCATGATATTAAAGAAATACATATGTATCATTTTTTGGTGTAACTACTAATTTATTTAATTCAATAAGAGTAAAATAGAGTGGTTCTGCTTCAATTTGTTGGGTTATTATTTGAGTACTCTCTTTGTCAACCAATCACCAAGTAGTTAATATAATTAGCTTCAAATTATTTTAAATTTTTTTCATAGTATTTATAAAATACTTGGTAAATAAATATATAACATTATTTTGTATTATAACTTTGAAATTTAATTACAAGATATTGTAAAAATAAGATAATGGACAATGTAATGAATATCAATTGATAAATTTGAATGTAAAGAATCTTTGCATGAGAGAAAATAAAAACAATATAACTAATGAAATTATTTCTCTTATTTAATTTAATTTTTTGATAATGAATAATTTTTTCAAATAAAGGTATTGTCGACACATAATTCTAAATTAAAGAAATACATATGTATCAATTTTTGTTGTAGCTACTAATTTATTTAATTTAATAAGAGTAAAATAGAGTGAGAAACTTAATTATGTCAAATTTGATTGAGATGAGGTTCGAACCTAAGACCTTTTTTTTATAGAAATTAATGGGTAAGTTAAAAGTTAACGGAATCTTAACGGGGAAGAGAATATTTAACGGAAAACTTAACGGATAATCATAAAAGTAAGGTTAAATTCGGTAATCTCTATTAATAATATTAATCTGAATTATCTTAACCATCTATTTGATTAAATAATTCATCTGAACCATCCATTTAATTAAATAATTTGACCGCCATTTTTTCTACCCATTTTAGGCCTAACTCTCTTTGGCTCTTATTAGTATAGTAGATAGTAGATATGAATAATAAGTTAGATACTTACTAGTATTTGCTTCACTATATATGGGCAAATACAACTAAGTTGATAAGATGGTTGGTTTGGTAAGTACAATAATATTTTAAGTTTGATTCTTCGTGGGAACTATCTATTGGCTATCTTGATTTTAGTCGGTCAACTATAAGCAACCTTAGTTGGTTTATATCTTTGTAATCTTTTGCTGGCTAAGATCGCAAGTAAATACTACATAGGGTAACACATGACCTTTTAGGTGATTGGTTAAATGAATTGAATTTTGTGTACCTAAACTTTTTTAATTGCGATAAATTTTGCTGAGTATGACATCTCATGATATACTTGTGGTTGGATGTCCAATTAATTAATAATGTTAGAGTGTGCTTATTTCAATTGTCTAGTTCATTTTTTCTTTTGTTAATTAATAATGTTTAGTGTTTAATTACCATACTGGACAAAAGAAAATAGTCATAAACATTTAGACTTTATTATTCAATATTCATACAAGAAGAAGAGCTAATGACAATTAGCTAAAAAGATGCATGCAGGAATATTTCTATAAGCAAATATAATGACAAATTAATAAAGCTTTTTTTTTTTTTTGAAAACAACAAATTAATAAAGCTGAGGCTATCAACTACTACAATGTAGTATGATGACATCTCTGTTATTATGTAGATGTATGTGCAATACTTTTTACTAAAATATACGGAGTACATTAATGTTTAAATAAAGCAGAGACCAACTTTCATCTGCTAATACTAAGACATGTAATACTTTTTACTAAAATGTATTATTTTTTTAATAAATTTATAGAAAAATATTGCATTTTAATTAAAAATGTTACACAATCTTTTATGAGACAATCTCACACAAATGACACAATACCAACACTTAGATCCGTCTCTCATTACATGCTTGCTTGGTTTAATTGGATGGCTCTGATGGAGGAGTGCAAGTGCGTTCGTGGAAGTTGCATTTTCTTCGAGGCTTTGGGGTGACACCAATACAGCTGCCATATCTATGACTTTTACATATATATGGGGATGCGCCCTCTTATCAAAGGCTTATTGGAAACTATATGACCTCCTGTGATAAATTAAATAATTATAATTTGTAGTAAGATCGATCGATCAATTCAAAGACTTTGAGTAGCATGAAGTTAACGGTATGTGCGTGCATGTGTGTTTATATAATATGCTATATATATTCAAAATGAAATAAAAACAGAAATATACCAGAAGTTTTATCGGACAGTTCCCGAGCACATGTGAGGGGAGAAACAATGAAGAGAAGTATGAAGAAAAGAGAAAAGAGCTTGGCATTCATGGCTGATATGTATATGTGTATAGTAGAGTGTAGATTTTGTGTATACACACAACTGAACTATATACATGCCCCCTTTTATAGGCATATTATGCATCTAACATTTCTCAAAACACAAGACTTTTCCACACTGGCATGCCTGGAAATATCTATTGTGATTGTTCTCCATCATTCATTATTTTTGCAACTTGCAAGGTGATGCCCCATGACAATATAATCATGACATAATTAATAAGCACATTACAAGACATTATGCTATGATCATCATTACCATATTTATCCGGCTACTGTTGTCGAAATCAGTGGATGAAGTAAATCACGAGATGTGTCTCAACCTGTCAACATTCTCCAATTAATACTAAGCTAAATCCAAATACCATGCGACTACTGTACTAATAAAGTAAAACTTGTGAGTTTATTTTGATTTGATTGACCAATTGAACTGTGCCCGGATAATTTTATATGCAATAGTTTAATTGTATAAATAGTGATATATTGTACATTAAATGGAATCATCTATTCTTGCTCCAACTTCTGTTTCCCTCCCACTCATTTCTTATCCTATTCCCCTTTGTGGGAATCATCACACGTTCAAAGTGCATGTAAGCATATAAAGATGGCGTCTACGTAAAATTTACCTATCCTTTACGATTTTATTAGAATTGTAACACTAGTCAACATATAAGTCTTCACACACTACACATGCATGGTCACATCGAAGGACTAAGACGGTTCAAACGCTATCGGTCTTGACAAGTCGTCCACCCAAATTATAAGATTCTTAGCTTCCATATCAATGGTTTTGATTTGTCCATAAGTTCTCACCTGGAGTGATTCTCATATGATTAGAATTATATATATATACATACTGTTGAGTGAAAAAAAAAACTGTGAAAATAGCGCACCTTAAGAAGGAAAACAACGTATCTTAAGAAGGAAAACAATGCACCTTAAGAAGAAAAACCACACACCTAAAGCTTTAGACTGACACACTTTAAAAAGAAAAAAAGCGCACTGTAAGAAGGAAAACCGTGCATGAATCACAATTAGATACTCACTGTCTATCGCTGAAAATTGCTTACATAAGTGAAATCAAGAGTAAATAATATAGTGTAACACATGACACCTATGGAAGTGTGGATGAAATGATGGAAGTTAGTCTCTTCCCGTTTAACTAAAAGTCTCTGGTTAAACCTAAGTTAATTACTTAATTGATTGAGAAATTCTATGGTGAGATCAAAAAATAAATAGTGTAACACATGACTTGGTATTGATTAATATGGTGAATGATTGGACATGGTATATATATGTTTGAATCATGATTTTCCATTTCTCAGTCTCTAGCTATCTTTATTATATTATATGATATTATGCTTATCGGCTTTTGTTTTAATAAATAAAATTCTAATGATTTCATTTAATAGCCTTAAGAATGTATGTGTTTTGTTTTTGACAAATAATTGCCAAAAGGGAAGATTGGAAGTGTAAAAATGATACATATGATAATATACATTTATTGGCATATTATTTGTCATCAAAACTTAGTTTGTCTTGTTATGCTATTTTTTAGACTCTACTACCGTATGTATCTGCTTCAGAGGATAACATACGAGGATTGCTAACAGAATTTGTTACAAAGATAAGTCTTCCGGCAAGATTTTGAAATGAGTGATTCTCATTATTAGGAATATTGCAGCTAGAAACAAGGGTGGTTGAATCTAAAGTTGATTATTATATAAAGGAGCGTGGATGATAATTTCAATGGAGAAGCTACTGCATTCCAATTCTAAATATTCTTTTGATTACCTTACTCTATATGTTAATTTGAAGGGAAATTCGAAAGTGGATGGGAAAGAAGAGCTTGCTGCATTCCAAAGGCTAATTCTTATATTAATTGATTTTAATTTCTATTTTCTTACATACTATTGCTATACGAACAGCATATAAAATGTGAGTGGATGTGGTTTATTTGTTGAGGCTCGATGATGATTTGTTGAAAGTTGAAGGGAAAGATTGGCTTGCAAGTACCAATTCGTGGAGATAATGAAGATTGAGTTGTTGGGAAAGATTAGACCATAGTGTGTATAGATAAGCAAAATAAAAAAGTATTTAGGCGCCATACTCTCTTCACCACTATACTTAGATATCTCCCTAACCTTGTTTGGCAATCAATGGTTAACAAATAGCGGATTATATTATCGAGTTTGATCAACGGTACGATTGGTAAAAGTATCTGTTTAACTTAGCAGCGATTAATAGGTAAAATGACTTTTTTTTTTTTTTGAAGTACGAAGCTAATTCATTAATCATAATAAGTTGAAACGTATACAATGAAGATCATTGGAACAATTAAATATTCTCTACAACCAGACATTGAAACAACTTTTCGCGGACTGTTTCACAAATTTGATGCTGTAATTCTTGAAAGAACTTAAAGCTTCTTTGATATTGATGCATATCACCTGGGTATCAAATTTCATTCTTCTTTTCATTGACAATATCTCTATCAGGTTGAACTGCTCGTCATAGTTCAGAGGAGTCTCTTCCACATTGCAGTCATCTTCGGTGTCCAGGATGAGATTCACATACGACATAACCAAATAAATCGTTTCACACTTTATGAAAAAGGAACTCGCCAATAAAACGAGAGAAAGAAGCTCGCCAAATCTACGAGAGATAGACATAAACTACTAGCAGATTTAAATTCTAGTAAATAAAGCAAATGGAAAAAGGAAATACACTGCTGGCAAACTTAAAAACTATAAACATAGCAAAAGGGAAATCAACCGAAAACAGGGGAAACAAAGAAGCTGCAAGTCAAAATTAAACCAAAATTAGCAGCGTGAAAAGGAGGTGGATGGAAGAAGGGACAGCAACTGATGAGCGGGGTGAAAACCGAGAGACCACGCAATGGAGGCGGACCGTCTGCGATAGAGATGGTTGCGGAGGGAGTTACTGGCAGCGAATGGGAGGAAGAGGATGGAAGAATCGGTCGCCGCCTCCGCGAGCGGAGGCGGCGGCCTTGTGGATGAGAGCGGGGCTAGCAGAAAACCTGGAGAGAAGACAAGGAACCCTAGAGAGCGGCTAGTAGCTTTCTGTCAATGGTAAAATGACTTAAAAAGAAAAAAAGAAAGAAAAAAAAAAACAAAAAAATAGTTTTGCCACTTTTCCCACATCGGTGGGGAAAGTGGCATGGGAGCCTTGCGGCTTCTATAAAAGGAGCCTCAAGGCTCCAAATAATTCACAAAGCCCCATCACTTCAAGGGCACGCAGTGAGCTAGACAAACTGGCTCGTGCATTCATGGAGCTGAAATACTTCGGCTTCATAGTAGTAAATTTTTTTTGAATATTGAATACTATCTTGGACTATTGCACTTGCGACGACGATGGGTTGCTGGCGCGGGCCCTCTATGTCTAGGATCTCATCTGCCCTCCCAAGCCAGCGTTCTTCTCCGATAAACTTGAGGTATGGAATCTTCTCGTTTGTGTCTGTGTTCTACTCATTGGGTTATTTTGGCAGTGTGTTATAACTTAAGGTGAATTTTTATTGATTCTATGTTGATGAGGCTTTGGGTTCTTTAATTCTTATTGAATCTGTGTTGATGAGGCTTTGGGTTCTTTAATTCTTATTGATTCTATGTGTTGATGAGGCTTTGGGTTCTTTAATTATTTTTGATTCTGTGTTGATGAGGCTTTGCGTTCTTTAATTCTTATTAATTCTTATTGAATTTGTGTTGATGAGGCTTTGCGTTCTTTAATTCTTATTGATTCTGTGTTGATGAGGCTTTGGGTTCTTTAATTCTTGTTGATTCTGTGTTGATGAGGCTTTGGGTTCTTTAATTCTTGTTGAATCTGTGTTGATGAGGCTTTGGGTTCTTCAATTCTTGTTGAATCTGTGTTGATGAGGCTTTGGGTTCTTTGTTATTGAATCTGTGTTGATGAGGCTTTGGGTTCTTTGTTATTGAATCTGTGTTGATGAAGCTTTGGGTTCTTTAATTCTTATTGATTCTGAACTAATTTTTAATTTTTAATTTAGCTTCTTACTGAACTAATTTTTCAGTGTTTTGTATGGTTCTTTAAAATTTTCAGTTTAGTTTCTTTCAAGTATTATTTTGTGGTTCTTTATAATGTATAGTTTCTTTCAAGTATTATTTGTTCAGTGTTTTGAGTGGTTCTTTTTAATTTTCAATTTAGCTTCTAATTGAACTAATTTTTCTAGTGTTTTGAATGGTTCTTTTTATTTTTAATTTAGCTTCTATCAAGTATTATTTTTTGTTTGAATGGAGCATAACGATTTTTCGACCTCCTGATGCTTTGTATTGAGTCTTTTGAATTCAAGATTCTATTTTCTTGGGTTTGGCATTCACTGAATACTGTTGGTAATAAATTCAATTGTATATGTTATTGTGTACGTTTGTCTATGTGGCAATATTGATTAATTATTTGTGGGTTTTGGAGTTCCTTTGTTTTTTATATAGTGAATTGGATTATTTTGACCGTGTGCTTCAATATAAGGTGAATTTATATTTGATTCTCTTTTCGGTTGTGGTTTTTGTGCTTTTATCATTAAGTGCTTCAATAATGTTCTTTATTTGTCTTCTTTATGGTGGCTTGGTTGCTTTGATTATTAGTTATGCCTTGTACATTTGTTTAACTGACCTGCATTTAATTGTCTAGTAAGATGGTTACTTAGCAATTACTCGAGGCATTTAACTTAATCCTTGCATATAATGTAATCCATATATATATATATGGTATTCATCAATTGTCTGATGTCTTATTTGCAATTTTCTCTTCCATCTACCAAGAATGAGTATGAGTGTATCCATAGTTCATTCTCTATATTGTTTACTTGTAAATAATTGTGCTTAGTCATGATGAGGGATGCCCAACTCTTTAAGTGTATTGAAATTATGGATGCAGTAAGGGGTCTTTTCTTTTTCAATGCTATTATGAGTTCTCAAAATTACTCATTAATCTTTGGTCTGAGATTTACCTCAGTGATCTGGCATCCTATTTGGCTGTGAACTACACTTCATTTTATGATTGTATTGTTACATCATCAATATTGTCAATGCATTCCTTTCATTGATATGCATTATAAACTGACAGGTAGGTTTGTTTTTATATATAGCTAAGCATATCCTGTGTAGTATGTGTGATTAGGTAATTTTGTGTTTATGAAGACCAAACATTATGATGCTTTGTATTTTCTGTCCCCAATTTCAGGGATATAGCAGCGCAGCAAAGCAACAACATTCTGTTATTCTGTTAGAGATATTTTTACTTACACCCTTTTCCCTCCTACTTTGAACACTCATTGTATATATTCATACTTTGACAGTAAATGAGATACACTTTTGACTTCCTAAATCAGTTATCTGCTTTCTTCCTTTCTTGCTCTCAACTCTGTAACATGGTATCAGAGCAACTAAAAGGAGTTTGAATTAGCAAGCAGCAATAATGGCGGCATGGCCTCCAATCAACGCAAGGTCAACTCCAGTTGACAATACAGCACCGGCGACTGGAAGTCCGGCAATAGCTCCGTCTCCGTTGGCTCCATCCCCGACGGTTGAACCAAACACAAGAGAGGTAACATTCGATCCAGAATCACACTCAAACTGATGTTGGTCTCTACACCGTTGGATGGTCCGAATTATCACCCCTGGGCGAGAGCTATGTCGATGGCTCTATACTGTAAGAATAAAATCAAATTCGTCAATGGATCCATCCTCAAGCCAGAAGAAAACGATCCGAAGTTCGAAGTGTGGGGACGATGCAACGATATGGTTATGTCGTGGATTGTCCGGTCTCTGTCTCCGACGATTGGCCGGAGTGTTCTCTGGATTGATACGGCGTATGGTATTTGGAGGGATTTGAAATGCAGATTCAGTCAACAAGATTTATTCCGAATTGCGGAAATCAAGTGCGAAATCTATCAAACAAAACAAGGTGATAGCTCTCTGAATGAATATTTCACACAACAGAAACTATTGTGGGATGAACTTCAAATACTTAGACCTACTATAGGCTGCAACTGCACTACAAAATGTGATTGCGGGAGGAAGATTGACGAATTGAATGAACAAGTCGAGAAAGACAAGTTGTCTATATTTCTCATTGGACTTCACGATAGGTATACTGGTGCGAGAAATCAGATTATGCTGATGAGACACCTCTACCAGATGTGTGTGATGCATACTCTATGATAGCCCAGCAGGAGAGGCAATTCCACATTGGTGCCACTGGTTTTGCTAGCCAACTACATCAAGCTGGTGAAAATAGTGTTGCAGGGAATATTCTGATGACTAGAACAAATGGTGGCAATCAACAAAACTTTAAGAAGTTTACCGGGGGGAACAAGAGACCAATGTGCACTTTCTGTGGCTTCACAGGACATACAGAGGATAAATGTTACAAAAAACATGGGTATCCACCCGGTTGGAAACAAAGATCAAGAGGCCAGGGTTCTGTGAATTACACTCAAGGACCATTACCAGCACAGCAACAATCTGATGAGGGCATTTCTTTCACTCAAGATGATTTCAAGAAATTTCTTGAGTTTGTCCAGGTTCAAAAGACACATGGGGAGAAGCTCATGAGCACACCAATGGACCATTCAACCCAAGAAGCATATGTCAACACTATGTCTGTTAATCTCATGCCAGGAGCTCAAGTTGAAGGTATTGATCCTGTACTTAATCTTGCAGATTTCAGAAATTATGAATGGATATTGGATAGTGGTGCTACACATCATGTTGTTTGTTGCATAAGTTTGCTGACAAATCAAAAGGAAGTTCATAATATGCATGTTAGTCTACCTAATGGACAGCAAGCTGCTATCACTATTAGTAATGCTATATTTTATATTATATAGTTTGTATTTAGTGGTTTATATTTAGTCAATACTAAACTCCTGTAGAGTAGGAGACTTCTGTGTAAACTATACTATAGGGACTCTGTAATCTGTTGTGATTGAATTATCGAGATTCCTACATTCATCTGGTATCACGCCAGGTTACGATCTCTCCAAACCTTCCCGTTCTTTTCGCAACGTCAACATGAGCCGCTCGAATGATGGTGCGATCACCCCATCTGTCGCCGCTCCGCCGTTGCCGCCACCCTCTCTCCCGGCCAGCCACCATGTCCTATCCATCAAATTAACATCCCGTAACTACTGTCCGACTTCTGCTCTCACTAGCTGTTACGCACTCCTGGACTCTACGGCAACTAGATGTCCACAATGCCTTTCTAAATGGTCATCTGCCCGAAACAGTGTACATGAAGCAACCACCAGGGTACGAAGATCTGTTGCACCCGGGTCATGTCTGTCATCTTCAGCGGTCACTATATGGGTTAAAACAGGCACCGCGGGCTTGGTTTAAACGACTACATGACTTCCTAATTCAGACTGGTTTCTCGTCATCCAAGACGGATGTGTCATTGTTTCACTACACTTCCGGTGACTCCCGTGTGTTTCTGCTAGTCTATGTGGATGACATAATTATGATGGGCAACGATTCTGCATTAATCAACGACCTGCTTCAATCCCTCGCTACTACGTTCAAGCTTAGGGATCTGGGTACACCGAGCTTCTTTCTGGGCATTGAAACTCTGCCGTGTGAAGGCGGTTTCTTACTATCTCAAAAACGCTATATGAAGGACATATTATCTCGAGCTGGGATGGCTGACTGCAAACCACTTGCTACTCCGGCCTCGGTTACTCAGGCCGTTTCATCGCCAGCTGAAGTCTTTGATAATCCCACACAGTACCGCCGAATCGTTGGTGCACTACAGTATCTTACTATTACCAGACCCGACCTGTCTTATTCCGTTAATCGGCTCTGTCAGTTTATGCATTCTCCAACTACCGACCACTGGAGTCTACTTAAAAGAGTTTGCCGTTATGTCAAGGGTACTCTAGATCTCGGTCTTCGGATCACAAAATCTACTCACACGGTCATCCATGCGTATTCTGACTCGGATTGGGCTGGGTGTCCTGTTGACAGAAAATCCACTAGCAGCTATGCCGTTTTCTTCGGGGGCAACCTCATTTCATGGGTCTCGAGGAAGCAACGCACTGTTGCTCGTTCATCGACTGAAGCTGAATACAAAGGTCTAGCTGATGTTGCGGCTGAGGTCACATGGTTGGTATCTC
The DNA here is from genome assembly GCA_003576665.1 of Ipomoea trifida. NCBI lineage: Eukaryota > Viridiplantae > Streptophyta > Magnoliopsida > Solanales > Convolvulaceae > Ipomoea > Ipomoea trifida. The sequence continues at coordinate 11,096,202 of CP025650.1, forward strand.
TACTTTCTGAACTTCGTCTTCACTCGGGTCAACCGGCAACTTTATGGTGTGATAATCTAGGAGCCACCTATCTGGCTGCCAATCCAGTCTTTCATGCCAGAACCAAACACGTTGAGGTTGACTATCACTTCGTCCGCGACAAAGTTGCTTCTGGTGATTTGCTCGTGAATTTTGTCTCTACACAGGATCAGCTGGCGGACATCTTCACTAAACCACTACCAGCTAAACGGTTTCAGCTTCTGCGCTCCAAGCTCAATGTTGCTGTCTATCCACCTTGTGCTTGAGGGGGCGTATTAGTAATGTTATATTTTATATTATATAGTTTGTATTTAGTGGTTTATATTTAGTCAATACTAGACTCCTGTAGAGTAGGAGACTTCTGTGTAAACTATACTATAGGGACTCTGTAATCTGTTGTGATTGAATTATCGAGATTCCTACATTCATCATCACTTGCATTGGATCTGTGCATCTGTCTAGGGAATTTATCTTGCATGATGTGCTTTATGTGCCTGGTTTTCAGTACAATTTGATATCTATGGGTGCCTTCATTAAGAGTTCTTGTTGCACCATGGAATTACACTCTAATCAGTGCATAATACAGGGTGCTACCCATGGGAAGATGATTGGAATGGCTGAGCTTCAGAATGGTTTATATCACTTGATTTTCCCTGTTAAATCTCCTTCTGTAAATACTGCAATTCCAAACTTGAATAAATGTACTTTGTGGCATGCTAGATTAGGGCATGCCTCACATTCTAAACTTCAATTGTTGCATAGTGTGGATTCCACAATTCAAGTGAATAAGAATCTCATTTGTGATTGTTGTCATTTTGCTAAACAAAGGAGACTCCCATTTCATTCTAGTAGTTCTGTTTCAGCTGCTTGTTTTGATCTATTACATATGGATATTTGGGGTCCCTATAAAGTTGCTACCATACATGGTCACCTTTACTTCCTCACTATAGTAGATGATCACAGTAGGGCAGTCTGGGTACATCTGTTGAGAAAGAAATCTGAAGTTCGAAATCTGATCATGGGATTCTGTAAAATGGTTGAGAATCAGTTTGGGGTTCATGTCAAGAGTATAAGGTCAGACAATGGGCTTGAATTTTCCATGACTGATTACTTTAATCAAGAAGGAATACTACACCAGACATCCTGTACATACACTCCCCAACAAAATAGTAGAGTTGAGAGAAAACATGGTCATCTTCTAGCCATTGCAAGGGCACTCAGGTTTCAAGCACACTTACCAGAAAGTTTTTGGGGTGAATGTGTCCTTCATGCAGCTTATATCATAAATAGATTGCCTTCTACTGCCATCAACCAACAAATACCATATCATGTCCTACTCAAAAAGGTTCCTCAATACCAACATTTGAGAGTATTTGGTTGCCTAGCTTATGCTGCTGCATTGGGTCCTAAGTCAAAGTTTGATGCTAGGGCCAAGAAGTGTGTCTTCCTTGGGTATTGTAATGGTACTAAAGGTTACAAGCTATATGATATATGTTCAAAAATGGTTATTCTATCCAGAGATGTTATTTTTTATGAGAACATTTTCCCTTTCCAACATACTAACAGCCCAGGAAGGGAGTTTCCCTAGATCATTCTTCCAACAGATATTTCAAGAGGGCTCTCTAATGATCCACAAGGGCACTATCATGCTTTCAGCCCTGAGCAGACATCCAGCCTTCCTAATGAAACATCTGAACAGGCACCAGAACAGTCATATACTTTCTCACCTGAGCATGCCTCACCTGAGCATGCACCTGAAGAACCTCAGCAGCCTGTGATTAGGATGTCTACCAGACAAAAACACACTCCAACCTACTTGAAAGATTATGTGTGCCACAACTCTACAGTAAGGACTTCCCTTCATGATATATCTAGTATAGTAAACTATACTAAACTCTCACCCTCATTCCATTCCTTTGTCATGAACATTGACTGTCACTCTGAGCCTAAGAACTATAAAGAGGCAGTGAAGCATGATTGCTGGAGAAAAGCCATGAGTGATGAACTTGATGCTTTGAAGGGAAACAACACTTGGAAATTAGTGGATTTGCCACCATCCAAGAAACCTATTGGATGCAGATGGGTATACAAGATCAAGCACAAGGCTGATGGCACCATTGAAAGATATAAAGCAAGGCTTGTGGCTAAAGGGTATACACAAACTCTTGGTATTGATTACTTAGATACCTTTAGTCCAGTGGCCAAGATGACCACCATTAGAACCATGCTGGCAGTTGCAGCAGCAAAGGAATGGCATATCCACCAAATGGATGTGAACAATGCATTTCTTCATGGGGATTTAGATGAGGAAGTATACATGGAGCCTCCTCCAGGTTATACAGAAGGGAAGGTTGGTCAAGTGTGCAAGTTAACAAAATCCTTGTATGGTTTAAAGCAAGCCAGCAGACAGTGGAACACCAAGTTGTGCTCTGCCTTGCAGCATATGGGGTTCAAACAGTCTATTCCAGATAATTCATTGTTTACTAAAGGGAAAGGAACATCATTTGTGGCCCTACTTGTATATGTAGATGATATAGTGGTGGCCAGTGGTGATCTAAGTTTGATCCAGCAAATCAAAATGCAGCTTAATGATCAGTTTCAAATAAAGGATTTGGGACCCTTGAAATATTTTTTGGGCTTGGAAGTTGCTAGGCAAAAGAAAGGAATTGCAGTCTCTCAAAGAAAATATGCCCTTGAACTATTAGAAGAAACAGGCTTCACAGATTCAAAGCCAGTATACAGTCCTACAGTTCCTTCAAACAAATTAAGCAAAGATGAAGGTGAGTTTTTTGATGACAACACTCAATATAGAAAGCTTGTTGGGAAACTCCTGTATTTGAATATTACAAGACCTGACATAAGCTTTGCTACACAACAACTATCTCAGTTTTTGGACAAACCTACACATTTACATCTACAGGCAGCTCATAGAGTTCTGAGGTACATCAAGAGTGCTCCAGGACAAGGACTTTTCTTTCCAGCCTCAAGTGATCTACAGTTGAGAGGCTTCTCTGATTCAGATTGGGGTGCTTGTGTAGATTCCAGAAAATCAGTCACTGGTTTCTGCATTTTTCTTGGTCAAGCCTTGATATCATGGAAATCAAAGAAGCAGGCCACAGTTTCTAGATCATCCTCAGAAGCAGAATACAGGGCTTTGGCAGCAGCTGCTTGTGAGATACAGTGGATACTATATTTACTTGTTGAATTTGGCTTGCATCACAGTTCACCTGCTGCTGTTTATTGTGACAGTAAATCTGCAATAGCAATAACAGAAAACCCTGTGTTCCATGAAAGAACAAAGCATATTGAGATAGATTGCCACCTAGTCAGGGAAAAATTGGACAAAGGAACAATCAAGCTCTTTCATGTTGCTTCCAAAAATCAATTGGCAGACATTTTCACAAAGACTCACTGCCCAACCTCCTTCTATGGCTATGTTTCCAAGCTTGGATTGCTCAACTTATACAATCCAGCTTGAGGGGGGCTTTCAGGGATATAGCAGCACAGCAAAGCAACAACATTCTGTTATTCTGTTAGAGATATTTTTACTTACACCCTTTTCCCTCCTACTTTGAACACTCATTGTATATATTCATACTTTGACAGTAAATGAGATACACTTTTGACTTCCTAAATCAGTTATCTGCTTTCTTCCTTTCTTGCTCTCAACTCTGTAACAAGTACATATTTAAGCTGCACCTGTAGAATTCAGTAATGTGCATTGATATCAGCATGTTTGAATATCTGTTGTGTTTATCTGAATGGCCAAGCACGATTTTTTAGCACACGTAAATTCATTATGGTCATGGGGGTTTTTAGGTGACTTGAACTACAGGCTCAAAATATATATCCTGTGGAATATTGTCAAAGTTGCTATCTGCTATATGCTTAATAAAAGATCATTTCTCATATTTTATGTTTAAAAAATAATTTTAAGAAATTGAGTAAACTCCTTTGTGTTTTTTATGACAACGTAATTCCTAATGGAGAATTATCTTAAAATTAATTGATGACAACGTAATTCCTAATGGAGAATTACCTTAAAATTAATCAATCCACTTGATTTTTGCCCATTGACCAATCAGTGTTAAATGGCATTTTGTTTGAATTAATGCAATTGATTAGGATATACTTCTGGTAACCATTTCAAGAAACTGCACAAGTGTATTGGAGCTTCATAGCTTTATAGGTACAACAAAGCCAATGAAATTCCATTGCAAGCACTGGAATGAAAATTATTGGTTATTTTACTTATTTGCTTTGTTTATGATTTAAATTATTATTATAAATAAAAATAAATAAATAATAATTTGCACTAGTAATTTAGGGAATGTTGAGGATTGAGTTTATTCCAAACCGAATAGCCGACTGAACTAATTAGAAAATGGTATCATTTTTAAAATATCAAGCAAAAACCAAAACTGATAAGAGAACCCGAAAAAAACTCCCCCAAATTAAACCATGCTTTGTAAGTAAGTCCTCAAATTACTAACAAAACTGGGAAAGGTGTGGTTATTGGTCTTGGAACTCTATTCGGCGCCATCTTCCACAAAGGTTGACCATAGCTATTTTTGAAAAACTAAAAATTTTCTGAAGTGTAAATTATATTAATCAACATTTATATTTATATTTATTTTAATTGGTAGTGATTATCTTTTATTTATTTGTTTTATTTTATGCATTGGATATTGGTTAATTCGTATAAAATGAGTGTTCTAACTAGTAACAACAAGAATGTAATGTTGACTAAGAAAATGAATGAGAATTTAGGAATTTATGTAGACTACTTGTCAAGACAGTCTTAGTCGTTCATTCCATGTCTATTGTGCGAAGACTTAGACATTGATTTGCAAGTTGCAAGAAGAATAATGCATGAATAATGAATTGAAGGGCAGCGGCATTTATTGCACATCAGTGTGAATGTACATACATAGGAACTAGAAAAGATCCATATTTTTAATTTCTTAAGGATTATATCCAATAATATCACGTAATGTTTTACTTGTGCTTCTTCCACATCATCACCGCATAGCATGTTATGTTTAGTATCTATTTTCAAATAGTGACGTTGACGGTTATTTAAGTATTAAAAAAATGTTGTGTCTTTGTTAAACGCTATCATTTTTTATGTAATGGTAATAATTTGATTTGACACTTGGTATATATGAAGATTTAGTTGTGAAAATTTTATGAAATGACTAATGTCTTTCAATAATTTTAAAAATTTTGAAGTGTAATGTTAATTTTTAATTATATTTCAATGATTAAATTTTTTTTGTCAAACCCAATAATTAATCAATTATTTTGTGATATAAATATTACTCCGTAGTTCACAAGAATAAATATACAAAAAAATGTCAATTGATTTTCATGCTGAAACAGATTTAGAACTTTTAATATCATTGAAGAGTATGTGGAGTACAGTCCAAGCAGTTCTGAAGAATGCACCAATAATAACTAAATAATTAATTACTTGCTTTATTTTTTTATTTGGTGAATAATATATATATATATATATATATATATATATATATATGTGTGTGTGTGTGTGTGTGTGTGTGTGTGTGTGTGTGTGTACACATAGTATAATCTTTTAAAATAATAATTGGGAGGGGCAAAAGAGATATATACATAAATATTTATTAACATTTTTGGGATAGGATGGAGTGGTGGGGGGAGGTTCCCTTACGCACCCACGTACTTCCGCCCCTAAATTGTATGAATAATTACCATACTGGACAAAAGGAAATAGCCATAAACATTTAGACTTTATTATTCAATATTCATATATACTACAGGAGCTAATGGCAATTAGCTAAACGCAGGAATATTTCAATAAGCAAATATAATGACAAATTAATAAAGCTGAGGCTATCGAAGAGTATAATGTAATGTGATGATACCTCTGTTATTATGTAGATGTATATTACTTTTTATTAAAATATAATATACTCCGTATTTTTTTTTATAAATTTTTAGAAAAATATTATAATTTAACTAAAAGTATTACAGTTTTATATAAGACAATCTCACACAATACGACACTCTGGTTACATGCTTGCTTGGTTTAATTGGATGGCTTTGACGGAGGAGTGCAAGTGCGATTGTAGACGCTGCAACTTTTTCGAGGCTTTGGGGGGGCACCAATACAGCTGCCATATCTACCTTTATTACATATGGGCCCTTTTTTTAAAGGGTTATTGGAAACTATATGGCCTCCTGTTATAAATAAAATAATCATAATTTGTAGTAAGATCGACCGATTAATTCAAAGACTTTGAATAGCATGAAGTTAACGGTATGTGCGTACGTGTATGTGTGTCTTTAAATAATTGCTATATATATTCAAAATGAAATAGAAATAGAAATATACCGTGAATTTCATCGGGCAGTTCCCGAGCACATTTGAGTGGAGAAACAATGAAGAGAAGTATGAAGAAAAGAGAAAAGAGCTTGGCATTCATGGCTGATATATATATATATGTGTGTGTGTAGAGTGTAGATTTTGTGTACTGAGCTATATACATGCCCCTTTTATAGGCATATTGCGCATCTAACATTTCTCAAAAAAACAAAAAGATTTCTCAAAACACAAGACTTTTCCACACTGGCGTGCCTGGAATTATCTGGTGTGATTGTTCTCCATCATTCATTATTTTTGCAACTTGCAAGGTGATGATGCCCCATGACAATATAATCATGACATAAGCACATTACAACACATTATGATCATCATTACCTTATTTTTCCCGCTCTTGTTCTGGAGATCAGTAGATGAAGTAAATCACGAGATGTGTTTTAACTGGTTAATAGGCCCAAAATGCTAATTAAGCTAAATACATATACCATGCGGTTACTATCTAGTAAAGTAAAACTTATAAGTTTATTTTGATTTGATTGACCAATTGAATTGTGCCCGGTACATTTTACATGTAGTAGTTTAATTGTATAAATAGTGATATATTGTACATTTAAATGGAATCATCATAGAAAAATATCATACTCTATTCTTTTTCCCTCCCACTCATTCCTTATCCTATTCCCCCTTCCAGGAGTCATCAGTCATCACACATTCACACGTTCAAAGTGTAAGCATATAGATATGGTGCCTACGTCAAATTTATCGAAAAATTATTGTGGACCATGAATATAAGGTACATTTTTAATATATTGAAAGTACAATATTTGTGTACTAAATGTACATTATTTGATAGTATATAAAATAATGTACTTTCAAATAATGTATTTTACGTACACAAATAATGTACTTTTTATTTATGGTCAATACAACTGTGTGGACCTTGGTCCATGTAATAATGATTCAAATTTACCTATCATTTATTTGAATTGTAACACAAGTCAACATATAAGTCTTCACATACTACACATGTATGGTCACATAGAAGTAGGGGTGGGAATAGGCCAGGTCCCTTCATAAGGGCCTACGGCCTAGCCTACTTAGGGCCTAGCGTGGCCTAGCCTATTTAGTAAAAAGGTCAGGCCTAGGCCTAATTAGAAGCCTATTTAGTTAAATAGGTCTAGGCTTATATTTAAAAGCCTAGCCTACAAGCCCGCAGGCCTAGCTTATATATATATATATATATATATATATATATATATATATATATATATATATATATATATATATATATATATATATATATATATATATATATATATATATATATATATATATTGTATACATAACCTACAACCCTAATTCCCAAATATGACTTACTAATTAGTAAACAGTGTTAGATATTACTAGTTACTACTGTTATGATGCTAAATTGCTAATAAGTAGTGTTACTAATTACTAGTAATAATTCTGCTAGTTGTTTAGTGTTTACAGTTTACTAGCAATTAGTAAAGTAGTAATACTAATGTAATATGAGCCTACTAGTAATTGATTGCAGGATTTATAGATTTGTAGTAATACTAGTAATTAGTAAATAATGTATTGTTGAATTTTGTATTACGAACTTTTACTTATTAAACTTGTGGTGTTGGATATTGTATTATGAAATATGAACTTATGGTTTTGTCATTCATTATGAAATATGAACTTGAGTATTTTTTATAAATTTTTTACAGGTATACTTTAAAACACTTGAAAATGTAGGCCTTAAATATGTTCGAAGCCTATTCAGGATCTATTTTGAAGCCTTTTTAAAGGCCTATATATTAAATAGGCTTTTAAAAAGACTTTAGGTCAGGCCAGGCCAATTGTACTACTGAAGGCTCAGTAGCAAATGAAATGACAAAAAGATTAAAATGTAAACAAAGTAAATTGCAAAAATAGAAAGTAAAATGGGGGGGTTAGACTCTCTAACTTGAACACTTGCTCATGTTAATCCAAAGGCACTTACTACTCAAAAACCGATGCCATTCCCCGGCAACGGCGCCATTTGAAGAGTGTAGTTTAGCGGTGGGTGGAAAGAGTGTAGATGTTAAAACGGAAAGATTTCCGAGTATCGTTCTCAAAGGATGGCAAGGAGGGGATTCAAGCGGTAAGGGGATTAAGCACAAGAGTGTTTAGTGTTTGAAAGCTAACCCAAACATAGGTAAGAAAGATGTATGAAACATAAGGAAAGTAAGGAACAAACAAAGGAAACAATTAATTGGAAATGAGGATTTGGATCTTGCAACTCATATAGGCATCCTTGATTTTCTAAGATATTAGGCTAGCAACACTTAGATCATGAAAATGAGGCAAGACAACTATGCCAACGCCACTCTCGTGGTCATTGGCCTATCATCTAGTCCATAGTCCCATTCTCATGGCAACTAGGCTAGGTGAGGCAAATTATCGAACACATGGTGTGCTATTTGCCTTCCAATCCCCCTTTTCTCAAAGGTGGGAAGGAAACGTGCTAGGCTAGGCTAAGGAGTAACTCTACTCTCATAGATGAGACTCCTCCAAACATCTCTCGTATAGGTTGATCATTCCCACACAAGAGTCAAACAAGATCACCATTCACACAATCAAACTCATAATCAAAGCAATTGCAAAACCTAATTAATCAATTCAAAGCTCAAGAACATCCATACAACATTGCTCAATCCAAATCCACAAAGATCTATCTAATCATACTTGGAATTGAAATAGCAAAGGATAAAAGTAATGACAAGAAATTAAAAGGAAGACTTAGCTAGGAATTGAAGGAAGAATTTGAAATTGAACTTCAATCTTGAACTTGAATGTAGATCACAATCTTGCAACAATGGAATTCTTCTCTAATTCTAATCTAAACTAAGAATTGCAATGTGGAGTGATTTGGGAATGTGGAGTGAATTGGGGGAGATCTCTCTAGGCTAATCCTAGAGAGAGAAATATTCTAAAGTGATCTAAAACTGAAGTGTGAAGGATCCCCTGAAAAATGGCTCAATTCCCCTTTTAAATCTCGCAAAAACCGCCAAGTTCCACGATGGACGCCAGGGTGGACGCGCGTCCACGGGCGCGTCCACTGCGATAAATGCTTCCAGACTTCAACTTCAGAGAGGGTTCTGATGGACGCCCGGGTGGACGCGCGCGTCCACAGCAGACTGCTGCACAGACTTCAAACTTCAGAGAGCGAAAAATTGGACGCAGGGGTGGACGCCTGGTGGACGCGCGTCCACTGGGCGTCCACCGCGCGTCCACCGCAGTCTTGGCCTATTTTTTGCTCCAACTTTGGTTCGTTCTTCACTTATCTGAAATGTTGTCATTTCCTGCCCTTTTTGCACATCTTTTACCTACAAAACAATTAGCTAAGCGTGGAACGGGGTCTAAAACAATATAAAGCATTTCAATGCAATTTAATACTAAAACATTCATAAAAGCTTTAACTTGTATACTAAAGGATCCATGAATAACCTTATAAAAGTGGTATATTTTGCACTTATCACCTACGCATATTTAATTTGTAACAAAGAAGATAATGATTTGTTTGAAGAGGTTACTTATTTGTCACTTACATTGTTTTCCTATCTATGTAACTTTATTTAGTTATTTTACTTTTCTTGTTTTTCATGACTTTCTGGATGGACAGGTGCCTAAAAGTCCTATTGGAAATTTGGAGCCTAACAAGTAACAAACAACGTGATGCAAATGATGATGGTGGATCTGTTAAGAGCTATTACGGTTGAGAAGCTGGATTGAAATAATTAATAAAATATTTTTGTGTTGAAATTCTATATGTTTATGTCTTTGAGCATTAAAGATTTTTGATATGATTCATGGTTGATATTTAACATAAGTTTGTCATGTTTTTTTTTTTTTCCTTTTTTTTTTTTAAGTTTGTCCCTGTTCATTTCAATGTTTAGGTTTTATCTTATATTTCAAATTTTAAATTTATGTGATTTGTTTAAATCTTAAGATTGCATAGTTTTACATTACTTTGAATATGCTTTAAATAATTGACTTAAAAATTATGAATGAGAATGAATATTCCACATGGAAAAAGAAAAATGAATTGAATGGAAATGAATATGAATTCTTTATATGAAGGAGATCGAAATTGAATATATTCATATTTAACTAGAAATTTAATCGGTAATTTTATTATTACAATTATAGATTAATTATTTTACTAAAAGCCTAAGCTGCTCAACGTGTGCGGTGGATTTCCGAGCGCAACACGTGAAAGTCACAGACTCTTTGTGAGGGTGACGCGGAGATTCGAACCCATGATCTTTTGCATGACTCTGATACCAAATTAAAGCATGTGCTCCATCTCAACTAAAAGCCTAAGCTGATAGTTGGATTGCACATATTATATTTATGCTCACACAAGTTTTATGAACGGTAAGTAATATATCATAATCTCATTGGTATTACGAAATTAATAGTATCACAGACCACCTATCTGAACGCACACCTCATATCTGAGCGCACAGGCCTCACAAATGTACCCTAACAACAAATGAACAGCTATTTTGCATACAAAATGAACCCTAAAATTCAAAAACTATTTTTTATTGTATATCCATATGTTAACAGACTTAAAATAAACAAAGATCAAAGCTAGTTTGCATACCGGAAAAACAAGCAAAACCCAAAAAAAAACCAAAAAATCATGACTACGTAACCGATCGCACACGCCTAATACTTGAACCCACACTCCTCACAAATGAACCTAACAACAAAATTCAAAAACTATTTTTATTCCATATCACTAATAACCTTAAACATGGTCAATGTAAAAAAAAGTGAGTACAATTGTGACCAATATTTTTTTTAATGCACAAAGATCATAGCTAGTTTGCATACACTGAACGCACACGCCTCATAAACGTAAGCACACACCTAAAAAATGAACACTAACCACAAAAATCAAAAACTATTTTTAATCTATATCACTAACAAATTTGGGAATGGTCACTGTGAATATAATTAACATACATAAGTATTATCATTAAGTCAAGAAATCAATACAACACATTTTTGTTGGGTGTGAAGAATGAAATAAAATTTATATCTAATGCAAGAGCGGTATATTGTAACAAGAGAGAAGAAAGATATTATCATTATTGATAACATAACGCATGGGGGTAGTGACGGGCGTGTACATGGCGACTGGGGATATAGTTCTGCGGGGGGTGGTGACGGACGTGCGGTTGGGGGTACGAGTAGCTAGACACATCCTGTGGCAGCTAGGAACGTCCTATAGCGGTTGGGCACGTCTCATTGTGGCTACGCACGTCCCATGGTGGCTAGGCACGTTCCGTGGCGGCGGGGCACGTCCCATGGCGGTTGGACATATCTTGTGGCATGCTAGGACATGGGTTACGACGACTAGGTTCGGGTGAGGGTGTACGAGGGGTGCATGGCACATGGGGGTGTGGGTGTGTGACAAGTGAGGGTGTGTGATGGCTTGTAGGTGTGTGGCGGCGGTACATGCTGCTGGTGAGGGGGTACATGTGAATAGGGTAAACAAGCGCATTGTGACCTAATCCGCAAACGACCACAAAGAGATTGTTCATACCCAATCAAGTCAAATTAATAAAACTACTATTAAGTCGCTTTCACTAGGAGTCTAGGAATTAAATTTGAAATTTTGTGATTTCCAAATCAATAATCTGACCAACTTGATAACGTTAGATTGTCTCAGGTTATAGTCTTTTGTCGTAACTTTTTCGATCTAGCTATTTTCGTGATAGTGTGCTTTTATTACTGGTTATAACGTAACTTTTGTCATAGTAGTAATATAATTAAGGGCTTAATATAACAACCTTAATTTCACGAGTCCTGTTATTTATGGACTATATATTATGAATTAAATATTTAATGACTTCACATCAACATGTATAAAATTGTGTTCATTTTTTTTTTATATTTCCAATATAAAGACTTTAATTTGCACAAAAGACTTTTCCACACTTTATACATTCATAAAAATATTGGGAGCAATATTACATCTACTCCTATTTTATACTTCATTTAATTTTCTACTCTCTATGACTATCGTATAATAATTGATTAAAAAACAAAGGGAGGCTACTATTTTTATTCACTCAATTTTCTTTATTCAATAAAATATGTACATGTGGCGAGAGTTATATATACACCTTGAGAGTCTATCTAACATTTTTTATGTGTTTTGTAAGAGTGCTCAGGTAGTAAGAGTGTTCTACCTACAGCCGAGAGGTTGGATGTTCGATCCTCAAACCCCTGAGTAACCTAGGCTGGTTTACCTCATTGTGATCCTTTGCCGGCTAGGGTAACATACATGGTGAGGAGAAGACCTCGTTAAAAGATACATTTATTGGCATATTATTTGTCATCAAAACTTAGTTTAGTTTGTCTTGTTATGCTATTTTTATTGGCATATTATTTGTCATCAAAACTTAGTTTGTCTTGTTATGCTATTTTTTAGACTTTGTACTAGGAGGATGCTAACATAATTTGTTATAAAGATAAGTCTTCCGGCAAGATTTTGAAATGAGTGATTCTCATTATTCTAAGGAAATATTGCAGCTAGAAAGAAGGGTGGTTGCATTTAAAGTTGATTATTATATATTAAAGGAGCGTGGATGATAATTTCAATGGAGAAGCTACTGCATTCCAATTCTAAATATTATTTTGATTAGCTTACTCTACATGTAACATGTTAATTTGAAGGGAAATTCGAAAGTGGATGGGAAAGAAGAGCTTGCTGCAGTCCAAAGGCTAATTCTTATATTAATTGATTTTCTATTTTCTTACATACTATTGCTATACGAACAGCATATAAAATGTGTGAGTGGATGTGGTTTATTTGTTGAGGCTTGGTGATGATTTGTTGAAGCTTGAAGTGAAAGATTGGTTTGCAAGTACCAATTCGTGGAGATGATGAAGATTGAGTTGTTGGGAAAGATTAGACCATAGTGTGTATAAATAAGCAAAATAAAAAAGTATTTAGGCTCCATACTCTCTCCATTACTATACTTAGATCTCTCCCTAACCTTGTTTGGCAATCAACGGTTAACAAATAACGGATTATATTAGTGAGCAACGGTACGATTGGTAAAATTATTTGTTTAACTTAACGATTAATATGTAAAATGACTTAATAAAGAATATAAATATATTTCATAATAATTATAATAATTGTTATTATTAAAATTATTTAAAAGAAATAATTTAAAAAGAAAAAAAGGAAAAAAAAAAAAACCAAAACAAAAACAAATTTGTTTTGCCACTTTTCCCACATCGGTGGGAAAAGTGGCATGGGAGCCTTGAGGCATCTATAAAAGGAGCCTCAAGGCTCCGCTTTATTCACAAAGCCCCATCATTTCATGGGCACGCAGTGAGCTAGACAAACTGGCTCGTGCATTCATGGAGCCGAATTAGTTCGGCTTCATAGTAGTAAAATTTTTTGAGTACTATCTGCCCTTTTGCACATGCGACGATGATGGGTTGCTGACGCCTTGGCCTCTATCTAGGATCTCGTCTGCCCTCCCAAGCCAGCGTTCTTCTCCGAAAAACTTGAGGTAAATTCATCATATCCCCATCCTTTTACTCTGTCTTTTTTTCATTGCTTGGTGGACGAAAACATTCTGGGTTGTTTAATTTTATTCTGGGTTTCTGGGTTTTTGAATCTGGGTTTTTTGGTCAAGAATTCTGTGTTTTTTGGGGGATGATCTTCCACTGGTAAATTCAATTGTATTTTTATTAATGTTGTGTATGGTTTTGTCTCTGTTGAAGTATTTATTAATTTATTAATAGGGTTCTGTTTATTCGTAGTAATTATTTGTGGGTTTTGGTCATCTGCCCCTCCCATGCCCAGCGTTCTTCTCCGATAAACTTTAAGGTAAATTCATCATATCCCCCATCCTTTACCTGTCTTTTTTCATTGCTTTGCTTGGTGGACGTAAACATTCTGGGTTGTTTAATTTTGATCTCTACAAATAACCGGTTGGATGGGTTCTGAGGTTTTTGAATTTTGATTTCTGTTTTTGAATTCAAGAATTCTGGGTTTTTTGGGGTGTTTATCTTCCACTGGTAAATTCAATTGTATTTATTAATGTTGTGTATGGTTTTGTCTCTGTTCAAGTATTTATTAATAGGGTACTTTTTATTCGTAGTAATTATTTGTGGGTTTTGGAGCTCCTTTGGTTTTTTGTGTTGTGAATTTTGTATAGTAAATTGTGCTATTTTTACAGTGTGCTTCAATATATGTGGTCGTTATTTATTTCTTTTTGGTGGGGACTTCTGTGCTTTTGTGCCTTAATATAAAGTTGAGTTATGGATTCTTCTCGTTCGAGTGTTTGTTCTACTCATTGGGTTATTTTGACAGTGTGTTGTAACTTAAGGTGAGTTCTTATTGATTCTGTGTTGATGAGACTTTGGGTTCTTTGATCATTATTTGTTCAAATGTTTTTTTGATATATTGAATTGTGATCTTTTGACACACTGCAGTGAATAAGGCTAATTGTGAATGATCTTCAATGGGTTGAGGTGTTTGTATTCTTTTTGAAATGATTCAGCATTAGTTTTCTTTTCAGTTTTTGAAATGATGTTCAACATTTCTTAGTGTTCTTTTTTAGTTTGTGAAATGATGTGCAGCGTTTTTAAGTGTTCCTTTTAAAGTGTTTGGAATGTTTCTTTTTAATTTTCAATGTAGCTTCTAATTGAACTAATTTTTCCAGTGTTTGAATGGTTCTTTTTATTTTTAATTTAGCTTCATTCAAGTATTATATTTTGTTTGAATGGAGCATAACGATTTTTCGACCACTGATACTTTGTATTGAGTCTTTTGAATTCAAGATTCTATTTTATTGGGTTTGGCATTCACTGAATACTGTTGGTAATAAATTCAATTGTATGTATTATTGTGTACGTTTGTCTATGTGGCAATATTGATTAATTATTTGTGGATTTTGGAGTTCCTTTGTGTTTTATACAAGTGAATTGGATTATTTTGACCGTGTGCTTCAATATAAGGTGAATTGATATTTGATTCTCTTTTCGGTTGTGGTTTTTGTGCTTTTATCATTTCGGTTGTGCAATATATCATTTTTGGATATATTGAATTGTTTTATTTTGATAAATTGTGCCTTAATATAAGGTGAATTGTATTCTTGATTGATTCCTATCTGCTTAGATAACCTGAGGTGAATTCTTATGCTTGATGGGGCCTTGGGTCTTTTTCTTCATTATTTGTTCTATGTGTTTTTGATATATTAAGTTGTGTTTTAGATAAACTGAGGTGAATTCTTATTCTTGATGCCGCTTTGGCCTCTTTTTTTTGTTCATTATGTGTTCATGTGTTTTTGATATATTGAGTTGAATTATTTTTGACTCGCTGCTGTAAGTAAGGTAAAATGTTGTTCTTTATTTGTCTTCTTTATGGTGGCTTGGGTGCTTTGATTATTATTTATGCCTAGTACATTTGTTTAATTGACTTGCATTTAATTGTCTTGTAAGATGGTTACTTCGTTAATCCTTGCATATATGTAATCCATATATGTATTTGTCAATTGTCTGATGTCTTGTTTGCAATTTTCTCTTCCATCTACCAAGAATGAGTATGAGTGTATCCATAGTTCATTCTCTATATTGTTTACTTGTAAATAATTGTGCTTAGTCACAATGAGGAATGCCCAACTCTTTAAGTGTATTGAAATTATGGATGCAGTGAAGGGTCTTTTCTTTTTCAATGCTATTATGAGTTCTCAAAATTACTCTAATCTTTGCTCTGAGATTTACCTCAGAGATCTGGCATCGTATTGGTCTGTGAACTACACTTCATTTTATGATTGTAATAGTTACATCATCAATATTATCAATGCATTCCTTTCATTGATATGCAGTATACACTGACAGGTAGGTTTGTTTTTATAGTTAAGCATATCCTGTGTAGTATGTGATTAGGTAATTTTGTGTTTATGAAAACCAAAACATTATGACGCTTTGTTGTTTTTTGTCCCCAAAGTACATATTTAAGCTGCACCTGTAGAATTCAGTAATGTGCATTTATATCGGCATGTTTGAATATCTGTTGTGTTTATCTGAATGGCCAAGCACGATTTTTTAGGTTTTTAGGTGACTTGAACTACATGCTAAAAGATCAGTTCTCAGAAAAGAAACTCCTTTGGACTGTTTCTCATATTTTATGTTTAAATAATAATTTTAAGAAATTGAATGAACTCTTTTGTTTTTTATGACAGACGTAATTCTTAAAGGGGAATTACCTTAAAATTACAAATTCCATTTGCCCATCGACCAATCTGCTATTGAGTGTTCAAATGGCATTTGGTTTGAATTATTTTGTACTGTATCATTATGTGATTAATGAACTAGGAAGTTGATATATTTATGCAATTGATTAGAATATACTTATGCAACCATTTCAAGAAACTGCCAAAAGTGTGTTGGATTTAAATAAAAATAAATAAATAATAATTTGCACTTGTAATTTAGGGAATGTTGAGGATTGAGTTTATTCCAAACCGAATAGCCGACTGATTAGAATAATGCATGAATTGAAGGGCAGCGGCATTTATTGCACATCAATGTGAATGTACATACATACGAACTAGACTAGAAAAGATCCATATTTTTAAATTCTTTAGGATTATATCCAATGATATCACGTAATGTTTTACTTGTGCTTCTTCCACATCATCACCGCATAGCATGTTAAGTTTAGTATCTATTATCAAATAGTGACGTTGACGACTATTTAAGTATATTAAAAAAAAAAAAGTCGTGTCTTTGTTAAACGGTATCATTTTGTATGTAATGGTAAGAATTTGATCCAACATTTGGTATATATGAAAATTTAGTAGACATCTACTCACAATTGTTCATATATATGATTCATCTTGATGGTATATATATATCAGCTTCATCTGTTTGGTAAATAAAAAAAGTATTTAAAATACAAACTTATTTGAACTGTTATCTCTATAATGTTTAATCTAGCTAATGAGCTTTGAGCTTTTAATTTTTTCATTTACAAACTCTATTAATTTACAAAAATAACACTCTTTATCTGTTTGACACTAAAACCTAATTTTTCTCAATTTCCACATAAAATTCATATAATTTTTTGAAGATACATAAAATTCATATATATTCATCATTTCAAAATTACACATTATTAATCAATTTTTTTTATATATATCTTAAATCAGTATTTCTTTTCAAAATATAAGATAAATAAATAAATAGTGTGTAACACATTGACCTATACAAAGATGTCTTTTAGGTCGACTTCTTACATATGTTAATTTACTCACAATTTTTTTTTTATTTAAAAAGAACAGTTCAATTTTACCAAACATTTTTATATCTAATAAAATAGCTTAAAAACTATTCATTCTCAACTTTTAAATTTTACAATATATTTGATTCACTGATTGAATTTTGAAAAAATAAGAATTCAAATAGAAAATGAAATCTAATAAACAATGAATTTATGAATTTTTTTTGTTTTTTTGTTTTTGTCTGAGAAAAACTCACAACCACTTTGAAGAGTATGCACCGAGTAAATTGCGTCCACCCTAGTCGGGCTCAAACCAAGAAATCTGATAGGCTGCTCAGCTCACTCGGTGGTCGAAAGAAACAACTGCATATCGGAAACGAAAGGAAAAGAAAAAACTATCCAAAGGCCCTGGAGGAAAGAGAAACGAAAAGAAACTGCTGTAGATCGAAGATCGCCACTTGACAGCCGAAACATTTGAATTGCTCATCCAAAGGAAGTGTTTTCAGAGAGAGAAAGTAGAGGCGAGAGAGACATGTCTAAGGAATGAAAAAGAAAAGTGACGTGGGCCGGGAGGAAAGATAAAGGAAAAGAAACAAATAAATAATAATAATAATAATAATAATAATAATAATAATAACACCGTTCCTTTAATTTTTTTTAAATTTTTAATAAATAAAATTATATTTATTATTATTATAAATATTTTTATTTTTATTTTATATTCTAAATAGACTAATTAAAATGTATAATTATACTATTTTACCAATTTTCCAGGAAATGAACTAAACACACTAAAATAGTTTTTCAAAATGCAATCAAACACGGAAAAGAAAATATTTTTCTGAAAAATGACTTATTCGATCTGAAGTCATTTTTATATTTTTCAAACGGATCTTTAAGTCAATAAAGATTTATTAAAATCAAACATTTTAAAGTCTTTAAATGTCTACAAAAGTCATAATGGAATCAACCCTAATTATAATTAGTGCTTTTCTCGTGGATGTGGATCTTCCTCATCTCATATAGTCATATTGCGCCTATAAAAGAAGGCAAATCTTAGTTTAGTGCACACACAAAAACCACACATATCAGCCATGAAGTCCAAACCACTCTCTCTATTTTTCATTCTTGCCATGATCGCCGCCGCAACACTACTGGTTTTTGCAACCCCAACAACCGCTGGGAAGTTTTCCGGTATGTATGTATGAGTAGAAGTTGATATATGACGATACAAACATGCACTACGCCATCTTATATATATCTTTCTGATTGAATTATAGTTTCAAGAATTATTCTTAATTATATAAATTATCAGAAATATTATATTGATATGATACCATGGCTTTACTGCTACTGAACATTGTTGATGCAGACGACATAGCAAAGGGAGTTGTTGCAACGAAACCGCGGTGCTGTGGCGCGATCATCGGCCGTGCTAAGCTCCTAGGGTATACTCCACCGTGTTGTGGCTGAGGACATGACAAGTAAAATGGGACAGAGGGGACAATAGATAAATAAAGCAAGTCATAACTCCATATTGTTGTATACATACTAAATTTCCTACTCTACTCTAGCTATGTTCTTCATGTTGGGATATTTCAATTCAGAAATGGCAAAAAAAAACCTATTAATGTAATACTTTTATAATAATATGTTTGGTTGGAGGATGGAAAAGTCGGTGGATTGCACTCCCATAAAGAGGTGGAGGCGATATTAACTTTTTGTACTTCAATATGTTGAAAAAATAGTTATGAACAGATACTGCATTGTAACAGAGTCCGTAGTACTCAACAAAAATTATAGGATGTTAAGGGAGATTATAATAAGATAAATAGATAAATTAAAGGAATCAATTACAACATAAACAAACTTTTTTATATTTGATAATTCATACCAAAATTAAAGTATTTGTGCAATCCTATTCAATTACTTCACTCACATCTAAAAGTTTTAGAGCCATACATATTAGTCAATGCAAGTTGCCGGCAAAAACAAACACTTTCTACAAAAAGTCAAAAATTGAAGACTGAAAAGCAAAAAGGGTTGAAAAATGAAATGCAGCCCACAAAAATCTAGTAAAATGATTAGGCATTCTTTCCTTTTTATTTATTTAGTTTATTTATTTATTATTATTATTATTATTATTATTATTATTATTATTATTATTATTATTATTATTATTATTATTATTATTACGTGTGAAATCCAGTTTTATAGTCCATTAATTATTAAGCTTTTCACTTTTTTTAAAAAAATATTGAAGTAATATTAATTTTACCGGACTAATCCTAAGCTTACAAGACTTTGTCTTTAAAATGATTACAAAAGTAAGATGCGAGGTAATTAGCCCACTAATCAAAACCTAATCTTCATGCATACACAAGAAGCTTTTCATCACTTTAATTTTCATCTTAGAGTTCGCTGAGGACTAAGGCCTTAATGTTGTTTGCTTTTATTGTAAGCGTAACTATGACTAGACTTTATTAATTTTTATATTTATTTAATTTCCTTGTTAAACAAAAATAAAAAACAAAAATAAAAACAAACAAACTTAATTGAAGCGAAGCAATTTCAGCTCATTTCGAAATGACCCGTGCAACTAAGCTAGCCCAACATTTTTTCTACACAATCATTATATGAGTTAATGCCATATCAGATTATCAAGTCTTTTGAGTTTAGTAATTTTGTTTCATATATAATTCTTCATTTTTTAAATTGTTACTATATGTCGTCCAAGTTAATCATTCAATGTCCTTCAACTTTCAAAATTTAACCATTTATAATTCTCCTAGAAAGATCATAGGTGGTTAAAATTTAATTGTTGAAGGATCGGACTATGAATTGTTAACTTGGACCACACATGGTCAATTCGAAAGTTTAGGACTACACGTGGCAAAATCATCGGAAGACCCCATATGGTATTAACTCATCATTATATTATGAACCATAGTTCACTTTGTAAGATGGACTATATATTCACATAATGTTCATTTTTGTTATACTAAAGGTTCATTTTTAATACATTGAATGTTCATTTTTTTAAATTTATTTTTTATATGCTGAAAGTTCATTATTTAGTATACTACTTAAAAATGAACCTTACAACATTAAAAATAAACATACTAAAGGTTCATTCTTCTTTTTTTTTGGTTTTTTTTTTTGAAACAACTAAAGGTTTATTCTTAATACATAAAATGTTCAGTTTTTAAAAATTTATTGTTTATATGCTGAAAGTTTATTATTTAATATACTACTTAAAAATGAATTTTTCAGTATAACATTAAAAATAAACATTCAGTATCCTAATAATGTGGATGCTCTAAAAAAAAGATATGAATCATGATTCATAGTATAATTTGTTTTTTCCACATTTGATGGCGGCAAATTATACCGTGCACCACGTACGTAAACGACGTCGTTTTGAGCATTGTAAACTAACCATCCCTTTTTTTGGAAATCACGTTTCCCGTTTCGGACGGTCTGTGTATTTATGTTCATATTCTGTGTTTGCGGTATTTGCAATCGTTATAGTGTGAAACCTAGTCTTGTATGACGTTGTTTTGAATCTTAATTTTGACGGTAAAAATTTGTTGTTCAATTCACATTATAAGATTTTTTTTTTTAACTCTACAACATGTGTATGTGTCTTGTGTTATACGTTCTGTGTCTCATGTTATGCAATTATGTATCTTAAGTGTATGAATTCTGTACATGAAATAAAGTAATATAACATGCGTTTTTGTATCTTGTATTATGCGTTTTTGTGTCTTATGTTATGCAATTCTGTACCTTAAACATATTGATTTTGTACCTGAACTAAAGTAAATATAAAATATGTGTATGTGTCTTGTGTTATGCATTTCGGTGTCTCATGGTATGCAATTCTATACCTTAAGCATATGAGTTCTGTACCTGAAATAGATTAATAGTTGTGTAACATAACATATTGTGTCTTATTTTACCAATTTATGTCTTCTATTATGAAATTATGTGCCTATATTTAAAAGTCCAAGTAATTTACCTTGTTAACATTTACACACCTAGGTGGTGCACCTAATTATAACGTTAGGTGCATCTAGTTAAAACATTAGGTGCACTTAGTATTGATGATTAGTGTACAATTTACTTGCACCTGTAATATACTCCCTCCGTCCCATTTTATGTGTCTTACTTTCCTTTTTAGTTTGTCCCAAAATGTTGTCTTCTTTCTAAAAATGAACATCACCATCATTCTACTTTTCCCACTTTACCCTTATGACTTTTCATTTCTTTATTGCTTTTATTTCTAAAAGTAAAAAAGTTGTGGGCATAATTGGAAAGCACACCACACTTACTTTAATTTCTTAAAAAGCGTGTAAAAAGCAAATGAGACATCCATTTCAGGACGGAGGGAGTATTTTTTTACTTGGACTTGGGCACCTATTTTCACTTACAAGTGCAAGTAATTTACCTTGTTAACATTCATGCACCTATGTGCACCTAGTTATAACATTAGGTGCAACTACATCTGGACACGTGACGCACTGCGAAGCGTTTTCAGTTCTCTCCTGGACGGGTGATTCTCACATGAACGCGATCCTATATATATATATATATATATATATAGGGAATGAAGTATTTTTGTCAAACAGTAAAATTTATCACTTTATGAAATTAAGGGGTAAAATTACAATTTTTCTCAACTAAAGGTTCCGTTTGACTACAGCCTTAATTTTAAATATATTTCACACTTCCTTTGGAATTTGGAAATAAGGACTATTTTTTTTGAGGAAGGAAATAAGGACTATTATGTATGTATACCATAAAAGTTACATTAGGATTGGACTAATCCTAATCGCATACCTATCAAATTATTTGCTGGATTAAACTTTTAGACCTAAACCAATGCACGTGGCCGGCAAAGACAAAGACTTTGTACAAGCCTACAAGCTAGACTAAGAACATTTGAAAAGCAGCTCAAAAAAAGATAAATTGCTTAGAAAATGATTAGGCATTTCTAGCTTCTGAAAAAAAAATTGTATATTTGATTATATTCTTAAATTATATATTGGACTCAGATATTTTAAGAGATTGTTTGGATCCATTTCGTCAGAGAATTGGTTTGGGAACCACAATAATCCAAATTCAACTCTCCGTGTGAGATGTCGGTTAGCTTTATTTTTTGTTTGAACTGGTCAACTATGTACAATTTAGACTAGTTTACTCCCATTGCGATTTATTTTGTCCAATAGAGCCACTAGACAGATTGGTCAACTATGTACAATTTAGGCTAATTTATCCCTATTGTGGTTTATTTTGTCGAATAGATGCACTAAGCTGGTTTCACCTACCGTACACCTTCAAGTAGCACTTGTGTGTTTTCCCTTAAATCAAAGAATGAAAAAAATTATTAGAAAGGTTTAAATAACATGGCTAATATGGAAATTTGATTTCAGTAAATTTATTTGACTTCAAACTTCAAACTACTATATTGAACTCCTGTAAATGAGCCGAGCGGCTCGCGAGCTGCTCACGAGCCGCTCGGTCAAAGCTCGGTTCGAGCTCGGTCAAATTCGAGTTCGAGCCGAGCTCGAGCGGCTCGTTTAATAATCGTGCCGAGCTCGAGCTCTAATGTCTTAGGCTCGTGGCTCGACGAGCGATATATATATATATATATATATATATATATATATATATATATATATATATATATATATATATTATAGTTTATTTTTAATTGAAACATGAATTTAAAATCAAACAGGTTAAATTCGAGTTCAAAATCGGACTCGAACTTGAGTTCGAGCATGAATTCGATCTCAAATTCAAGATCGAGCTCGAGCTCAAGCTCGAACAATCGAGTTGCTCGAGCCGAACTCAAGCAGCTCGAAAATTGCCGAGCTCGAACTCGAGCCGAGCCTTCCTTAAAGAGCTCAAGCTCAAGCCACCCTAGGTTCGAGCTCGGCTCGGCTCGTTTACACCCCTACTCCTACGTTTGTTTGCCACGGGTTCGTGTTTGAAATTTGTTAAATAAACTCATTGAAACACGGGAAACATGAAAATGAAGAAATTAAACCTCAATGTTTATTTTATGTCTAAGAGTTTTAGTAATGAGTTAATTCTATTTTTTGTCCTAGATTTATGGGTGGTAGTCCATTTTTATTTTATTTTTAATCAAACATTCATATTTGGTCGCATGTATTATTGTGACATAACCATTTTTTGTCATCTATTAACAAAACAGTTGTAATGCCATTAAATACAAAGAAATTTCGATTATCAATTACAAACTTTTTTCCAAAAAAAAAAATTAAAAAAATAAAACTCTTAGGGACCAAATATGCTATATTCTCTCTCCTTTTATTTATTTATTTCTATTAGTACAGTATGAGTAGGTTCGAGTTTTTGTTAGTCAATGAATTATTGAGTTTTTTATTTTTCATTCTTGACCAATGTTGCAGAAGGCGCTAGGCGCTGGTTCGGCACCCGAAGGCACCTAGGGCCTAGGTGGCCTTATAATCCAAGTATATCGTATTCACTTTTCCCACTTAGGGCTAAGAGTTGTTAGACTGTAATCATCCCCAAACTAGTCAACTACATACGTTAGATGGTTAGTTAAATACATGGCTAGAAAAATATAGAAGATGAGTAGCCAAGTAAGCAAAAAAAAAAAAAAAAAAAATCACTCGACCCAGTTAGGCACTCAACTCGGTCGAGTTGACGTCTAGGGTGCCTAGTTGGTCGGTTTGTCGATCAGCCGACTAAAAATCCTAGGACTGAAATCGCCTTGACCAAGGGGCGCCTAGGCCAATTTTTAGAAGATATCAGCCAAACTTAATAGTTAATAGGGAGTACTTGATTTGAAAATTTTCACTTTCAGTGTTTCAACGACAAAATTGTGTCAAATTTGATACATGATTAGGACTAATAAAACTGAGAAGATTTCAAAAGTCAAGTATCGGATCTAATTGATTTTAAAGTTGATAACTAAATATAAAAACCATAAAATAGTCGAGGGAATAAAATTATAATTAATCCTATTATTGTTGTTCAATTGTTCATGCTGCTCTTAGGTCCTAGATAAATAAACCATTTTATGAAAGAAAGAGTTAATATGGCTGGAAATTTCGGCCCATGTTGAAATGGACCGCCCATATCAAGTTGTGGGTTATTAATAGGCTGAAACAGGGTTTACAGGGGCGAAAATGGGGCGGCGGGCTGAAAACGGGCCTAAACGTGGGCTTATCGCCTTAATTGATAAGCCACCATTAATTATTTTCGGGAAAATGACACTTTTCCCCCCTGAGTTGTTTACTTATAGCACATTTTCCCCGTATGTTATTTATGTAATCACTTTATCCCCCTCAATTATTTCTAAAGTGGCTATTTTCCCCCTCTCTGTTAAATAGATGTTTAGGCTGTTAAAAATGGGGGTAAAAATGACATTTCACTTATTATTATTATTATTATTATTATTATTAATTAATGGAGATGGAGGGTCGTTTTTTTTTTGACACACTGCGGATTCATTTTTTTTACAGAATAAAAAAATAGACAGTTTCCCCATAATGATTGAGTAGTGGATGGTATCCTATGGTTGATCATGATCACTCAGATTGGGTCACAACTTGAAATTCACGTTGGGAAAAGAATAATTTACTCCAACACATGAGTGAAATTTACACCGTCTACATCTTTAAATAGTGTTGGCAGATTTCTTCTTTCATTCATGCATGAGCAAGCATTTAGCAAAAAATACATTCATCCCCTGAGAGGAGATTTCACCTTTTTGTCACACGATTTCTTCATTCACCCTTAAAAAATACATTATTAGATCTTCTTATATTTTTTTTTAGAGTATACATTATTAGATCTAAAGTCATTGTCTGCCATTCTGGATTAACATGTTAAAAATATGAGAGCTGGCGTGTACCATGATGTCATAGCTAAATTGATTCCTTAATTAATTAATAAAAACCTTAGGATTTAGGGATGCTAATGAAGATGGTTAATTAATTACTTTTAACTTTCAATTTTAAAAAATTGCTTAGGTGTAACTATATAGTAATTTAATAAGCATTTTTATGCATGCAGTGACGCAAAAGATCCCATCATTCATGGCCTAACGTTTCAACTGCTCTTTTAACAGGTACTATGATTTGGATAATGAGCAGTGGGCATTATATTGGGCACCCCATTGATATATACTCTTCCACATGTTATAACCATCTGTTCCTTTCAAAACGTAGCCTTTTATTTATTTTCCAACAACCCACACTAAGCTACAATTTATCATCATTTCATATAAGTACTTAGTCAACTATATATCAGACATGGTGGAGCACAATTCTCGGACCTAAAAATTTACGAGCTTCATTCTTGTCCAACACTTTCTCAGTCGAGTCATACTACTTCAGCATAGTTCTATCATCATAACGTGGTTTCAAATATAAAAAAAATAATAAAATTATGTATTCAGTTATTCACTAGCTACTATTTATAAAATTATTGAGTGACAAGGAACTCATTCATCCTTAACGAAAGGTCAAGAGTACGATCATTGACATTGGGTATGGAGCAGTCTTATATCTCCAATCCAGTTGCACCCGCCAAAGAAGTGCCTACAATTCAACGAGGAGATTAGTCACTATGTTCGACTGTGAAAATCTTAGATACACCAAAAAAAAAAGATAAAAGCATTTCATCTTTAAATACTTGTATTTAATAATAAATAAAGATTAAATTAATTATAAAATCATGGTTGGCGCATGCCAAATTGTTACCCTCTAGACTTGGAATCCTATCCTCAATTCACTCTCAAATAATTGATGTCATATGGGTGCATGGAAAACCATAAATCTATCTACTCCATGTTTGTCGCTGTCATGGGCCATACCATGACATTACCATAATTTTAGCTATTCTCTCTCTCTCTCTCTCTCTCTCTCTCTCTCTCTCTCTCTCTCTCTCTCTCTCTCTCTCTATATATATATATATATATATATATATATATATATATATATATATATATTAGTACTATTGACTAAAATGTAGCATCTGTCGGTTCAAACCTGAGACATTTCATTTGAGAAGTTATAACTATACTGTTCGACCATAAGGTTTTTGGCTCTCTATCACATCAGGAAGCTAGGATCAAGAACAAGCACCACTATAACAAGTGTGGATTGGTCTCATTCACAGGTTGATTAATGGTTGAAAAATAAGAGAAAAAATTTAAAAAAAAAATTGATGACATTTTTATAATTATTACAGTACATTATTAAACACTTAATAGTACAGCTTAAAATATGTACAGTATAACTCTAAAAATATAATGTACAAAATGATTAGCACTAAAAATATGTAAAAAATTCTGAATATAACTTTGATTATGTTTTTTTTTTTTTAATTAGATATAAGCCATCGTCTCAATCTGATGAACTAATACATGTGTAGTGAATTAGGTACAGCTTACACATGTATTCTTTAAATATGTTTTTTTTTTTTTTTAAATTTGTACTTCATTCTTTGGCCAGCCAGGTTTGAATAATTTTATTTTTTAATGAAATCGTCAACATTAAAAAAATAAAAAGTGAAGGTATGTACGTACCTCTTAAATATCTTAAGATTTTTGTTAGATATGAATTAAATATTTTGTGTCTTATTTTGTAAATTGACATAACTCACTGTTTAAATTATAAAGTTTCAAACACAAAAAGTTAATAAGCAATTTTCAATAGAAATTGAATTTATTTTCAAAAAAAAAAAAAAGAAATTGAATTTAAAATTTTATGGTTATTAAATTAATTTTCTGATCAATTCTACTGAGAATAATGCTGACAAGCTTGGGATTGATGGACCAACTTGTGCATGTTTCACACCTCTAGGGCCTAGGCTGTTATTATTTGCAAATATGCACTGGAGAAAAACTGATTATTCTTTTTTTTGTCTTTACTTAGGATTATTATTGAGGTTTCGTGAATTTTATTTTAATTTGTCGTACCGGATATTCTCTTGTACAGTACGTACCTTTCATTTTCCAACTAAAAAGGTATCCCACTTTCATACACTTGAGCATCTGGAGATTCATTTGATGTTGAGAATATGTTGTGAATATCCTTTTCTTTTTTTTAAACAAAAATAAGGGGTTAAGAATGTGAAATTAACAAAACATACCAAGCGTTAACGTTAGTTGGGTACTTGGGTTTCCCAGCCCAGTGAGTCCTAGTTTTCGAATTTTATCATCTCTGATCAATTTTTGCTACGACTTTCTGAGTGACACATAAATTATTAAATTAAGTCTTGCAGAGTTGCAGGACAGTTGGATAAAAATTGTAACGGACAATTAAATATAGCAATATCACTAAAATTGTATGTCGTTCTTTTCTTAGACACTTTGAATCAATGTCATTTCAATTTACCTATAGATCAACGAATATGTTAGTTCACCCCCTTGCTAGAGCTGCAGATTCACAGTCTGGTCCTTAGTCCTATAGTTTGGAACCTTATCATTCCTTCTCGTATTGAACATTTATTTCCAACTTCTTAATATACGGTTTGGTTTTTTTCCAAAAATATAAATCAAAATAAAAAGTTTTTATGAAATTATCAGTAAAAGTTACTTTCTTTTTTCTTTTTCTACCTCAAAAGGGAGGGGAGTAGGTGGAACATGATTCTCAACTCATACTTAAAATTTATGAGTTTGATTTTTGTCATTACTCTCCGAATTGAGTTGTACTGTACCTTCCTATTACATAGGTATCGAGTCAGTCACATAGGGTCTTCATATTACATGAAAGTAGGATTTACATCGTGCATTCGTGCATACTCTCAATTTAAGTATTGCGTATTGAAATCTCTTATCACCGAAAAAAAAAAAAATAATCAATCTTCATTTTGTTTACACATGGTAGAAGATAACTCCGAAATTATTACTATTTTCTTAAAAAGGTTTCTTGCTCACGAGAAAGAAGAGTGGGAGGGATATCCATATGATGTGGAGTTTTCATTGAACCCCACACATTTCATTCCAATGGATATAATGCATTCTTGCAATGAATATACAACCGCCAAGTTTCAGCAAGTTTGGTATGATTTAACAACTCCATAAATGCTAGCTAGCTACAATCCCACTTTAAATTTTGTGTTTCTTTCACTCCCCAATTGCTACCAATTCAACACTAATAGCTAAATTCTACCAAATGAGTTTGAAAATCCATTGAGTTAATAAATTTTGAATTTGTTTAATGTGAAAGTAGATAAATAATTTGTATAATTAAGACGTAGTAACATGAAATATGATGAGGTAATTGAGTAAGAGATCCAAAGTTCAAAATTAATTAGACGGCATATAGTTGTGGCTTATCAAATGAGATGTCTCAAGTTCGAACATCAGTGCGGGGCGTTGACTCTTTGTGTTTTAGTAAGTTGAGAAAGTATGTATGAATAGATATTACATTGTAACAAAGTTATTAGTACTCAAAAAAAAAAAATCAATTAGCCCCAATTTGGGGTTGGCACAATGCAGCTAAACCCCTGGCCCTCAACCTGTGGAGTTGAATTAGGTCAACTATTTTGAAGATTAAGAATACCTAGAGATTGTGGACAATTGCAAGACTAGAAAGACTTAAATTGATTATTATACATGGAAATTACTTTTCGGATTTTCAGTGTTCGGGAATGAGGAAAATTTAAAGTCAATGGAAAATATACATGTTTTTCAGAAAAATGACTTCCTTTTTTTTTTATGGGAAGTTATTTTACATTTGCTGGCTTCGCTCCTTCTCGATTGTGCAAGTGTGCAACCCGTCATACCGCAGTAGAGCAGCCAATCATCTGCATCCACCAGCCGCCGTCATCCAGGCACCTTCCTGACAAGGCATATATAACCACCAGCCACCATTGTCCGGCAGCCAATCAACCAAAAGTGCAGCCCGTTGTCGCCCGTCGCTCCTTCTCAGCTGTCAAAACAGAAAACCTGAGTGGCGACTACCGGTCGGGAGCGATGGAGGTGATGAAGCTGTGATGCTGGAGGAGAAACAACAATTTTCAAAAGTCATTTTATTGATTTTCAAACACGTCCTAATTGTAAAATCACTTTCTAAGCAACATAAACAAATAATTCTTCCATATATAGCACAACATATATCGTTGTTAGTCGCAACTACAAACTATCTGGTCTGTAACAAATTTGTTGACGGGGGAAAAACCTAATGCCACTTGTGCTCAATAATTCAACTAGCTAGGAAGGTATACCAACCTAGACCACATGCGGCAGATATATACTTACATACATACGATGTTCACAGACAAGTTTAATGATTAATGAACATTGCACTTTTCTGATGCCCTTGTGTCTAATTTCTTTCGATGATAATTATAATTAAATATCTACACGTGATGAGGTGTTATCATAATGGATTTGTGGTTGTAAATTTGCCATGGACCTAATGCTTTTGACTTTCAAACTTTAGGTGACAACACAAGGCTTTCTATTCTTTTTTATTTATCTTCTTCTTCTCTTTTCAAACTATATTTCTTTTTACAAAAAATTCGCAATCACTATCAATAATATTTACTGAGTAAATCCATTTATGTGTAATAGTTCACAAACTACACATGAAGGAAAAGCAAATCATACTAAAATATGTGATGGACTCGACCCAGATGTTATTGACAAAAATTGAGCTTATGATCTTAATAATATAAAAATCATGCTCTATTCACTAAGCCACCATTTTCGAACCACAATTTAATTATTATTTGATCTAATAGAACCAAGAATAATTAATTTCGCATGTCCCATCAAGCTAGTAATAATTTAGTAATGTTAGTTAAGATAGCTGAAGTTTAAGTGTTTAACAATGATAAAATTATAGGTCATATATACAAAGTACAAGTTTGAAAGAAGCTAGCAAATCGTCTATTTATTTTTAGTATAAGATATTGGTTTAAAAAAATTGATAATTTTGTTACATAAGTAAAAATCAGCTTGGTTGGCGTAGTGACTGTGCACTCTCGTCCCTTAAGAGAAACCGGGAGTACAAACCCCTCTCGAATGGAAAAATCAATCTGGTAAGCACTTTGTCCCTTAATTGGGTTGGTCCGATGCGAACAAGGATTAGTTTGAGTATAATACGGGCTTAAAAGTGCCTCCTACAGGCTACAGTTAGGGTCTGATCATGACACATCGTGGTCTGAAAATAAAAAAATAATAATAAAAAAGAGAAGATTTTTTTTGTTATAATTCAATATTGGGCTCGGGTCACTCAACTGGGCTATAATGCACATGGGCCAAACCACACTAAAAGATTGAATTCAACCAATTAGCTAGTCTAACCCATATTCTCTTTCTTATTTTATCAATGTGGGACTCTTAACACATCGGACCGGACCCTCCCCCTGAAACGAAAGCTCTGGACGCCACCAAAGTAGACCGACCAAGCGGGCTTACAACACCCATACAAGCTTGGACGCCACAAACACCACCCACCCACAACCCATAACCGGGCGAACACAAAGTGGACCGAACAAGCTCTGATACCATGTTATAATTCAATATTGGGCTCGGATCACTCAACTGGGCTATAATGCACATGGGCCAAACCACACTAAAAGATTGAATCCAACCAATTAGCTAGTCTAACCCATAGCCTTATAAACCCATATTCTCTTTCTTATTTTATTAATGTGGGACTCTTAACATTTTTTTTTTTTTTTTTGCTTTTTTAATAACCCAACGCTCTCAATGAGCATGTGCAGTGCACACAACCTTTTTATTTTTTATTTTTAAAATTTTTTGCCTTTTCTAGAAGACTCAAACCAAAAACCTAATTAGCCTTCAAACGTCTCTGTCTTTTCTCGTCCACCTATGAAACCTAACCAAAATTCAAAGAAGAGGAAAAAATAAACCAATAGTAATGGTCTAAGAAGTATAGGATTTGACATTTACTATACCTCTCTTAGCGACCATCGAGAATGTTTTTAATTGATAAACCTTATTCAAACTAAACTTCAGCTATCTATTTGCCAAAAAAGAAGAAGAAATCCTTCAACGAACTAGATATCAGTAGATAGTAATTACTACTAGCTAGCTAATTATGACATAATATTTTGATTATATTATGTTTATAAAAGAAAAGAAGAAAATGATATGATATAGGCCGGTGTAGGGGCCTGGCCTGCCTCGTGTATAATGTAAAGAATATCACATCAACTGATCAACCTATATATGAGGTTGTTGAAATTATAAATTTCTTAAATTAAGGTGGGTTTGAAAATTCAAAAAAAAAAAAATTTCTAGAAAATAATTTTAAAATTTTTAATAATATTTTTGTGTTTGGTTGAAGGTAGGAAAGCAATATAATCTTTTCTTATTTGGTTGAAAATAAAAAATTATACTTTTTTCCTTTTGTTTTATTTTTAAAAAAAATGAATGAACATATATTACATTGTTATTTGATATAAAATATTAATTATTTTACTAATGATAATAATAATTACTAAAATTATAAATTAAAACATATAATAGTTACAAAAATTAACAATAACTATAATAAAAAAAGATGTAAATAAATAACTTTTAACATATTATAATAAAATAAATACATAGTAACTTTGAAACAATAAAAATGAAGAAAAAAAACTTACTTTAAAAAAATAAAAATTGGGTCGTGACATGTGAGTAGGGACGAGTCAAAAATTTTATTGTTTAGCTCAACTCAACTTGACCCTAACCCATAATTTAATCGGTTAGCATAACCCCATTTAAATAATAACAAAACTGCAATCATTATACATGGACCATGGTTGGCAAATTATACTATGGACTAAGGTCGATCTACCTTGTATATTGTGGATCTTAGTTCAAAAATAACCTCAAATTATGTACCTGCAATTGATACATTTATACTTGCAGTTAACCGTTTTTACGTCTGTAAACAAATTGAACGCACATACCCATAACATGATAATACAAATTACAAATACATAAATTTTTAACTGCATGTACTGAATATTTTAAATAGACCCTAAATAATTTGAGTTTACATCAAGTAACATAATACTATTTTAAAAAATATTAAATTAATAAAGTGCATTATAATATACGTTATCCTAAAAACTGCGGAGTAATAAATAAAACTTATATGTAAAATTAATTATAAAGTATTATGTTCGAAACGAATTCATAAATTTTGTCAAGTAGCCTTACTTCACACATGCAAATTAAATCTTTCTTTAAAAGCTAACGTATTTCAATTCCCTAATTAAATTGTTCATTTTGACCCAACTAATCAAAATCTTTGTGAGTTCATCGGATCACTAAAAGAGAGTTGAATCGCTCTCAACTTCCATCATCAAAACCCCACATTTCAATTTAAACACAATCCATGATAAATAACTCATAATTCTACAAAGCCAAAACTTTCTGCACACATACCAAACAGCTATCAGCTAACAGCTAATTTATCAAACAACTTTCTACAATCAGCTAATATTATCAACAAATCATATCTTCTAACCCAAACAGTCAACCCAATCAGCCAACAACCATTTACCAAACAGGGCCATATACATTCAAATTCTAACTTAAAAAAAAAAAAGACTATATAAAATAAATTAAATACACTAAATCAAAAGATATTTTACTTTAATTATAAACTTAAATTGTTTGTCATATTATACATTTTATCGAGTAATATGTATCCTCAATCCATTGGTGTGTAATTTACAAACATAATTAATGTTACCCTAGCTCGGCCGCCATGGCAATGCATTATATTATGCATATATATATGCATGCTGGCCCATGCAATATATCATCATTAATATGCAATTTCTCGTTTCTGATTCAACATTAAATTCTCAATCTTCTTTGATTCGATGAGGTTGTCTTTAAGCTACTCCACAATATTATTTATTTATTTATTTATTTCTTTATTTTATTGATTATTTTTTGCTTTAATTTGCAGCCAGCTGGCAGCTGCTTCGTCTTTCGCAGTTCAGAGCTAGACACGTGCTTAGTGAAATGTGGCATGCCATACAACTCTCTGTGCGTGGGTGTTTTTTATTTATTTATTTTTTTGGAAATGAAATACAATAATTGTTATCATTTATATTGAGATATGTAGTAGATTCTTGCCGACGGTTGTTAGTTGATGGGGTGGTAGAGCTAGATATATAATTTTAATTTTTGAGTATTACTGACTTTATTACATTGTATTATCTTTTATCTATACTTTCTCAATCTATTGAAGCTCAAATAATCAATGCCGGCTCCACTGAGTCTCAATCTCATGACCTCTCATATGAGAGAGTCGCCACATGACATCTGAGCACAAGGTGCTTGGCATATAATTTTAATTTTAATTATTAGGGAAGCTATAATCACTATTTAACGGTATGTACGGTGTATAAATCGCTTCATGTAATAGTTTGTAAATCACAAACCACATTATGAAGATCTTGTTGCCCCAACCCGTACGTAGCCATCCACCACCCGAGATTGAATGTGTTGTAGATAAATTCAACTTCTATGTAGTAGCCCGCAAACAACATATGAGATGTAAACTGTACCAGAAAGTCAATGTGCGACGAGCTCAACCGTTAGGGTGTTGACAAGAATCGAACATTAAACTCGTGACTTTCATGTATCATGCTCCACCTACTTATTGATCACCCATTTCAGGACCTTTTTTTATAACGAGGGAAACTTGTAGCCACTGTGCAAGGGTCTGCACTGGATAAACTTCGATTATGTGAAATAGCTCACAAATTATACATGAAGATAAATCGCACTAAGAGTACCTTGTATGATAGCCCCCGCCCACTTAGCCACCCATTCGAGGCATTATTATTATTATTTATATGATTAAGTGTTGCGATAATTTATTATTAATTATTACTATTCATCAATTAATTTGTAGTATGGTGCATAAATTTGTTAATGTTTTACATGTTCTCTTTTTAGAACAAATTTTAATTAAAAATAGAAAAAAATTAAAAAAAATGATATGTTCAAATAATCTAGTAGCTTGGGACTATTAGAAAGCATACTCCTCATTATGATAAAGTCGAGTAAGAATCAAACTCTGGGAATATACAAATTTATTCAAATGAAAAATGACAAATATTATATTTATATATAATCATCATTTAGAACAAAAAAAAAAATGAAATTTTGTTGTGATTTATCATAGCCCAAAAGAATATCATTTTAAAAATACTTCACCATAAAAAATCACATTTTAAAATAATATAGAAATTCAATTTATTTGGTAATGAAGAAAAAATGATATACAATCATTATTTGAGAATGCGCATTAAATAAATCTCATTTCATATAATAATTTTTTTTTGGAAAATAATTTCATGTAATAATCTATAATGGTTGGCATTACAATTAATAAACTTATTGATTTGGTGGATGATGACTTGAAAGTAGTCTGTACTTCACTGCCTCTTCTCCTTTAGACCCTTAAATCAAGGGTCAAAAGCGTAAGAGCAAACAGACCAACTTTAATGAAGTCAACGCATATATACTCATAAATAAATAATTATTAATTAATTAATTATACGGAGTAATCTACATGTAGTTATGTACTTTTAAAAAATTAGTTCTAGAACCTAATTTAAAAATACTCCGTATATACACTGTGTTTTACGTTTGCTTATGCATACATTTTTTAATTACTTAATTAACTCAGTCAACCATGACCGTTTGAATCTTGATCTCCCTTTTTTTTTTTTAATGAAAAAAAAAAGAATTTCGTGAGATTTTTTCCTCAAAATCTATAATAATTTAATTAAGTTCTAGAAACGTACTATCACATTTTTCATAGGATAGAGGTACAATTTAAATACTTATAGATTTAAGTGCGTTATACATAAAAATGCGTTGATAAATTAAAATCTACAAATTTCAGTAATTTATCAACATATTTTTTCTTAGATAAATTTAATTTTTCTTATTGTGAAAATATGATTTTACTATAATTCCTACTTAATATTCTCTAGTTGATGTGTTTGTATTGGATTCTTTATACAAGCAATGAAAATAAATCTTTTGCAGTGTGTCAATTTTTAATTAATAAGAAAAATAAAAATTTTCATTATTATTTTCATATGAAAAAATACATTTTTCATTATTTATAAGACATTTAAAAAATGAAAATTCTTTATTTTATTTTTACTGATTACCCATGAATTAGTGAATTTCATCGCATATTAATAAAGGGTTGTAGCATCATGATTCTTGCTCCCATTATAGCGGTTTAGTGAATATCCTAATAGGGTAAACATTCACATTATTGGTATTATATTCATGTTTTTATATTTTATAAAGGGTTTGTCTGATCTCTACATATATACTCTTAACATCATGATTCTTGCCTCATTGTAAGGGCGGTAAAGAAATGTAATCGGTCCACCACTAGTTACTATGATTAATCCTATATCATGGGCCCAATTAAACAATTAAAATATATGAGATTTCAAAATGCATACTTTGTATACACATCAAATATATGAGATTTAAAAGATACTCCTTTATGGACATTGCATTTGTTGTTATAGTATATTGATTGTGTAAACAACAACCCTTTTGTGGAAGAAATGACTGAGATAAGAATTGGAAATTGTATTTCTTGATATAATTTAATATACTACGTTTGTGTTTCTGATTTTATGCTTTAATAACTGATATAAATTAGAAAAAAAATAACCGACATACAATTTTATAATTGTAGTACTGTGACTAGCTAGCATTTATCAGAACTAGTTGCGTACAAATGTAAACTTATAGCTAGTATATCGATCAACGTTATTATTCAAAAACATTACTTAAAATTAAATATTCAAAATCTTATCAAATCTTCGTAAAACCATCTTACTTTCTAATTAATTATCTTCAAAATTCAGCAGAAAATATCCATGTAGCAATGACTTGAGTAATAAGCCCTACGATATCAAGATGATTAGGCTTAATCAACATATTATTAGATTAATTGGGTAAATTAATAAAATAAATTAATTCACCAAAATAATTTTCTCCCATTGACTTGAATAGTCCAATTGAAATATGGTTCAATTGATCATGTAGCTCCATTGATGATTTAATTAAATTCCCATTCTTCTCATCTTAAAAGCCAATAATTATATTCCTGATGTAATCTACCTCTCTTGTGTGATTTGCGAGTCTTAACGACAATTTTTTATTAATGGATTTTTTTGTATTGCACATGCGACGGGGATAGGAGGGAGAAGAGTGGGGCGTTAATGTTAAATGTGAACTTTTTTCTCAATTTTGGACAATTTTTTTAGAAGAGACACGTGTGAGTGTGATAGATCAGAGCACACTCAGTAAGCGGTTGAGCCGCGTCGAGGTGACTACCTAAATTTCTTATTTCTATTTTATTTTTTTCTCTACCTTCCAACTCGACAAAATTTAACAAAAAGAACTCCCTTTTGAAATTTACTATTTCAGTCTTTTTAGCCATGAACGATATTGTTCGATAACATTGAAATTAAACTATTATATATATTATGTTTTCATGAATTTGAAATTTCTTAAATAATGTTATTATATACTTTAAATGTGTCTCAATTTCAAATTCTGTTAATTTACTAGAATGATGTAACAATACAACCTTAAAATAGTAATTATACAATAAGTCTAACCCGTGTAACACGGGAATACGACGTGAAAAGAGAAGAAAGTTAGAAAGACCCATGCAAAAATGTTGCAATTACCATTCAACTTTTCCCCCTCTTTCGGTCTACATTCCACATCTGACAACACACGAAGTTCTCGAAGTACGTAGATAATGAAAATAGAAACTTCCCAGGTAAATATATCCATTTAAGTATGCGGCTAAAAGAGGACCATCCATAATCTTTCAACGGTCATCTTAGTGTATAATTGTTCTCAAACGATTAAAACGATTGAATCTCCAACTGAGTGCTCCATTTCTAAAGTGGAGCTTTGGTTAAAGATAAATGAGTTCATTTCATTCAATCACACCCTGCAGGTTGAATTTACAGGACGTTTAGTTGGAGGGAATTTAAATTCCATTCCCACTTAATTCCCACATAATTTCGAAGGCAACTAAATTCCTTCGTTTGGTTGGAGGAAATTGTAATTGCGCGGAATTGCAATTCTCTCATTTTCATGGAATTAGAATCCCATGCCTCCGGGATTCTAATTTCATGGATTTTATTAATAAAAAAAGATACTCCTGAGACAAAATTACCCCTCTATTTTTTAACCTAAAATTGACGTTTGACCTTCTCTTTTAGCTAATACCGTGTATTATCTTCGACAACTATCAACAATAAAGTCGTTCCTGAGCACACAATAATCATTTTAGGTCAACCTTAATCAAATATGTTTTTTCAAAACTCTCAAATATTTTTTACAATATGTCTAGTTCAGAGATACGGTATATGAGTGGTATTTGAATTTAATATGTAATATTTTTGTGTACTTGTCATTTAGTATTTTAATAATAATAATAATAACAACAATGGACATTTTGGACTTTATATTACTTAATCCCTTTCAATTCTCATTTATACCAAACATTGGAATTGAAATTCCTAGTAATTTTATTCCCTCCAATCAAACACTGGAATTTAAACTCTCACTTTATTCCCACGTTATTCTTTTCCCATGAAATTACAATTCCTTTCCCACGAAATTACAATTTCTTTCCCACTTAATTCATTCCCTCCAACCAAACGCCCTGTTATAGTTTATTTTAACCTACAAATTAGCTATAAGCTTTATGTTGGTCAAGCATGAGGAGCTTCAAATAAGCTCTTGACTTCTTTTTTTTTACCTGTATTAATTTACAAAAATGACATCATAGGCAATGTTGTAAAAATCGCGCCTAGGCGCTAGGCGGCGCCCGGCCGCGTCGAGGTAGGCCGAAATCGGCCTCCTCCGCGGCCGGGCGCCTAGCTCGCCTGGGCCGCCTAGGCCGCCGGCCGACTGGCCGGGCGCCTGGCCGGCCGGCCGGCTAATTTTTTTTTAATTAAAAAAATTATAAATCTGAAACATTTAAACTATTAATGTTATAGTGTATTAAGTAATACTCTAATAGTCTAATAATAAGTAATAACTTAATAAAATAATAAGTAATAATTAAATTAAACTAATAAGTAATGAACTAATAATTAATAAATAATAACTAATAAGAAATAACTTAATAAGTATTAAATATTTAACTATTAAAGTGTAAAGGCTTACAATGTTAAACACTTTACAATTATTAACTCTTAAAATATA
Source organism: Ipomoea trifida (assembly GCA_003576665.1). Taxonomy (NCBI): domain Eukaryota; kingdom Viridiplantae; phylum Streptophyta; class Magnoliopsida; order Solanales; family Convolvulaceae; genus Ipomoea; species Ipomoea trifida. Next base: position 11,135,157 of record CP025650.1, read on the forward strand.
TATTTTTTATTTTTTTTTTAAATTTAAAAAAAAAAAAAAAACCTAGGTACCGATTAATCGGCGCCTAGGCGGTCTAGGCGCTAGGCGCCCCCCAGGCGCCTAGCGATTTTTGTAACCTTGATCATAGGTCATTCATTAATCAAAATCCTAATATCTTAGTTTATCATTTTATGTCTTTTTTTACATTTATCAACTAATTCAACAATTAATTTTACTAAACACTTTAATTTCAATTATTTAGTTTAGAGCATCCCCATCAATGATTTTTGCTAAGTTTTTGAGGAGGTTGTTGATGAAGTGGATGATAGAAAAAAAAAAAGGAGAGAGAATGTATTGAGTCTCCCTGCAAGCATTTGATTTTTTGTGGGCTCACAAGAGAGAGAAAAGTTAGAGGAAATGTGCAAATGTGCACATTTTGCGCATAGACCGCGCCCAGACGGGCGCATGCAATGCACGCGTTGGCTAGCGCATAAAATGCTTTATTGTTTTTTTCCCTTTGGCGTCAAAAGTGCTTTATATATATATATATATATATATTTTCCTTCTTCTCTTTCCCTCCCCTCTCCCCTATTTGGCACCTCAAAAAAAAAACAAAAAAAAACAAAAAAAAAAAAAACAAAACAAAACAAAACAAAACTATTACTATTGAGGATACTCTTATTAGCTCTAGTTTTTCAATTTTCAATCACGCGTGCCAAACAAGCCTTAGTGTTTAGTATTATAGCAAATAATAAAAATTTAGGTCAGTATACCTTGATTTTTTTTTTTTATTTGTGATGAAAAACTCACAGTCATTATTTGATTATGTGCAAGGGATTAAATCTCATTATGTATAATAGCTGGCATATCACACAATACAGATAAACTGCGTTATGAATACTTTGCACGACATACCAACAAAGAAAATTCTAACAAATATCAAACTCATAACTTTAAGTATCCAAAATCACGCTTCACACATTTAATCACTCATTTCGAGACCATTTGAATCTTTCTTCCTCTACATCTCTAGTGTGAACCCGGGTTGGTTGCCTGGTTGGAATAATAATTAGCTACTTTTATGAGTAGGCGTGGGGATAACTCATAATCCTACGTATCTTTCAAGAACTGAATTATTGAGAATCCTATAATTCTACGTGTATTTTTTTCCCCCAATTTCCTACGTTGTACGTTATTTCTGTCGTATTGTACCAAAGTATATGTATATATCCTTTTCTTGTGCATGCATGGAGAATGTGTTTTCGAGAACTCAAATATTAAAAAAATAATAAAATTATTTACACTTATCTCAAAGCTAAAATAAGTAATTCTTTTCGTTATAATAATTAATTTAAAACTAAAATAGAAGAATTTTATACTCAAAATTAAAGTAGCTTTTTTTTTTCTTTTTAATGAAACATAAAAGAATCAACATTTTCAATTGTAGAAAGGAAAAATAAAACAAAAATGATCCGAGACGTATTTAAATATGTTTGTATTTTACTACTTTTTAATTTATAAAATATTAAATTACTTTAGATCTATAATTATTTTATTCATGTGAAAATACACATGTAGGTAAGTGATAATGGCGTTGAGTGATGGGATAACTAAGGTAAGTAATAGTAGCGATAAGAAATATTAATTAGTGGGTAAAATCCGACAATGATAGTAAATGCGATGTTAATGTGTGTGAGAGAGAGAGAGATGGGGTATAAGTAGGTAAAAGTATGATAAATGAGTAAAAATAACATCGAAAATAAACAAGTATTACTTAACGAGGACAAAATAATAATTATTGTAATTAATGTAATATATCATTGGGCGTAATAAGTGATAATTGGTAAGCAAGTAGTTAAGTAAAGACAAATTTTGACATGTGATTAAAGTATGTGACAATAGCGATTATTTTCGGTTATGACAATAATTATTATACATGAAACACTAAATTTAACGTGAAAAGTTTAAAAATATGTAAAAGTTGTTTTCATTCCAAATTTTATTTTTACATTGGAAAATAGATGTTTTGCCTTTTTTTTAAAAAAAATAAAATATAGTTTCTATTATTATTATTATTATTATTTTATTATACGGAGTATGTGAATCAAATAAACATTCAATACGTGTTTTTCAATCATCATTCTCATTTTTGACTCTTCTCTACACGTCGCAGCAGCAGCCTCTCATGGCGGATCGGATCTTTTAGCCTATACACACGGTATATGCAATGCCTTCATTTATTTATTTTTTTTAGTACTATTGACTCTGTTACAATGTAGTATATATTCATAACTAGTTTCTCAACCTACCAAAGCACAAAGAGTCAACAGTCGCCTCCACTGAGACTCGAACCCACTCTCTTCCATGTGGGAGTGTAAACCGGGTGTCACCAAGAAAACCTGCAATTATTTTTTAAGTGACGAGGGAAACCTGCCGTTACTATTCAAAGGTCCCGTCTTATGATCATAGTCGTCGAATGACCATAAACAAATAAACTAACATAGATTGTCAATAACTGACCGGCTTAAATTAATAATGTCAATAATACCATTAAATAATTTATACTCCCGACAGAGCATAGACATTTGCTTAGTGTGCACAAGAGCTTGCTTTTACCTTGTTGTTGGTTTTTTTTTGAAACTTTACAAATGTGACCAATTGAATTGTCTGATTGTCTCTGATTTCATTTTAATCTTAGCAGACCGAAAGGTTGTCTTTCTCTTTTTTTTTTAATATTATTTTTAATAATTACTTCACCAATAACGACAATTATTTTCTTTATTATTTCTCTCTGTTTTTTTTGGTAGAAAAAAGAAAATAAAAAGAACAAAAAAGGCATATTGTGGGTATATATATATATATGTATATGTTCTGGAGAAAACATACAGTCTTTTGTCTTTTTCTTTCTGTGAAAGTTCCTAAATAACAGAGGGAGAAGACCAAACCCAGAGATCTACAAACAAGAAAAAAAAAATACAGATTGTTAAAAAAAAAAATTAGGGAAATTTTTTTTTGTTAACCTGCAACACTGCAAGTGAGGAATTCCCCTTTGTAAAGCTTCAGATTCAAAGGGGGAGATCAGTAGATCAGATTACAAAAATATACACATCAATCATTGTCACCATTAGCTCATATATATTAAAGATCTTGTATTTACATTTTCTGAATATCTTATAGTATATATTTATATATTTGAGTTATTGGGAAAAAAAGGGAATTTTTTTTTTTTTTTTGGAAAGAATAGTAGGGTGAGTGATTTGGAAGTTTCGTTTGGAGACGAAACCATTAGCGCGTGTTCAAATCAAAATTTCGTGAAGTCAATGAGAGGGTATTAGGCATTTAGAGAGAGAGGGTTAGGGAGATCAAGTCAATGTTCAAAGCTTTTGTGCCAAAGGAAAATTCTTCCCACCATTTATGACACAAGAATATACATTATTATACTGTATTTAAGGACAAGGTTCTTGATTGCTTTCTCTTCTTCATTTTTCACTGTCATTCTTTTGTTCATTCAGCTGAGAATTAAAGAAAATCTCTTTGGGTTTTGCAGCAAAGATTGGAGCTTTTTTGTGTTATTCAGTGGGTACTAGGTTCCATTTGGCTTTGTTTTTGTTTTTGGTTTTGGGTTTGGGTTTGGGTTGTCTGAATCTTTAACTACCCACCCACCCCCCACCCCTCCTCTCTCTCTCTCTTCTCTCTCACATAGACACACACATAAAAGCCAATCTCTTTTAGTTTGTGTCTCTGCCTCTTGTCTCCTCAAGCTATTTCTAGTGGAGTGGTTCTTGGACCTCTGTTCTGGGTTCTGAAACTTATATCCAGGTGAAGTTTTTCTGTCAGGGTTTGTGTGATTTTTGGGAATATTTGGGGTTTTAGGCTTCTGGGAATTTGAGAAACTGCAAAAACAGTGAGTTTTGGTGAAAACCAAGTGTGTGAAAACTGGTTTTGGTTTGAAGTGGAGTGAAGATTCTTGAAAAAAATGAGGACAGGCAGGAGAAGAAAGCTGCATTTGAGCAAGATCTACTCATTCAGATGTGGGAGGTCATCATTTAACAAAGAAGACCAGTCACAGATAGGGGGACCAGGGTTTTCAAGAGTGGTGTTCTGCAATGAACCAGATGCTGAGGAGGCCAGTTTTAGGAATTATTCTGGGAATTATGTGAGTACTACCAAGTACACAGCTGCAACTTTCTTGCCTAAATCCTTGTTTGAACAGTTCAGGAGAGTGGCAAATTTCTATTTCTTGGTCACAGGCATCATGGCCTTCACTCCTCTGGCTCCCTATACTGCTGTCACTGCCATTCTCCCTCTCATCATAGTTATTGGGGCAACTATGGTGAAAGAGGGCATTGAAGACTGGCATAGAAAACAACAGGTATTTATTTAAGTTTACTGTTTAATGTAATTAAATTCTTGAAAAAAAAACAGTGTTTTATATTTAGGATTTGTTTAAATTTCTTATTCTGGATCTTCAATTAATTTGGATTTACTCAATTAGACAGTCTTTTAAGGGAACTGAATTGTTTTTAGCTTGTTAGTGGAAGTCAAGATTGCTTGCCTTTTGGGATACTTAATTGATGATGGGAAATTTCTCACTTTATTTTCAATTTGGAATTACTTGAAAATCATTTTGCATAGGAAAAGTGATTCTTTGAATCCTTTTCCACCTGATGCTGGATCATTCTTGGATAATTCTGAATTTTGAATATGTGATTCTTTGGTCAAAGGAATATAACTATTATCTTATATGGATCATTCTTGCCTACAAACAGCTGTTATGTCCAGGTCTTTTAAGGCGTGTGAAAACGTTTCGTTTTTCAGGATATCGAGGTGAACAGCAGGAAAGTTAAGGTGCATCTAGGCGGGGGTGTGTTTGAGGATACCGAGTGGAGGAATTTGAAAGTGGGAGCTGTGGTGAAGGTGCAGAAGGATGAATTTTTCCCGGCTGACCTTCTTTTGCTTTCGTCCAATTACGAGGACGCGATCTGTTATGTTGAGACGATGAATCTGGATGGGGAGACTAATCTGAAGCTTAAACAGGCGTTGGAGGTTACTTCGTCCTTGCACGAGGACTCGAACTTCAGAGACTTTAAGGCTATGGTTAAATGCGAAGATCCTAATCCTAGTTTGTATACATTTGTTGGGAGCATGGAGTTTGAAGGTCAGCAGTACCCGGTTTCCCCGCAACAACTGCTTCTGAGGGACTCGAAGTTACGAAACACGGAGTACGTGTATGGGGTAGTTATCTTCACTGGTCATGACACGAAGGTTATGCAAAATGCCACTGAACCCCCTTCGAAGAGAAGCAAAATCGAGAGGAAAATGGATAAGATCATATACTTCTTATTCGGAGTTTTGTTCACTTTCGCTCTCGTTGGGTCAATCTACTTTGGGATTACGACTAGACAGGACTTGGATGATGGGCACCAGCGATGGTATTTAAGACCGGACAGTGCTAAAATTTTCTTTGATCCTCACCGGGCTCCAGCTGCTGCCATTTATCACTTCTTGACCGCCGTGATGCTGTACAGCTACTTGATTCCAATCTCCTTGTACGTGTCAATCGAAATCGTCAAAGTTCTTCAGAGTATCTTCATTAATCAAGATATCAATATGTATTATGAGGAAACCGACAAGCCAGCAAATGCCCGGACCTCGAATTTGAACGAGGAACTTGGCCAAGTCGACACGATACTTTCTGACAAGACAGGCACATTAACGTGTAATTCCATGGAGTTTGTTAAATGCTCTGTGGCAGGGACTGCATATGGTCGTGGTATTACCGAAGTCGAAAGGGCTATGGCTAGAAGAAAAGGATCGCCTTTGATGGTTAATGGTAGGGAGCTCGAGGATTCTCCAGATGTTGTGAGGAAATCAACCGTGAAAGGCTTCAACTTTGACGACGAACGAATCATGGATGGGAGCTGGATTAATGAGCCCCGATCGGACGTAATACAGAAATTTTTCCGGTTATTGGCAGTCTGTCACACTGTCATACCCGAAGTTGATGAGGCTTCACGTAAGGTTTCGTACGAAGCCGAGTCTCCAGATGAAGCGGCTTTTGTGATTGCCGCAAGAGAGATTGGCTTCGAATTCAATAAAAGAACACAAAGTAGTGTCTCGGTGAGTGAGTTGGATCTCGCATCTCGCAAAAGAGTTGAAAGGTTAGTACATATGACGTGCTATTGTGCTAAAGCGGTGGACTATTGAATAATGGAATTGTGTGTTTACATTAAATACTCACTCATAATCGTCCTCGCTTGCAGGTCGTATAAGATTTTGAATGTTTTGGAGTTCAACAGTGCAAGAAAAAGGATGTCTGTGATAGTTCAAGATGAGGACGGGAAAATATTGCTGCTCTGCAAAGGGGCCGATAGGTTAGCAATACTTCTTATCTTCTCTAATGTTTTTTTTTAGGTTATCCCCGCTAATCTCTTCAAATTTCTGTGTTTTGTCTACTTGCAGTGTCATGTTCGAAAGGCTTGCTTTAAACGGAAGGGAGTTTGAAGAAAACACGAGAGAGCATGTACACGAGTATGCTGATGCAGGGCTGAGGACGTTGATACTTGCTTATCGTGAGCTCGCCGAGGAAGAATATAGAGTGTTTAATGAACAATTTACGGAGGCCAAGAACTTGGTCAGTGCCGATCGTGATGCAATGATTGATGAAGTAACGGAGAGGGTTGAAAAAGACTTAATTCTTCTTGGGGCTACCGCCGTTGAGGACAAACTCCAACAAGGGGTGAGTTTTAAGACGCCACATCGCTTTTTAACAGATCAAAATGTTGATACAAATTGTTAATTTTAACTTATATTTTGCTATTTTTGTCAGGTTCCCGAGTGTATTGACAAGCTTGCCCAAGCAGGCATAAAGATATGGGTTTTGACCGGAGATAAGATGGAAACCGCCATCAATATTGGGTATGATGCTTTTCTTTTAGTTTTCGTGTTACTTATTTTAGGCGAGTATCGCCTATTGATTCAAATTTTCTTGGTTTTTGTTTTGCAGTTATGCGTGTAGCTTGCTTAGACAAGGAATGAAGCAGATAATTGTAAACTTGGATGCCCCCGAAATCATCGCTTTGGAGAAAGCGGGAGACAAAAGAGCAATAGCCAAGGTAAATAAATGCCTAGTTTTATCCTAACTATACTTATTAGTTTTTACATTTCCTTTGTTTGAGAACACAAACAATGCTGATGTTTACGAGAAGCCCGACTTATACATAAAGAAAATTGACGTTTTTACTCCTTATATTTGCAATTAGTTACGATAATCTCAATGCTGTATTGATATGTATGTTTTTCTGAACTTAATGTCTATAGGCTTCAAGAAAAAGTGTCCTTAAGCAACTTACTGATGGGAAAGCTCTGCTTGCTTCATCGAACAACGAGGCGTTTGCTCTGATTGTTGATGGAAAATCCCTTACTTACGCGCTCGAAGATGGCTTAGAAAACTTGTTTTTAGATCTTGCAATTCGGTGTGCTTCCGTTATATGCTGCCGCTCATCGCCAAAACAGAAGGCATTGGTAAGTCGTGATTGCGTGCCTCATCGATTATATTTTCCCTTTCCCGGATTCTTTCCCACCTGAGAGCAGCCTTTTTTCTTTGCTGAACTGGAAGCATTTCTAATGTTCGTTTTCTCTGCTCGAAACATTTTCGGGAATCTACAGGTAACAAGACTTGTTAAAATTGGAACCGGGAAAACAACGTTGGCAATTGGTGATGGGGCTAATGATGTAGGAATGCTCCAAGAAGCAGACATTGGGATTGGAATCAGCGGTGTTGAAGGAATGCAGGTATGAATCTATGGCGTTTTTATGGTCACATTATAGCGACTTTGAATCTATCGATGATAGATGTAACATATCTCCCCGTTTCCTAATTTTTGCGTTTTCTATGGCTTTGCAAACGCAGGCTGTCATGTCAAGTGATGTTGCAATTGCTCAGTTCCGATTTTTGGAGCGCTTGCTTTTAGTGCACGGGCATTGGTGTTACAGAAGGATCTCTTCAATGGTAAATCTATTTTACAATTTACACTATCGATTTTATTCCATATCGAAGTTTTTCAATCCTTGTCTAAAAAAATTGTGGAGTTGATTAAATATGTATTCCTTCTTCCTTTTGCAGGTATGCTATTTCTTCTACAAAAATATCACCTTCGGGGTTACTGTGTTCTTGTACGAGGCATATGCATCATTTTCCGGGCAACCTGCATACAATGATTGGTTCCTCTCACTTTACAACGTCTTCTTCACATCACTCCCCGTGATTGCCTTGGGGGTTTTTGATCAAGATGTGTCTGCCCGATATTGCCTCAAGGTACGTAATCTCAATGCACGATATAGATGATTGTTTCAGTGTCTGCACTAAGCACTACATTATCAATTGTGAAACAAGAATGTTATGTAACTACAAATTGTGAAAGAATCTCATAAGACATGCATATAAAATGACAATTCCGGGGGCAACCCTAGCCGAATTGGTCAGACTGTTAGTTTGGTAATCACAATGTTACAAGTTCGACTCCTAGTGAGAGCGACCTATTGGCCTTCCTGGTTTGAGTCAGTTGGCTATGGCTGACCTAAGCTGGTTTACCTCTTCACTGGCTAGGATCAACGCACACCCTCGGGTAGTGGCTGTAAATTTCCCTTGTCACTAAAAAAAAATGACAATTCTGAAAATTTCTATTCTTCCTCCCGCCTTCTTTGTGGCGCTGAATGCCTAAATCTATACTCGGTCTTGCAGTTTCCTTTACTTTATCAAGAAGGCGTTCAGAATGTTCTCTTCAGCTGGAAGCGAATAATTGGGTGGATGTTCAACGGGGTTTGCTCGGCCGTGATCATATTTTTCCTCTGCATAAACGCGATAGACCCTCAATCTTACAAGAAGGATGGAAAAGTAGCTGGATATGCAGTCGTTGGGGCAACAATGTACACTTGCGTCGTTTGGGTTGTGAACTGCCAAATGGCCCTCGCCGTGAGCTACTTCACCTTAATCCAGCACATCTTCATCTGGGGCGGAATCGCGCTGTGGTATATTTATCTCCTCATCTATGGCGCTCTCCCGACAACGTTCTCCACCACTGCATACCAAGTTTTCGTGGAGGCCCTCGCCCCGGCCCCCATGTACTGGCTAGTCACCCTGTTCGTTGTGTTGGCCGCTCTGATCCCGTACTTCGCATACAATGCGGTCCAGATCCAGTTCTTCCCGATGTACCACGGGATGATTCAGTGGTTAAGGTACGAGGGAAAAACCGAGGACCCCGAGTACTGCAACATGGTCAGGCAGAGGTCCATTAGGCCTACAACCGTCGGATTCACCGCTCGTTCTCTCGCGAGAACGAATCCATTGGAAGACGGGACTCGCAGCACGAGATAGCACATTGTCCCCTGGCAGAACAGAACATGATATATACCTTAAACAACACACTGTAAAACACTAAAACCCGAGAACTCTGCCCGTTGTACATGAGCGCGGGGCGGGGGTAGGTGGTTCTGCAGGTATACATAGAGGTTTGTATAGAATTGAAGCACCTTTCAACTGTATCATGTTTTCTTAGGTGTTGGAGATTGGTGACAATCTCTGTAAGTTTTGCAATTTTAGCTATATATATTCTTTCATTTTACAGTGTAAAATTGTTGGGAGTTATATAGATGTTGGAGATGAGTTGCAGATAAGGAAATGTAATTTTCCATGAGGAAGAGACTGAGAGGGGTTGGTTTTCCTTGTAACCCTACATGTTTCTTTCAATACTATCCTCTTGTAAACATTTTGTCACAATAAATAAGCACCATTTTATTTCTCAAACCATTTTTTATGCCCCGAAAGGGATAGTTGAGCAGATGTAACATGATTCTCTTGTCTTAAACTGCCATAATTTAGATAGCACGGAAATAGAAAACATAACCTAGGATATGAAACATTTCTTTGATTTACAAGAAAACTTGCCAGCACCGCTACTCCAAGGTGCATTAGGGGTGAAACTCGCCTTGTAACCTTAACCAGCAAAAGATCACAATGAGATAAATCAGCTTAAGTTACTCATAACTGATTAGCTTCAACCAAAAAGGTCAATAGATAATTTCTACGAAAAGTCAAATTTGAAACCTTGTGATTACCATGTAAATTCGGAGTTCATGATGTAATTATTGGATATTCATGGAGACAAGGTTTTGAATGAATGCTAGGAAAGGCTATTGCTTGAAGTTGAAAGAACCAAAGGTTTCTAACAAATGATGATGAAAACAATCATAATCCACTTCTTGTTTGGTTTCACAATAAGAAAACATTCTCTTTGAAACATCACCATCCCAAAAGCTCCCAAAAGCAAATTCCCCTTTCTGTGAAAACTCCTCCAAAACCCTCTCAACTTCATCCATACAACTAAATGGGAACCCATCATCTCCAACCTGCAAATTCCTAGCAGGTGACCCGCCACGCCTTCTCGAGCTTCCGTCTCCATATCCACACACTTCTATCTGCACAACCTTCTCGGCCCGCTTCCGGCTTCTCAGCCGCCTTTTCACGTACCGTTTCGTCTTCCGAATCATCCGGGATGGAAGCCTGAGCAAGATGAAGATGATGAGCTGCAGAATCAGGCACTGGCAGCAGCACGATATGACAATGCAATCTGCAGCAAGAGCGTTCCGATCCTCCATTCTGAAAGAGAGGAGAGAAGGAAGGATTGGAGATTGTGAATGATGAGATTAATGGGTGCCATTTCTTCAGGAATATGTTCTTTCTCCTCCTTGGATGGTTTATGAAGTGTGAAGCAATAAGCTAAAGAAGACAGACCCAATGAGTCATTTGACTTCTGACAAAGCTGTAAACTATAATTCTTTTCCAAGGAAACATAAGCTGTCATCTCTAGTAACTTGTAGTACAAGTTTCATTCAGCTTATCTTCTACACAAAGGAATCTATATTTTTTGGGGGGGTGGCGAGAAAACCCGCAATCTGTACCCGAGGGTGCACACTAGATAAACCCGCCTTATGACCCTAATCAACAAAGAACAACAAGGTAAACCAGCCTAGTTTGCTCATAGCTGACCAGCTCAAACCGAAGAACCAATAGGCTGCTCCCAAGGAATCTATTTTGTTATTCATAACACGCTTCATTTTGAATTTACATATATAAATACATGAAAATCAGAAGAAAAAAAAATAAAAATTTTATTATTTTTTTAAAAAAAAGTTGTTGAGTACAAGTTTCCAATAAGGCAAACACAATCTTGAAGGAAAAAAGGATTATATTGTAAAACAATGAATGTATGGACAAGAATATTTTCAGCTACTTACAGGAAAAAATCTCTGCAAAGAATAATATGAATACATCTAAGAAAGCCAAAAATGGAAATTACTTACAAAATCTATTCATGGATCTAAGTTCAAGATTCTAATGTCAGGGCTTGATCTCAGAGACAAAAATATGTACCTTGCAGTTGAGTATAGTTATCCACTTATCAACGGACGAACTTGCAGGGGCAAGCCCAGTGGTTGATACTTCGGTAACTGCCTCAACAATATTTACCATGAATCAACTATTCCAACTACTGTGACTGAAAAAACCTGTACTGTAATTCCCACTACCAAATGCCATCCTCTGAAACAACCTTATTTCTGCGGATTGTTCTGCGGAGTCGAATATTTCACTTTCACCGAGTCTCATTCCATTCGTGAGGTCCGACATGGCCATACTATCAAAAGCTCTCACAACCTGAAATTTGCAACAATACCGGAGATATAAACTTCTAACACATACGGCCAAAAAAGGTTGCAGGGAAATATTTTGGTGATAACTGATAATAGTTACCTGTCCCATTCGTGGTCTTTTCGTGGAAGAATGGCGAACACAAGCTGCAGCAGCCTCAATCATTCTGAACATTTCATTATCAACATAATTTTTCTCTAGCCTTGGATCTGTTAGGTGCTGAAATTCCTCGGTTTCAAGAGCCTGACTCAGCAAAGGTCGAGCCTGAAAAATTAATAGATTACACCAAGTCAGGACTATAACCAATAACTAGCAATTTGGTTGCATGACAATTTTTGGCTGATGTGAAACTCAGCCAGGACGACAATTATGAATGAGATATTCAAAAACTTCCTGCTCCACTAACTAAATGACATTTCACATTTCCCTCCACTTTGTTGACAGTTGGCCCTATCAAATTTAGTTAGAAGATATGACCCGGCAGTCTGAACACTGAAGCAGGTCACAGGCTATGGAATCTGCTCCGACTCTAGGCTCCCTCTAAAACCTAGATGCGCAAGATTTTCTCAACTTTTCTAGAGTCAAGTTCTGATTGACCTTCAACCAGCATTTAGGTCCCTAAAACAGAATTGAGAGCACAGCTACCTAAGAATGGGTTTCATCACTTCTTGGACCCATCTGCCAAGTTATTTGGTGTCTACATAACAAGTTAAAGACGCAAAAACTAGCAAACTAGCAATACGAAAGTCAGGATACTGAAAAGCACATAATAATTCTGTGTATACTTGAATGAAAGATGATTTAAGCTGATATGCAAAAATACAGATAAAGATTATGGCCATGATCATACCCACTCAACCAGGCTCTCTTCCCCTAAAGGTTGAGATGTATCGACAGGCTTGCGTCCCGTTATTAGCTCCAGAAGCACAACCCCAAATGAAAAAACATCAGACTTTTCTGTCAACTTGCCACTTGATGCATATTCAGGAGCCATGTATCTAAATCCAAGCAACCAAAGAAATTAGTCTTGAATTATGTGCTACATCATCTAAACTGTAAGCTTAAGCTGTTAGAGAGGGGAGATATAGTATTTCAATAATCATTTATTATTTTTATACATTAATCAGGATATAGCAGGGTTTACATGAAATGCAGATATGAAATAGAATTGTACTTCCTAATGGTTCCATTTTGATATTTATTTGGCACTGAGATAATAATAGATGACTGCTTAGTGCTTACCCAAAGGTTCCCATCACACGCGTAGTAACATGTGTGTTTGCATCCAAAGCTAATTTAGCTAGTCCAAAATCAGCAACCTGTAAATTTTATTTATTTTAAGTCAACAAATTTATGAAAGATAGCAAACATGAAATCTGAAATTTGTGGGCTGGTAAGCATACCCGAGCTTCAAAGTTATTATCCAAAAGAATGTTTGAAGACTTGATATCTCTATGGATAATCCGTGGATGACCTGCAGTTCAAAAGTTCAAACAACAAAGAATGAATAACTATTGATAACAAAGTAATCACCAATCTACATTCTAGAGTAAGCAACAAATGTTCGTGACTTCTGCAGCTTTAAGTTTAAGTTACTCTGTAGCTCTTTGTCAACATGATAGTAGGGTTTTGTCTACATTAAAGGATTGACACAATTACAGTATAGGGCAAAGGTTATTATAGACACAACTTGAAATTTTAAGCTATAGAGGTGTGACATTTTCAAAATGAAAATGATCAATTGCATAAGTTGCCACAAATGCATCTAAAACAAACTGTGTTTCCTTTTTCTCTCTCTTCTTTTCTTTTCGATGGAATCAAGTCATATGTCAATCCAATGCAACAAGTAATTCCATTGTCATATGTACCGACAAAATATTGTTCTTAAATGGAAGGCCCATATCAGTGCTTTAGCAATTTTTAAAATAAATGACATGCACATTGACATGAGATGACTCATAATACTTAAAAGAGAGAAGGGAAAGTTTAATCACAATCTTCATGGAGATAAGCTATTCCGCGAGCTGCACCAATGGCAATCTTTACACGTGTTGGCCAATCCATAACTGGTCTCCCATTCCCTGGAAACAGAAGCAGCAACACATAGCTTTAGCAATCCAGTAGACAAATCCTTTCTTGAAATTGAAAAAATAAATAACATCTACCATGAAGGTGGAAATGAAGGGTGTCATTAGGAACATAATCATAAACAAGCAATCTTTTGTTCTCCAAGATGCAGTAACCCACAAGAGAGACCAAGTGACGATGGTGAATTCGACTTATGATTTCAACTTCTGCCCTGAACTCACGGTCACCCTGACCTCCACCAATTTTCAGTTGCTTTACTGCTACCACCGACCCATCTGCTAGGCATCCTTTGTACACAGCACCAAATCCACCTTCACCCAAAAGATTTTGTTCGGCAAAACCATTAGTAGCCTCCACTAGTTCTTCATAGGTAAACCATGGCCGTGAATTGCCAAATGCACCATGTTCCCTTGGTGAATTGACAAACTCACTGCCAGAACCACCTCCAAAACCGTGTGTTAATGCTTGCACTTTTAACAAGGCAGAATCTGTAGAGAAGTCACAAATTTTCTAAATTTTCATTACAAAAAATAAAGCACATAACATTGCATAGATGACACTTGTAAGCATCTATATTTAGTAATTAAAAAGTGAGAAATGATAACAATAGCTTTAGATAATTTACCAGATTTTGGAGAAGAGGCAAAAGAGGTTGGCAGGATATAACCACCATTGACTACAGAAGCCTTTTTCTTATGTTTCCATATGCACCATCCTACTACTCCAACAAGACCAAGCAAGAGAAGACCAAGAACTAAGCCAACAGCTACAGTCCCTCCGGTACCAATGCCCCCACCACCTGAGGAATTGGGGCTATCACTGGCATTGCTACTAGAACTGTTGTCAGCAGGTTCATTTGGAGGAACTAAGGTTGAAGGAGGAGATGGAGGCGGTGACAATTGTACTACTCCTGGTGGTTGAAGTGCTGATGAAGAAAGTGGAGGAGGGACAGGACTTGGTGGTTGGGGAGAGTTATTAGGGGGTACCGATGCAGGCAGAGGGGGTGGAGCTTTTGTAGGATCTGACTCTGGAGGAGAAGGTGAACTTCTTGGAGGCTTGGATTTTGGAGATGGAGGTGAATTCTTGGGTGGCTTAGATGGTGAAGGTGGAGTTGGAGTTGAACTTTTAGCGGTTGGTGGCGGAGGGGAATTTTCCGACGGCCTAGATGATGGTGGTGGGGGCGGAGAACTTTTTGGAGGCTGAGTAGATGGTGGAGTTGGAATCACAGGTGACTTTGGCGGTGGAGAAGCCCCAGTTTTCGGGGGCTCCACTCGGGGTGGAGGTGAACTAGATGATGGATTAGTAGCTGGAGGAGGCGGTGAACTAACCGGAGGATTAGACGTTGGAGGAGGTGGTGATGGTAAACTAGATGGAGGTGGTGGCAACTTAGTGGGGGAAGGTGGAGACGAACTAACTGGAGGATCAGGAGACGTAGGCGGTGGTGAGTTCACCACCGGTGGTGGTGGTGGTGGGTCAGATGGTGCAGGTGGAGGACTGGATATTGAAGGTGGAGGACTAGTTGGAGGTGGAGATGTTATAGGTGGAGGCGGCGAAGCCATTGGGGGAGGTGATACTGAAATTGGAGGTGGAGAAGTCACATTAGCCACAGAAGGGGGCTGTGGGGGTAAAGAAGGAGGAGTGCCACCGTTGGCATTGGGCTGAGAAGAGGGGTCCGGCGCCGGAGATTTTGGAGGTGAGGGTTGTGGTGGTGGGGTAGAGGCTATTGGTGGAACAGGTGATGGGGCAGAATTAGGAGAAGAACTACCAGACATTTCACTATCAATCCTAACCAAATCTAACCATTTCTCAGATGCATTAAAGTTCACACAATAATAATTCAACAATTCCTAGTCAAGCTCAAGTTTTTAGACAATTCAACACCCAAACAAATCAATAAACCTCCCCTCCCCATCATTCATTCATCACAATTCACAAGTTCACAACAAATCAATAAAACTCGTCCGGGAAAGTTCAAGCAAACCAATCATCAAACACTTAACAGACCAAAAAAAGCTAAACTAGTAAACTCTACGCCAGCGAGCAAAATGCAGAATCAATAAATCCGAGCAGAAATCTCAGAATTTTTTTTTTAAAAGCCCAAACCCTGTTCGCGCCGACTGGTTCACCAATGCACAGGCAACAGCCACTGTAGCGCAAATCAAATCCGATAGCCCACTCAAGCGAATCCGAATGGTGAAGTTTCTGAGAAAGACTTCAGCTTTAACTCTCCACAACAAAATTGGAGGTTAAACTTCATCCAAATCGCATCCAATCTGCATCGTACAGTCACCCAAAACAGAGAATGATGCTTTTGAACTCAAGCAGCCACTCAAAACCCAATACACGGAAAATGGGGTCTCTAAAATCTAGTGCAGACAAATGAGTAAATGACAACCGCGCAAATACACTCATTCTTGATGTAATATCATTACATTCTTTTTTATTTTTATCATTTCTTTGTCTGAACACGATACCGACCTTTCTTAAAGGATGAGAGTGCACGATCACTCATGCCAAAATTAATACTATTTATCTCAAGTACACTTTTAATTAACTGTGACAGATTTTCTAATAAATAAAAAGTACTGGAGTAATAATTTCTTTTCTAAAAAAAAGAAGTATTCTAACAATTACACTTTTATATTTTAAAAAGTATAGTCTTAATAATTTTGAAAAATTACCAAAAGAAAATACAAAACGTATAAATGCGTAAATAAATAAAAGTATGCGCAAAGTAGACGCAACTGCAGAAAGCATTTAATACAAGTCTGGTCACTAGGTCAGCACCATTTATATCATATTTTCTTTTTTATTATTATTATTATTATTATTATTATTATTATTATTATTATTATTATAGGATTTAGAATACCATCAGAGTCTTTAAAAAAGTGAAATTTGAGAATTCAATCTAAATTAATTTTTAATTTATAGGACAGTTCACCACCGCTTTTCGAATATGCAGTCTGAGTAAAACCCGTATTAGCAAAGGAACCATAATGACGTAAATCAACTTAAGTTGATCATAGCTGGCAAGCTCAAATTAAGACCAATCCACTATACCGAGGTTGTCCCAATTAAAATTAATCAACTTTACATTAAAAAAATAAAATAAATTATTCAATTATACAGTGCTATATACTGCCAAAAAACAAACGGTCACGGGACTATCAATTACTGTTTTAAAATATGGTATAGATTAACAGTTTCTAGTATTTAAGTGATTAATTAGTAGTTGGAGTTTTCAAAAAAAAAAACTAGTAGTTTTTTTTTTTTTTTTGAAACAAAACTAGTAGTTGGAAATTATAATTTATACTTTATGTCGACTAATTTTTTTTAATAATACTAATAATATTTTCAGATTTGTTATAATATATTAAGAATATTTGAATCGATATATAATTATATAAATTATAACATCAAATAATATATAGTACACTTGAAGATATGTTTTTGATTGATTATGTTTCTTGATATTATCCTTGTTAGTATATGATATTATTTCTTTGATCGAGCAAGATACAGAACCTCAAAAAAAATATAAAATTATTTTCTCATCAAACCTGACACTCTTTAAGTCGGGAAAAATTAAAACAATCATCTACCCAAACATGATGAATCTCCAAAAGGAGAAGAAACTAACCAAGATCGTCAAACCCTAACACATGTTCAAATACACAATTGGTTAACCAAACAGTTTTTTTTTTAAGCCACAATATATCCTGAAGGGACAAAGTACTGACTTTGTTTATTTTTTCGTATGAAATGAGATTTTGAACTTCCAACCTCTTTTAAAGGATGGGAATAAATAGTAACTCACGTTAACCAAACTGTTTTCCAAATGGAGAATTTGCTAATAAGTAACCTATCCTATTTTATTTACAATAATCAACTCTTTATACTTATAGTATCGTTACGTATGTTAAACCCACTAATCACTTAATCAGTTGGAGACGATGTAATTATGAGTGTAGGATTCAGTGGTCCTACTTCAATAATTTGCTAATCACCTTTCCGTTTTTTCCTATTTTAATTTTGACAACAACAAAAAAAGGTAACCATAATTACGAAATTACAAATAAATCTGACGCATAGTGTACAGATCTAGCAACATCCAGCTTTTTTTCCGCTACTTTTATCTAATTATTATTATTTATTTTTAATTAATAATTAGCATATTAAAAAATTAAAAATCAACTTTGATTTCGTCAAAGACTCAAAGGGTTCCACATGAACTTTTAGTATCGTAATCTACGAGACTACGACCTTGTCGGTCCATTTGAATTATTCTATTCCTTCGGCTATTTTGAATTTAAAAAAAAAAAAAAAAAAAGAAATTCAATTATCGAGTGTAGGGTTAAGATTGGATAAGAATTAGATATCCATTCATATTGGATGATCAAATATTATAAATTAATAAAAATATTTATTGATATTTTCATAATTACGATAATATTTTAGAAACGTCTAATAGTGTATTCACTATTCAGGATCTATGATACTCATATGTATGAACTCTTAGTTATATGTGAATATATTATCAAACATTTTTAAATGTCATGTCGTAATTACAAAAATGCTATTGCATTTATTATAGAAGAATGAATGATATTAGTTCACACGTTCTTACGTGACTATTGGTTCTCATTTAAACCTTATTCGTTAAGTGCATATACATACATACATACATACACACACACACACACACACACACACACACACACACACACACACACACACACACACACACACACACATATATATATATATATATATATATATATATATATATATATATATTAATTCTCACTATAATTTATGAAACTATAAACATTTAATGTCTATGACTAATTCAAACGGCCAACCAACTAATTAGTGATCCAAATGCGAAAGCATTATATAATGGCTAGACCGTTTGAATTATTGGTGTTTTTTTTTGCTCCCGAATTATTGGTGTTATTAAAAAACTATTTGTTTTTGTTGTAATAATAATAATAATAATAATAACTATTATTATTATTATTATTATTATTATTATTAACTGGAATAATTTTTTTGTATATTATCTTTAAATTGGATTTTTTTTTCTCTAGCTTCTGTTTTTCACTTTTCTCTGTTCACTAAGGACAATAAATGGGGTTTAGGCCCCATTGTTTCACTTTTTTTGCCATGCTTGTCTTAGAAGAAGGGAGAGATGGGTCCTAAGCATTTTGTAACGTTTGGTTCATACTTCATATTATATCAAATAATATATGAAACTCTCTCGATAAAACTCATCTTACAAGATTTTTTTAATATGATTGATCTCTTTGTGTAATTTGTACACTATTACACAAGAGTTAGGTTTATCTCGTGTACACTCTTATGTAATGACTGTGATTTTCTTGTCATTCAAAATAATAATAATAATAATAATAATATATTGTATTTATTGAGAAAATATTTTAGTAAATATTAAGACATATGCTATTTATATAAGAAGAATTCAACTAATTAATTAACTAAATTCATGGTGAGCCACAATACCAGGTCAAAGCCCACACGGTGGGTTGCAGAGTTGGCCCAACCTCGATTGTCTCAACCCCAAAGACAAGCTCCGAGGCGGAATGGCAATTGCCCGGGCCGACGGCGGAGGCCAGGCCCCTAACCCACCTAGCCTCATTCAGGTCTCCCGCTCTTAGTGTTGTTTATTTCACCTGTATATTTTGTTTTAGGCACGCAATAATTTGTTTTCAGAAAAGGAAACATTTATGTCCATGTCGTGACGAAATATATCAAAATGGTACCAAACAAGAAATATGAAATTGATAAGAAATGCAAGAAACTTAGGAATAGTGAAGAATCGGAAATGAGGCACAAGTTGTCGGTGGCTATATATGTCAGCCAGCACTCACCACTTTGGCCTGTCAACTTTAGAATAATAATAATAATAATAATAATAATAATAATAATAATAATAATAATAATAATAATAGTAGTAATAGTCCGTCCAAACGCACCATCTCTGCCTCAAAACACGTGCTGCGACAGAGTGTACATTATGCAATGATCCGCACAAGTTGTGAATATCATATCGTCACTATTATTCACACGCATTACGCATACATACATATCTACAAAGTAAATAAATCAACGATAATAAAACAAGAAAAAAAATGTGAGTTGGTAGGGCATATTCATTGATGGAGTTTTTGAAAGAGGTTTTTTTTTTTAAAAAAAAATAAAATAAAATAAAATAAAATAAAATTGTGAGGCTAGTCAACTTATAATTATTCCAATCACTCGGCAGATACATGTGGTTGATTGTTCTCATTGCAAAGCGTGTGTGTGTTTTTTCTCATCTTACGATACACTTCGATCCCTTCATCTATACAAGCAAAAATTCCTTTAAAAATTTAATAATTACAAAATATTAGTCCTGATAATTTTAATTTATAGACTTATTCAAAATGACTTTAATAATTTAAAACTATAAATTACAATTTTATCACTACAATAACTATTAGACTCCACATGCACAATATAAAGATGCCCAAGTGATTGACTTTAAACTTTAAAGGTTGGTGAAGACTCCTTTTAAAAATTAGAAAGTCAACAATGTCCATGTAAGCAATTGATGAACTGTTTTCTTTTTTCAATTTGAAATCTATCATTAACGATACAAACATCAATAAAAACTCTTTGCCTCGAAATAGAAAGGGGTCAAATGAGTGAAACATCTGGAGTTCACGAGTTTATTCTTATTAACAACATCTCGATTGAATTTATTACAAATAAAATTGTTAACGAACCAAACACCAGCAAACAAAGGTTGTTCGTGTTTGTTAGTTAAGTTTTTGAAATCCTCCTCATATTCATTCGTTAAACGTTCTACAGTGTTCGTTAATGCTAGCAAACATGTTCATTATACATTCACAAACGCTAAACAAACAAACAGATAAACATGTTCATTATCATAATTTGTTTGTAAACAAAAAATAGTCTATGTTCACGAACAATAACCAAACAAACAACATAACAACTATAAAAAATTAGGCTAAATTAAAATAGTATCTTAAAATTTAAAAGATTAAAATAAATCACTTAATTGAATCTTACCATGAACCATCTTAAACAAACACTAAACGATCATGGTTGTGAATATTATTAATAATGAACACTAAACAAACCTATTCATAAACAATATTAAATGAACACTAATAAACGCCAAAATACTAAAATCAAAACACTGAAACATAGAAGAAAGAACAATGAAATATCCTTAAAGTCAGCACTATTTTTGATCAACCAAGAAGCTGGCAAGAACAAATGTAATCAGAACACTTCACTAAGCACTTTGAGGGTCCTGCCATTCTATTTAAGTAAAGCATACATCAAAGTCTTCTACATTCGTTTGATTGCAACTCCCTGTTGTTGCAAATCATGAATTTTCTAGTAGTGTTTCAAGACGAAAGTATAGGACGTCACTAACCATGTTGATATCTTTTTTGATTAGATTTTGAGTTATATTTTCTTACTGTTCTACTCGAGCAAACATGTCAAAGGTTAAAGAGAAGAATCGGGTGGTTCATATGGGAGTCAACACCCGAAAGAAAGGAAGGTTGTGTCCATACAATGGTACGGTGAGAAGAATTGTAGAGGTCCGATCAGAACTCGAATGAACAATGGAGGCATGGAGGGATCAGTTCTGCCTTTTGGCCAATCTCGCATTTCTCCTAGAATGGATCTCCGCTGCCCAGCTTTTCCCGAGTTCAGTTTGGATTTTTCCTGCATGTCGATTCAAATATAAGGTAAATAACCAGTTAGCACGTTCACAGCACATATGACTGCAAACAGCCAAACACGGAGCATAAAAAAAGACTCAATCACCTGCAGTCGAGAGGAAGAATTCGTCGAGTACTTTCCCGTGCTCTGTGAAGACATTTTAACACAAGAACGTAAATGTCAGGTCAGCAAAGCAAACAAGGACACTCAAACTGCCATTATCTTTCAGGATAAATACTAAGAGACAAGCACAGAATAGTATAAACAGTTCGGATTGAACAATAAGCATAAGAGATATTGCCATATTGGAGTTTAGAGACCATGACAATACTAATATTATTACATGGCATCTTCTGCAAGTAAGATAGAAATGCATAGTGGGGCGCATCGAATAAATGCAGACGCATCTTTTAGGAAACATTTTTCAATTACCATTTTCTACTCAAGATGTTGAAATAACAATCGAAGATAATACAAAATTTTTACTGTTTATCTTTGCTTTAAACAGCAGCATTTTAAGATTTCCTTAAAAAATTTCCCACCACTGAGTTAAGAATTTATAGGGAGCAAGTCACAAATAAATTGGACGTTAGGAGAGTGGAACAGAAAATCTTCATGTTAACGTGTGTTCAAAACATGTATCATGCCAGGATATGTCAATTTTAGACACATGTCCAACATAGATACATGTCCTCCAAAGTGTTAGTAGCCTTGTGACCTAGCCAACAAAGGACCACAAGGAGGTAAACCAGGCAACAAGCCTAGTTTGCCCATAGCTGACCGACTCAAACCAAGAAGGCCAATAGACAGCTCCCATAGGAGTCAAACTTGGAACCTTGTGGTTATCTAGGCAACTGCCTAACCAACTCGGCCATGGGTTGCCCCCCAAGAAGATACATTTCACTATTTGAGTATATAAAATGTTGTTAAAACACAGCAATAGTTCAAACAACGCAATAAAATTTAGTGGTATCCTAGATTCCAAGTTCAACAGTGAAAAATTAAAGCTAGTTTGTTGAAGTTGAGAATTACCCGCTTCATACTCCAGAGCCTGCAGAATCAATTCAACCTGGAGAAGTATGAAAGTGTTAAAATTTTCATTGATGCAAGAATGCCAACGAAACATGAAGAACTGGAACAAGCAAACTCCTATTATAATTTTGCACACCAAAAAGATGGCGCGAAACAAACAAAAGCAGAGATACAGAAGATTAAAAAATTACTTAAGGGTAAACTGAAGGATGGGAATGATAACGCATTGTTGTTGTTGGGTGGGGGTTAAGAGGAGGATGCCCATTAAAATTGTCAAATATAGGAAACCAATGACACTTGGTCAATTTAAAGATGAAAATGATAAAATGCAATCTTTTATTGCCCCTAATATATGTGAATCTTCGCGTAAGACAATCTTGACACGAGCAGATGATGAAAGTGATTGCATACCTTGTCAAAATCTTTTACAAGATTGGCCTCCAAGGAAGCATTGTTTTCATACTCTGCCCAAAGTTCCTGGATCTCTTCAGCTGGAAACAATATACGGAGATATGCAAAACTTTATAAGCAGAAAATAACGTTTATTGGCCATTTTCGGTGGAGAAAAGAGAAGGTTTAGCCATTTACGTTACCTCTCATTCCTCCACCAAGAATTTCGCACATTTCATTCAGTGCAGCTTTCTCTCTTCTGCTTTTTTCTTCCTTAGGCACGCCATCAGATGGAGTAATATCTCCAACAATTGCTATAGAAATTATAAAGGGATATCAACTCAAACAGTGCAAAAAACTATTGTAGAAAGGGAAAACATGAAAGCATATACTTTTGTTAGATCTACACATTTTCCATTTTAAGGTAAAAATCTTAGAAAATCCTGTAAAGCTTAATGATCGGTGAAGCCATGATTAGGCTGGATGATCATCTGATATCTAAGAACTATATTGTTATAAGACCATATGGAATAAATAGTTTATCTCCAGATCTCAGCTTTGCCAAAAGTCTCTATAATGCACCCTTGATCATTTATTTTCGTGACAAGACATCATAGAATAATATTAATGCTTGTTAAACATAGAAAATGGAACTATTGGAAAAAGGAGAAGAAATACCTTCTGCAATATCGTGAACAATGGCTATTTTAATACACCTGTTACATAAATTAAGAAACAAAACAACTACCATTACTTCAATCAATATACAAGAATTAATCAAGAGAAAAACTAACAAGGAAACTATTAACTTATAGGAGTTTTGACTTCGAAAATATAAATGAGTTCTTTCATTCAACCATCACCAAGGACTTTCTTAAGTGCACATCATCTTGGCAATACTATCGCAATTTTAAAGATGCATCCAAATAGACGTTACAAGATGAGAAAACAGTAATATCCAACTATTAGCATCACAATTCTCAAGATGTATGAGTATGTTGAAAACAGTGCACACTATATAAGATGTGTGAACACCGATCTAACTCAAATTTTAAAAAGCTGCAAATTCAGGTATGTAGCTATAGGCTTCTTCCCTATAAGCAGCAAAATTGGAAAAGTGAAGATATATGAAAGGTGAAAACTGCCTTTGTTGTTGATGCTCTTGTTCAATAATAACACCATAAACATCCAAAGATTTTGGAGCTGAATGAGCGTGTTTGAAACAGGTATTAGGTAAAACATTTACAGTAAACTGAGAGCACTGAAGAATTTGATGCTTATTCATTTTGCAGTAATTCATTAGAGCAAAGCAATGATACTTTTGCATATACAATCACACATAACTCTGATGTTTCAACACTTTATTGCCCTTGAAATGAAAGTTAAGAAATGTAAGGTAACTAACACTTTAATCCAATCCTACCATTTTCTTTTCATTAGCCACAACTGATAGGGTACCAACATACTGTCATATTCATAAGCTATAAGCTTAAAGAGAAACGATCAGAACCTTCATTAATATAATCAAGTCGAAGAGTCCAACCTTTCCCTATTGACTCCAGGAAGATCACCAGCAATCAGAGCCATCACGGCCATTCGATACATGTGATCAGCGATGGATTCGGGGCCTCTGATCCCATGATTTATCCATCCCTTCCGTTTTGTAGTCTACAAAATGGGAGTGCACCGAGGGGACAAATTGTGTTAAATTCATTTCTCATCACTAATCAAACAAACTTTTAGTCGAATCATTTTTTTTTTCATATGATAAGTAATGCCAAGAATCTACTGATTAGCCACACAACAGAGACTTTTGATTTTTCTTGTTCAACAACCAAGAATCAAGATGATCAACCTATGCTTCACATTCATCTGAACACCACCTTCCTTATACCTTGATTCCTTCTGTCAATTCATATCTTTTAACAAGCTAAAGTTCTCTGAATAAAATCCCCTCAAATCTCCTCCCATTTCCACAGCCTTTCTACCCATTAATATTTTAATTAAGTTCATACACATACCCTACAAAGCCCAACTAGATGATTCCCAAAAAAAATAGAGCAAAAATTTTATCCGAAAGAACAAAATTCCCAGGGTATATATATACCTTTAGACTATGGCAAAGCGTGAGAAAATCAATGGCATTAGAAGGGGAAGACGAAGCGCCGGCGCCGCTGCAATCATTACTCAACGAGGCGGGGTTTCTGGACCCAGATCCATTCTGGCCGGCCGTGACGGAATCGGAATCGGGCATTTGGGAACGAAGCGAAACGGGCCTGCGCCTGGCGTTTGGAGAGCGGGAGTTGAAAATGAAAGAAACTTGTTTCCGGGAAATCGGGCAATGGGTGAGCGCGTAGGAAGAATGCGACGGCGGCGATATGGAAAGCGAAGCGAAACTCTGCTTAGCAGCCATGGTTGCTCAGAGCGGTTTTGATTTGTTGTGATTTGTTGTCCGATTGCAGGACTTCAGGTGGAAAGGGAGAGTTCGGCGAGGAGGTTGGTGATGCTTCCGAAAGACACGTGGGCTATATTTTGGGATCTTCGTTTGGTATTAATACCATTACTTTTTTTTCTTTTTTTTTTTCTTTTTTCAATTTAGATATTTTAGGATAATCTTAGCAATGGACTAATTGGTCTAATGGTCTACTTTGTAGTGACTTGAACCATGAGAATTGAGAAGTCAATCTAAAGGTCATCTTTGATAACTTAACTTGGGAGTTATATATATAATAAGATCAAATGAGGACCTATAGTTAGGAGAGGACTTGTGAACTAATCTGAGCCTTATATTTAATTAATCTAATTGTTGTGGTTTTATTCGATTTTTAATTTAAAATAAAAATAAAAATGAGATGCACGCGTGTTTGCATTCTTCAGGCTGAGGATGGTTGTTTCAATCATTTGCTATTACTAATTATTTTAAAGTTCTTAGTTTTAAAACATATTGCCTGACGTTGGTCTTCTCTCAAGCGGAAAATTTACATCTTCGCAGCTAACTCTGATTTTTCACCGTTTTCGGACCGGCGGACTGCTCCTCCATTGGATTCTTGGCGGCGTCTCTTGATTTTGTCTGCATGGCTATGGCTGGCGACATCGAGTCTCGACCGAATGCACGCCGACGGAAGAAACTACTAGCGACCGAAGGTACACCGTTCGTCCCCCTTTTGTGTTCTCTATAGGGTTTGGTCACTTTGGTGTCATGCTTATTTGTGGACGGTTTTGTTGCATTCAGTGTGATTTACTCTGTTTTCATGTGGTAATGGACTCGCACACTTGTTCAATTTGTGTAATTTTTTCTCCTCTCTATGCCCTAGTCGTATGTTTATTCGCTCGAACGCCTATGTCTGTTGATGTTCATACTACTATTACACTCTATCAATGCAATATTATTGGGTTTTGTTTTTGGGTGGTTGTAGAGTTAATTTGTCTTCCAAAATGTCACTGGTCGGTTGGTGTGATGGCGTAAGGTCTTTTGTTCCCATTTCACTTGAATAAATGTCATGTTCCAATGTGGTTGACTTTAGATTTTGTTAAAAAATTCTTGAGAATTAGCAGCGAATAAAAAGAGGTAAATTTCGGGAATAGTGTGTAGTACTGTATTTGTATTCTCACAAAAAAAATTATATATATATATATATATATTATATATATATATATATATATATATATATATATATATATTTTTTTTTGTAAATATAAATGTGATGAAAATTGTGTACATTATTATTAAACAAAAACTACAAATTCTTTTCTCTATACTATTCAAATATAATAATTAAAATTTGACCAATGCTGCATACTACTCTTATATTTTTCCTTAGAAACTTTCCCTCTTAGAAGCCATATCGTGAAGGGAAAACCGGAAAATCAAGAAAAAAATTTGTAGGAAAAATTCAGGAGGACAAAAAAATTCATTTTTCAAATTTATAAATTTTAGAAATTATGAAATATAATTTAAACTAATTTATTTTATTTAATAATATTTAAATATTAGATATAAATTTTCACACATGTTGCCTTAAAAAAGCGAAAAATGCTACTATATAATACATACGCTCTGTAACGCCTTAGGTTGCCTTATACTCCTAACTTTTAGTCTCACTTGTGTTCAAATTTGATTGAAGTAAGAAGATAAGGAATGAATAAATATCCACCCCTATTAAATTGAGTAATCAAAGCATGCGAAATGAATTGAGACTACATGTAGAATTAGTCTGAGGAAATTTGTGCTGAAAAAGTGACTCCAGAAAACGGTAGTAAAAATGCTATGCCTTATAAATTTCTCACACTTTCTAAAATGGGTCACACCCCCCATAATCAAATTTGCAAATTTTCACTATTTGTTCTACATTTATGCAATATTCTCTCATTTTCAAAAGTTGTCCAACTTTCATATATATTATAAATATAATAACTAAATAATATTATAGGAAATAAAAAAGTACACAAATCAGATTTACCATGTTTTTTCTCACTTTTTCATTCTCTCTGCTCTTGCTAATTTAGCAACTTTTCACTCTCTCTTGCCACATAAATTAGAAAGACGGGGATCGGCAGGGTTGAGGACCGCCTACGATTGATATCTATATAGTGCGGTGCTAGGCTTCGAGGTCCAAGTCCGATCCATCGCCGCTGTCCAACCGCGTCTCCGCCGTAGCCCACACCAAATCCTATCGGAAGCAACCGACAATCGCAGCACCGTCGCCGCCTCGCCGCAGGCTAATCGAGGTACGTACTGCATGCGGGTTTTTCCGGTGAATCCGCAACGCAAATCCTTGTCGATCGTTCGCTTTTAAGTTACAAAACCCTAATTAGCAGTCTTGATAGAATTTGCAGAAGATGAAGAACAACCCAAATGTAACACTTATATGCACAAATGTCATACTTATATGCTCAAATGTAATACTAATCAGGAATAAAATTTTTGTTACTTATTAGGGGCCGTTTGGTTCGGGTAATCTCAGATTACCTAGGTAATCTGAGTCTGGTAATGTTATATTACCTTGTTTGTTTCAAGTTATGAGATTACCTGGTAATGTTATATTACCTCAAAGCTGACGTTTTATTATTTTAATATTAAGCATCAATACATTCATACATATAAATAAATAAAAATACACACAATAAAGGCACACAAATAAATAAATTAAATAAATAAATAATAAATATATATAATTAAATATATATATAATATTATATATATATATATATATATATATATATATATATATATATATATATATATATATATATTAAAAGGACATTATAGTAAATTGTCCCATATAACCTAAAATAACCTTAACCAAACAAAGTAAT
>CP025650.1:11163457-11179894 GCA_003576665.1 Ipomoea trifida
GGCGGTAATGTTTCAAGGTAATGTGATTACCCCCGTTTTTTTAGGTAATCTAAGATTACCTTGGTTATTCCAATTTTGCCCTTGTTAACTAATCCTAATAATTAATAATAATAATAATAATAATAATAATAATAATAATAATAATAATAATAATAATAATAATAATACTACACAATACATATATAAAATAATATATGTTTATATAATCAAATATACATGTGTGTATATTTATATATTTATTATTTTAATATTAAGCATCAATACATTCATACATATAAATAAATAAAAATACACACAATAAAGGCACACAAATAAATAATATATAAATAAAATAATATAATATTAATATATATATATATAATTATATTCCACAATCCAAACCAAACACATTAGGTAATCTTACATTCCCGAAATCTCACATTACCTTCCTGGAGGTAATCCTATTACCTGGGGTAATCCAAGATTCCGTGAACCAAACGCCCCCTTAGGGTAAATGTAATACTTTTAAGGGAAAATACAATACTTTTACATTTCGATTTAAAAGTATTACATTTTTCCTCAAAAGTATTATATTTGCCCTTATAAGTGAGAGGCACTTGTCAACATTACTTATTATGAAAAATGTATTACTTTTTCTCTTATAAGTAACAAAAATTGTATTTTTGATTAGTGTTATATTTGAGCATATAAGTGTGAGATTTGCACATATAAGTATGACATTTGCATGGTGCTTTGACCCGACCCGACCCGTCTCACGAATAAGGATCCGTGAGACGGTCTCACACAAGTATGACCCTAAAATCTTATTGTTATACTTTCCAAAATAATTGTACTTGATTAGGCAAGTATCCTCTTTTTTCAATGTGCCAACATTTAAAATTAGCACTATAGACTCATCATATGCTTCTTGACAGAAAATGTTTTAGTACTTCTTGAAAAAGAATATGTGCTGCTTATCATTCTCATTTTTTTTTATAAGCTCTGTTACTTATTATTAAACATCTACTGCTTGAGAATCATTTACTACTAAGGATTCTCTATTGCTCCAATTTTTTGTACTATTAGAAAACCTTTATTGTTAATGAATTAAAGAAAATGAGAATTGATCAATCAAACTATATAAAGTGAATTGAAAGAGGTAGAATACCGTCCAATATGCCCAAGTAGCTCCCCGGCCTAGCTAGAAGGGAAAGTTAAAAGTTTTTGTTGGATAGAGGCTTGAAGAGTCAAGTTTAGCATATATCCTTCCATTACTGAAATCAAGCGTTGGCTTCTTGACAAGGAATGTTTTAGTACTTCTTGAAAAAAACCTTGATCGTTTATAGTATCAGAGGGGGACTCCTGGGGAAGATCAACGTCTTCTATCCAGTTGGAAATTGTTGGTTCCGTGGGTGAAATAGAATCCCCGCCATCTTGGTTTTGGAGATTCAAACAAGAAGTCAATTTATCCCAAAATCTACTGGTCCACCGTGAGGGTTTCTCCGCTGCAGGATTGGCAGCAGGTTGACCTCCTGTGGGATATCCAACACTTGACAGACACGATGTAGTTGAAGTAGTCGTGTTTCATGTCGGTGCTTATCATTCTATCATTTGCTTTATAACTAATGTTGTTAAATCTCTACTAATTGAGATTCCTCTAAATTACACTTATTCCTAATAGTAGTATGTATATATGTATGTGTGTGTATCATACTACAAGTAGAACAATACAACATTATATTCGACAATAATATACATACAGAAGAAAGAAAAAACTAAAGCAATAATGTCATATGTACTTTTTCAATTAGTTACAATCTTATATATATGATGAGTTGAGATATTCACTTCAATGGTGAAGTGCTATCTTTCTTCAAATACATAATGCAATAGCAAGTATGTCGGGAGAGACAAATATGATATATTTTTAAGAGATTTAAAAAATGGTAAATATGCAATTTAATTACTCAATCACTATTACCATACACCTCATCCATCATATCTTTTCCTATACTTTAATTGTCATTTTATTAGAATTTCAGATAACAACTAATTTAATTGTAGATTATATTTTAATTAAATATCTATAAATGTTAAATCATATGTATATTTTTTTTTTCAAAGCAAAAGGTAATAATAAATTACTGCAAAAGAATTGAAACAAAGTCAAGAGGGACAGAGTCCCAATAATAATACAACGAACTAGTCTGTTGATAGGCTTTGGAAGCTAAAGAGTGAGCAACTAAATTCAATTGTCTAGAGACACAACGAAAGGGACAACTAATAAAAGAAGACATAAGATCCGAACAATCATCGATAAAGAAACCCGCGTGAGATCTTGGTCTAACCGAAGCGGTTGTAAGATAGCGGTGCAAAGGCAAGCACTTAGTGTGGAGCACAACAGAAGTTACACCACGATCTTTGAGCCATGAGATCGAGGACCTCCTTACAAGCAAGTGATTTCGCCGTGAGAGGGGTTGTGTATAGTAGTACGACAATTTACCATTTGAAGCTGAGATGAAGTTGCATACTACTACTATATTTTTCCTTACAAACTTTCCCTCTTAGAAGCCATATCATGAAGGGAAAACCAAGAAGAAAAATTTGTATGAAATATTCAGGAGGACAAAAAAAATCATTTTTCTAGAAATTTATAAATTTAAAGAATTATGAAATATAATTTTAACTAATTTATTTTATTTTTATTTTTTTGTGCTGAAAAAGTGGCTCCAAAATCTGTAGTAAGAATATTACTTTCTATGTTTGTTTTTAGGAAAAAGTCACTTTTTCCCCCTATGTTATGTACATATAACACTTTTTCCCCCTAAGTTATTAAAGTGACAGTTTTTTCCTCTCAATTATTTTAAGAGTGATAGTTCCCCCCCGCCCCCCTTAATGTTAAATTGACATTTTTGCCCTTAAAAATAACTATTTTATTTATTTTTATTCTCTAACCAATTATTACTAATATGTATGGAAGATCACGGTTCGATACGAACTTAATCGAACATTATAGCAATTGAACCTAAATAGTATAGACGGTTATGGTTACGATTCAGAACTGAAAAAAAATAAAATAAAATAAATGTTGAATTTAGACTATTTTTAAATAAGAAATAAAATTATAAAAATAAATAAATAAATAAATAAGTTTTGATTGGCGGTTCAAAATCAAAATTAGAACCGAACCGTACCGATTTATTAAAATAAGTTTTTGATCATTTTCAATATATTTGACTGTGACTCAGTTCCGGTTTACGGTTCAACAATTATTTAATTTTATTTTTTCGGTTCTGAATCGTAATCAGAACCGTCCATACTATTTTGGTATGATTGCTACAGTATTTGGTTAGGTTCAAACCGAATCGTGATCATCCATAGACCATACATATAAGTAATAATTTGTGGAGAAAAAAATAAATG
This sequence comes from Ipomoea trifida, assembly GCA_003576665.1. Taxonomy (NCBI): domain Eukaryota; kingdom Viridiplantae; phylum Streptophyta; class Magnoliopsida; order Solanales; family Convolvulaceae; genus Ipomoea; species Ipomoea trifida. The sequence continues at coordinate 11,166,860 of CP025650.1, forward strand.
AAATAATTATTTTTAAGGGCAAAAATGTTAATTTAGCATTTCAGAAGAAAATCTGCCACTTCAATAACATTGAGGGAAAAAGTGCTATATGCACGTAACATAGGGCAAAAAGTGTCATTTTCCCTTGTTTTTATAAGCAAATTAAACCAAGCTATATGCCTCATAGATAAGATTGATATCTATATACTGCGGTGTTAGGGTTAGAGATCCAAATCTGATCCATCGCCGCTGTCCAGCCGCGTCTCCGCCGTAGCGCCGTCGCCGCCTCGCCGCAGGCTAATCGAGGTACGTACTACATGCGGGTTTGTACCGGTGAATCCGCAACGCAAATCCTTGTCGATCGTTCGCTTTCAACTTACAAAACCCTAATTTGCATTCTTGATCGAATTTGCAGAAGATCAAGAAGATGGACGCTACTACTTCACCTCCTGCTACTTGCATAGCTTCTCTCCCCCATGAGATAATTCTCAAAATTCTCACCATTCTTCCTCCCAAATCTGCAGTCTCTTTCAGGTGCACTTCCAAATTCTTCCATTCTTCAATCCCTCAGCCACACTTCGCCTTTAGAATCCTCTTCTCCTTCCCATCCGCAAGGCATCCCATAAATCTATACACTGTGGGTTACACGGAAGAGAGCCATGGATGGCTCCAAGCCACCAGTCTCCAATGCTCAGAAGAATTGCAGAGTTTTAAAAGATTGGTTGGTTCAAGCTTAGCAGATGGCAAGCTTTGTCTGTTCAACATCCATGGAGAGTTCACTCTCTGGGACCTTAGTACAAGACAACATATTTCTCTTCCAAGAAATGACCAGACAAGTGTCGGGTCAGGGTGTGAGGGCCCTAAGGACCCATGGAGAATAACGTTTTCCAGTGCAGACCTGGATTTTGATCCGGTTTCGAAAAGGAACAAGGTTTTGAAGTCAGAATTGTATCATAATACCCACCGCCAATGCCAGGGTATGTTGAGGGTTTTAACTCTTGGGGTGGATCAATATTCATGGAGGTCGGTGACAATAAACTCCTTCCCTGGCAAGCCCATTGCTAGTGTTCAAATTGATGGTATTATCTATTTCATAAATTGCAAGAAAGAAAACGGCAAGAATAAACAAGACATAGTAATATTTGATATTGAGAAGAGGAATTTAAGGGTGATACCTTTTCCCTATGTACTCCAAAATTCATTTGCTTATTCATCTTGGGTGAAATTAAATGGTCGACTAGCCTATGTTTATGTTCATAAAAAATCAATGAGGTGGGAGATGGGAGATGCACAAGGCCTTAGGACCAATATATATGTTTACACTTTGGAGAAATCAATGAGGTGGGAGATGCACAAGGTTGCCCTTACATTGGAAGAGTGCGAAATCTTTAGGCAAGCTAATTCCATGAGCTTTACAACGAATGGTATTGGGGAAATTGTGTTCTTGATTCGATTTATGATAATGCCTCCTTCAATTTTAATTTATGCATGTGGAAGACAAGTGTGGAAAAAGTTTGAGATATGGGCACGTAAGGATTATGCACATGTGTTTTCAAAAAATTATTATGCACATGGTATGGAAAATTTAAGCTTTGTGCATGTTATTGAAGAAAAAATGTATTTTCCAAATTAGAAGATGGGGTTAAGTTTAAGCTTGCATGTTGTGTATTGACGAAGAGAAATCGAAGTATATTATTCCGATCCGAATGAATTAGAATATTGAGTTACGTTTATGATTATTTAGTTTATTTTGATAATTTGAAAGTTAAATGCCATCTTATGTTTACTTTTCAATTTTCAAATTGAATTTAATTTATCTTAATGTTATATTATTGTTTTGTTGTGTTATTTAATTCCTTGCCAAATGAAATGTTATGTTACCACTACCATGAATCATTGTGCACATTTTTTTTAATTATTTCATGTTCATGTACGATTGCAAAATGAATTATGGAAATTAAATTATGAGAACTGTAAGTGCAATGTAAGAGTATTAGATGAAGTCTGAACATGTTTAGCTCAGCGGTTTAGCCTAGACAGTACACAGTACTTGAAAAAAGAGATCATTGTGAGATGCATCGGTATTTTGCTCTGTCTGTCAATTGAGTCACCAGTATACAGTACTCGAAAGTCTAAATCACTCCTATGATGCTCTGTTTGTCAATTGAGTCACCAGTATACAGTACTCGAAAGTCTAAATCACTCCTATGATGCTTTGTCTATTAATTGAGTCACCAGTATGCAGTACTCGAAAGTCTAAATCACTCCTATGAGTACTACGGTTGCTATCCGTGCTCTGTAAACAGTAGTACTCATAGGAGTGATTACAACAACAGTCATGAAACAAACAGACTCTTGTATATATACAGGGGGTGTTTGGCAAACGGCTGATAGCTTATAGCTGATAGCTGGTTGGTTTAGCTAGTAGTTGATGGCTGATTGCGTTAACTGGTTTGACCAGCTGGTTATAAAAAAACTGTTTGGTAAATTAGATGTTTACTAGTAGCTGATTGAATGTAAAATGACATTTAAGGGTATTATTATTATTATTATTATTATTATTATTATTATTATTATTATTATTATTATTATTATTATAAAATAACAAACACACCACCCATTTAAAAGTAAATCCCATTGATTTTAAAGGATAAAATATTCAATATACCCATTGTTTTCAACCAGCTGATACAAAAAGCTACATTCATTAGCTTTTCAATTTTCAGCTTATTGGCCCAATAAGCAAAGACCAATAATCCATTTACCAAACACTTCAAAATAGCTTATTGATTGGTCAACAAGCTAAACTTGGTCAAATAAACTAAAATTTGGCTTATAAGCCAATAACCAAACACCCCCACAGACTTTTTAGCCTTCTCTTACAAGTGTGAATAACAGAGATATTTTCCACCGCCTTCTTTCTTCTCTCTCATCTGCAATTATCTCCATTCTTCTTTCTCCTAAACACTTTCGAGCTTGTGCACAGCTGTGGCTACAATTCTGAAAGATTGCGCCTTTTGACTTATTATTATTGCATTATTGATTTAATTTGTATTTAATAATTGCACAAATTAAAGCAAACAATATTGTTTTAAGTGTAATAGAAAACCTAAGAAATAGTCTGACAACTTAGTTTTAGGGTAATAGATGGTAAGCAAAATGCATGATTAATCTTTAACAGTATTATATTAATATGAGAATGAGAGTTGCATTAAATTTTAATTTAGAAGATTTTGTCTTTTGTTTGTGAGACAGAAACCTAAAAGATAGATTTATAATAGGATTAGGACAATGACTTTGTGTGTTTTACTTGATATCAACTTCTGTATCACACCTATGTCTATATAAACATCAAAATCTACGCCCCAAAAACCTGAAATCTCCATTCTTGATTGAATTTGCAAAACATCAAACTTCAAAGACAAATGAATAACCCTTCAACTTCTTCTTCTTCCACTTCCATAACCTATCTTCCACAAGAGATTCTTCTCAAAATTCTCACTGGTCTTCCTGCAAAATCCGCTGTCCGATTCAGATGCACCTCCAAATTCTTCTATTCCTTCATACCCGAGCCAAGATTCGAGTTCAGAATCCTCGTCTCTCTCCCTTCCAAACCACCCTCTGAATTAAATTTATATTCCGTGAGTTACCGTGAAGACAGCCATGGAAACAACCTCCAAGCCGACACTGCCCAACGTTTGGATGTACCAGGTTTAGTAAGTTCCGCAGATGACAAGATGTGTCTGCTCAGCCTTGAATCGAGAGACGACGCCGTCTTCGACCTTAGTACCGGAAGGCGTATTTGTCTGCCAAGGATTGGCCGGCCGGGAGGCCGTTCGGCGTTGTCTATCACCTCCTGTGTCTGGTCTAATACGTCCTTGGGGTTTGACTCGGTTTCGGAAAGGTACAAGGTTTTCAAGTCCGCGATGTACTATGATTATGATTTCAGGCGGATGTTGAATCAGTTGTGGATTTTAACTGTGGGAGTGGATAAGTCATGGAGGGAGATAGACTCCACCATCCTGGGATATACCAGGAATGTGGTCCATATTCATGGGATTATGTATTTGATTCATGAACCAATAACAGAACATTATTGGAATCGACTTTCTCTGCCGTTTAGTAATCTATTTCATTCCTCGAGTACTGAACCAAAGATAATTGCAATGGATATTGCGACTGAGCGTTTTATCACGTTCATACCATTCCCATTTGAGTATTACTCCCCACAGCATAATCAGGGGTGGCAGGCATGGATGAAGTTGAAAAGTCGCTTAGCTTTCATTAACATTTTTAGCCCACAAAAGGACGGAGTCCTCACACCCTGGCCCGACAGGATAGATATATGGAGATCGGAGAGGTCAATGGAGTGGGAGAAGCAGACAGTGGTTCTGCCCTTGGAAGAGAGGGAGGTGATTGGAGAAGCTATTTCTATGAAGTTTACTGCGAATAGTATGGGGGAGATTGTGTTTTTGATTCAAAGTAAGAAGATGATGTCTCCTTTATTTTTAATTTATTCATTTAGAAGAGAGGTTTGGAGAAAGTTTGAGATACATGGAGTTTGTAATTATTCACTTTTTTTCATAGATACAAAAAGTATTGTGCATGTGGAGGATGAGATTGCAACTTTTTTGGAATGAAGACTTTTGATTTTATTTGTTTCGGGGATGGAGTTAAGCTCAGCTCCATGATTATTTAGTTTATCTTGATAATATGAAGGCCATATTTTATAATTTATATATCTTAATGGTATAATAAAGTTATATTCTGGTTTTATGTGTTATTATTTTTTTTTTGACAATTGTTTTGTGTGTTATTTAATTTGCTATGCCAAATGAAAAACTATGTATTTTACCACTACAATGAATCATTGTGCACATATATAATTTTTATTTAGTTAACTAGTATTTTCGCCGGTGCGTTGCACGGAATGAATTTTGTTATAATGTTTTAAAAATATTTAAATTGATATATAATTATATAAATTATAACATCATTGCCAAATGAAATGTTATGAATCTTACCACTACCATGAATCATTGTGCACATTTTTTTTTTAATTATTTCATGTTCATGTACAAATGCAAAATGAATTATGGAAATTAAATTATGAGAACTGTAAGTGCAATGTAAGAGTATTAGATGAAGTCTGCACATGTTTAGCTCAGCGGTTTAGTCTAGACAGTACACAGTACTTAAAAAAAGAGATCATTGCGAGATGCATCGGTATTTTGCTCTGTCTGTCAATTGAGTCACCAGTATACAGTACTTGAAAGTCTAAATCACTCCTATGGTGCTCTGTCTGGCAATTGAGTCACCAGTATGCAGTACTCGAAAGTCTAAATCACTCCTATGAGTACTACTGTTGCTATCCGTGCTCTGCTCTGTCTGTTAATTGAGTCACCAGTATACAGTACTCGAAAGTCTAAATCACTCCTATGATGCTCTGTCTATCAATTGAGTCACCAGTATGCAGTACTCGAAAGTCTAAATCACTCCTATGAGTACTACGGTTCCTATCCGTGCTCTTTAATTTGTATTTAATAAGTGCACAAATTATTAGCAAATAATCTATACTATTAATAAAAACAATATCCTCACTTTAAGCTTCCCGCCCAAAACAGTCCTACAATAATTAGGATGCGATTATTTCCTATTTTCCTATTCGTTGTACAATTCTACATTACAATTCCTATCATACTACAATTCTATTGTAATAAGACTACTATATATAAAAACAATATCCTCACTTTAAGCTTCCCGCCCAAAACAGTCCTACAATAATTAGGATGCGATTATTTCCTATTTTCCTATTCGTTGTACAATTCTACATTACAATTCCTATCATACTACAATTCTATTGTAATAAGACTACTATATATAAAAACTAAATCCTCACTTTAAGCTTCCCACCCAAAACAGTCATACTATATTTAGGATGCGATTATTTCCTATTTTCCTATTCGTTGTACAATTCTACATTACAATTCCTATTGTATCACAATTCTACATTACAATTCCTATCATACTACAATTCTATTGTAATAAGATACAACCTTATATAAATCCCTAATCCTATATTGTGAACTTTAAAAGAGAAACGCAAAACGCAGTGCAATTACTCCATACCTCTCCACCTTCAAATCTGCAAATTTTGTTGTTGCGGTCAAGATATTGTTTTATTTAATATTGCTCAATTTTGTATTGTTTTATTTAATAGGAATAAAATCATGGTCATGTTTGGTCATATTGCTTTATTTTGTATTTATTGTTATGCATTTTTTTATGTTGTTAGTATGCTGCCTTTTTTTTTTTTTTGAGTTTTTTCAGCTTTTTGCTTGGTTTTTTAAATTTCATGATCCTCCTTAGGGAACTTGCATCCATTTACAAACACATGTTCAAATTTAAAGATTTTGGATCGTTAAAGGCTCCCAGAGGAGTGGATAGCAATAAGCTAATTGGTAAATTCTTCTTAAAATTTTGTTCTATACTGGATGTGTTCTATACTGCACAAACTAATATTATTAATTAATTGGTAAAAAATTAATAAAGTTTAATTGGTAAAAAAATTTTATTTACCAAATTATGACAATAATTAAACGATTATAATTGTGAGAATAATGAAAACAAATTCGGCCTAATTTTATAAGAAAAAATAATTTATTAATTATTATTTACATCAATAATAATAATTCAAATACTTATCTATACTTCTATATCTATACTACTATTAATAAATATAAAATAATCCTTTATGAAATTTCCGCCCAAACAATAGTAAAGATAAAATGGAAAAGAAAACTGATTTTACTAATTGATTGAAAATATAAAAATATTCCAACCAAAAAAGAAATGGAAATTAGGAAAATTGGAAAGGAAAAGCTAAGGACATTACTACTTGACTAAAAATTTATTTTTAAAAAACTTTTAAGAAAGTTAATTACACTTTCCTTTTGAAAACTTTAAATTATTTAAACTTAAAAAAAAATTAATTAAACATGTGTTGTTAGATTATTTATAATAATTACAATTAATTCATTCAACTATCGAGAAGGAAGAAAAAACTAAATGCGATACAGTGAACATGAATATACTTAAGTTATAAAAGTATAATTTCACATATATTAGTGTAATTGACTATTAATAATTGTCTAATAATTATTATGATAATTAAACTAAACATTGGTCGTTGAATTTATTTTTATAATAATTATAACTATAATTAAATTATTTCTAATTTTTCCCATATTTATTTTAGTAATAATATAATTACATAAGTCATATTACATATTGATCTTTTTAAGATAATTCTAGACAAACAAGTCATATATTATCAATTAATTGAATAATACTTTTGCACTAATCTTATAATCAAATATGTACATGTTCAATATAATTTTTTTATAATTTTATCTTTATTTTTATTATCTAGATATATAATAAAAAATTTATCTGTGCATCGCACGGGTAATTGGACAATTATTTGCTTTAATTCAAGCAAGAAAAACATCATAAAACATAATCGATCCAATCAATTTCATCAATTGGGCTATATAATATTCGATGTTATAATATATATAATTGTATATTGATCCAAATATTCTTTAAATATTATAACAAATTCATTCCGTGCAACGCACGGGCGAAAATACTAGTATTGTTTCAAGTGTAATAAAAAACCTAAGAAATAGTCTGACAACTTAGGGGGGTGTATTCAATCAAGACTTTTAAAAACTTTCAAATACTTTTAAAGTGATGAATTTTAATTGACTTTTGTAGAGTTTTTGTAGATTTTCTTAGAATTTTTAAAATTTTTATCAACTTTGTAAGAGTTTATAAATATTCATAGGACAAACATTTATACACTTTTAAAAACTCTTTCATATTAAAAATTCAACAAAAGTCATTAAAACTCTAAATTGAATACACCCGTACAAACATTCAATCTTCTATTAATACATTATTTATAATTTTCTTGATGAAAATCTCTCATTTATAATTACTATAAAATAAATAGAATCTCTCAAAAAATTCAACTTAACACAAATACATATTAATAATTAATTATCATACAATTATATAAAATTATATTAATTAAATAAATATTATAAAATATAAATTATACAATACTATATATGTAAATTAAAAGAAACAAAAAAAAAATATTTATGTTGTTGTTGCTGTTCGCAGCAAAACAGCAACAAAATTTGCTGCGAATAGCAGCATGCAGCAATTTTTTTTTTTGCTGCGATCGCAGCATTTATTTATTTATTTATTTATTTTGTGATCGGAATAATTATTTTTCACTGAATATTAAAAAAATAATTTTTCGTAGTAAAGTATGTGAGTATTTATGAAAGGTTTGAAACTTACCGTAAAATTAATAAAAAGTTTGTCAGGTTTATAGAAGAAAACAAAGTCAATAGAGAATGTTCAAAAGTTTTGGGTTGGAGGGTTGGATTTCATCTATTTATATTAATGAAGAAAAAGTTTACAAAAATCCTATTCTGATGGAATCTATGAAAGTTAATAACTTTTTGAATATCAGTAGACTTTTAAAAACTCTATAAAAGTCTGAATCGAATACCAGTATACTTTTAAAGAGTTTTGAAAAGTCTGGATCCAATACCGGTAGACTTTTAAAGAGTTTTTAAAAGTCTAAATTGAATACCACCAAACTTTTAAAGTTGATAAAAGTCGTTAAAATTCTATAAAAGTCATGATTGAATACACCCCCCTTAGTTTTAGGGTAATAGATGGTAAACAAAATACATGATTAATCTCTAACAGTATTATATTAATATGAGAGTTGCATTGAATCTTAATTTAGAAGATTTTGTCTTTTGTTTGTGAGACAGAAACGTAAAAGATAGATTTATAATAGGATTAGGACAATGAGTTTGTGTGTTTTACTTGATATCAACTTGTATCACACCTATAAATCTATATAAACATCAAAATCGTGGACCCAAAGATCGGAAATCTCCATTCTTGATTGAATTTGCAGAAGATCAAACTTCAAATACAGATGAATAATCCTTCAACTTCTTCTTCTACTTCCATAACCTCTCTTCCACAAGAGATTCTTCTCAAAATTCTCACTGGTCTTCCTGCAAAATCCGCAGTGCAATTCAGATGCACCTCCAAACTCTTCTATTCCTTCATACCCGACCCAAGATTCGAGTTCAGAATCCTCGTCTCTCTCCCTTCCAAACCACCCCCCGAATTAAATTTATACTCCGTGACTTACCGTGAAGACAGCCATGGAAACCTCCAAGCCGACACTGCCCAACGTTTGGATGTACCAGGTTTAGTACGTTCCGCAGATGGCAAGATGTGTCTGCTCAGCACCGAAACGAGAGGCGACGCCGTCTTCGACCTTAGTACCGGACGGCTTATTTGTCTGCCAAGGATTCGTCTGCCGGACGGCCGTGCGGCGTTGTCTATCACCTCCTGTATCTGCTCTATTAAGTCCTTGGGGTTTGACTCAGTTTCGGAAAGGTACAAGGTTTTCAAGACAGTGGTGTACTATGATTATGATTGCAGGCAGATGTTGAATCGGTCGTGGATTTTAACTGTGGGAGTAGATAAGTCATGGAGGGAGATAGACTCCACCATCCTGGGATACACCGGAGCTGTGGTCCATATTCATGGGATTATGTATTTGATTCATGAACCAATAACAGAACATTGGACTCGACTTTCTCTGCCGTTTAATTATCTATTTCATTCCTCGAGTACTGAACCAAAGATAGTTGCAATGGATATTGCAACTGAGCGTTTTATCACGTCCATACCATTCCCATTTGAGTGTTACTCCGCACAGCATAATCAGGGGTGGCGGGCATGGATGAAGTTGAAAGGTCGCTTAGCTTTCATTAATATTTTAAGCCCACAAAAGGACAGTGTCCTCACACCCTGGCCCAACAGGATAGAGATATGGAGATTGGAGAGGTCAATGAAGTGGGAGAAGCAGACAGTGGTTCTGCCCTTGGAGGAGAAGGAGGTGATTAGAGAAGCTACTTCCATGAAGTTTACTGCTAATAGTATGGGGGAGATTGTGTTCTTGATTCAAAGTAAGAAGATGATGTCTCCTTTAGTTTTAGTTTATTCATTTGGAAGAGAGGTTTGGAGAAGATTTGAGATACATGGAGTTTGTAATTATTCAATTTTTTCCATGGATATAAGAAGTATTGTGCATGTGGAGGATGAGATTGCAACTTTTTTGGAATGAAGAATTTTGATTTTATTTGTTTCGGGGATGGAGTTAAGCTCAGCTCCATGATTATTTAGTTTATCTTGATAATATGAAGGCCAGATTTTATAATTTATATATCTTAATGGTATAATAAAGTTATATTCTGGTTTTATGTGTTATTATTATTTTTTTTTGACAATTGTTTTGTGTGTTATTTAATTTGCTATGCCAAATGAAAAACTATGTATTTTACCACTACAATAATCATTGTGCACATATATAATTTTTATTTATTCAACTAGTATTTTTGCCCGTGCGTAGCACGGAATGAATTTTGTTATAATGTTTTAAAAATATTTAAATCGATATATAATTATATAAATTATAACATCAATATTATATAGTGCAAATGATGAAAATGGTTGGATCGATTATGTTTTCTAATGTTATCATTGATTCCTTTTGAATTCAAGCAAATAATTGGTCAATTACCCGTGCGATGTACGGATAAATATTTTAAATTATATATTAGATAATAAAATTAAAGATAGAATAAAATTAAAGATAGAATAATAAAAAAAATTCTAATATTGAACGTGTACAATTATTTTATTATGTGATTAGTGTAAAAATATCACTCAATATAATATTTGTTCTCTTGTAATATTGAATTGTTTGTATATATTGATCGTCACAAAATTTTACCAAAAAACCATATTAAATAAATCAAATGTGCCTAGAATATAAACATAATTATGCAAATTACACATACATAAAATATACCAGTAATATGCATAGGCCACACGCGCGCGCGCACACACACACATATATATATATATAAGCTTATTAAAATTGTTTTCGACAAAACAAAAAAAAATTATCTCAATCTTTTAACCCTAACACCCCGTACAATAGAATCAATCGTACCCTAATTGTCTAAGCAGTACATTAGGCATTTATTCTATTGAGTAAACGAAAGTAAGAACCAATATAGGTAGAGTTTTATTATGTGGCTAAGAAAGTAAGAGATACAATGAAAAATGATGAATTATAGTAAGGTTAAAAAAAATCTTGAAATGTAATGATTTATATATTAGTCTCAAAATCAATTAGATACAAATTATATTAGGAAAATCTATCTATACTATCTATAAAAACAAAATCCTCACTTTAACCTTCCCGCCCAACACAGTCCTATTTATTGTAGCTACTAATTTATTTAATTTAATAAGAGTGAGAAACTTAATTATGTCAAATTTGATTGAGATGTGGTTCGAACCTAAGACCTTTCTTATAAAAATTAATTAGTAAGTTAAAAGTTAACGAATATTAATGGAGAAGAGAATATTTAACGGAAAACTTAACGGATAATCATAAAAACAAGGTTAAATTAGGTAATCTCTATTAATAATTTTAATCTGAATTATCTTAACAATCTATTTGATTAAATAATTCATCTGAATTATTCATTTGATTAAATAGTTTGACCGCCATTTTATTAGTATAGTAAATATAAACACCATAAGATTGATATCAATGTACTGTGCTAGGGTTAGAGATCCAAGTCCATCGCCGCAGCACCGTCGAGTTACGTACTGCATGCGGGTTTTTTCCGGTGGATCCGTAACACAAATCCTTGTCGTCGCTTTTAAGTTACAAAACCCTAATTAGCATTCTTGATCGAATTTGCAGAAGATCAAGAACATTCAAGAAGATGGATGACGCTACTACTACTTGCATAATAGCTTCTCTCCCCCCAAGAGATAATTCTCAAAATTCTCACCACTCTTCCTCCCAAATCTGCAATCTCTTTCAGCTGCACTTCTAAATTCTTCCATTCTTCAATCCCTCAGCCGCACTTCGCCTTTAGAATCCTCTTCTGCTTCCCATCCCATAAACCTATACATTGTGGGTTCAGGGCCGGTCCTGAGCACGGGCGGGATGGGCGACCGCCCAGGGCCCCATGATAGAAGGGGCCCATCCATATATATATGTATATGTATACATATATCTATTATAGTGTTATAATTATATTAAAAAATAAAAAATTAGTGTTATAATTATATTAGAAAATAAAAAATTAAGAATAGATGGGACTGCAGGAAGCTGAGAATCGACGCTTAATTAAATAATTTAGAAATATAATTGACACAGGGACTCGAGGACACCTAATTATATTTTATCTATTATAGAATCGACACCCTAACCAGCTAACCCATTCGTCTACTTCAATAAAAAAAAATTTCCAATTCGATTAATCAATGATTATTCATTTGTTTGCCAGTTTGGGCCCTATTGTCCATTGTAACTTGTAAGCCGGGCCAGTCCAAACAATTCAGAGGCCCTGGGCGAAATTTAAAAAATAGGCCCCTTATATGAAAAACTAAAATTTAAATGTAATAATACAAAAAAATAATAATATCAAATAACATGAAATACTATTAAAAAATTTTCTAACATTTTTTAAATACAAAAGTAATCATGACAAAAAAATTCTACGGTATTATGAAAAATCATCGATAATTGCATCAAGATTAACCTTCTCTAGCATATCATTCTCAATACACAAAATCATCATTATAACATGGCCTTGGGCATTCTGAATATACCTTTTTGTGATTCTATTAGATGCTCTACTTGCTTTTTTTTTCTTTTCTTTTTTTACCATCACATAAATGCTTTTTAGGTAACTTTATATAAAACAATTTTAAAAATTGTGTATAAGAAAATAACAAAAGCACCTGAATATTTTTAAAAAGTTCTCCTCAATCATCAGTATCACAAACAGCTCCACAACTACGATTTTTTGTTCATTTCTTCTTTCACTATCTATCCCTATAAATTTAATGGATTAGACA
>CP025650.1:11180025-11233235 GCA_003576665.1 Ipomoea trifida
ACATTACTCATTAGAGGATTATAGATTTATAGCACTAAATCCCTACGTACGGCCCTATAGGTGTGCTGTGTTGAATAGGAAATAAAGACAGAATAAATTACAAATAGAAGAAAACTTACAAGTTACAATGGACAATAGGGCCCAAACTGGCAAACAAATGAATAATCATTGATTAATCGAATTGGAAATTTTTTTTTTATTGAAGTAGACGAATGGGTTAGCTGGTTAGGGTGTCGATTCTATAATTGATAAAATATAATTAGGTGTCCTCGAGTCCCTGTGTCAATTATATTTCTAAATTATTTAATTAAGCGTCGATTCTCAGCTTCCTGCAGTCCCATCTATTCTTAATTTTTTATTTTCTAATATAATTATAACACTAATTTTTTATTTTTTAATATAATTATAACACTATAATAGATATATGTATACATATACATATATATGGATGGGCCCCTTCTATCATGGGGCCCTGGGCGGTCGCCCATCCCGCCCGTGCTCAGGACCGGCCCTGCTTGTAAGTTTTCTTCTATTTGTAATTTATTCTGTCTTTATTTCCTATTCAACACAGCACACCTATAGGGCCGTACGTAGGGATTTAGTGCTATAAATCTATAATCCTCTAATGAGTAATGTTTATTTGGATAATGAATTTTGTGATTTCTGTAATTCTAGAATTCTAGAATATATATATATATATATATATATATATATATATATATATATATATATATATAAAACTTTTGGATTATAATTATCCTGTACTGATCTGAGTTATGTCTAATCCATTAAATTTATAGGGATAGATAGTGAAAGAAGAAATGAACAAAAAATCGTAGTTGTGGAGTTGTTTGTGATACTAATGATTGAGGAGAACTTTTTAAAAATATTCAGGTGCTTTTGTTCTTTTCTTATACACAATTTTTAAAATTGTTTTATATAAAGTTACCTAAAAAGCATTTATGTGATGGTAAAAAAAAGAAAAAAAAAAACAGGTAGAGCATCTAATAGAATCACAAAAAGGTATATTGAGAATGACCAAGGCCATGTTATTATGATGATTTTGTGTATTGAGAATGATATGCTAGAGAAGGTTAATCTTGATGCAATTATCGATGATTTTTCATAACACCGTAGAATTTTTTTGTCATGATTACTTTTGTATTTAAAAAATGTTAGAAAATTTTTTAATAGTATTTCATGTTATTTGATATTATTATTTTTTTGTATTATTACATTTAAATTTTAGTTTTTCATATAAGGGGCCTATTTTTTAAATTTCGCCCAGGGCCTCTAAATTGTTTGGACCGGCCCTGTGTGGGTTACACTGAAGAGAGCCATGGAAGGCTCCAAGCCAGCAGTCTTCAATGCTCAGAAGAATTGCAGCGTTTTAACGGACTAGTTGATTCAAGCTTTGCAGATGGCAAGCTTTGTCTGTTCAACATCCATGGAGAGATCACTCTCTGGGACCTTAGTACAAGACAACATATTTCTCTTCCAACAAGTGTCGGGCCAGGATGTGAGCGTCCTGAGGACCTATGGAGAATAACGTTTGTTTGCCAGTGCAGTCCTGGGTTCTGATTCGGTTTTGAAAAGGTATAAGGTTTTGAAGTTAGAATTGTATCATAATACCCACCGCCAATGTCAGGGTATGTTGAGGGTTTTAACTCTTAGGGTGGATCAATATTTATGGAGATCGGTGACAATAAACTCCTTCCCTGGCAAGCCCATTGCTAGTGTTCAAATTGATGGTATTATCTATTTCATAAATTGTAAGAAAAAAAATGGCAAGGATAAACAAGACATAGTAATATTTGATATTCAGAAGAGGAGTTTAAGGGTGATGATACCTTTTCCCTATGTACTCCAACATTCATTTGCTTATTCGTCCTGGGTGAAATTAAATGGTCGACTAGACTATGTTTATGTTCATAAAAAATCAATGAGATGGGAGATGGGAGATGCACATGCAAGGCCTTAGGACCAATATATATGTTTATACTTTGGAGAAATCAATGAGGTGGGAGATGCACAAGGTTGCCCTTACATTGGAAGAGTGTAAAATCTTTAGCCTAGCTAATTCCGTCAGCTTTGACCTAAGAAATAAATTTGAAAAGTTGTTATGCTTAAAAGGTAGCTAAAAGCTGAAATTCTGAAAAGCTATAAGCTAGAAGTTGAAATCTGAAAAGTTGTTAGGCTTAAAAGTGTTTGGTAAAATTATTTTTTGATAAGCTGATAAATATATATAAAAAATACTAAAAAAGATATTTTCATAAAATTTAAATATATAGTCTTAAATTTAAATAGGTTTGTTTACATATTAAAATATAAAATAATGAAACCAATATATTTTTAATAAAATATAAAATAAGAACATATATTTGAAAATATATAAAGTAAAACAAAATATTTATAGTTCATAAAATTAGTTCATACAAAAATTAATGTTCAAAAACACTAAGGGTGTGTTTGAAAAGCAGGAAAATGGTTTCTGGAAAATGATTTCTGGAAAATGAGTCATTTTCCAGAAAATATTTTCCTTTCTTGTGTTTGGCTGCAGAACAGAAAACTGTGTTGGTGTGTTTGGCTCATTTTCCAGAAAATGAGTAGGAAAATGAACAGAATTATATAATTGAATATTTTAATTAATTTGTTTAAATGTAACAACATTTATAACAAATATATAATCCAAAAAATAAAATAATCACAACAAAATAGTATCTATCTCATAAAAAAATTAAAAATAAAAATAAAAAATAAAAGTGGCTAACTGGTTTCAGATGTCAAATAAAAAAAATAAAACTCATAATATCTATCTCATAATAAAAAAATAAATTATTACTTAAAAACAAAAAGAAAAAGTTGAAGATGTCAAGAAGATGGGATGAAAATGAAGAAGTTAAAGCATTTAGGAGGCCTAAGGAGATGGAAGAAGCAAAGGAGAAGGAAGAAGCAAACTTTGGAAAATGACTTCCCCTCAAAAAAAGAGGAAGTCATTTTCCATAAAATTAGGCTTATTTTCCATTGACCAAGAAGTTCATTTCCATTGACTCTATTTTCCTCCTTCTTCCCAAACACCAAAAATCCGGAAAATGATTTCCAGAAATCATTTTCCGGGTTTCCAAACACACCCTAAAGTGAAATTGAAATTACAACCAAACATATTGGAAAGAAAATGTGAAAAAAGATTTTATTTGAAAGTGGTAAAAGACGTCATTTATTTAAAATAATAAAGATATAGAAAGAAAAAAGTTAAGAAGCTGCTAACATATTTTTTAAAAAGTTGCCTAAATTAGCTTTTCAAAATAATTTCTTATTTTAAAAACATTACCAAACAGAACTTATAACTTATTTTGGAAACATTACCAGAGTTATAATAGGATTGAGATTTGAGACAATGACTTTTTATATTATACTTGATATCAGCTTCTGTTTCACGCCCAATAAGTCTATATAAACATCAAAATCGTCGACCCAAAACTCTGAAATATCCAATCTTGATTGAATTTGTAGAAGATCAAACTTCGAAGACAGATGAATAACCCTTCAACTT
Organism: Ipomoea trifida; assembly: GCA_003576665.1. Lineage (NCBI taxonomy): Eukaryota > Viridiplantae > Streptophyta > Magnoliopsida > Solanales > Convolvulaceae > Ipomoea > Ipomoea trifida. The sequence goes on from CP025650.1 coordinate 11,183,579, forward strand.
CTTCTTCTACTTCCATAACCTCTCTTCCACAAGAGATTCTTCTCAAAATTCTCACTGGTCTTCCTGCAAAATCCGCAGTGCGATTCAGATGCACCTCCAAATTCTTCAATTCCTTCATACCCGACCCAAGATTCGAGTTCAGAATCCTCGTCTCTCTCCCATCCGAATTAAATTTATACTCCGTGAGTTACCGTGAAGACAGCCATGGAAACCTCCAAGCCGACACTGCCCAGCGTTTGGATGTACGAGGTTTTGTATGTTCCGCCGATGGCAAGATGTGTGTGCTCAGCCCCGAATCGGGAGGCGACGCCGTCTTGAACCTTAATACCGGACGGCGTATTTGTCTGCCAAGGATTGGTCGGCCGGCCGGCCATGCGGCGTTGTCTTCCAGCTCATGTGTCTACTCTAATGCGTTCTTGGGGTTTGACTCGGTTTCGGAGAGGTACAAGGTTTTCAAGTCGGCGGTCTACTATGATTATGATTGCCAGCGGATGTTGAATCGGCTGTGGATTTTAACTGTGGGAGTGGATAAGTCATGGAGGGAGATAGACTCCTCCATTATTGGATCCACCACGGCTGTCGTCCATATTCATGGAATTATCTATTTGATTCATGAACCAATGATAGAACATTTGACTCGACGCACTGTGTTGTCTAGGAATTTGTTTCATTCCTTGAGTACTGACCCAAAGATAGTTGCAATGGATGTTGCAACCGAGCGTTTTATCACGTCCATACCATTCCCATTATTTGAGTATTACTCCCCGCACCATCGTCAAGGGTGGCGGGAATGGATGATGTTGAATGGTCGCTTAGCTTTGATTAACATTCTTAGCCCTCAAAAGGCTTGTAGAGTCCCCAAACCCTGGCCCGACAGGATAGATATATGGAGATTGGAAAGGTCAATGGAGTGGGAGAAGCAGACGGTGGTTTTGCCCTTGGAGGAGAGGGAGGTGATTGGAGAAGCTACTTCCATTAAGTATACTGCCAATAGTATGGGGGAGATCGTGTTCTTGATTCATAGTAAGAAGGTGATGTCTCCTTTAGTTTTAGTTTATTCATTTGGAAGAGAAGTTTGGAGAAGGTTTGAGATACATGGAGTTTGTAATTATTCAATTTTTTTTATGGATAGAACAAGTATTGTGCATGTAGAGGATGAGATTGCAACTTTTTTTGAATAAAGAATTTTGATTTTATTTGTTTCAGGGATGTGATTGAGTTAAGCCTAGCTCCATGATTATTTAGTTTATAATCTTGATAATTCGAATGCCAGATTTTATAATAAAGTTATATTATTGTTTTGTGGGTTATTTAATTTGCTATGCCAAATGAAAAATTATGAATTTTACGACTACAATGAATCATTGTGCACATAATTTTTATTTATATAATTTCATGTTCATGTAAGTCTGATGAATGCAAAATGAATTAGGAAATTATGACAATAGCCGTAATTAGATCAACTGTTCAAGGCATGAGTATTAATTGAAATCTATATAATAACCATAGAGATGCCTAAAGTCAAAATGAGTCTTGATAGCCAAATAATTAAAAATATAAAAAATGACTTGAAATCATTTGTTGAGTTTCTAAACATACCATAAATTGAAAAGACAAACTTGCTAAGAACATTATGAGAGTCCAAGCAAAAACTATATCTAATATTAATGCATATATATATATATATATATATATATATATATATATATATATGAAAAACATTTGATCTTGACAATTGAAAAGCATGTTGTGCAGTTGAGGTTGACAAGTGCTGGGAGGGAGATTGGTGGGTGACGACTTGAAAAACCGAGTCCAAGATCATGCTATTGAAACGTAACACTAATTGCTATTTAAGTAGTGGAAAATAAAGTTGCTCATACGCTACTAGATACCTATAACTTTTGGCGTAGTAGTAAGCGTCTGATTATGATGTTGTTTCCAAGCAAATTAATATGTTTAGGGCTTTATATAACCATTTTTCCATCATGAAATTTTATAATTAATATGTGAGATAACTTGAACTAATTTATGTATCATTTTCAAAATTTGAGAGGAATTTAAGATTTGGATAAATTTGATATTAATTCCATTCATGATTAATCCCTAGGGGTCTTAGTATGAGAGTCATATTGAATCATAAGATTTTGTCTTTTGTGGGGCAGAAACCTAAAAAAATAGATTTATAATAGGATTGAGACAATGACTTTTTGTGTTTTACTTAATATCAACTTCTGTATCACACCTAAATCTATATAAACATCAAAATCGTCACTCAAAGATCTGAAATCTATTCTTGATTGAATTCGTTAGAAGATCAAACTTCAAAACAGATGAATAACCCTTCAACTTTTTCTTCTTCTACTTCCATAACCTCTCTTCCACAAGAGATTCTTCTCAAAATTCTCACTGGTCTTCCTGCCAAATCCGCAGTGCGATTCAGATGCACCTCCAAATTCTTCTATTCCTTCATACCCGACCCAAGATTCGAGTTCAGAATCCTCGTCTCTCTCCCATCCGAAACACCCCCTGAATTAAATTTATACTCCGTGAGTTACCGTGAAGACAGCCATGGAAACCTCAAAGCCGACACTGCCCAACGTTTGGATGTACCAGGTTTACTATGTTCCGCGGATGGCAAGATGCGTCTGCTCAGCCACGCATCGGGGGACGACGACGTTTTCGAGGCAAGGATTGGTCGGTCCACCCGCCCTGCGGTCTTGGTGTTTGACTCGGTTTCGGGACGGTACAAGGTTTTCAACTGCGAGGTGTATTTTGATACTGATTGCCGGCAATTGTTTAATCAGCTATGGGTTTTAACTGTCGGAGTGGATACGTCATGGAGGAAGATAGATTCCGAGATAGATTCCTCCAACATCACGGGATATATCCAGGCTGTCGTCCACATCCGTGGGATTATCTATTTGATTCCCTTTCTTTTCGAATCCAGAGTAGAATGGTCTGGACTCTCTCGACTGTCAAAGATAGTTGCAATTGATGTTGCGAAGGAGAGTTTGAGTTTTATCACGTTCATACCGCTACCATATGAATGTTCGCTGCAATGGATGAAGCTGAATGATCGCTTAGCTTTCATTGACATTCTTAGTCCACAAAATGTGAAATTCGAGACTCCCACGTTTTGGCCCGACAAGATAAATATATGGACGTTGGAGAGGTCAATGGAGTGGGAGAAGCAGACCATTGGTTTGCCTTTGGAGGAGAGGGAGGTGATTGGAGAAGCTGCTTTCATGGGGTTTACTGCGAATAGTATGGGGGATATTGTGTTCTTGATTCAAAGGGAGAGGATAATGTCTCCACTGGTTTTAGTTTATTCATTTAGAAGAGAGGTTTGGAAAAGGTTTGAGATACATGGAGTTTGTAATTACTCATTTTGTTTCTCATATATGAGACGTGTTGTGCATGTGGAGGATGAGATTGCAACTTTTTTGGAATGAAAGAAGTTTGTTGTTATTTTTTTCAAGGATGGAGTTAAGCTCTATGATTATTTAATTTATCTTGATAATTTGAAGGCAAAATTTTATAATTTATCTTAATTAATGTATATTTTGATGTGTTTTATTTAATTTGCTATGCCAAATAAAAATTATGAATTTTACCACTACAATGAATCATGCATTGTGCTCATAATTTCTAGTATTTATTGATTTTATGTTCATGTAAGTCTGATGTATGGAAAATAAATTATGGAAATTACGACCACTTAAGTGCAAGGCAAGAGTATTAAATGAAATCTAAACATAATTTATAAATATATAGAGAAATTCCTAGTTTTAGAATTTAGTTAGACACACACATATATCTATATATTAAGCAATTGTGTGATCAATATTTTCTTCTTGATCATTCAAGATATTTATTGAAGGAACCTAAAAACATATTTGACAATACACAAGTTAAGAACGTTGTTAGAGTCCAAAAACTCCATTGGGAATAGAATATGTTGTTGGAAAAATAACACTAAAATAGCATTTTAAGTGGTCATTTTGTGGTACAATTAAAAGTAGGGTTGACATCCGGGTTGGGTCAATATGGATTCGGGTTTTTCGTAGTTAGACAAAGAGATCCATATATTGTAGGCTCAAAATGGATAATGGGTGAATAAGAAATTAGTTCTCAAGTAGACCCATTTGAGATGGAATCTGGGTGAGGAAAAAGCTTATGTAGCTTTTGTCCCACATTGATTGAGAATGAAGATTTGCCCCACTATTTATACAAGGATCTTTTAAGACCAATTAACTTGTATAGTATAGAAACTCTCTCACGCACAAGGGAATGTGCATTTATTTTAGAATTCGTAGGACGTTCTATTTTAGAATTAGCATGTGAGATAACTTGAACCAAACGTATCCTTTTCAATATTATTATTTTTTTGAATCCCTAGTTTTCTTAGGGGCGGTTTGGTTCAGGTCATCTGAGATTACCTAGGTAATCTCAGTCTGGTAATGTTATATTACCTTGTTTGTTTCAAGTTATGAGATTACCTGGTAATGTTATATTACCTCAAAGCTGATGTGGCGGTAATGTTTCAAGGTAATGTGATTACCCCCGTTTTTTTAGGTAATCTAAGATTACCTTGGATTATTCCAACTTTGCCCTTGTTAACTAATCCTTTTTATATATATATATATATATATATATATATATATATATATTTATTTAATTGTGTGTCTTTATTGTGTGTATTTTTAATTATTTGTATGTATGAATGTATTGATGCTTAATATTAAAAAAATAAATATATAAATATACACACATGTATATTTGATTATATAAACATATATTTATTTTATTATTTTTTAATATTAAGCATCAATACATTCATACATATAAATAAATAAAAATACACACAATAAAGACACACAAATAAATAAATAAATATATATATAAGGACATTATAGTAAATTGTCACGTATAACCTAAAATATAACCCTTAACCAAACACATTAGGTAATCTTACATTCCCGAAATCTCACATTACCTTCTTGGAGGTAATCCTATTACTTGGGGTAATCCAAGATTCCGTGAACCAAACGCCCCCTTAAGGGCACGTATTTTTATTTTTTATTTTGAAAGCAAGGGCACGTATTTAATTACTTCTAATTATTTGAACCAAATTAAAATTCAAAATTTGAGAGGAATTTAAGATTTGAATAAATTTGATTAGGATGATAGTCAAATATATTTTAATTCGATAAACTCAATAATCTGACATGATTGGATCGAAAGTGTTCCAACTTGACTTCTATAGAAGTAAAAACTTTTAACCCAATAAACCTCGAAAATTGATAGGGCTGGACTGATCACTGATTGACATTCCTAACTCAATTTCAAATTAAACCTCCAAAAACCCTAAGAAATAGTCTGACAACTTAGTTACATTGAATCATAAGTTAGAAGATCAGATTTTGTCCAGAAACTTAAAAAATAGATTTATAATAGGATTAGGACAATGACTTTGTGTGTTTTACTTGATATCAACTCCTGTATCACACCTAAGTCTATATAAACACCAAAATCGTTGACCCAAAAAGCTGAAATCACCATTCTTGATTGAATTTGCAGAGCATCAAACTTCAAAGACAGATGAATAACCCTTCAACTTCTTCTTCTTCTTCAACTTCCATAACCTCTCTTCCACGGGAGATTCTTCTCAAAATTCTCACTGGTCTTCCTGCCAAATCCGCAGTGCGATTCAGATGCTCCTCCAAATTCTTCTATTCCTTCATACCCGACCCAAGATTCGCGTTCAGAATCATCGTCTCTCTCCCATCCAAAACACCCCCCGGATTAAATTTATACTCCGTCAATTACCGTGAAGACAGCCATGGAAACCTCCAAGCCGACACTGCCCAACGTTTGGATGTACGAGGTTTAGTATGTTCCGCCGATGGCAAGATGTGTCTGCTCAGCCACGCATCGGGGGACGACGCCGTCTTCGACCTTAGTACCGGACGGCATATTTGGCTGCCAAGCCGCATTAGTTGGTCGACAGGCCGTGCGGTCTTGGGGTTTGACTCGGTTTCGGAACGGTACAAGGTTTTCAACTCCGAGGTGTACTATGATTCTGATCGCCAGCGGGTGATGAATCAGTTGTGGGTTTTAACTGTCGGAGTGGATAAGTTATGGAGGAAGATAGACGCGTCCACCATCACGGGATATACTCAGACTGCCGTCCACATTAATGGGATTATCTATTTGATTCCTCTCATTACTGAATCAATGACAGGATGTTGGACTCGACTCTCTCAATCGCTCAAGAATCTAATTGATTCCTCGAATATTGAACCAAAAATAGTTGCAATGGATGTTTCGACGGAGAGATTTATCAGGTACATACCCTTCCCATCTGAGTGTCTGTCCCCACAGTATCGCCTAGGGTGGGTGCCATGGATGAAGCTGAATGGTTGCTTAGCTTTCATTAATATTCTTAGCCCACAAAAGGCTAAATCTCTGAGTCCTTCCCAGACTTCCACATCTTGGCCGAACAAGATAAATATATGGACGTTGGAGAGGTCAATGGAGTGGGAGAAGCAGACGGTGGGTTTGCCATTTGAGGAAAGGGAGGTGATTGGAGAAGCTAATTTCTTGGGGTTTACTGCAAATAGTATGGGGGAGATTGTGTTCTTGATTCAAAGGAAGACTGTAATGTCTCCTTTGGTTTTAGTTTATTCATTTAGAAGAAAGGTTTGGAGAAGGTTTGAGATACATGGAGTTTGTAATTACTCACTTACTCTTTCGTATATGAGAGGTGTTGTGCATGTAGAGGAAGAGAATGCAACTTTTTTGGATTGAAGAATTTTGATTTTATTTATTTGAATTTTGATTGTTTATAATTTCTTAATTTTATAATAAAAGTAGATTATTGTTTTGTTGTATTTTATTTAATTTGCTATGCCGGCGCCAAATGAAAAATTATATATGAATTATTTTACCACTACAATGAATCATTATTGTGCTCATAATTTCTATTTTTTTCATTTCATGTTCATGTAAGCCTGATGTATAATAAATATATGTTAATTGTTAAAAAATAACTATTCGCCTATATGAAAGCGCCATGATTCATCGTTATTGGATTGAGATCCAAAGGTTCTTTATCAATCTAACTACATTATAACATAGTCAGTAGTACTAAGAAAAAAAAAAGGTTCTTTTATCGATCTAATTACTAGCTAGCTACAATTAATGATTTAGTTTTTTAATATATGGAGTATACACGGAAATAAAAAAAAGGGAATAGAGAAATCCATAGTTTTGGAATCTAGTTAGACAAATATATATATATAAAGTGATTGCGTAATTAATTTTTCCCTTCTTGATCATTCAAGATATTTATTGAAGGAACCTAAAAATATATTTGAGGGAAAATTGTAATTTACGCTCCTCCATAATATGTCAATTATCAATGTTACCCATGAATTATTAGTGGTGTAAATATCTCCCATCAATTTTTAAAAATTGTACATATATTGCCCCTCCCATGTGTAAAGCTTGTTGACTTGTTGCATACAACATTTCTCACTTTCTCAAGTGGTAATAAAAACCTTACCACTAACAATATGTTTGGTCCATGGAATAAATTGAGAGAATAGGAATTCTATTCCACTGGGAATAGAATAAGAATTCAATTTCATTGTTGGGTTCGTATACCAGGCGACCAAGGGGAGACTTCGATGGTTGGTGGCTTTCTGGGCTTTTACCAATGCTTGTCTGTCTGGTCTATACATTTAGGAAAGGTATTGTAGTGTTTGGTTGGATTAAGGAATAGACATGTAATTAAAAAAAAAAAAAACAGGAATAGAAATGCAATAAACATTCAAAATATAAAATTACCGTTTACATTGATATATATGCATATATGTAGTAGTAGTATTAGTGTCTGATTGGATTAAGGAATAAAAATGCAATAAACATTCAAAAGACAAAATTACCATTCACATTGATATATGCATATATATATATATATAGTAGTACTATTAGTGTTTGATTGGATTAAGGAATAAAAATGCAATAAACATAACAAGACAGGGCCAAATGTATGTTAGTGTGCACAAGAGATATGATAGGGATCTGCCTGATTTGGGCATAATTCGACACTGCTGTCTGCTGCTACCGAGGTTCGAACCTTGATCTCTTCTCTTAAATATTACCTACTGAACCAGTAAGTTAAACCCTTGCAAAATGGGTGATGATGTAGTATTACTAATAGTACACAGATTTTATATTTAAGCTCACCTTTAGTAATTTTTATTAAATTTATAAATAAAATCTTAATTAATTTATTAGAAAATAAAATATTTTTATGAAAATAAAAAAAAATACTATAATTATTATATTATAGTTTAAATATATTAATTAATTTTAGTTGAAATTTGGAAATGAAGTTTAGATTAATTAAATGATGGATAAGTTTATGTTTATTACTAGTGTCAGCTCTGAAGTTTAAGATTAAAGTCAAGAATTTTAATGATGATTAACTCAATCTGATAAACCTGACAATTCAAATCGAATAGACTGACTCAATTAATATTCTTAGATCTACAATGACATATAATCAAGTCTTGCCAACATCAGTACAAGTTACCCTTAATTTGAATTTTATGGGGCAAACAAACTCGCTAAGAAATAGATTTATAATATGATTGAGTCAATGACTCTGAGTTTTACTTGATATCAACAAACAAACTTGCTAAGAAATAGATTTATAATAGGATTGAGTCAATGACTCTGAGTTTTACTTGATATCAACAAACAAATTAAACTTGCTAAGAAATAGATTTATAATAGGATTGAGTCAATGACTCTGAGTTTTACTTGATATCAACTACTGTATCACACCTAACATCAAATTTATCAACCCAAAAAGCTGTAATCGTCATTCATTCTCGATTGAAAAAGACTGACGATGAACCCTTCAACTTCTTCTTCTTCTACTTCCATAACCGCTCTTCCACGGGAGATTCTTCTTCTCAGAATTCTCACTGGTCTTCCTGCCAAATCCGCAGTGCGATTCAGATGCACCTCCAAATTCTTCTATTCCTTCATACCCGAGCCAAGATTCGAGTTCAGAATCCTCATCTCTCTCCCATCCGAACCAAATTTATACTCCGTGAGTTACCGTGAAGACAACCATGGAAACCTCCAAGCCGACATTGCCCAGCGTTTGGATGTACTAGGTTTACTATGTTCCGCCGATGACAACATGTGTCTGCTCAGCCGCGAATCGGTGGACGATAATGCCATCTTCGACCTTAGTACCGGACGGCATATTTGGCTGCCAAACATTATTGGTTGGCCGCCCAGCGTGCGCCGTCGTCCCTTATCTGGTCTTGTGCGGTCTTGGGGTTTGACTCTGTTTCGGAAAGGTACAAGGTTTTCAAGTCCACCGCGTACTATGATTCTGGTTACCAGCGGGTGTTGAACAAGTTGTGGGTTTTAACGGTGGGAGTGGATAAGTCATGGAGGGAGATGGACTTCGCCATCATTAGATATGCCCGGGTTGCCATTTGCATTAATGGGATTATCTATTTGATAACTCGTCACTCTCACCCTGTCAATAGTCTATCTGATCCTTCGAGTAAAATAGTTGCAATCGATCTTGCAACGGAGAGTTTTATCAGGTCCATACCATTTCCATCCGAGTGTCGGCCCACACAGCAGCATCAGCCGCCATGGATAAAGTTGAATGGTCGCCTAGCTTTCATTAACATTCTTAACTCACAGAAGGGAAAATCCCTGGCCTCTGGGATTCCTATACCCTGGCCCGACAGGATAGATATATGGACCTTGGAGGGGTCAATAGAGTACTCGGTGATTCTACCATTGGAGGAGAGGGAGATGATTGGAGAAGCTACTTTCAGGGAGTTTACGGCTAATAGTATTGGGGAGGTTGCCTTCTTGATTGGAAGGAAGAGGATGATGTCTCCTTTGCTTTTAGTTTATTCATTTGGAAGAGAGGTTTGGAGAAGGTTTGAGATACATGGAGTTTGTAATGATTCATTTCATTCCTCATATAGGAGAAGCATTGTGTATGTGGGGGATGAGATTGCATCTTTTTTGGAATAAAGAATTTTGATTTTATTTATTCCAGGGATGGAGTTAGGCTCTATCTTGATAATTTGAAGTCCAAATTTTATAATTTTATCTTTTAATGTTATAATAAAATTATATTATTGCATGTTTTGTTGTGTTATTTAATTTGGTATGTTAAATGAAAAATTATGAATTTTACCACTACAATAAATCATTATGCACATAAACTTTATTTGTTTATTTATTTCATGTTCATGTAAGTCCGGTGAATGCAAAATGAATTATATTATGGAAAATTGGAAATTATGAACTTAAGGATTGGGTTTTTTTTCAAGCAATTGTGTGATAACTTCTCTTCTTCTCGATTATTCAAGCTACTCTGTAAAGGACAAAAAGATTATTCACATATTTATTCTTGTACTCAAAGTAATTAGCAATATTACCAAATATAAGCAATTCACTATTTCATTTTCTTTTACATTAAATATTTTCCTTCATTTTTATAGTTATCTTGAGCTAATAACTTCCTCCCTCAAATATCAAAACCCAATGCTTAGCTTGTTGACTTGTTGCATACAACTCTTTTTGATAGATTTTATAACTTATTTTAAATTACAAATAAGCTAGTTTATTTTGAAATGATATCTCAAAATAAGCTCTCGACTTTTTCACATCTTTTACTTTTTCTTTATTGATTTACAAAAATGACACCATCTATCATTCATTAATCAAAATTCTAATATATCAGTTTATACTTTTATGTATTTTTACATATATCAACTAATTCAACAATTAATTTTACTAAATACTTTAATTACACTTAGTTAGTTTATTAGCTACTAGTTTTTCAGCTTTCAGCTAGGTGTGTCAAATAAAACCAATACTTCTCACTTTCTCAAGGCTGGGATCATATTTAGAAAGCTTACCATAACAAAACGTTTATGAATTTAATTTTGATGGGAAATTTCATATCTAAGCTTAGTAACTTTTTATTAAATTTATAAATAAAATGTTAATAAATTTATTACATAATATTTTTTTGAATAAATAATTAAAAAAAAAACTTACTACAATTATTATTTTATAGTTTAAATATATTAATTATTTTTAGTTGAAATTTAGAAATGGATGTTTAGATTGATTGGTGTATAAGTTTATGTTGTATAGTTTGTTAAAATTGAAATTTTAGAATATTAATTTGAATATGTTAGAAGTTTTAGCTACTTTATCAAAAACAAAGAGTCAACATTTGTCTCCACTGATGCTCGAACTCACTCTCATCATCCATGTGAGAGTGTTTTCCGGAAAATCGGGTGCCACTAGACCACAAGGTCTTTGGCCATAGTAAAGTATTTAACTACTCCAATGTAAGAGTTCCCCTTATCCAAATACAAATTAATAAATATTATGTGCATATATATATAATGTATTATACAATCGGCAACAGAGGGAAGACTTTGGCTTCCAGTGGATCCGCAACGCAAATCCTTGTCGTTCGCTTTTAAGTTACAAAACCCTAATTAGCATTCTTGATCGAATTTGCAGAAGATCAAGAAGGGAACATTCAAGAAGATGGACGCCACTACTTGCATAGCTTCTCTCCCCCAAGAGATAATTCTCAAAATTCTCACCACTCTTCCTCCCAAATCTGCACTCTCTTTCAAGTGCACTTCTAAATTCTTCCATTCTTCAATTCCTCACCCGCACTTCGCCTTTAGAATCCTCTTCTCCTTCCCATCCCATAAATCTATACACTGTGGGTTACACTGAAGAGAGCCATGGAAGGCTCCAAGCCACCAGTCTCTAATGTTCAGAAAAATTGTAGAGTTTTGAAGGACTGGATAGTTCAAGCTTTGCAGATGGCAAGCTTTGTCTGTTCAACATCCATGGAGAGATCACTCTCTCGGACCTTAGTACAAGACAACATATTTCTCTTCCAAGAACAACTGTCAGGCCAGAGTGTGAGGGTCCTAAGGACCCATGGAGAAGAACGTTTTCCAGTGCAGTCCTGGGTTTTGATCCGATTTCGAAAAGGTACAAGCTTTTGAAGTCAGAATTGTATCATAATACCCACCACCAATGCCATGGTATGTTGACGGTTTTAACTATTGGGGTGGATCAATATTCATGGAGGTCGGTGACAATAAACTCCTTCCCTGACAAGCCCATTGCTAGTGTTCAAATTGATGGTATTATCTATTTCATAAATTGCAAGAAAAATTGCAATGATAAACAAAACATAGCAATATTTGATATTGAGAAGAGGAATTTAAGGGTGATACCTTTTCCCTATATGTTTGGTTCATGGAATAAATTGAGAGAATAGGAATTCTATTCCACTGGGAATAGAATAAGAATTCAATTTCATTGTTGGGTCCGTGTAAAGAATACATTTAGGAAAGGCATTGTAGTGTTTGGTTGGATTAAGGAATAGACATGTAATTTAAAAAAAAAAAAAAAACAGGAATAGAAATGCAATAAACATTCAAAATATAAAATTACCGTTTACATTGATATATATATGCATATATGTAGTAGTAGTATTAGTGTCTGATTGGATTAAGGAATAAAAATGCAATAAACATTCAAAAGACAAAATTACCATTCACATTGATATATGCATATATGTAGTAGTACTATTAAGTGTTTGATTGGATTAAGGAATAAAAATGCAATAAACATGACATGGCCAAATGTTAGTGTGCACAAGGGATATGATAGGGACCGGCCCAATTTGGGCATAATTCGACACTGTTGCTACGGAGGTTCGAACCTTGATCTCTTCTCCAAATATTACCTACTGGACCAGTGAGTTAAACCCTTGCAAAATGGGTGACGATGTAGTATTACTAATAGTACACAGAGATTTTATATTTAAGCTCATCTTTAGTAATTTTTTATTAAATTTATAAATAAAATGTTAATAAATTTATTTGAAAATAAAATATTTTTATGAAAATACAAAAATACTATAATTATTATATTATAGTTTAAATATATTAATTAATCTTAGTTGAAATTTGGAAATGAAGTTTAGATTAATTAAATGATGTATAAGTTTATGTTTATTACTAGTGTCAGCTCTGAAGTTTTAAGATTAAAGTCAAGAATTTTAACGATGATTAACTCAATCTGATAAACCTGACAATTCAAATCGAATAGACTGACTCAATTAATATTCTTAGATCTACAATGACATATAATCAAGTCTTGCCAACATCAGTACAAGTTGCCCTTAATCTGAATTTTACGGGGCAAACAAACTCGCTAAGAAATAGATTTATAATATGATTGAGTCAATGACTCTGACTTTTACTTGATATCAACAAACAAACTTGCTAAGAAATAGATGACTCTGACTTTTACTTGATATCAACAAACAAACTTGCTAAGAAATAGATTTATAATAGGATTAAGTCAATGACTCTGAGTTTTACTTGATATCAACAAACAAACTTGCTAAGAAATAGATTTATAATATGATTGAGTCATTGACTCTAAGTTTTACTTGATATCAACTACTCTATCACACCTAACATCAAATTTATCAACCCAAAAAGTTATTCCAAAAAAAAAAAATCAACCCAAAAAGCTGTAAGTCATTCTCGATTGAAAAAGACAGACGATGAACCCTTCAACTTTTTCTTCTTCTACTTCCATAACCGCTCTTCCACGTGAGATTCTTCTCAGAATTCTCACTGGTCTTCCTGCCAAATCCGCAGTGCGATTCAGATGCACCTCCAAATTCTTCTATTCCTTCATACCCGAGCCAAGATTCGAGTTCAGAATCCTCGTCTCTCTCCCATCCGAATCAAATTTATACTCCGTGAGTTACCGTGAAGACAACCATGGAAACCTCCAAGCCGACATTGCCCAGCGTTTGGATGTACTAGGTTTACTATGTTCCGCCGATGACAACATGTGTCTGCTCAGGCGCGAATTGGTGGACGATAATGCCATCTTCGACCTTAGTACCGGACGGCATATTTGGCTGCCAAACATTATTGGTTGGCCGCCCAGTCGTGTGCCGTCGTCCCTTATCTGGTCCAGTGCGGTCTTGGGGTTTGACTCGGTTTCGGAAAGGTACAAGGTTTTCAAGTCCACCGCGTACTATGATTCGGGTTACCAGCGGGTGTTGAATAAGTTGTGGGTTTTAACCGTGGGAGTGGATAAGTCATGGAGGGAGATAGACTTCGCCATCATTAGATACGCCCGGGTTGCCATTTGCATTAATGGGATTATCTATTTGATAACTCGTCACTCTCACCCGGTCAAGAGTCTATTTGATTCTTCGAGTAAAATAGTTGCAATCGATCTTGCAACGGAGAGTTTTATCAGGTCCATACCATTTCCATCCGAGTGTCGGCCCACACGGCAGCATCAGCTGCCATGGATAAAGTTGAATGGTCGCCTTGCTTTCATTAACATTCTTAACTCACAAAAGGGAAAATCCCTGGCCTCTACCTGGCCGGACAGGATAGATATATGGACCTTGGAGGGGTCAATAGAGTACTCGGTGATTCTACCATTGGAGGAGAGGGAGATGATTGGAGAAGCTACTTTCATGGAGTTTACCACTAATAATATTGGGGAGATTGCCTTCTTGATTGGAAGGAAGAGGATGATGTCTCCTTTGCTTTTAGTTTATTCATTTGGAAGAGAGGTTTGGAGAAGGTTTGAGATACATGGAGTTTGTAATTTTTCATTTCATTCCTCATATAGGAGAAGTATTGTGTACGTGGGGGATGAGATTGCATCTTTTTTCTGAGAGAGATTGCATCTTTTTTGAAATGAAGAATTTTGATTTTATTTATTCCAGGGATGGAGTTAGGCTCTATCTTGATAATTTGAAGTCCAAATTTTATAATTTTTATCTTTTAATTAATGTTATAATAAAATTATATTATTGCATGTTTTGTTGTGTTATTTAATTTGGTATGTTAAATGAAAAATTATGAATTTTACCACTACATACAATAAATCATTATGCACATAATTTTTATTTGTTTATTTATTTCATGTTCATGTAAGTCCGATGAATGCAAAATGAATTATATTATGGAAAATTGGAAATTATGACCAACTTAAGTGCAAGACAACTTTTAAGTGAAAATAATAACCAGATGACAAGCTACCCACCTATATGAAAGGGAGGGTCCTGGGCACGTAATGAAAATGAATCCTTATCGATCTATAAATTTATCTAAATATGTACATGATTAGGGACTATAGTAACCATATACAAAATTTTGATTTTAATTTTGTATAGTACAAAATAAATACTTGACCAAATATATAAAAGTGTAACTGTATTATTATATTATACATTTTAATATCTTTTCATTTTTTCTAAATTTTTATTTAAATTCATAATAATATAATTTATTTCGTGAATCGCTATATATGTTGTAGTAGTAGTGCAGTAGTAGTATTAATGTCTGGTTGGATTAAGAAATAGAAATGCAATAAACATTCAAAATACAAAATTAATTAGAATTCACATTGATATATGTATATATGTTGTTGTATTATCATTGTCTCAATCCTGTTATGAATCTTTACTTGAATGCTAGCCTTTTATGAACAAGCAACCTAATAACAAATAGATTCATAATAGGATTGAGACAATGACTCCATGTTTTACTTGATATCAACTACGTACTATATCATCACTCCTAAGTCTATATAAACATCAAATCCATAAACCCAGAAAGCTGTAATCATTATTCTTGATTGAATTTGCAGAAGATCAAACTTCAAAGACAATGAATAATAACCCTTCAACTTCTTCTTCTTCTACTTCCATAACCTCTCTTCCACGAGAGATTCTTCTCAAAATTCTCACCGGTCTTCATCCCAAATCCGCAGTGCGATTCAGATGCACCTCCAAATTCTTATATTCTCTCATACCGGAGCCAAGATTCGCGTTCAAAATCCTCGTCTCTTTCCCATCCGGAATCCGCCCCATACTAAACCTATACAACGTGAATTGCAGCGAAGACAGCCACGGAAACCTCCAAGCCGACACCGCCCAACGTTTGGACACACAAAATTTAGTATGTCTGGCCGGCTCGAGTTCCGCCGACGGCAAGCTTTGTCTGCTCAGCGACGAATCGGGACACGACGCCGTTTTCGACCTCGGAACCCGACGAAGTATTTCTCTCCCCAAAACTTGTCATCCGGTAACTCGTTACCTCAGCTGCGGTTTCTTGGGTTTTGACTTCCTTTTCACCTGCCGGGACCTCCCCGGCCGGCCAATCTCCTCCGTGGCGGTTTTAGGGTTCGGTTCCGTTTCGGGGAAGTACAAGGTTTTTAAGCCGACAGTGTACTATGATTCCGGGGGGATGTTTAATCGGCTATGGGTTTTGACTCTGGGAGTGGATAATTCATGGCGGGAGATAGAGATGGAGATAGAGATACACACCGTCGGGTACACTGACGCCGTTATCCACGTTAACGGGACCGTCTATTTGGTTCCTCGTATCAAAACGAGTAGAATTGCCGCGATGGATGTGGAGACGGAGAGGCTAACGGCGTTAATAGCGTTTCCGTCGGAGTATCAGCCGGGGCGGCCGTGGATGAGCCTGAATGGGCGGCTGGCTTTTGTTAATGTTCCTAAAAGGGGAGGGGCGGAGTGGGGGATGGAGGTGTGGACGCTGGAGGGGGCGGTGGGGTGGGAGAGGCGCGCGGTGGCGGCACCGCCGGAGGAGGAGCGGGCGGTGATCGGAGAAGCTAGTTCGTTGAGGTTTGCTTCGAATAGTATGGGGGAGATTGTGTTATTGTTGCATGGTAAGGAGATGTGCCCTTTGGTTTTGGTTTATTCGTTTGGGAGAGGGGTTTGGAGAAGGTTTGAGATTAGTGGGGTGCCTAATCACTCACTTTTGCTCTCTTATATGAGAGGTGTTGTGCTTGTGGTGGACGAGATTGCGATGTTTTCGGAATGATATTTGGTTTTATTTGACCCTTCTAAAAGAGGGGTTGAGAATGTCAAACTATTTTTTTTAGAGCAACCTTATCAATGGTTTCTTAAAGGTTTTTTGAACAGAAAAGAAAATTGTATTGGTTTTTTGTTAATGTGGGGTGATTTTTTAAATTTAGATTTAATTTTATAAACATTCTTTTGAGGAAGATATATATTTGTAATTGAGTGAGATAGTGGATATTGGGGCATACAAAAAATTGAGAAAAGAAATCTCAACTGATATGGATGCTCTTACGGGATTTGAAAGTTTATAGTTTTGTATTTCAATTCTAGAGTGAATTTAATTGTGTTGCAAGATAACCACTAACTTTTTTGAAATTAATGTCATATAGATATTATTGTTCTTTTTGCCTGTTTTATTATTATTATTATAATTATTATTATTATTATTGTTATTATTATTATTTTGACGAGAGAAATTATTCATTGAGCAAGTTCTGCTGTAATATATTTGCTTACAACCCCAAGCCCACTCTTTATATTCGCATATAGGCCCATGCTCACTCTTATACCATCATTATTGGGTGGACCGTCGTTGAATCATCGACATAATTGTGTAGATCACAGTCCAAAAGCACATAAGAATATTATTTTAACTCATAAAATATATTAATTTTACTCATAAAATATATTATCTTATCCTAGAAATTTTGATATTCTAACACATAAAGTATTATACATTATTCTAACTTATAAAATACAATATTTTACTCTAAAATGTTCATTATTCTAATACACTTGCAGAACAAGAAATTTTTTTACATCAAAACAACATCGTTTTGGACCGTGATTCACACAGTCGCGTGGACAATAATTTGCTCACTCTTATGTATTAGCCTATAGGCCCTTGTCCATGCCTAGGCCCACTCCTTTGTATTGGGGCAAATTATATTATAGTATAGATCATGATTAGTATTGCAAAGTGAATGATTATTTCTAATGTATTATACCAAATAATGAACCTTAAATACACAACAAATAAACATTGGATGTATTAAAAATTAATATTCAATATATTAAAAATAAATTTTATGTTAATGGACTTTCAGTATATAAAAAATAATAATAATAAATTACTTGTTTTGTATGCATTGGCCTACAGGTCCCCAAATGTGAGTATAGAGATATTATTTTTAGGGTATGTTAGTGTGAGACCCCAAAATACTTTTCTACCAAAATTTCTATTTTATAAAGTTTCAAAATAAAATTATAAAAATATATATTTTATATTCCTACGATTATTTTGCGTAAAGAGTCTGTAATTAAAATGTTACAAACTTTTTATTTTGAATGATTTAAAACAAAATATTTATATAATTATTTATTACTCTGTATTTTTTTTTTGAGGAAATTACTCTGTATTTTGAAAACCCTATTTAAAGGATATATTTATTTATCAAAATCTTGACCCAAAAGTTGAGATGAACCTACCAAGTCATTTTACTCGTATCAAATTATATTCCCTTAGCTCAAATGATTTTAATCTCTAAGTCCGAAAATTTTGCTAAACACCAAGTCTATTACTAGCCAAACTTTAGCCCAAATTGTACATTATAAACACTTTTAAAACCTGATTTGAGACTAGGGGGTGTAAACAAGTCGAGCTTGAGTTTGGGTTGGCTCGAGCTCAAGCTTGTTAAGAATGGTTGTGCTCGAGCTCGAGCTCGAAAAATGATGCTCAAGCTCAAGCTCGAGTTTGAGCTCGAAAAATGATGCTCGGGTTCAATCTTGAGCTTGAATTGGGACGCGATTCTAAGCTCGAGCTTGAGTTTGTGCTCGAATTTGACTTATTTGAATTCATGTTTCAATTAATAATAAATATTGTTATATTCATACATAAATAATAAAAATTTTAAAAAAATCAAAGGTCTAAACTTCAATAATGTTTAAAGGATCAAAACACTCAAAACGAGTTCACAACTCCACATCAATTACAACTTTCTTTCAATTAAGTTCATGAAGCTAAGTGGAGGAGCTGAGGTACGTGGTCGCAGAATGATAAAATTATTTTCTTGATCATATACATACTGGAATGATGAAAGAGCTGAATTGAGCTCAGCTAGAAACACACAACGGGAGCAAAAGGGAAATTGGAAATGCAATACTAAGCCTCAATGCATTTCACACACCTCCTCCACTTCAGACACTTCTTCATGTGTAAGTTTTCCTGAATACAAAAAACATTCATGCACCTCCATTTCCATCATACATGCCCTAGTTTGGGAACAATTTTTAGATGGCTTCTTCTTCCACAATTACTAGCTGCAAATATGATGTTTGTTTTTCTGAATTTTAGAGGAGATGACACACAAACAAACTTTACAAATCATCTTTATGTTACTTTGAAGAGGTGCAGTGTTTACACATTTAAGGATGACGAAGAGCTCCGCGAAGGGGGATACTTTCCCACTGAAATCTTAGATCAGAGGTGATTAAGGGGTCTAAGATTTCTATTTTAATAATCTCGAAAACTTAAGCCTCCCCCAATTGGTGTCTAGATGAGCTCTTGAAGATCTTGAAATGCAAAGAGAAGTTAAACCAAGTGATTCTAGCTTCTCATATTCTACCTACCATGTTGATCCTTCTCAGGTACGCAAACAAAAAGGCGCCTTTGGCGATGCATTCACTCAACATGGAAAATGATTTGGTGCAGATAGAATTGGTGCGTGGAAAGATGCACTCGCTAAGATTACAAACTTTACTTGTGTTATTAGTATTCGTTTATTAGGCAATAAATGTTCTATCTTATAAGAAATTGAAAATGTATGTTGGTTAGGTCTGAGTCAAGAGTATATCAATGAAGTTGTGAAGGTGGTCCAACAAGCTAAGAATTGAAGGAAATTCCTATCATATGTCTGCACACTTAGTTTGGTGGATTGCAAGAACTTCAAAGTGTTTCAAGAATTTTCACATAGCCTAGGGGTATTAAATACAACTAATTGTTTGTTGCCAGGGAAGGTATAGTACAAGGTCATTTTCCAAAATTATGGAAAATCAAATTGAACAAATGTCAGAACGCTCAAAAACTTCAATTTCCTCCTAGACTGAACAACTCTACATATAGTGATTGTCTAATGTCTATTGTCTAAAAAGGTAATGGGTCATCTCCCTATGTTAACAATTCTCAACTTGGAGGATTGTCAAAATCTTGAAGTACTTCAAGAGCATCCACCAAACCTTTGGACACTCAAGATCACACACCAAAACGAATCTTATTATGCTAGGTCGTATAGTAGTACCTCCAA
This sequence comes from Ipomoea trifida, assembly GCA_003576665.1. Taxonomy (NCBI): domain Eukaryota; kingdom Viridiplantae; phylum Streptophyta; class Magnoliopsida; order Solanales; family Convolvulaceae; genus Ipomoea; species Ipomoea trifida. The sequence goes on from CP025650.1 coordinate 11,203,856, forward strand.
TCCATAAAACTTCTTATTAAGCTAGAACAAACGTGCATCATCTCATGTATGTAGACACACCCTCATGGGTAGGGGTGGGCGTAAATCGAATTATTCGAACAAACAATCGAATTATTATTCGAACAAACACCCGAAACCCGAACCGAATTTTATATTTATCTCAAAAGAAAATCTTATCTACCTCAAATTTAAGTACATTTTATAACTACTTTTCTCAACCCATGAACCGAACAAAGGAAAATCTTATCTACCTCAAATTTAAAGACAGTTCGTAACTACTTTATCAACCTACTGAAGCACAAAGAGTCATACCACCCCCGCGAACCGAACAAAGGAAAAACTTTTCTACCTCAAACTTAAGGGCAATTCATGACTACTTTCTCCACTTACTGAAACACAAAGGTTACTTTGGTTAGAACCCATGACCTCCCATTTGGGAAAGCCACTTCGTGTCACTAGACCATAAGGTCATTAATGTATATGTGTGTGTAATTAAGTTCTCGTGATGTTGCCTCTCTCAGGTGCGGTTGTGGGGGTTAAATCTAAGCCATTGATATTGCCTAAATAAAGATCCAAGATTAACACTAATTAGAAAAAGGTGCAGTGGTAACTTGGTCTTTTTATATATAGGTCAAATTTAAGCTGTGTGGTTTTCCTTCTTAAAGTGAGTGACTTTTGTATTGTGTGGCTTGAGGTGTGTCAAGTGTTTTAAAATTTAAGTGCGTCAATCTAACGCTTTAGGTGTATGGTTTTCCTCCTTAAGATGCGTGATTTGTGTGCTTAAGGTGCGTCAATTATTGAAATTGAAGGTGCGTCGCCTAAAGCTTTAGGTGCATGATTTTCCCTCTTAAGGTGCATGATTTGTATGCTTAAGATGCGTCATTTTAAAATTGTAGATGTGTGGTTTGTGTTCTTAAGGTGCTTTGTTTGCGCGATTTTTTTTTTTAAAATTGCATCTAATCGTTGATCTGGACACGTGAACTGCTGTAAATAGTTCTTATTTCTCTCCTGGGCGAGAATTCTCACATGAGCATATATGTATATAAAATGATATGATGTTGCTTTTCGAGTTAAGAATCATCTTTAGTGATGGAACATAGCATTTTCTCTTCTTTAAGTTACTGGTGTGAACAGAAGTTTACCAGGAATCGATACATGCATTCATCTGGACTGGACACCGAATACAACTCACGACAATAAGTATCAAATTAAATTATTCCCTCAAAACCTTTTTCCATTTCTACACATTAATTTATTATCACCCACTCTTACAACCCCAACAACACGATTCCCAAATAAATAACTGCCAATTAATTACCAAAAGATACAAATAGTAATATTCCAAACAACAAATTTACATGTCATATATACATATACATATATTTATATATACAACGGTTGTTGCAGTGAAGAAACGGTTTGGTTTGTGCTTTATTTTCTCGCCGGATTCCAAGACTTGAGGGGGCTCGCCGGAGGGCGATGGAGGGCGGTGATGCTTCAATTCCTAGTCTCCGGACGACATGTGCCACCGTTTTGATATCTTCTTTAGGTATCAATTAGTCCTTATTTATTTACTTAATACTATTTTCTTTTTTAATACAACTGACCCTATTACATTGTAATATTTGTTTATTTATACTTTCCCAACTTGTTTGAAACACAAAGAGTCAATATCGGCATATCGCGATCTCATAACCTCCTATATGAAAGAATTATTACATGCCATTTGAGCACAAAGTGCTTTGATACTTAATACGTAGTACTATTTAAGTTTTCTATCTAGATCTTGCTTACTAGCTTAGACACATGTGTTGATAGTATTCCATTATATATCATCATATAAATTAAGGGTGTGTTTGGTTGGTGGGTTTAGGTATAAGGTATTAGGTATGTGTATCAAAGTGATTTTTATTATTTAGACGCGGCGTGGTTTACAATATAATTTGCCGTGGTTTCTTAATCCATATAAACAAATTCTGTATACTTCACGTTAAACCTATCATCAAAGGCGATAAGTTTTAGTGTTTTACTACAAAAGCAATTATTAAAACCTTTTGAGTAAAAGACCAAACAAATTGTGACTTCAAGTAAAAGACCAAAAAATTCGTGTACGTACTAATTTCCTTATGTTTAGTGTCCTTAAATCGTTTTTTAATGCACTAATTTTTAGGCAAGTATTGTTGCCTAATTCTAATTCTAATATAATTATAACTCTCGATTGATTTGCAGAAGATCAACAAATACCCTTCTTAAAATTCTGGATATCTCAAGAAAAGATCGACATGAATACCTCAACTTCTATAACCTCTGCAACTTCTCCTCCACAAGACATTCTTTACGAAATTTTCAGTAGACTTCCCGTTAAGTCTATAGTACGATTCAAGTGTGTTTCTAAATTCTTTTATTCTCTTACAAATAATTTGTTTTTCGCTGATGTGCACCAAAATCGATCCTTAACCTGTCCCGGGACAAGAATCCTCTTACGTGTTCCATCCAAAACATGTCAACAAATCTTTTACTCTGTAAATTTGAGTGAAGAAAACCATGGAAAGCTCCAAGCCGAGCGTGTCCGGTATATGGACCGGCAATGTTTTCACAACCTGGTTCATTTAAGGTAAGATTTCCCCGTATAATATATGTTACATAGGAAAATTTGTAGTTTTTGTTACTGATTTATTGAGTAATTGCTATTTTCGTCCTTAGTTTTTGTTCAAGCTTGTATTTCATCTTAAACTTTTATCATGAATTAAGGATAAAAAAGAGCAATATTATGAATAAAAATAACAATTACCTAATAACTCAGGACAAAAATAAAAATTATCTATAACTTATGTATGTGATGCAAGTTAACTAAGTTTATTTCAGGTCTACTAACGGCCTGATTTGTCTGGCTAACGACGACGGAGACGCCGTGGTTTGCAACCTTAGTATAAGACAACATGTTTCTCTGCCAAGAACCCATCCTGTCCGTCCATCCATCTCGCAAAACTTCGCCAGCGCGGTCTTGGGTTTCGACTCAATTTCGAAAAAGTACAAGGTTTTCATGTCGGAACTGCGTTGCATCCATGGCCGTGGCAATAAGAAACACTGGGTTTTGACTCTCGGAGAGGATGAATCATGGAGGGAGATTATCTCCTCCGCCGTCCCAAACTACCCTGAAACCACTCTTCACATTGACGGCGTTATCTACTTGATAAACTGGACCGTTAAAAGCGAAATAATTGCGTTTAACGTCGGATCCGAGGAGTTTCGCACGTTACCTTTTCCGTTTGAACTCCGACATCGTATTTTGAGCTCGCCGTGGATTGCGGTGGCCGGTCGGCTAGCCGCCGTTACTGTTAATCATCAATTGAGCAGTTTGGAGATTTGGGGTTTGGTGAAATCATCAATGGAATGGGAGAAATATATGATTCCCATTCCATTGGAAGATAGGGAAATTATCAGAAAAGCTTCTTCTATGGATTTCACAGGAAAGTGTAATGGGGAGATTGTGATGCTGATTCAGGTGGGTGACACTTTCTTGATTTTCGTGTTTGGAACGCAGGTGTGGAGAAAGTTTGAGATATGTGGGATTTATGATGGTTTTATTTGTTTGGAAAGATTACAAAATGCCATGCATATCATTGAGGAGAATGTATTTTTTCCTGACTTTAAGTTTGGTTCGTGAAATATATTGAGAATAGAATGTTATTCTGTAGAATAGATTTATTATATCGTTGTTTAGTTCAAGTTTTACAGAGAAAGTTTGAGATACGTAGAATTTATGATAGTTTTATTTGTTTGGATATGATAGATTACAAAATGCCATGCATGCATATCATTGAGGAGAATGTATTTTTTTTTTTTTTTTTTTACATTTGGTTCGTGAAATACTATATTGAGAATATAATGTTATTCTGTAGAATAGATTGATTTATTATACAGTTGTTCAGTTCAGTTTTTACAGTAAGGAATATCATTTTTTATTATGTTTTGTTTTTTGGTTATTTTATTGTGGGTGAATATGCATGTACATATTTTTATGTGTTTTATTTTGGATGGTTGTACTTTGGTTATTTAAATGATATTGTTTTTATATTTCCTAGTGGGTACTCCAACCAAAGACAATAATACGAATCCTCTTATGATCTCATTGAACCAAACAATAGAATAGCTAGCATTGCATATTCTATTCCTTTCTTCTTTTTTTTTTTTTTTTTTTGAAAGGAATTATATTCCTTTCTTATTCTATTCATATTGAAATTCTATTCTATTATCGCTATTTTTATATTTTTAACCAAATGCCACGTAAATAACTTTCATTTGATGTTAAGATGCTAGTTTAATCTTCTTAATTTGAATCAGGCAGCTATGTGTAGGCGTGTAGCTAGTCTAAATTAATTTACTTCGTTAAATTAAAATACTTTGTCTGTACACACCCTCGAATAATAATTGCAAGTTTCTCTCGTTGTCGCTAGAAGACACAATCAATTAACATCGGACAACCAGCCATTCTTAATCTTTAACATTGTTTGCCAAGCCTTCAAATTGGGCTACAATAGAATTGAAGAAAAACAATACAAAAGCATCCTAAAACATTAAACATTACTTCCTTTATCACATGTGCATATTTTTATTTATTATTCATCATCGAACTAACTCTTTTCGTTTTCTGTTTATTTTCTTTAAATATTTTTCTTATTTTAAAATTTGAGAATCTTTATTTAATAAAACTTTTAATACACGTTTGAAATATGAGTTGATGAAGTTTTATTCGAATCAGGCTTATAAGTTAAGAAAAGTAGAACACTCGTACTAAATAACCTAAATATTATTTCAAAGCGACAAAAACACTTCAATTTTGTCTTAGCGTTTTATTAAGTAGTATTATTGTATTAATGATAATTATAATGAGAGTAGTTATTAAAACTCTATTTAAATACTTTTGTGCGAAGTATTTTATTCTTCTAGTAGTCCGATCTTTGAAACTATAATTCAATATCTCAATCATATACTGATATACTTAGCCGGTTTGGTAACATAATTTATCGGTCAATTTTAGTTTTATTTGATTACTATTAGCTGTTTAACTTGGTTAAACAGTCAATAATAAGTGTTTGATTAATTAGCTTTGTAACAGCTTATTGCTTCAAAATGTTAAAATTCAAAAATGCTGCTGAAAACAGCTTTTCTTTTAATCAACTTTTTGAAAAAATCATTTTGCATATAATTAACTATCAGGTAACAACAATACAAACTTTATCGTTTAATGGCACAAAGTAACTCTCTCATATTAGATGTCTTGGGTTTGAATTTCAGTAGAGTTTGTAACAGAGATACTAGCACTCAAATAATAGATTCACGCCATTTCAGAAATTGGACTTTTGTGTCTATGTTTACGATGCAAATATACACTATATTATTGTATTGCTTTTATCTAGAAACTTCATGAAACAAACAGAAAGAAAAAAAAAATTAAAATCACGTTACGTTGTAGAGAACAACACTGCACGTTATGTTTTACTAGAAAAACTTGGAAAAATGAAAATTCACAATCACGTACAATAGTTAGTGATGGGTCTATTCCATTTGAAATACTAATTTTGGTCCGTAATATAAGTCACAATAGAATTATATTAATGAAGTTAGAAATAATAAAGTAGATCTGTGTGGTATGAGTATTATTAACGTGTGTGAGAATAATACTAAATTCCTAATAGAATTTTTCTAATAAACAAGTATAATAGCAGTACAATTGCCATTTGCCAAGAGTCCGATATTATGATTTCCAGGTTAACATTTAATATTTTAACATTAACTATTAAAATATTAAATAGTTTATAATTATTAGTCTTTAAAAAATTTAAAAGTTTTAAACAATTTTTTAAAAAGTAAAATAAATGCAGGGGCGCTAAGCTCTCGAGCAGTGCCTACCAATTTTTTAAACCATGATCCTCATCCAAAACGATGTTTAAATTATATACATGCACTAATGCACATAACATATTATGTACTTATAAATAAATTAAAGATACACAATTTATTAAATATAGGTACATAATATGTTAACTGCAGATATATAATATTTTAATTGTAGAATGTACATTATTTATCAATTAAAAGTAATAATATGTTAACTGCAAATACTATACATAATTTAAACGTCATTTTAAATAAGAATTTACAATACTACGTGAACTCTAGTTCATAGTATAATAACAATTGAACTAAATGTTAGGCTACATTGCGAGAGTTGCGATGGCTTAAATTATTGTCTATTACCCAGTGACAATGACTCGCGCCTGTGCTTTACGCTTAGGCCGGCCTGCCAGCCATTTGTATTAAATTTTTTTGACATTTTTAATACACTAAAAATACATTTTTAATACTCAAATAATATAATTTTTAATACAAAATATAGTTTTAATATATATACTAAAAGTATATTATTTGTGTATTGAATGTGCATTATTTAATAGTATACAAATAATATACTTTCAGTACTCAAATAATATACTTTCAAATAATTTACTTTATATACACAAATAATGTATTTTTTTTATAAATTTATTATTAACACAGATATGTGGGCCAAATGATTCCCTAGACTATTGGGTGGGCTTGGATTGCCACATTGGGCCTAATTTGCTAACATGGTGTGTTTGGCTGATTGGACTAACCATAAACCAATGCTCCATCCTTTAATGCAAGATTGTCTTATTCTTTTCTTTAATTTCCTTCTTTCTTTAATGTACAATTTTAATGTTATTGAACATAACATGATGTTTTAAAAAATAATAATAATAAAATATTCCCACCATGGAACTGGGTAGTTGAGAATAAAATAAATAACGACTAGGACAAAATATCAACAAAGTACAAGCTTGTAAGAGCATTGTTATCAATGCATATTTGGGAGATATTGGAACAGTGCAATCCTAGGTGGAGGGGAGAGAAATTGGAGAGAGAAGGAATGGGAATCATCTGCTAAATAGGGGGATATTAGAACAGTGCAGAAAAAAATGAGAGACGGCTGCTGTGCGCGTCTAGCGCACAGCATGCGCCCACTCGGGCGCGTGCAGTGCACGCGCCTGCGGCGTGCCTGACAGTCTCTTTTATTATTATTATTTTTTTTTAAATCATTTTTTTTATTTTTTTTTCTTCCCACTCCCCTTTTCTCTTTCCTAATCACACTTACAAAATCTCCTCAATTACCGTGAAATATACCCACTACTAAGGATGCTCTTGAACTATTCGAAAACTCATAGGTAATAGGGATAATGCCTAAGACTTAAGAGTTAAAAGTAGAAGACTTAAGAAATGATGTTGATGGTTAATGTCTAGAGCCCAAACCCATCAATAACAATTGATATACCATGGAGCCTGTTATTATGACATGGATTCGGCCCACCTTGCAAGATGGACCCAGGTCTATGTTCATCATTTTAAAACTCTATGTTCATAATTTTTAAACTCTATATTCATAATTACAGAACTCTATATTCACAATTACAGAACTTTGTGTTCACAATTTCATAAATTTTCACAATTTCAGAACTCTATATTCAATAGTATAATACAAATTTTGAATCTATATAACAAATTGTGAATATACAATTTAAAAATTGTGAATATTGAGTAATATAATTTTGTATATAGAGTTCTAAAATTGTGAACATAGGGTTTTAAAATTGTGAGCATAGATTTGAGTCCACCTTGCCTTGTGAGCTCAGTTTCAATAGTTATGTATCTATAGTTAACACATTGTATACATGTAGTTGACTGTTTCTGTGTTTTTGTACTTGTAAACAAATTGAAGGCACATAACATAGTAATTACTACCGTGTGTTTTTGTACTTGTAAACGAATTGAAGGCACATAACATGGTATTATTATAGACATATAAATTGATAACTGCAGGTACAAAATCTGTTAACAGTAGACACATAAGAAGCCATTTATTTATTTATTTAATTTTGTGATTTTCCTAAATCCTAACTATATTGTTTATATTATATTTTTGTTGGTTCTCTGGTTATACTGCCTCTTTTTACTGCCCTGGATAATTATTCAAGTTTCAACAACCAAAGCTTTAATTTCCATGTTGGTAGACAGCAAAGAAATTACGTTGCTGACTAATTTTACCACAATAATGATTTCAGGTGTAGAAAATTTTACTATTAATTTTTTTGGTTAGTGTAACGTTATCATATTTAGTTATTAATTACTACGTATTAATTTAATCGTATTTATTCTCACGACATTGCTGATGTTATCATATTTCATCATATGCTACAATTTGTATCCAATTGATGTTAATTTCTAAGTCAATCTGTTAATAAAAAAATTTAGCATTCTATTCCGGTTCAAAAGAATAAGTTTTAATGAAATAGTCTATTAAATTGTTAGTTATTAGTTTTTTTTTTTTTTTTTTTTTGAGAATATTGTTAGTTATTACATTGTTTATGAATGTTTTTTCCATCAAAAGATGAAGTTACAGTTATGAAAGTATCATATTGTTGTAAAAGTTAATGTTCAAATGACCAAATGCAATAATATATATGAGTAAACAAGTCATAAAGAAATATTGTCAAATTAAAAGATGATTATAAAATGTGATATTGACACAATAATTGTGATTCAAAACGAAATTTTCATATTTCTTTTTAGGTAACAATAGAAACTCGCAGTCACTACCCGATGGTGTGTATTGCATAAATCAAATCTTATGATCCTAGTCGGCAAAGGACCACAATGAGGTAAATCACCTTAGATTGCCCATAATCTGCTTAAACCAAGAAGACAAATAAGTCGCTCCCGCTAAAATTCAAACTTATAACCTTATAGTTACCAGACCAACTTGGTTGGGTGGCCCCAAATAATTACAAATAGTTGCATCGGGGTAAGTTAGTATACAATTTAACCTTATAGTTTCAAGATCAATCGATAATTTTTTCCCCTTTATAGAAGGGGTATAATGGTCTTTTCCTATTACCAAAACCAATGACCTTAATAATAATAATAATAATAATAATAATAATAATAATAACAATTTTTCTGTTATCTTTTTCAATTATTATATCTCTTATTTATGTTCATTTTTAAATTTTTTATACATTATGTTATAAAAGGTGTATTATATAATTTTTAGTCAAAAATATCCTTACTGTTATAACTTCTGTTATCTTTTTCCATTATTATTACCATACATATTCATACACAATATCTTTTCTTATATTCTTCATGGTAATAATGTAGGTTGAAATTATATATTCGAATAATATAAGAAATAAACTTTATTTAATTTAGATTTTAATTAAATGTTATTATAATTATATTTACAAATTTATCATATCTAAAATTCTTATTTTGATAATATTAATCATACCTAAATTATTATTCAAATTATCAACTATACTTTTAATATAATATGTATTCTACAACTATGAATTTTTAAAAAAAAATTATACTCTTATTTTTTGAGAAAATATTTTAATATAATTAACATGTTAACATTTGAGTATTGTATATAAATAACGCATATAAAGAATGCAAATTTTAAATATTTGTTGTATATAAATTATAAAGATTTAAATTAAATGAACATACACAAAGGGAAGTCGAAGACTAATACACGCTATAATTTAGAAGAGAAGATCATCATGTACCAATTTTTGTTTTAAAAAAAGGAGGGGTAATTTTGTTTCAAGACTATCTTTTTTCTTGCTAAAATCTATGGAATTAAAAACTAGGGGGATGGGGGCATGGGATTCTAATTCCATGAAAATGAAGGAATTGCAATTCCCTCTAACCAAATGAAGAAATTTGTTGCATTCGTGAGAATGGAATTGTAATTCCCTCCAACCAAACGCCTTGTAAAAGTATCATATTGTTCCTCATAAGTATTATATTTTTTCTAAGTAGCAATCAATCAATTTATCGCTAATTAGTATTGTGTTTTTTCTCATAAGTAACTGTTCAAACAATAAATATTATATTTTGGTTTAAAAGTATAACATCTTTCTATTACATTTCTCTTTATAAGTAACAAATACTTTATTCATATATGATGAGTATTATATTTCTAAGATAAGCATTATATTTTTATATTTATCCAATACGTATTACAAATAAAGATATGTAAAACATTTTCAAAGAGTGTCACCCTTGAATTCAATAGTTATTGACCACGGTCCAAAAATGACGTCGTTTCGCACAATTTAATTTTTTCCACGTTACCGCTGCAACATACATTTTTATAACTCATAATGTACATTATTCTAACATATAATGTATATAATCTTATCACAAAAATTTCATTATTCTAACACATAAAAAATTCAGCGACGTCGTTTCGGATCGTAGTCCACACAATAATTTGTCGAGTTCTACTATATGTACTCCCTACTACTTTTACACCATCGCTTTTTCTCCCTGATGTTGCAATTGGTGATTAGTACAGGGTCTTTCCCTCCGTCCGTGTAACGGTCCGGGGTCCACCCATGTTCGCTCCGGGAGGCACGGGAGCTAGCCCAGGAGGAATCGTCACTTATGGGAATTGAACCCGGGTTCGTTCTCCCGAAATTCCTCCCCACAAAGAGAGCTCACTTGCCACTTGAGCTACCCCATTGGATTGTTGATTAGTTATTTTCATCATATAGGTCCCAATGAAAATGTCAACGTCAAAATTGTATGGGAGATTGGGAGGAAATAAAAGTTGGAGTAGAATGGAGTAGTATTTTCCTAATTTGCCCCTTGAATTAAATACTTGCAATCATAGTAGTTTCCCTTTTCTTTGTCGCATTCAAGATTAGAAATTTAGTTGGGCCATCAGTATTGACTAAAAGGGATGATGGACTAGTCAACTTGACACTCGATAAGTCACATCCCATGCACATAGATCAGAACAAACATTTGACTGTAGCACTACGTACCATGAAACGGTTCCATTATTAATGTTGATGGATTTGTATATTCTTTTTTTTTTTTTTTGAGAAATGGATTTGTATATTCATGTTCCAAGAAATGGTTGACATGTTGCCACAATCGAATTATTATTATTGTTTTTTAATTTTCAAAAAAAAAAAATACACCACAATTATTTGAATATGGACTATGAAAGAAATTAATTTTGTGATTTTAGTGAATAAAATATCATAAGTAAATAAATTAATTAATATTGTTTATAATTGAATGGTTCAAATCAAAATTAAATTAATTTGAAAGCACAAATTACCATAGATGTTCCAATATTAGACGGAAATGTTTATTATTCACGAATCAGAATTCTTTTTTTTTTTTTGCAATTATGATGTCATAATATTATGGAAATAGCAACTTTAAGAAAAGTTTGCTACATCATATTTCTTGAAAATTATACTTTAGGGTACCACTTGGAAATACAAGGCACATATATAATAATAATAATAATAATAATAATAATAATAATAATAATAATAATAATAATAATAATAATAATAATAATAATAATAAAGGAAAAGAAGACACTCTATTTATACTATCATCAAATTAAACTTTATCTTAATTATATCTTATAAATATTTAACTCATTTGAATAATCGTTATCACACTATCCTGAAAGAGTGACTTAAGTAAGCAAAACATGATGTTACGAAATATTACTACGAAAATAATATTTCTTAAAAAAAGTAACAAGCACAAGGGTGAAGTATGAATTTGGCGAACAAGAATAAGGCTATAAACACAGGAGGTTAAGAAAGGAGGACGAGCAGAGTTCGAGAGAGAAAAAGAAGATTTTTATTGTGTAAAATATGCTGCTCAACAACAAGTTATATAGGAGTTGTAGGATTAAAAGCAATTAATCATGACATTAATTTGATAATAAAATTAGTCTTGTATCCCCTGACATCAAAATTAAGGCTATAAACACATGCATGAGGTTAAGAAAGGAGGAGGAGCAGAGTTTCGAGAGAGAAAAAGAAGATTTTTGTTGTGTAAAATCTGCTACTCGACAACAAGTTATATAGGAATTGTAGGGTTAATAGCAAATAATCATGACATTAATTTGATAATAAAATTAGTCTCGTAACACCTGACCTCAAAATTCCGTACTCACAAAATTTGCTACCATCATTCAAGTCTAAGCTCATTTTGGGATTTCCACACACATTGCGTGCAAGGGAAAGCCTCTATACTATACAATTCAGTAAGCCTTAGAAAGACTATGATCTTGTATAAATTGTAGTGCAAACTCAATTGCCAAACCAATGTGGGACAAAAACTATTTTAAAGCATTTTCCCTTTTTTTTTTTAAACTCAAATGAGCCTAGTTTGAAAATCAATTTCTCATTCACCCATTATTCGTTTTGAGCATACAATATATCAAACTCTTCGTCTAACTATGAAGAATCCGAATCCACTTTGACCCGACCCAAATCGAAAGTGGACCAACATATATTTGTACCACAAATTAACCACTTATAATGTCATTTTATGTTATATATTTTTCCAAACACATAATTCTTGTACGTACCTAAAGGTTATGAGTTCGACTCTTATAATCAACGCCTTCACATTTTACCTCCTCTGTGTCACCCAAAGTTTCCCACGTCACCCAAAAAATAAAATAATCCTTATCACACTCGACTTAGTCATTGCACGTGCACCTTACCAATGTCTCACACTATCATTCATTGCCTCCTTTGAGTGCAACTTGGATAGAAGTTTTTGGCATACTAAAACAAAATTTGAGTCACTATCAATGAATTTTCTTCCATCTACATGCATATTATTCATGCATGTAGTGGTATTATTTTTTCTTCTCTTAAAACAAAAATTCTAATATCGAACCCATCATGTTCTCCATGCCCATGCAAACTCTTTCGAGTACGTTCCGTGCTTTGATTTTTTAAAATTTATTTTTATGTTTAAATTTAACCAATTTTTTCATTAAACTATTCAAATAAAATAGTATAAAAGTATAAAACTACATACATCCAAGCTAGAAATGCATGTGCAGTGTCGTTTCAAAGTCCAAAATTTAAGAGTATAATATTCCAATTTGAAGGTTAAAAATGTATTATTATCTCAACGTACCTATTTGACAAAAAAAATCATAAATTATTGATTGTATAACATTTGAATTGATGTATTAAAATATGTTTATTAGGTCAAATTTGATGGTTCTGAATGAGTAAAATATATATCAGAGAGGGTGAATAAATTTGCGAACTAATATTATTTAACATATTTATTATATATTACAAAAGTTAATTTCTCAAATCAACAAGACATTTAAGTATTATGTTGAAATCTTAACTTGGTAGTCTTTAAAATATGTTTTAAAGTTAAAACACAACAAGAATCTTAATACCCGTTGCAATTTTAAGGGTTTTTTTTTTTTTGAAATAATACATCACATCATGTTGAGTTTGAGCTTTGGTTGATAAGATTTGTAAATGAGGTTTGTGAAGCACATGATATGGAGCTATATATAAAGAAAATAAAACCACCCATGCCAGTTTTCATTGGTGATTTAATTTTCCTAATCCATTCTTCTCTTTTTTTTTCTTTTTTTTTCTTTTTTTTTTTAAGTCATTCTTTTCCTATTATTTAGGCAAAAATCCACTAAGTACACATTTGATTTAATACAACAAGGAACCAATTCAAAGTATTGATTCAAAGCGGACTCTTAGATTAATTATCATACTATGTAATTTCAATAAATACGATGGGAATAAAGTAGGAATTTAAATTTCATTGTTTGGTAGAAAGTAATAGAATTACTAGAAATGTTTTCAAAAAAAAAAATAGAATTACTAGAAATTTCAATTATATAGCATTAGCTTGATATATATGTGAATTGAAAGAGAATGTGTAAATACCTTCTTTTTTTTGTGTGTGTAATTGCAATTACTTTTTTTTTTTTTTTAAAGAAAAGTAATTGCAATTCCTAAATAAAGATGTATGATTTTAGGGAGGGCAATTTGGTTTTCGTACTCTAAACTTTCTTCCCATGTATTATGGAATTGTAATTCCTAAGGGAGGTGGGATTTGCAATTCTTAATATTTGAGTAATTGTAATTACATAGAATTACAATTCTTAGGGGAGTTAGGATTTGTAATTCCTCAAATTTGAGTAATCGTAATTACATAGAATTGCAATTCCCCCCAATAAAACTCGATCTGTAATTTTTCACTTCTTAGAATTAAAAGGGAAATGAATTGCAATTTCTCTCTAGTTCCTAGCTTCTAGTCTCGAGCCTCTGCCTTTAGAGCAACTCGGAACTGCTGTGGTTTTCTGTCAGAAACCAAAAGAAAAAACAAACAAACAAAAGAAGACATAACAAAAACAAAGAGGGTAGATGCCAACTCAACTTGCCTAGTGGGTGCTACTGGTGCGCGAAACATGCACCAACATTGTTCCTTTTTTTCTTTTCTTTTCTTTTTTCCTTCTAGTGCAACCCACTCTATCAGGAAAAAAGAAAAAAAAAAAAAAGGAAAAAAAAACTCTTCCCACTGTAATATGTCATTAAATAGCCTCATATTTGTGTTCATTTATGCTTGTTTTTTACTCAAATGTTAGGTAAAGGAAGGTGGAAGGTGGAACAATGCATACTTTGATGTATCTTGATTGAGGGAAGGAAGGACCGAGTAATGAGCAAGCAAGCATGAAAAGATGCTAATCTTGAGAAAAAAATGGGGCTTTAAAGCACAAGGAAAACACTCGAGGGCACACAAGGGAATGAAGGAGCAAAACAATAGCATGAATGTTGTCTAGAAGAACTCATGCTGACACTCTTTCACCACAGTTCCCGGGTAGAAGGACTGAAGGAGTACCAATATGTTCTTGACTTCTTGTACATCACCTTTTGCAAAATCATTTATGATGACTGTATTTGGCATTTCTATTTGCGGTTGCTTGTATTTTGTCTTGCTTGAGGGCAAGAAAGGTCTAAGTGTGAGGAGATTAGTTCATTTGAAAGTTGGTTTTTGTGGTGATGATGAAATAAATAAGAGTATCGTCCTCAAGGAATGGCTTAAAAGGTACGGTATTTGAGTAATAAGGGGTGTTAAGCACGGGTTCATATAGTGTTTGAAAGTTAAATTAATCTAAAGATATTGGAGTATTGCATGTTCAAATAATCGGTAATGAGAACAAGTAATTGAAATAAAAGACAATAGATGAAATAGAGATTTGAACCAAACATCCTTGCATAAAATCTCATTTGTGTCTAAAGTTTAAGTTATGTAAGTCTAGATGATGAACTTGGAGAAATGGTTTAAGTGTCAATATCACTCTCGTGATCAATTGGATTATTAACTAATTCTAAGTCGCATTCTCATGGCAACTTAGCTAGATGAGACAATTCAATACACTACAATCACCCCTCTCTCCTCCCTCATATTTCTCACCCCTCCCCCTAAGCTAAAAATCTACAAAAAATCTCATATAAATCATTGTGGTAGATGGTCTTAGGCAATATAATCTTCTACACGTACTGAAACCCAATTCTTCAATCAATCAATCAATAATCAATAATAATATATAATAATAATAATAATAATAATTAATAATAATAATTATTATTATTATTAAAATAATATTCTAAATTCTCCAACACTTAAATAATATTCAGCTGTAAAGTAACTCCGATCCTATTGTAAAATCTATTCAATGTCGTATATAGCACCAAAAAAAAAAAAAAAAAAAAAAAGAGACACTCTTCTTATAGCATCATCAAATTCTAAATCTTCATCCTATATGCTCTGAAAGGGTGACTGAGTAGATCAAACATAATTCTTGTACATAAAAATTATGAGTTCAATTCTTTCCAGCAATCTCTAAATTTTCCTCTTCTGTTTTTGATATGGTAAAACAAAGCTCGAGTCAATATCAATGAATTTTCTTCCATATACATGCACATTATTCATGCATATATGTGGCGTGAATTTTTCTTTTCTTTTAAAAAAAATCTAATATCAGACTCATCTTGGGTCTCCATATCCATGCAAACTCTCTCGAGTAAGTTTCATGCCCTTTTTTTTTAATAATTTATTTTTATATTTTATGACTAGATTATTCGTGTAATTTAACTAATTTTTGTCATTAATCTATTCAAATAAAATAGTATAAAAGTATAAAACTACATACATCCAAGGTAGAAAAGCATGTGCAGTGTCGCTTCGATCAAAGTCCAAAATTTAAGAGTATAATATTCCAATTTGATGGTAATTAAAAATGTATTACTATCTCAGTATGCATATTTGACAAAAAAACATAAATTATTGATTGTATAATATTTGAATTGATGTATTAAAACTACTCCCTCCGTTTATTATTGTTTTGTTTTTTGGTCAAATTTGATGGTTTTGAATGAGTAAAATATCAGAGAGGGTGAATAAATTTACGAAATAATATTTTTTAACATACTTAATTATTATAGATTATAAAAGTTAATTTTTCAACCAGACCTTTAAGTATTATGTTGAAATCTTAATTTGGTAGCCTTTAAAATATTTTTGAGTTAAAACACAACAGGAATCTTAATACTCATTGCACGCAATTTTAAGTTTTGAATTTATATATAAGATTTGTAAATGAGGTTTGAAAAACACATGATGTAGAGCAATATATAAAGCAAATTCAGCCCGCATGAGCAACTCAGTTGGTAGCAGGGGTGAAATTTGGGAACAATGACTCGGGATCGAGTCTTACCAGCAATAGTGTGTGAGCAACCTCCACTTAAGTGAGGGGGCTCTTTGTGCGCGGCAAGCAAAGGTCTAGTCTTTGTCTGTGTCAAATTCAATAATGTAAAAGAGAAAGAGAAAAACCTTCTCGGCAGTTTGGTGGGTGGTTTAATTTTCATAATCCACTCTTATATTAATAATTACTAGTTAGAACACACGCTTTGCGCAAATAATCAATGTCGAATGTGAAACTAAATCAAATAAGTAAAGGATAATATAATCAATATAAGTTAAAATAAATGTTGTTTAATATAATCAGCACCACAATACATAGATTTTTAACTTGTTCAAAGAAACAATTTGGGTGGTTATTATACTATTTTCTAGATTATTATTAAAAAATTACTAGTAAGTAAATAAATAAGTTTAAATTGAATATCTGATATTAAGAATTAAATATTAAGAAATTATGCATTAAGTATTTGAAAGTACCATACTTGTCTATCAAAGAAATGAAATTTCAAAATTAAATCATATATTAAACATAGTAGTAAAAAAAAATGACTTTTTAACAAATGGTGAGTATCATGTGAAACTGTCTCACAGGAGATGTGTCGGGTTTCGATAAAAGTGTAATACATTTGATGGAAAATGTAATACTAATTAGTAATTAGAGATAAATTGATTGTTACTTATCACACAACAGTCTTAGTGATCATTTAAGACGACACTCTAAAATACAAAATTAAACTTACACGGGATTCTTCATTTAAGACGACACTCCAAAATACAAAACTAAACTTATACAGTTACACGTCACCCACATTCATAACCATTCAATCTATACACTAACTTGTGACTCTTCATAGCTTAAAACTATTCAACAAATTTGTACAATCATAATGGTCTTTAGGCGACTTTAACATCGTCACAATCAATGCAAGTGGTTGCCTGCTTTGAATCGCTGCTTCGAAGCAAGCAGATTTTAATTTTGGCACACTAAAAACCAAGCTCCAGTCATTATCATCAGAGAATTTTCTTTAATTCATTGGGGTACAGTGCATTATTGTTCATAATGGAAGACATTTATTATACAGATCGCGATATATATACATATATATTGTTTAAATCTATGTAATTGTAATAATAGAAGACGAAATTAATAAATGTTGTACGAGATAATTGTCGAGGCTACGTACGTACTGCTACTGCACTTTCCTTGTCATTTCCCATGCCCATGAAGGGAACACTTTTATTGACCTGATTCAATAATTTGGACTCTTTTGTATTATGTTCCATACTTTTCTATTCCAGTCTTTTACACGTTAGATGAAATACTATCAGCCAAACAGGATTCTAACTTTTTTTTTTTTTTTTTTTTGAAAGGAACTGGGTTCTAACTTCTAACTCTCACTTCTCCATAAAAAGATAAAATCTCTATTCCAAAAAGTCCTTACACTCCTCTTTGACAGGATTATAAAGGAGTAAATCACGGTGTTCAAGAAATATATATTCTCTTTGTCTCATTTTATATGTCATGTTTATTATTCATTTGTTAAATCAACCCTTTTTCTTTGTTTATTTTCTTTAGTATTGTTTAATTTATTTTTTTTAATTTTTTTTTTTTGTGTTTAATAGTACTTTTAATGTAGTACTTAAATATATAAATTTTATATACTAATACTGAACTTAATATTATAAAAAATTGAATTAAAAATAACTCCAGTCAAGTATCGTTAACTGAACCAGACATATAAAATAGGATGAACGAAGTATATATTCTTTCAAATTATCATTAATGTATACATATATTCTTTTGTCATTTAAAAAATCAGGAGTATTTCAAAAAAAAAATTATATGTTTCCTTAACAACTAATTTTACTAAACACTTCTAGTTTCAATTATTTAAAATTTTAATTTGGATATTGTCTAGCAACCTAAAGGTCTAATTTTTTCCAATGACCATTATGGATGGTCAGTATGTAATATCTAAGGACATTTTTTCATATATCTAAAGTGGGTAGAAACTCAATTTTTCTTTATCACAATTATAGTGATGCGTCTCACATTAACTACGGATAAGAATATGTGCTAATTAATAATTTAATATATAAGACTTAGAATCAAAACTACAATTATGAGCTAGCTAGCTTGTGTTAGAGCTAAGACCTAAATTCATATTAATCGGCATTAGAGCAAAGAGCAAGTTAAATTATATATATCAACAAATGGAAATGTTTGCATGTCACAATTTCACTTTTGCATTTATTCAAACTAATAATTTTCAAAAAAAAAATAAAAAATTTCAACACTTCATATAGTCCCAATTCAAGTAATTTAAAACGTCAATTTTCTACCGTTAGGTAATTCAAAAAGATGGTCTAATTTTTCTTTCTGAATTGAGATGTCCTGTCACTGTTACTTCACTTTCTCCATCTCCAATATTATAGAACTACAACTACACCTAGCTACTAGCTAGCTAGGATGTTTTTATTTTTTTATTTTTTAAGAAAACAAAAAATCCATTGATCTACTCCGTATAATATACGGATATGCTATATAGTGTATACAATAATATAAGGATATGCTATATAGTCCATCATGTAATCTTACCGTCACATCATAGCGGTAATTATTACATAATTGTAAGAAAATAAAAGTGTACATTTATTACTAGTTAAATTATAATTTTTATATAATGGTAAGTGTTAGAGAGACCTATTAATAGGTCTTAAGAGACATATTATTAGGTGAAAGTTTGAAGGATCAAATTCAGCATTCTTTCATAAAAGTATTGGTTGTTAAACAAGTATGAGGAAATAAATTTACGACTTCACCAATAAGCTTAATTATTTTATTGAATAAGTTGATTATTGTTAATTTAAAAACTCAAATATGCATGTGACCTTCTTCTTTGCACCTCCACTATTCATAAAATAGTTATAAAAATTAAGAATTACAAAGTTGAATGTGAAGTTCCGTGATAGGAATGCCATCACGAATTTATTCACCAAACCCATCACTTTTTCCCTTGTTTACATTTTTCCATTGTTTAAAAATTAACCTACCCGAAAAACACTGACCAAGTCGATAGAACATAATTTTTGTCCTACATAAAAATTCAATTCTTATTAAAATTACTTTAGGCTCTGCTTGGTAACATAGACACATAGTTAGCTTATCATCCAATTTTAGCTTATTTGACCACTATTAGCTGTTTGACTTGGTTAAACCATCAATATGAGTGTTTGATTATTTAGCTTTTTATAACCGCTTATTGCTTCAAAATATTAAAATTCAATGCAACTTTTTTGATCAATTTTTTGAAAAAGTCATTTTGCATGTAATCAACTATCAATTAATTACCAAACACTTTTATGTAATCAACTAATGCTGTCAACTAGTCAAACCCTCTAACCCACTCAACTAACAACTATTTGCCAAACACCCCTAGTCAAACTTGCCACACAAAATCATCCTATTACGATTTAATTCTGGTGTGTGATCTGTGAATTGCTGGAATAGTGGCTACAAGTTTTTCTTGACTACTCAAATTAAAAAAAAAAATGACAATAACGTGAACAAAATAGTCAAAAAGCACGAGTGGGTGCCTCGCTTTATTAAAAGTCATCACAGCCCCCATGGTGGAGGAAAATGACGATTGCCCATGTTGTACAGCGGCAGACATAGTTCGCGTACATTAAATTACTCGAAAATAACATTATTTAATATATTTTGTTTTTTATATTATCCACTATGTATACACACAAGTTTTTGAAAAAACGTGGTCCAGAAAAAAGAATATAATTTTCCATCCTTTGATGACGTCAACTTCCAGGTGCTTTCTGGTCTACTACCTTCTATATACACACACACACATATATATATACACCATGAGATAAACCATTGAGAATCACAAACCTTAAAGAGAAAGAAGAAATGAGACCAGCTTCCCAAGCTCTATCCTTCTTCTTCCTCTTAATCATCTGCACTTTAATCTGCAAAAAAACCATAAAGATGTTTCCGGGTTCGACGTTCCTAAACTACGTCGTTTTCGTGGCGACGCAGTTGAAATGGGCGTGGGATTTTCTCCTCTTGCAGTCTTTCTGCCAGGCGCGGCCGGGGGCGGCGTTGTTCAAGTTCGACGTGGCGGCGGTTTCCGGCGGTGATGGGCCGGAGCTCGGCGTGCGGCGGTTCGAGGACGGCGCCGGGGAAGTTGAGTGCGCGGTTTGTTTGTGCAAGATTGAGGAAGGGGAAGAGGTTAGGGATTTGAGGTGCGAGCACGTGTTTCATAAGGTTTGTTTGGATAGGTGGCTCGGGACGGGGCGGAGCACGTGCCCGCTTTGTAGGAATCACGTGAAGCCGCCGCGGGCGGCGGCGCTGGACGAGCTCCACCGCCACCAGGAAGTTATTGTGTTCGACGTGTTCGGTGGGCGGCGCCGGGATCGGTGCACGTGGTGGCTCAGGTGAATGGATTGATCGAATAACGTACGATATGCTCGCCGCCGAGCGCCGGCCGGCCGGGCGAGTTCTGTACATTTTAGTATGTATATTGTCATATGCTTACCCAATGTGCCACGGTTTAGGGGTACGATGATGATTGATGATGACGAAATCTCTTTCTTCTTTTGCTAAAATATGTACTTTGGATTCAACAAAAAACAAAGAAGTTTCTTTTAATCTTTTATGATGGCATTCGATTATGAATATACAATATCTGATCTCCTTAGAGCCCTACGTGGGTGGGTGTGTATGATTTTGGTAATGGAAGGTTACGAGTTTAACTCTAGTTAATATTCTTTTGATCGAATTTGAATTCATGATACTGAAATTTATCTAGGGCATGTATTCGTCGGTTGTCACTTAAAAAAGATCTCACAACAACAACCCGTTATTTATGTATAATTAGTTATGTGATTATAAATTAAATAAATTAAATGTACATTTAACTAAATACACATCATATGTTAACTGCAAGCATATAATAATATGGAATTGACATATTATGTGCTTGCAATATGTGCATGTAGTAATTAATAAATTATGTGCTTGACTTTATTTACAAGCACATAATTTATTAACTGAAGACACATAATGGCCATGTTTTGTGAATGGATGTTAGCTGATTGAGTTAGAAGGTATAATTAATTGATAATATTAACTGATTGTAGAAAAATGTTTGGTAAATTAGCTGATAGTTGTTTGGTATAATTTATTTTCTCAAAAGGCTAATTGAAAAGGTTGTTGGGTAGCCTTTTGAAATTTAGTATTTTGGAGTTACAAAAATCTTATTAACCAATCACTTATATTAATTTTTTAACCAAGTCAAATAACTAATAATGGTCAAATAGGCCAAAATTAGCTTATAGACTAATTATTTACCAAACAGAGCCAATATATTAACTTCTTCTACATAACTTTTGAACTAGAGTCAACAATGTAAGGCGGACCATGTTCCATGGTATAACAATGGTCCATTGTGATCCTTGGTCCATATTTTATATATATAAAGTTAACATATTATGTAATTTCAATTAATAGATTATTTATATTCAGTTATTTACATAATTTGTAAAATGAAAGTATACAATATATTAACGGTAGTATGTACATAATTTAGATCAGAATTGACTACAAACATGATTAACCCTGGAGCATGATATAATTTGCGTATAGATAAATGGGTTATGAAAATAATTAAAGATGGGCATAAATGAGAGTAGTTATATTTACTAGTGCACCTTACCCACCGTCAAGTGATGCTCATTGGAAATACTCACAAATTAAAACAAAATTACAAACTAATCAAATTAAACGCAATTTAAAGATTATATAATTAGTATAATATTAAAGCGGGACAACTTAATAAAATTGATCAAATAATTAACTTCATAATTATAAGATTTTAAATTTAATTTTACGTAAAAATTGTATATTGATGATGTTATTGTAAAAATGTTTTTGAAGCTGAATAGTGAAATCAAATCGCTATAGGCAGTAGAAACATCCTTGGACAACAAACCCACACGTGTAAAGCAAATAGAATTCGTTTTAACTTAATATTAATAAATTAATAATAATAATAATAATAATGGAAATCATAGACTTATTAAAGGATGCAAAACAAAACCACTTATGAGGTAGTGCACTTTCCTATTAAATTACACTTATTCGCTTCTATTTCGGCGGCTTCTAAAATCTAAGCTAGCTGATTTTTCTATTCGAGTCGTCTAGAAGTTATTAGAATGGAAAAGTATAACGCATCAATGACAAAAGCAGGGTTCTAGGTTTCTTCCCTTTTCTTCTACATGTGGGAGCTGGATGAATGGAAATATTTGCTTCATCTAACTAAAAATCTAAAATAATAATTAGATTCCACATTTATGTTTATATATTATATTCTCAACACGTCCTTTCACGTATGCTGTCGATTACTTTTTGATAGGCTCCAAGCAACACGCGAACTATAATTATCTCTCTTTAGTGGGTGACGTAGAGATTCGAACTCATAACATTTGACATGAAGTTAGTTCTGATACCAAATTAAAGCATGTGCTTTATCGCAACAATTATTATACCATGGATCAAGGCTCATATTCCATTGTGAATCCTGATACAAAAATAGTGTACCTTCAGTTAACACATTCTATAACAATTTCTGTTAGTACGTAAATAAATTAAAGTACTATAATTATATTCATTTGATTATAATTATATTAGTTTAATTCATTTAAGTACTTGATTAATTTATTGTTGGCATATGTTGGTTCAATCTTTATTTTATTGAATATAATATATGGGAAAGATACAGAGCTACTACATTTGTGGAGCGCCTGCTTATATATTGATTAAAGGTTCCTGAAGTTACTCAACAAAGTGTGGTGGAAAAAATTCCTCATCAATTAACAAGCTAAGGTGGCTAACATGAAGATCATGGGAAAATAATGGGTGATTAACTCCTAAATTTGTGGTGCTTACATGGGATTAACTCTCTATTTACGTGGGATTAGTTTCACTATTTATATAGGCACATCCTATGAGAACTACTCCCCATGCCAAAACTAGAAACTAATAAGAGCTATGAATTTGAAAAGATCTAATACATCTAAAGCAATTAGAATTAGGAAAAAAAAAAGATTGTATTTTTTATAAATGACTTGAACTTTAAAGTACAACTAAGCAAACTTATAGATGAGTGCATTTATCGAAAAACAGAGTGACATTTGTTGGTGGCTAATAAGTTTCAATTTAATCACAAGTATTTTAATTTCTTTATATTTGCGTAACAATAACGCCACGTACTAGATTCGACTTTTCAAGCCTCCATCCAACAATATTGGATAACATCAGACCTTTAATTTGCTTAAATTGAAATACAACTATATCATCTTATCCACACTCCATCACTTCAAATTTTATTTTATTCAATTAAAGTTGCTTTTGCTTAACTAAAATTAGAATATTTTGGTTTCTATTTTAAGCAAATGGGTTAAATTGAAATACAACCATACCATCTTATCCAATATCCACACTCCATCACTTCAAATTTTATTTTATTCAATTAAAGTTGCTTGAATTGAGCTTAACTAAAATTAGAATATTTTGATTTCTATTTTAAGCAAATGGGTGATTGACCTACCAAACATGGTCCTCTGCAATCATGCTAATATAGATTATAAAAATGAAAATTATTAAATGATAGTAGTTTGTTTAAAGTTATATAACTCTTTGAATTTTCTTTTTGAGTACTAGTCAGCATGGGCTCCACTGAGGTTCAAACCCACCCTTTCTATATAGGAGGCAACCGGGTGCCACTAGACCACAAAGTGATTGACGCTTGTGTATATACGCAATAGTCAATTAATTTCAGTGCTAAGTTGATAATATGCGATATATTAAAGTTCTTAGAATATTTAAAAAGAAATATGCAAATTTATATTTAAATAAATTTTTTATTAAAGTAATATATTTACTCATTATTAAAGGAATAGTATATAATTAACAATTAATTATAATTAATTTATTATTTATAAAAATAAATATTTGATATTGATATGGCTATCATTTATGTGATGAATATAAATAGCGCCCCTAATTCAAACTCGATCCAATCAAGTAGTTAAAATTTTTATCAATGGAGCGATGAATTGCTCAAATTGCTCCAATTGCCGTTCAACCAAATAAAGTTACAAAAGTGAGTGTAAATATTATATTTAATGAATAAACATATATTGTACATACACATTTAAATAGTACATATAACATGCATATACAACAATAATAATACACAAGCTTGATATGATGATGATGATTATGAGTCAGATATGGAGATTAGCAAATCTGGTCACGCATGCTTTAGTTAAACCAGACTCAATTGCTCAACAGACATGATCAAATATGGATGTGCACAATAAATCTGTTCACTTTGAACATAATCTCCCTATTGTCACTACCAAGATAGCAGATTTAACTAATACCGAATAATTATATTTAGTTGTTGGGTACGATAGTCTTTGCAAAGCACATGTCCATGACTAGTTTTAAATAATAATAATAAAAAAAAAAACTTGAGGTTTATGAATTGTTGCATGGAACCAAAAAGCCTGTGGGTATAGTAAATTAAAGTTGCCATTCAAGACTCATACCCTAAACGAGAATAAAATATATGTATTGGGGGAAGAGATTAAAATATGTACGCCAAGAAAATGAGAAATCATGTGATTAAGGAATGCAAGAAACGTTTAAAACTGTGATTAGAGATTAATTAACTAATTTAATTAATTAAAGTCAATTAAGCACTCTCCATCTTCTTGCATGCATGCGCCATGCAAGCCTACCTTTGCCACATGTCTTTTTCTGTTTTTGACATTATCACCATAAACTATCTGCTGTCGTTTAATTTTGTTACCCAACCTTATTGTTTACTATATATCATCGTACCGTAATTCAACGTAATATTTTGGTTTTTCCAATTTCTTTAATTAATTAGTAGCAATTATGCTGGCTATATGGTCATTGATTGGGTTGGTCAAAATAGAAAATTATAAGAAAAAAACATTGAAAATGTTAGTAATTGTCAGGATGCAGTGAACTCAAGGATTTTGTATCTTCCCAGAAGATGCTTAGGAGGCCGACCAGTCGACCAGGCCAAGTTGAACCATATGTGTTAGGCGTGGAATGTCATGCGCCGAGAATTCAACGATATGTTTTATTTTAATTGATGACTGTATTCTGAATCATATGAACAAATGTTGACTTTTCTTGGTTGAGAAAATAGCTATGAACAGATACTAATTGTAACAGGGTCAGTAGTATTCAAAAATTGAAATTATTCTCAATCTTTTCTAGTACACACTTTCATTAAAAATAGGGATCTTATTTATTTAAAGAGGTTAGAAGTATAATCTCAAAAGATATTTGAAAGATATAAAAGATTTTTATAATTGTGTTAATTAAGCCCAGATCTATTTGGACTTCAAGTTATTGTATTCTATGACAAAAATTAAAATGTAATAAAATAATTTTGTCCAAATATAATGAATAAAAATTCAAAAAAAAAAGTAATTTAAAAGTGACATTTTGTGTGCATATTTAAATACAAAATTATTTACCAACATTTATATGTCAATTCCTTCTAAAATTGTATTTTCAGTTAAAAATTTGGGCACTGCGCCGTTGCCCTGGCTAGGGCCCGTCATGTTTTCCAGTCCAAAGAATTAATGCTCCCACTGCACCATCGAGGCTCGATCTTGTGACCATACATTTAGAATAGTAATAGATGTATTATCAACCATTGAGTCTATTCCTATCGTTGTGAAATTATTATAATTCAGATTTAGCTTGATTTTCGTCTGTGTTCTGGGAAAGGTCTAGCTCAGCAGAGTTCTTTAACATGGTACCTTGCGTACAAGAGTTTACCTTTTAATCTTGTAGTTGCATCAGGTGCACACTTACAAACTGCTCAAATTAAAGATGTTAGGTTATAATTATTGAGACCGATGTCACTTTACACATGCAATCATTCGGTGATCTCGGGTTTAGGGTTTAGGCCACTTAATGTTGGAAAAATAGCACTAAAATGGCATTTTAAGTGGCCATTTTGTGGTATAAATATATGTAGGGTCCACATCCGATTTGGGTCGGGTTAAAGTGGATTCGGATTCTTCGTAGTGAGACGAAGAGATCGATATATTATACGCTCAAAATGGATAATGGGTGAATGAGAAATTGGCTCTCAAAGTAGACCAATTTGAGATGGAATTTTAAGTGAGGAAAAGCTTATTAGCTTTGTCCCACATTGGTTGGGAATGAAGATTTGCCCCACTATAAATACAAGAGTCTTTTAAGACTAATTAACTTGTATAGCATAGATGCTCTCTCTCGCGCGCAGGGGGGGGGGGTGCAAATCAAATCCCAAAATGAGTTCGAAAAGGCTTGAACTTGTGTGCACCTGCGGACACGAATGTCTCGATGGTTCACGCGGAAGTCTCGCTGCCGGCATGATGTCTCGATGGTTCACACTCTGAACCATGCGACTGCGATTCCGGTAACTTCTCGAACGCGACGTTGTGTCCGTTCAAAAATGACTCTTGATATTACGGAATTAATTCCAATCTTTATTCTCAGAGTTATTTCATGAATAATGGGAAGTGGGTATAAATGTTGGTTAGTGGCAGAATTAAATTTCTGCTAGTGGGAGGAGGTTACTAAGGGATGATCAATGCCATAATTAATGCTATGATCCATTCTCCTCTACTATATATTCGTTGTGAGCAGCAGGTTTGAAAAAACACGAACAACACCAAGAACACACGGCAAACACTGTTTCCTCCTCAAAACTCTGCTCACATTTCCTTCTAGCCACCTGCGTTGAACCCACGTTCCTAGTTCGCCGGATCCAAGTTCGTGTGCTCGAACGATTGGATCGTAGTACGTTTTATCCTGGGAAACCTAGACCGCAACGCTCCAGCACCCCGGGAGGCGGTAAATAAGGTTTTAAGGAGAGTGGCAACACGACTCGTGCTTCCAACTACCCGAGTTCGTCCGGATTTCATCCTCAACCGTAGTTCAGGTTTTCAACCTTTTGTAGGTTGTTTTAATTTCCTGTAATATTATCCTTCGTGGATATTTTCTGTTGTATTTCCATTATTTTCTTGTATTTTCGAGATCAACCTCTGTAACACTTAACACATGCAATCATTTGGTGATAGATGTCATTGTATACAATATACATACATACATACATACATATATATATATATATATATATATATATATATATATATATATATATATATATATAAAATTGTAATTGATTTGCAATATATTAATTGATTTCTTCACGTGAATTGTAATTATAGCGTACTATATTGCGTGTACTTGTTGGTAAGAATAAGAAAAAGTAGGTGTAATTGTAGGTCAACTGAGACACATTTCAATATTTCATGATTTACCTCTTCATCAATTTTCTAACAAAATAAAACTGTGAGAGTCCTTAAATTTGGAATTTCAAAGAAAAAATAGCTTTCTAAATATCTAATAAGCTATATAAGATATTATGTTTAATTTAATGCTTATTCTCCAAAGAATATAAACATAAAGACAAAAGTAGAGCCGTAGAGGAGCCAAATCTTCTCAACAAAATCATTCACGATCTATGGTGTCCTGTCCCAGTCAAGATTGCACATCAAGCCTCCATTTTGATTAGCACATTAGATTAAAAAATTAATAAATAAATAAATCCATAGTGTGAATAATAAGGCGCGAGTCTCTTCTCCATAATTTAAGATTTTCATTCGAGTTATAAGATTGCAGTTACTTTTTGATTGTAGTTATCTTTATATATATATAAAAATCTTTTACTAAAATTCTTCTTCAAATGGTGAATATATATGAATAATTTTGTTGTCGAAGATATTCTTCTTCAAATGGTGAATATATATGAATAATTTTGTTGTCGAAGATATTTAACTTAATGTAATAAAAATAATATATTTAATTATATTTAATACTATCATAATACTTTCAATATATATACACACACATTATGTAATAATAATAATAATAATAATAATAATAATAATAATAATATATTCCACATTGAATGGCTAAATATAAAGTGTTTAGGTAAGTAGAGTAATTGATAAATATTGGGTCAAAAAGGGGGCCTAGCAAGCATGGACCACTGTCCCACTCCCACCACACGTGCAGTGGGTTTCTATTTCTTTCCACCATTCATTATTTTATGGGGAAAAAGTGCATTTAATTCTATTAAGCATAAAGAATTTCTTTTTAATTTTTTTTAAATTTTATTATTCAAACTTATTATTAAGTAGAGATAATCTTTTGCATGTTTTTAGGTTGTTATTGTCATGTCATGTTTTATTAAATCATTATTAATGTAACCTAAGCTATGCTTAATTAAATACATTTACAATTAAGTTATTATGGCTAAATACTTTTTATAAATAATATATTATCATATTATAATTAAATAAATATTATTTTGATTTTCTGAACACAATAGATATTCACATCATTCACCTAACTACATCATATCATCACATCATCTACCATGCCATCTATCATGCCATATCAATATTATTAATATCACTTCATCATCACCATCATATACACTATGGGCATGTTTAAGTAACAACATGTCTTTCTATATATATATATATATATATATATATGAAATAATTATAAAGTACAAATTATTTTAATAAA
>CP025650.1:11233260-11293714 GCA_003576665.1 Ipomoea trifida
TATTATATGACAAAAATTAAAATGTAATAAAATAATTTTGTCCAAATATAATGAATAAAAATTCAAAAAAAAAAAGTAATTTAAAAGTGACATTTTGTGTGCATATTTAAATACAAAATTATTTACCAACATTTATATGTCAATTCCTTCTAAAATTGTGTTTTTCAGTTAAAAATTTGGGCACTGCGCCGTTGCCCTGGCTAGGGCCGGTCATGTTTTCCAGTCCAAAGAATTAATGCTTCCACCATCGAGGCTCGATCTTGTGACCATACATTTAGAATAGTAATAGATGTATTACCAACCATTGAGTCTATTCCTATCGTTGTGAAATTATTATAATTCAGATTTAGCTTGATTTTCGTCTGTGTTCTGGGAAAGGTCTAGCTCAGCAGAGTTCTTTAACATGGTACCTTGCGTACAAGAGTTTACCTTTTAATCTTGTAGTTGCATCAGGTGCACACTTACAAACTGCTCAAATTAAAGATGTTAGGTTATAATTATTGAGACCGATGTCACTTTACACATGCAATCATTCGGTGATCTCGGGTTTAGGGTTTAGGCCACTTAACACATGCAATCATTTGGTGATAGATGTCATTGTATACAATATACATACATACATATATATATATATATATATATATATATATATATATATATATATATATATATATATATAAAATTGTAATTGATTTGCAATATATTAATTGATTTCTTCACGTGAATTGTAATTATAGCATACTATATTGCGTGTACTTGTTGGTAAGAATAAGAAAAAGTAGGTGTAATTGTAGGTCAATTGAGACACATTTCAATATTTCATGATTTACCTCTGATCTCCATCAATTTTCTGACAAAATAAAACTGTGAGAGTCCTTAAGTTTGGGATTTAAAGGAAAAATAGCTTTCTAAATATCTAATAAGCTATATAAGATATTATGTTTAATTTAATGCTTATTCTCCAAAGAATATAAACATAAAGACAAAAGTAGAGCCGTAGAGGAGCCATTAGCCAAATCTTCTCAACAAAATCATTCACGATCTATGGTGTCCTGTCCCAGTCAAGATTGCACATCAAGCCTCCATTTTGATTAGCACATTAGATTAAAAAATTAATAAATAAATAAATCCATAGTGTGAATAATAAGGCGCGAGTCTCTTCTCCATAATTTAAGATTTTCATTCGAGTTATAAGATTGCAGTTACTTTTTGATTGTAGTTATCTTTATATATATATAAAAAAATCTTTTACTAAAATTCTTCTTCAAATGGTGAATATATATGAATAATTTTGTTGTCGAAGATATTCTTCTTCAAATGGTGAATATATATGAATAATTTTGTTGTCGAAGATATTTAACTTAATGTAATAAAAATAATATATTTAATTATATTTAATACTATCATAATACTTTCAATATATATACACACACATTATGTAATAATAATAATAATAATAATAATAATAATAATAATAATATATTCCACATTGAATGGCTAAATATAAAGTGTTTAGGTAAGTAGAGTAATTGATAAATATTGGGTCAAAAAAGGGGGCCTAGCAAGCATGGACCCACTGTCCCACTCCCACCACACGTGCAGTGGGTTTCTATTTCTTTCCACCATTCATTATTTTATGGGGAAAAAGTGCATTTAATTCTATTAAGCATAAAGAATTTCTTTTTAATTTTTTTTAAATTTTATTATTCAAACTTATTATTAAGTAGAGATAATCTTTTGCATGTTTTTAGGTTGTTATTGTCATGTCATGTAGTTTATTAAATCATTATTAATGTAACCCTAAGCTATGCTTAATTAAATACATTTACAATTAAGTTATTATGGCTAAATACTTTTTATAAATAATATATTATCATATTATAATTAAATAAATATTATTTTGATTTTCTGAACACAATAGATATTCACATCATTCACCTAACTACATCATATCATCACATCATCTACCATGCCATCTATCATGCCATATCAATATTATTAATATCACTTCATCATCACCATCATATACACTATGGGCATGTTTAAGTAACAACATGTCTTTCTATATATATATATATATATATATATATGAAATAATTATAAAGTACAAATTATTTTAATTTTCGTATTTTAGTTATTGCATAATACACTTCTAAGTTTACTACAACAAAAAATCAAGGGTATTTCATTACGTATTTTTAAGCTTTATTTAATTTTGATAGTTTTATTGGGACCGGGTCCAACATAAACCGGGGTATAGAATAGTGAAGCAATCATTATTGCATGGATCATGGTCCACACAGCTGTGTGGACCAAAAATAAAAAGTATATTATTTTTATACTGAAGGTACATTATTTTTGTACTGTAGGTACATTATTTGATAGTAGCTGTGTGGACCATGGTCCATGCAATAATTTGCCGAAACAGGGGTAGGAAGAAATTAACTTTATTACCAAGGGCGCTAGGCCTAAAATATAGTACGTACAAATCCAAAGATATTGGCTCAAAATGGCGGCCTAAAGAATACACAATAGTTTCTGTATATTCGTAATAAATTAGTTTTTTCTTTCATTTACATTAGGTTTCTTATCTTATGCTAGACTAATCCTAAGTCCAAAGAACCTCTGTTATAAGGCACTGGAAGAGATAAAACGTGTTTTAAAAGAATAGTTTTGTGATATAATTAGACTTGTGTGTTATTTTTTTTAAAGGCATAGTGATTTGATTTTAGTAAAAAATAATTATTACTACGTATCTTTATTATTATTATTATTATTATTATTATTATTATTATTATTATTATTATTATTATTATTATTATTATTATTATTATTATTTTTGCATGAAATGATGAGGAATTTTGCTAATAAAAAATTTTAAGGCACAAGGTGTCAAAACGATAATGAGTATGAAGAAAATTGGTCGTGGACCGATCTACAGCAACATTAAGAAGGAAAAGACGATATTACCCACGTTAAAACGAGAATTTTTTTTTTGACTAAAATTGAACGGAGAATGTATCAGAAGGATCAAATTCGCAAAGAAAGTAATAGTCGTGAACTAATTCTACAAATTTTAAAAGCCGTGAATCAAAGTTGTTAGTAACACCATATTCGTGGGACCAAAAGTACAAAAAATTCCACATAAACATAAACATATAAAAACAGTAATGGAAATTTTTATTTTTGAGCAAATTGCCATCTACGTACTAATACTAGAATTGAGGTGCCTTTACCAACCATGCACTATTTGATATGTTTTTACTGACCACTGAATAAAATTAGGTTAGTGAATCTTTTCACCTCTAACACCTATGTTAAGGCTCAATCCTTATACCATGCATCATGATTCATAGTGCACTGTGAACTTTGTATATGTTTTTTTATATTGTGAGTTTTTGTATTTTATGTTATAAAATTCTTACCTTTAAGAGTATGAATTCTGTACCTTAAACAAATTAATGTCTTATGTTATGAATTTATGTGTCTTGTGTTATGAAATTCTATCCATGAAAACAAATTATGTACATAAATCATATTTGAAAAATAAGTAAATATATAACATGTGTATATGTCTTGTATTGTGATTTTTATATCCTGTTTTATGAAATTCTGTACATTACGAATATGAATTATGTGCCTTATCGTTTTGATCCAGAGTCAATAATGCTATGTGGACCTAGTCCATGATATAAATTGCAGTTAGGCTATGCCAATGACAATATCAATATCACCATTAAAATTAAAACACGAAATGAAAGCCCAATAGCATAAACCCGATTAGGAATAAACAATATCATAGTAGCCTATTAACACGATCATTTGATTGCAATTAACCCAATGCAATAAGCCCAGCATGAGATCCATTCAACATTTCGGCCTTAAATTATCCACAGCCAAATCTTTCAAATTACATATTTGTTCTTTAACATGTATTCCATTTATCTCATTTTATCTGACTTATTTATTATTTATTGGTCAAATTAACATTTTTTTCTTTGGTTATTTCTATTAGCATTTGCTTATAATTTTTAAATTTGATTTTTGTTATGTGTTTAAGAGTACTTTTAATGCAGCTTCTAAATATATAAATTTTACATACTAATTCTAAACTTAATATTATGAAAAATTAAATTGTAAATAATTTCAGTCAAACCTCGTTAACCGAACTTGACACCTAACATGGAACGAAAGGAGTAGGAGGCAACGGGGTGGTGTAGGGCGGGGAGTATACTCCCCGTCCGGCCGTCCCCGAAACTCTGACCTCGTCCTCGTCTCCGTCCCCATCCCCATCCTTGGCGAGATATGACAAATAGTCCCCATCCCCGTTCCCGTGACCCGTGGGGAATTACGCGGGGACGGTCCCCGGTCAATTCTCAATCAAAATTTTAAATTAGTGTAATTTAAATTTTAAAAACTAAAATTTTAATATTATATATATATATATATATATATATATATATATATATATATATATATATATATATATATATATATATATATATATATATTAATTATTCAGGGATGAGACGGGGCGGGGAGGTGTATCCCCGTCCCCGTTACCGTTCCCCAAAAATTTTCAAGAAAGGAGGAGGAGGATCGGCAAAGCTATATGGACTACTGTGTCCACGAGAGTTCAAGAAAGGCCAGCTGCGGAGATTGAGATTATCAACTAGCGAGACTAGGTTTAGGGTTAAATATTTCAATTTTCTTCCAACAATAATGTTGGACGGTATTTAATTTTACATTTTCCTTACCGGTCTATTTGGTTTTTCTGTCCGACGGTTGCATGTTGGACGGAATTTCAATCTAACATTTAGTGTCGATTGGAATTTTTGTCCAAAGCAGAAATGTTTGACGGAATAAATTTCCGTCCAACTTTCCGTCTATTTCTATTTGCGATGGAAAGTTGTGATTCTTTCAAATTACCAACCAATATTATTATTGGACGAAAATAGCGAAATTGCCGGTAGTGTGTGGACTATGGTCCATGTAATAATGATACTATGTGGACTATAGTCCGTGAAATTGCCGTTAAGGCTAAGCCAATATCAATATCACCATTAAAATTAAAACACTAAATGAAAGCCCAATAACATAAACCGATTAGGAATAAACAATATCATAGTAGCCTATTAACAAGATCATTTGATTGCAATTAACCCAATGAGCCCAGCATGAGATCCATTCAACAATTCAGCCTTATATTATCCACAGCCAAATCTTTCAAATTGCATATTTGTTCTTGAAATTTATTCTCTTTGTCCCATTTTATCTTATCTTATTTGCTTTTTTTTTTTTAATACATCTTATTTGCTATTCATTGGTCAAACTAATTTTTTTCCTTTGCTTATTTCTATTAGTATTTGCTAATAATTTTTAAATTTGATTTTTTTGTGTGTTCAATAATACTATTAATGTAATTTCTAAATATATAAATTTTACATAATAATTCTAAACCTAATATTATGAAAAATTAAAATGTAAGTAACTTCAGTTAAGACTCGTTAATCAAATCGGCACATAAAATGGGACGAAAGGAGTAACATGTTTGTGACAGTGTTTTAAAAAAAGCTTATAATTTTTTAGACGAAGAGATAAATCTATACAATCATTGTCTGAAAATGTGCATTAGGCAAACTTCAGTGCTTTAAAGACGAAGCTTTTTTATCTTATATTAGAACTAAGACAAGGCTGAGTCGTTGAGACATAGCCAAAGCATCTTCTCTATAACCAACGTCACCTGTCATTGGAGCTTAATCTCCAAATTTAATT
The DNA here is from genome assembly GCA_003576665.1 of Ipomoea trifida. Taxonomy (NCBI): domain Eukaryota; kingdom Viridiplantae; phylum Streptophyta; class Magnoliopsida; order Solanales; family Convolvulaceae; genus Ipomoea; species Ipomoea trifida. The sequence goes on from CP025650.1 coordinate 11,239,036, forward strand.
TGGTTTGGTTTAGTAAGAATAAAAAAATAAAAAAATAAATAAAAAGTTGTTGACCAACTTTCTTGGCTTTTACCGGAATCTTTGCTTCGAACACTAATTTTATTGACAAATAAAGAGCGAATGACCGACATGTACAATGGACATACTAAATAAAATTGAATTATAAAAAGTCACATAAAAATCTAGATAAGCAACTATAATAAGTTGCACGGAACGGAGACCGTTTCATCTGTCTATTTACATTAATTAAAACGATGTCGTTTTGATACTTGGACCACAATGCTGGGTGGATCACGATCCACATTAAAATGTGCGGAAATTTTGACATTTCAAAAGGTCAAGAATGTCATAAGTTAGATTTAGACATTTCGGTACGTTTTGGGGAGAAATCCACACCAAAAAACTTAGAGTTTGGTCTCAAACATAGTAAGGGAAGAAAACAAGGCTTCAAAGACGATCAATTCTTAAATATTTCTCTCTTTTCTGGTTGTAATTGAGATGTTTACTTTGAATTTTCGTGATTTCTAGCTTCTTTACTGTGAGTGGCTAATTAAAGTGAAGTTTATTCATGTAATTTGTTCTTAAATTCATGAGTTTATAATATTTTTAATTTTTAAGTGTTTTATTTGTGTGAATTAATTAATAATTGCATAGAACTATGATCAAATTGTGTGTGATTATTGCTTGTAATTACACACGAAGAGTGATGTTAACTTAGACATCACAAATACTCTAGAAAGCACTGGGCAAGAGTAAATGATTTTTTAGGGGAGTTCACATTCTTAATTGATTAAATTTTCATACTTATCTTCTTTGAGAGTTACAGTTAAATTAATCCATATACTTGCGCATGAGAGTGACAGTTAAATTAATCCGTATACTTGTGCATGAGGGTGACAATTAAATTAAATAACAAATTTTCATACTTATCTTTATTTTAACTACTAAATGGCAAGGGTTTTGTGGTCCAATGGCATCAAACCCTTCCCTGTATACGGGAGGTGGTGGATTCGAGCCTCAGTGGAGGTGTTGCTGTCTCTTTGTGCTTCAATAGGTTGAGAAAGTAGTTTATGAACAGTTACTACACTCAAACTACTAAATAATCTCTCATCACTAGGATTGCTAAGGGCCCTGTATACGGGAGGTGGTGGGTTTGAGCCTCAGTGGAGTTACTACACTCAAACTACTAAATAATCTCTCATTACTAGGATTGCTAAGGGCCCTGTATACGAGAGGTGGTGGGTTTGAGCCTCAGTGGAGGTCAGTTACTACACTCAAACTACTAAATAATCTCTCATCACTAGGATTGCTAAGGGCCCTGTATACGGGAGGTGGTGGGTTTGAGCCTCAGTGGAGGTCAGTTACTACACTCAAACTACTAAATAATCTCTCATCACTAGGATTGCTAAGGGCCCGGAGGTGGTGGGTTTGAGCCTCAGTGGAGGTCAGTTACTACACTCAAACTACTAAATAATCTCTCATCACTAGGATTGCTAAGGGCCCTGTATACGGGAGGTGGTGGGTTTGAGCCTCCCTGTATACGGGAGGTGGTGGGTTTGAGCCTCAGTGGAGGTGTTGCTGTCTCTTTGTGCTTCAATAGGTTGAGAAAGTAGTTTATGAACAGTTACTACACTCAAACTACTAAATAATCTCTCATCACTAAGATTCTATACATTTCTGCTTCTCTTATTATTGTTTCTTATCTTTTATTTGCCTTTAGATGATTTTTTTTACTCACATCTCTCTTAAATTTGTAGAACTAAATTTAAAGAACATGGTTAAAGACCTAGTAGTCTAGTGACACCTTCAAATGGGAGGGAGTGTGTTCGAGTTTCAGTGGATGCGATATTGATTCTTTGACTCTTTGTGCTTCATCGAGTTGAAAAAGTAGTTATTACTGATATTACATTATAACAGAATCAGAGTCAACAGTCCTACCAATCTCATACTTCATTTGTTTCGGGTCGGCCCAAGAGTCAACGGTCCTACTATACTCATACTCAGATTAATCCTCAATTCCTCATTTGTTAGATTGGTTTTTTCATTCAAAGAGGAGGGAATTGAGGTTCGAATTCCCGACCTCTTTTAATACTAAATCACAACTCCGTGCACTTGGGTCTTTGGTTGGGTTACATCCCTTCCTTAATCTAGTTAATATCCTCCATAGAATCACTTTGGAACATTTTAGTTTCTAATTATTAATTTGTGTTCAAATTTAGTGTACACTTTGGAACACTTTTTCTTTTTTTTTTTTTTAAAAAAAAATTTAAGCTACACTTAAATTTGGTCAAATTAGGAATTTAGAATAAAAAGTGAAAAAGATACTATAATCAGTACACGAAAATAGTATTGATCTTTGATTTACATGAAAGTTTGTAGTTGCTATTCAAAGATATGCTCTGGGTGAGACTTCCCTTGTACGTAACCCTAGCCAATAAATTAAAATACAACAAGATATTAAATCAACCTAAATTGCACATTACTAACCGACTTTAACCTCGAAAAGTCAAACTGAAACCTTATTATTATAGTATTCATATATCTTACAAGAAGAGATGCCCACAATTTCAATTTAACTGAATTAGATACTGTAGTAGACTGAAATTAGATATTATAGAATTAGAATTTAAATTTTTGGTTCCGATTCTAAAGTAGAAATTAAATCTATACTAAATAATTTTAAATTTTAAATTAAATGCAAACTAAAATTATTATTTATTTATTGTCAATCAAGATCATCTAAAGTTGACCTTACTACTGATTAATGATAATCTAATTATGTAGCCAATGAACATTAGCTGCGTAATTAAGTTGAGTTAGTTGGCTGGAAATCCCACAGCCAATCCTTCAAAGTTCAAACCATATACAGTAATATTTCGATGGCTGGGTTTTCAATTCTTTTATCTATAAGTTATCTTCATGGCCAAAAGTCAAGCTATTTTAGGATATAAACTATATATTATATTGTGCAATGATTCATGCATGTGGCATTTAAATATGACAAAAGTGTTCCTTGTGACCTTAGAAATGAGAGATAATTGTAACTCGAGTGACTTTACTGAATCCCGTGCGGGATTGTTTGGGCATTCTCAAGACCAAAGAGTATCATTATGAGAAATCAATGAGTATGGTCTTTAGGTCACGACTCTTTGTAATAAAAAGAATAATTATACCCAAAAGGATTGGACAAGTATGTGGAAAATAATTTTCGTCTTTGATAGTTATGATCGAGTTTGATTTTTGTCCGCACTCTCTCAGAGTTTACTTCTCCTATTTGATATACGGACTATTACATAGAAGTATACTTTACTCTATCCTTAAATAGTGACTACGAATTTCACATCACCCAAAAAATGACAAAAAGGAAAAAGAAATCATATTGTAGTATGAAAATTGATGCTTTAATTGGTTTAAAATTGTACGAAGAATATGTGCAAGTTAAATTAGAGATGAAGCCTTGATTCTCTTTATTTATTTATTGAGTTAATACCTCCAATGGTCCTATGAGTATTAGCGATTTACTAGTTGTGGTCCATCGACTTTTAAATGACCTCCAATGATCCTCCAAGTTTTTAAAAATAACCACCTATGGTCCTTTTAGGACGTCTCGTGGTCATTTTAAACTCGGATTATATTAAGAATTAGGATCACGGGTGGTTTTTTTTTTAAACTTGAAGGACCGGCCATTGGAGGTCATTTAAAAATCAAGGGACCACAACTGGTAAATCGCTAATACTCGGAGGACCATTGGAGGTATTAACACTTATTTATTTATCTATCTATTTGTTTTAAGTTTCAAATTCAAAAATATGTGATGTCAGCGCCACTTCAAATATTATAAAGGTAAAATAACAAATCGACAATTATCGGCTTTGATTAGAAAGTAGTAGGCAAAAGTGTCCATTGTCCTTTTTTGTTAAGTTCAAGTGTGCAATTTTGAACATTTTTAAATTCATCAATAAGTTAATTACTATTTTCAAAATAATTTGAGAGTTTTATTATATTTGCCGACCCTTACCCTATTATTATAGGGTAGTAAATTACATATGCCATGTACGGATAGATTATTATTATTATCAATTAAAATATCCATGCACCAAAATCAATTCAAACGATGTGACATACCTTCTAGCATAAATACTACTCCGTATTATTTAAATTAAAAATTTTAATTAGTATATACTTTTCCTTCTTAATATTATCATATTCTATTCCTATTTTGAGTATTTTCCATTTCACCCTTATTTCCTATTGATATTGACTATAAAATGATGGCTACCACAAATTAATACAAACTCAAAACCATAATGGATTCCCCTCTACAATGGCTTTTAGCAGCTCTCGCTACCATTTTTCTACTTGCCACTTTCCTCCGCAACAAAGAGGCGGCGAGACGCCGGAAGGGTCGCCGGAAGCTACCGGAGCCGAGGTTTGCATGGCCGGTAATCGGGCATTTCCACCTCCTCGCCGGCAATAATCGGCTGCCGCACAAGGTTTTGGGCGACATGGCGGACATATACGGGCCAATATTCGGGTTGAGGTTGTGCGCGCATCGAGTGTTGGTGGTGAGTGACTCGCGGATAGCGAAAGAGTGCCTCACCGTCAACGACAGAGCGCTCGCCGGCCGGCCCAAGACCATAGCTTCCGAGCACATAGGCTACAACCACGCCGACCTCGCGCTGTGCCCGCCCAACCTGTTCTGGCGCGACGCCCGCAAAGTGGTGGTGCTGGAGCTGCTGTCCAGCCGCCGCCTGGAGGCGCTCCGCCGGGTCCGGGAGTCGGCGGTGAAAAGATTCACCCAAGATATCTACCGGAGGTGGGTGTGTGATATTTTATACTGTTGTTTATCTGTTCTAAATACATTTACTAGTTTCTGTTATAACTTCTGCTAGAGTTGTCAAAACGGGTCAGCTCGATTCATACGGGTTGACCCATTTTAGGTTCATCCAAAAACGAATATTCTCACATGTTATACTGGTCAGGTTAAAAATAAGTCTGATTGAAGTTTTTTCAATCAGTACAGTCTATCTAAAATACGGGTTAAATGAGTCCAATCCAACAAGTAGTCCGTCTAAATTCTAAAATACGGAGTACTAGTCAGGTTAAAAATGAGTCTGTTAATTCTCCTCCATTGTATACTATTTATAGTCTGCTCATTTGTTCATTAATTAACAACACAGTTTTACTCCATAACCTTATTACAGGGTGAACGATTGTTCGGGCGAAGTAGTAAAGCTGGACATGTCGGAGTGGTTCGGGAGATTAATCATAGGCGTGATGTTGGAGATAATGTTCGGGCATTCGTACGAGGATGTCGGGAGCTGGGTGGCGACGACGCTCAGGAGAAACTTTGAGCTGTTGGGGTTGTCGGTTGTGGGTGATTTTCTGCCATGGCTGAGATGGTTGGACATCGGAGGGTACGAGAAAGCCATTAAGGAGAACACTAAGGAAATGGACGATGTGGTGGATTGTTGGCTGCAAGAACATAGAAGGAAACTAAACACCAAACCCAAAGAGGAAGAAGACTTTATGGATGCAATCATTTCCCATTATGATAGTCATAAAGAAATCCCAAATGGTTATGACGCAGATACAGCTATCAAAGCCACTTGCACGGTATGTTACAAAATATCAATATTTTTTTACCAAACTGCACTACTACATTATATCTTTATCTGACAAGTTAAGATTATTTAATTTCAACTAAACATCCTTAATTAAGTTAGTCCGATCAAGCTCTGGACTTAGTAATCACAAGGTTACATACTCCAAACTAACTAGATTGACCTATTGACTTTTTTGATTTGAGTCGATCAGTTATAGACAAACTAAGCTAATTTACTTCCTTGTGGCGCTTTTCCAGTCAGGGTCATAAGGCAGATTTTACCTAGTTAGTTTGAGCTGATCAGCTATTTACAATCTAGGTTGGTTGACCTCCTTCTGATAAGATCCTTTACCTACTAAGTTACAAGGCGGGTAGTGTACACCATTGAATAATAGTTACGCATTTATCTTGTCACTCAAAAAAAGAAAAAAGATTAATTCACCTACTTTCTATTTGTCCTATTCATACGGAATAACACCAATGAACATAATCCTAGATACCCTTTAAATTGAGAGACAAAGTTAAATTTGACTTTCTAGAAGTTGACTATTACATTAGAAAAAAAATGTGAACTCGCAAGTGTACATCATTATGGGCAACTTTTTAGGGTTGAAATTGCAATTAAGAGTTCATCACACTAAATAGTTATTTTTAGAAGAAAATATTATTGTATTCAAGTTGAATTAATCAATCAATTATTTAAATTTACTGGAGATTTATGTTGTTCCTATGACAGGGTGTACTCTCAGCCGCTATCGATACAACTACAACAACGTTAATATGGGCTCTCTGCTTAGTACTGAACAATGGTGATGTATTAGGCAAGATCCGAAATGAGCTAGACAACCATGTAGGGAGGGAAAGACATGTCAATGAGTCTGACCTAAATAACTTGACTTATATTCAAGCAGTTGTAAAGGAAACTTTACGTTTATATCCACCAGGTCCTCTCTTAGTGCCTCACGAAGCTATAGAAGATTGTGTGGTTGATGGTTACCACATCTCGAAGGGTACACGCTTACTTGTAAATGTGGCAAAGATTCAACGCGATCCAAAATTCTGGTCAGATCCTGATGCATTTAAGCCTGAGAGATTCTTGATGGAGCATAAAGACGTCGATGTTAGGGGTAATCATTTTGACCTGCTTCCATTTGGTAGTGGAAGGAGAATGTGCCCCGCAGTTTCTTTAGGAGTACAAAGTGTGCAACTAGGCTTGGCCAGTGTCATTCATGGCTTTGATATAAGGAGGACTTTAGATGAGAAAATTGACATGACTGAGGCTGCTGGCCTATCAGTTACTAAGGCAACTCCACTAGAAGCTCTTCTCAGCCCACGCCTGCCTTTGCATCTCTACTCTTGACTCCAATTTCCTTTCCATTTAGTTTTGAATAAAAAATAAACTGAAATATATACTCTTGTTACCAAAAATGCCAATTACTTTTACCATTGACATGTTGGGTTAGTTTCAATAAGATTGTATCTTTGAGAGCAATTATTTTATTATATATTGAACTAGTGTCTATCTTGAGTTAGTTTGATTTCTTATAATGTTTGTTTGTATTATTGGAGCTGAGTATAATTTGAGTGCAAAATGATTTACATATGAATTTTATGGGGTTTTTCTCTAATTTATTAAAGTTTTGACTTGAGATGTTTTATTACAATAATATGTTTGAAGAACCTGGAGAGTGTGATTGAGTGGAAGGGATTCATTCATCATTAACCGAAGGTAAAGGGTTCCATCCTTGGCTTTGGGTATGGAGCAGCCTGGGTTACACCCAACAGAAATACTATGTTTGAAGCAGCAGTATATTGAATTATATATTTTTTAAAAATTATAATATCATTCATAATGTGAATGTAGTTTTTAATTTGTTAGTGTATGTTAAATTATAATATCATTCATAATGTGAATGTAGTTTTTAATTTGTTAGTGTATGTTTTTGCATATAATTTGAAATATATATATATATATGTGTGTGTGTGGTTTGACAATTTTTAATTTGTTAGTGTATGTTTTTGCATATAATTTGAAATATATATATATATATGTGTGTGGTTTGACAATACTAATTAGTAAGTTTTTGTTAGTGCATGTATGTTCTCCATCTCAACTAAAAGCCTAAGCTGACGCGGAGATTCGAACCCATGATCTTCTGCATAGCTCTGATACCAAATTAAAGCATGTGTTCCATCTCAACTAAAAGTCTAAGCTGATAGTTGGACTGCACATATTATATTTATGCTCACACATCTGAATTAATAATATTCTTGAGTGTTGTTTTATTTAAAGTATAGGCAATTGGCACAGTGCTTTGGTGTTTAATTTTGTGGCTGTGCTTCTTCCTATTTCGATCTTATTTTAATGGCGGCAAGGAATCACGGAGTACGGTGGGAATTAATTAGTGGAAATCATATTAGAGTTTTTTACAATATTCCAGTGAGGTTTGTCACATTCTATTTTAATATTTATACATGTCATATAAATAAATTTATTTGATAATAGACTATTATGTGCAAATAATTATTTTGTGCACTAGTCATATATTATTGAACATGGATCATATTTCCTAAAAACTATCATTGTGACTATGTCATATGTCTTTGCATTCAATTGATATATAAATTTTGAGAGCATGATTGAAACATAAAACTTTCAAGAAATTATCATCCCACACATTGTTTAGTGAATGCAATAAATGTCACAATTATTTTTGTGTCACAATTTGCTCTCTTATGTAATATGGCCATGTGAATATCATAAAATTAAAGAAAATGTGGCATAACAATTATTTGCTATGGGGTATATATGTTGAGATTTATTTTAAATTTTAATGGGAGTCTTGGTTGCCTAGATGGCAAATCAAAGCCATTGATTTATATACTTATTATATGATAGTCCATGAAGGATTGTCTTGATCTAACAAGTGGTTATAGCATGAAGTTTAAGCATAGCATTACCGTGAAAGCGAATCCATAGCGCTAATTATATGATAATAGTGTTGGTTTGATCAATTAATATTGAACATAATAATTACTCCTACAATAGAATACTTCGAGAAAGTATTAATTATTACATAGTAACATGTAAAATACCTTATAAAAACATGAATAATTATTTATTTAATTGTTAGTAAAATACGGAGTACTTCTTATTAGAACTCTATGTATTTTAGTCAGACTCTGGCTACTTATCCTAATCTTTCTATCCTATACCTAGTTTCCCTATGATTTCTCTTATATATATATATATATATATATATATATATATATATCCCTATGCATGTACTCTTATTATTCAATTCTATTAATTCAAATTATACGGTTCTCATCTGGTATCAGTTAGTTAGGGTTGTTTTCCCATGGCCAACGAATCTGTCAATTTCTTTGAACGGACCGTCTCTAATGTTGTTATCTCTTCAAAACATCTAAAATAAAATTCTCAGAAAGCGACTACCTTAGCTGCACTGAAATAGACCATCTAGAAGATTAAGCATATGGAAAGTTCTCTACCACAGACTCATGTATGGCGCAAATCAATGCACGTAATTACACATCCTATATATAGTGGAAACAAAGTGAACTGTGAAGCCTAAGAAATGTCTTCAACCATTTTTTTTGTTTTTTTTTTACAAAGGATTATTGGAAGAGTCAAATTTGTATGATCTTGTTTGACAATATAATTATTTGATATGAAATGTCATCAACCATTTTGTTTTTTTTTTTTTATAAAGGATTATTGGAAGAGTCAAATTTGTATGATGTTGTTTGACAATATAATTATTTGATATGTTAATTATTTATGGTCCGTTAATAATATTAGTTATTGGTAAAAGTAATTATTATATTGTGGATATTAATCCAAAACGATTGTTTTGTAACTTACATAAACAATGCCTTTAAGTTCATAATAAAAACTTATTAATTTTTAACAAAATAGCTTTTAAAACTAATCATAATCATAATTACATGTCAAACACTCAGTTTATTAACTTTTAGCTTTAAGTTTATTTATCTACAATTCACATATTAATGATATTATAAACTTAGAACAAGGTCAGAATTACTTGACATGACACATATACAGTTAAAAGATTATGTACTTAATGCAAAGGTGAATGTTGACTACACAATGGAAAAAAAAAAAGGTTGTGCTAGTTTTAAATAGAACGACATCGTTTTGGATCAGGATCCACAAAGACCACAGTGTAAGGTGGATTTTGGTCCATGATATAATTTACCAATAGTTATACCACTTATACCATGCATCCGGATCCACCTTGTAAGGTGAACTTATCACAATTTACATATTGAGTATTGATAAATATATATTTGATCATATTTTCACCCCATGTTTAATGCTTATTTTTGTCACTAATAATCATTAAGATTATGTTCATAATTTCCTCATTGAGATTAATAGATTGCAATTTGATCAAATTAAATTTGAAAAAGGAAAAATAGTTAGGGCATAATTATGATATTAGGTAGTACTAATTTTATCATTATTATTATTATTATTATTATTATTATTATTAACTACCTAATTATTTTGTAGTAATTATGGAATGCAAAGATGATGAAAATGGCCTAGGTGGATCAATGGATGATGCTTTATGAGCCCAAATGACAAAAGGGAGAAGAAGACAAAAGATGTTGAGGATGATAGTGACAAGAGGAGGAGGACTTTCGGGAGCAATGGGTGAAATATTAAATTGTATGGAAACAAAAATGAATTCTGCCAAAGACCTTGTGGTCTAGTGGCACCCTTTTATGCTCGCACATGAAAGGGGGTGAATTCGAGCTTTAGTGCATGCAACTTTGACTCTTTGTGCTAGTTCAGTATAACTAAGAGTCTAGTACGAAGTATTAAATCAATTTTTTTGTGGGAGGAATAGTTGTACCCCACGGAGTGTTCTGGTCCATGTTAGTCAGGAAGTCAGCACATTGATTACCCTCACGAAGTACATGAATGAAGATTAATGAGATAATGATGGTATGTTGATGAAGATTAATGAGATAATGATGGTATTATGATTTAATGGTATTGAGCACGGAAAACAAGTTCTTGAGGTCAAACAATATCACGGAAAACATTCAGCACAACAAACAAGTTGTCATTGATTCGTCACTATCATATCAGAATGGCTTCTTGCTGAGCTTTCAGAATGCGCTGCAATGATGGACAAAGCAAGATTACTCAAAATGATTTCTTTTTCCTTTTCGAGTACTTAATTGGTTTTTAGTCGAAAGGATAAGAACTTTGAATATAATGCACCTTTAAAAGATTGTAAAAGAGTGCTTCACTCCTATGACAAAACTTCTTAAGAAAATCTTTAAGATAATTCACTAGTTCAATATATAATAAGATAGCTTCTCTCACAGATACAATCTTATTGAAATCCAAAATGCCAATAATGGTAAAAGCTAGTGGCAATTTTGGTAACAAGAGTATATTTTAGTTTATTTTTTTATTCAAAACTAAAAGGAAAGGAAATTGGAATCAAGAGTAGAGATGCAAAGGCAGGCGTGGTGTGAGGAGAGCTTCTAGTGGAGTTGCCTTAGTAACTGACAGGCCAGCAGCCTCAGTCATGTCAATTTTCTCATCTAAAGTCCTCCTTATATCAAAGCCATGAATGACACTGGCCAACCCTAGTTGCACACTTTGTAACCCTAAAGAAACTCCCGGGCACATTCTCCTTCCACTACCAAATGGAAGCAGGTCAAAATGATTACCCCTAACATCAACTTCTTTATGCTCCATCAAGAATCTCTCGGGCTTAAACGCGTCAGGATCTGACCAGAATTTCGGATCGCGTTGAATCTTTGCCACATTCACAAGTAAGCGTGTACCCTTCGAGACATGGTAACCATCGACCACACAATCTTCTATAGCTTCGTGTGGCACTAAGAGAGGACCTGGTGGATATAAACGTAAAGTTTCCTTGACAACTGCTTGAATATAAGTTAAGTTGTTTAGGTCAGACTCATTGACATGCCTTTCCCTCCCGACATGACTGTCTACTTCATTTCGGATCTTGTCTAATACATCACCATTGTTCAATACTAAGGAGAGAGCCCATATTAACGTTGTTGTAGTTGTATCGATAGCTGCTGACAGCACACCCTGTCATAAGAACAACATAAATGTCTAGTAAATTTAAATAATTGATTGGTTAATTCAACTTGAATACAATAATATTATCTTCTTAAAATAACTATTAAGTGGCATCATGAACTCATAATTGCAATTTCAACCCTAATGCAACCTAGGTTGTGTGGCCATTGCTCAAGGATTCAAATTAAGAAGGTTAATATGCCACTTCAGCTTGGAGCAGGTAACACTGTAACCTTGTGATTACTAAGTCAACAGCTTATTGATTACCTTGCATGATATAGATATAATGTAGTGCAGTTTGTTTAAAAAACAAAATGATATTTTGCAACATACATACCGTGCAAGTGGCTTTGATAGCTGTATCTGCGTCATAACCATTTGGAATTTCTTTATGACTATCATAATGGGAAATCAATGCATCCAAGAAGTCTTCTTCCTCTTTGGGTTTGGTGTTTAGTTTCCGCCTATGTTCTTGCAGCCAACAATCCACAACATCGTCCATTTCCTTAGTGTTCTCCTTAATGGCTTTCTCGTAGCCTCCGATGTCCAACCATCTCAGCCATGGCAGAAAATCACCCACAACCGACAACCCCAACAGCTCAAAGTTTCTCCTGAACGTGGCCGCCACCCAGCTCCCGACATCCTCGTACGAATGCCCGAACATTATCTCCAACATCACGCCGATGATTAATCTCCCGAACCACTCCGACATGTCCAGCTTTACTACTTCGCCGGAACCATCGTTCACCCTGTAATAAGGTTATGGAGTAAAATTGTCTTGTTAATTAAAAAAACAAATGAGCAGTCTATAAATAGTGCAAAAGGGAGAAAAAGTAATAAAAGTTATAACTGTTAAAGCAGGCCCAAGTGCCCAACCCTTAAAGTTGGACTCTTTAACCCATATTTTAGACGAACTGGTTGAAAAATTTTCAACCGGACACGTGTAACATGTGTGGGAATATTCGTTTTTGGACGAACTTGAAACAGGTCAACCAGTATGGGTCAAACTAACCCGTTTTGACAACTCTAACAGAACTTATAACATATAAATAAGGTCAACCAGTATGCACATGTTTTGACAACTCTAACAGAACTTATAACATATAAATAACGGTAGAAAATATCAGCTATATATATAGGCTTAAAACACCCACCTCCGGTAGATTTCTTGGGTGAATCTTTTCACCGCCGACTCACGCACCCGCCGGAGCGCCTCCATACGGCGGCTGGACAGCAGCTCCAGCACCACCACTTTGCGGGCGTCGCGCCAGAACGGGTTGGGCGGGCACAGCGCGAGGTCGGCGTGGTTGTAGCCTATGTGCTCGGAAGCTATGGTCTTGGGCCGGCCGGCGAGCGCTCTGTCGTTGACGGTGAGGCACTCTTTCGCTATCCGCGAGTCGCTCACCACCATCACTCGATGCGCGCACAATCTCAACCCGAATATTGGCCCGTATATGTCCGCCATATCGCCCAAAACCTTGTGCGGCAGCCGATTATTGCCGGCGAGGAGGTGGAAATGCCCGATTATCGGCCATGCAAACCTCGGCTCCGGTAGCTTCCGGCGACCCTTCCGGCGGCTCGCCGCCTCTTTGTTGCGGAGAAAAGTGGCAAGTAGAAAAATGGTAGCTAAAGCTGCAAAAAGCCATTGTAGAGGGGAATCCATTATTATGGTTTGAGTTTTTGTGGTAGCCATGCAAGGACCTAAGCCATCATTTTATAGTGATAGTTGGTTATTAGAGGTAGCTAAGTAGTCAAGGGTGAAATGGAAAATAGGAATAGAATATGATAATATTAAGAAGGAAAAGTATATTATATAATTAATGTTGTGTATTCTATGGATAATAATTAAAAAATTTTAAAAAGATTCATTTAAATAAATAGTATTTGTACTAGAAGGTATGTCCCATTATTGTTTGAATTGATTTGGTGTATGAATTTTACTAGAAGGTATGTAATGTCACATCGTTTGAATTGATTTTGGTGCATGAATATTTTAATGTTTTTTCCATGTGAAGAAAATTTATAGAAAAGAAATTTTGACCTTTACGTACTACTCCCTCTGTCCCATTTTACCTGTCCTATTTACTATTCATTGGTCAAACCGACTCTTTTTTCTTTGTTTATTTTCTTTAATAATTTTTTATTATTTTTAAATTTAAATTTTTTTTTGTTTAATAGTACTTTTAATGTAGTTTCTAAATATATAAATTTTATATACTAATGCTAAACTTAATATTATGAAAAATTGGATTAAAAATTACTTCAGTCAAGTATCGTTAAACGAACCAGACAACCATTTTGGGACGGAGGTAGTATTTATTTAGAGCTATAATAACGGGATAACTCGGCCTGTATAGTTAGTCTTGCCATCACAAGTTGGTGCAAAACGGATACCAACTACTTTAAATATGGGTAAAAAAAAATTGAACCCAATTTATATGTTAGTGGATTGGGGGCTAAATGAACCAATTTTAACGCAAATTATACAGGATCGCGACATCAAAACGACGTCGTTTTGATTAATGAAAACATACGGATGAAACGATATCCATTCCACGCAACTACAGTTCATTTCAACACAACTGTAGTATCAGTTCAACACAACTACAATATCAGTCATGACCATGGTCCACAATGCATTGTGAACCATGGTCCACGATATAATAACTGCAATTTTAATATCTGGACAAAATTTATAGAAAGAAAATCTTGCCCTGACTATTCATAATGCATTCCATCAATTCAGTGTTTAAACACTCACATATTTATTAATGGAAAATGGTTCTTTATCCACAATTTCACCATCTAGCTAGCATCCCTCTCTAATGTTATATATTAAGTTAAGGAAAATGATTATTTCTCCATATTTTTAACTCTTGTATCCATCATGTATGTTACTAAGTTAAAATGGTATATTAAATTAAAAAGTTGAATAGTCAAAGCATTTTTATTGGTGAAAAGCATTTCCAAGTCCGTCGGTAAAAAGATATGGTGAAAAATGAAGTGGGGTATAACATGATTTTTAAGTTAAATAATCTAAAAAATGCGAAAAAAATTGAATATATAGTGGACACATTTTCATTAGTAAAAAGCATGATTTGGAATTTTTTGAGTAGTAAGAAAAATGTGGTAATTAAAGGGTGGAGGGTTGTCTAGTAGGATTAGTTCATTTATAATTTACTAAAAAGTGAACTTTTTTGTCTATTCAATTAGTGAGAAGCCTGGGATAATTACTTGGAGCCTGGTTAATTTGTGCACCATGAAGTCACACAAAAACTTATATTATATGACAAGTTTAATTTCATGTGAAATTTGATATGCTACAGTTCATTATATTCAATGATTAAATATATCATAAATTAATCAAATAAAGTCACACCAAATAATAAAAAAGATTTTTTAAAGCATTTCTAGTTCATCTTTTTTTTTTTTTAATATATGCTATAGTTCATTATATTCTTCAATTAACAATTAATCAAATAAAGTCACACCATTTCTCGAGCCTCAGGGGAGGCGACTGTTGACTCTTTGTGCTTCTAGGTTGAGAAAGTAGCTATGAACAGATACTACATTGCAATAGAGTCAGTAGTACTAAAAAAAAAAAAGTCACACCAAATAAATAAATAAATAAAGATTTTGTAAAACATTTCTAGTTCATCTTTTTTTTTTTTCTTAAACACTACAAGGTAAAGTATATGGGGTTACTGTGACCACCCATTTAGAATGGTAACAGATGTGTCATCACACTACATAGTAGTTGGCATTTCTAATCCATCTTATAACCCTTATAAAAAAGAGTTTATTTTAGCAATATTTATGCTATGTTTGGCACACCTAACTAAAAATCTAGCTAGAAGCTGAAAAATTAGTAATTAATAAGTCAATTGATTGAAATAAAAATGTTTGATAAAATTTATTGTTCTATAAAGGTAGACGGTGTCATTTTGTAAATTAATAAGGATATTAAAAAAATTAAAGCTAATAGCTTATTTCGAAACGCTACTTGGGGTAGCGATTCAAAATAAGTTACTACGTATTATTTTAAACTCTCAATGTTTTACCAAATAGAGTTTATAGTTTATTTGTAGTTTAAAATAAATTATAAGCTTTAAAATAAGTTCTACCAAATAGAGTCTTAACGAAGAAAGATGAAATTTTATTTATCAAAACGCAATCTTTTTAATAGATTAACCACATTTTATTAAATGAAACGCGTTTAGGTGTATTTGGTAATAATGCTTTTAGCTGTATTTTTTGGTAATAATAATGCGTTTACTAGTATTTGGTAATAATGTATTTGGTAATATAATTATATTTAAAATTTTAAAATTTAATACCAAATTATTTTATAATGGGATAATCATATCAAATTAATTATATTATCTGACTCCAAAATTTGGCTCAAACTAAAAACGCAAGGATTTGAACTCTTGATCACTTTGTAATTACAAGTGTATAGTAAATGTCTTCCATCTTGGATGGAGTTACCTCTAACTGGTAGTTATAATGTTTGGGTTACGACCCTAATAGGTCAACATGAAAATGTAGTCATATATGTTAAATTATTTTCCAAAGATTTTAATTTGAAATTTTCAGTTGTATAAAATAGGAAATTTAATACATGGAGTGTTTGGCAATTAGTTGTTAATTGATAATTGATTGAGTTAGCTAATAGGTATTTAACTTATTGGATTAGATGGTTTGATTATATTATAGTATTAGCTAGTTGTACAAAGGTGTTTGTTAATTAATTATTTACTTTCAGCTAATTACAAATAAAATAACTAATAAGGAGTAAGGACATTAATAATAATAGTAGTATTATTATGTAATAATAAAATAAAAATAAGGCTAAATAAATAAACAATAAACAAAGAACCCAAAAAAAAAAAAAAAGACAAACCTTTGTGATGTGGGATCCACATCGAAATGGTTTGAAAATTAGGGGCGCTTAGCTCCTCCATCTATGAGCGTCCTTATCAATCGAGTTTTTTCATGATTTTTGAAGAGTTTTTTGTAAGTGTGATTAAAAAGAAAAAATAAGGGGAAGAAAAAAAAATAAACAAATCTGATTTTTAAAATATGTATATATATATATAAGTATTGTCAGACGCTCCTGAGGCGTGCAGTACACGCGCTCGCTGGGCGCACTGCTTGCAAGCTAAGCCACGCGTTGTGGCGCGAAGGCCCAAAATTTTTGCAGTGTTCCAATAACTTCATCTTTGTACAAGGACTAAAATTTTTTCTTTCTTCATTCTCTCCGCTCCACATGTGCTTACACTATTCCAATAATCCTCTAGTGTAGATGCTAGGGGCTCAACACCCCTCTTTTAATAGATGTGAGATTTGATTCCACATCGTAATATTTAAAAATATAGAGAAGCTTAGTGCCCCTCTTCAAATTCTGCGCATCCGATGCTCATGAGCTCATCCAATATATAATACGACAGGGCAACTCTAGCGAAGTTAGACAATTGGTTTGGTAACTACAAAGTTCAAAGTTTGACTACTCATGTGAGAGATGTTTATTGACAACTGTATGAGGTTTACCTCATTGTGGTCATTTACGGGCTAAGGTCGCAATCAAGTTCCACATAGAGCATACATCGGGTAGTGGTTGCAGTCCTGTAAATAAAATTAAAGATATTATAATACAAAGTACGTACAAATATTAATAGTCAAATTGTTATTGTAATGGAACAATTAAAACTTTCTTCTTATACAAATGGATATGCATGTCATTTAGTTCAATTTTATTAATAACAATTTGAGTGAAAAAATATTGTTTAATTGAAGAATAAATTTTAAAACCCCCAATTTCTTTATTAAAATCCTGTATGCATGGAAGACCTCTGTCAAATATCATTCTTTGATTTCCTTACCCCCAAAAAAAAAATGTATAACTATATCATCGTATCAAAATTAATCAATTTAATACTCCGATGATATTTCCACTTTTATTTATTAATTAATGAAAATAGTGTGTGTGTGTGTTTCAAATATGAATTGAAGGGTACATGCTCATTGAATGAGAGCGGAAATTAAGAATAAATTTACGGTCACACTTGTGTGAGACCGTCTCACAGATCCTTATTCGTGAGACGGGTCGGATCGGGTCAAACACCATGTATCATACTTATATGTGCAAATGCTATACTTATATGCTCAAATATAACAATACACTAATCAAGAATACAATTTTCGTTACTTATTAGAGAAAAAGTAATACATTTTTCATAATAAGTAATGTTGACAAATGCCCCTTACTTATAAGGGCAAATATAATACTTTTGTGGAAAAATGTAATACTTTTAAATTGAAATGTAAAAGTATTGTATTTTCCCTTAAAAGTATTACATTTACCCTTATAAGTAACAAAAATTTTATTCCTGATTAGTATTACATTTGAGCATATAAGTATGACATTTGTGCATATAAGTGTTACATTTGCATCTTGACCCGACCCAACATGACACGTCTCATGGTGAGACGATCTCACACAAGTTTTTGCCATAAATTTAATGCAATGAATTCAAGAACTGTGAATTTTCCAGGAAGATGCATGCAATAAAATAATGGAGCAAGGCTGAACAAGTTCAACCATATGCATGTGTTAGGTGTTGAAGCCCATACGTCGAGTGACTTGCCATGCACGTTTGATAGCTTATTAACTTTTCAAATATACACACACACACACACAAAGTTTTGTTCTGAACCCATGCAGTCAGGAAAAGAAAAAATGTGTACCTCCTATTCCTATGGCATTGGCAAGGGGAAAAGGGGTACAAGAAAATTACAATTTTCAACCAATTAAAACACCCTCCTATTCCTATGGCATGGGCAAGGGGAGAGGGTACAAGAAAAAATACAATTTTACACCAATTAAAACACCAATTTTCAAACCCTCAACCCAAGATTTCCATACAAGAAAAGTATGATTTCTTTTTGCTTTTTGTCATTTTTTTTAGGTGATGTCACTACTTAAGTTTATACACAGAGTAAATTGTACTCCAATGTAACAGTCCGTAAATCAAACAGGAGAGTTCATTAAATTTTCATAGGATTGACAAAAATATATAATTAAACTCGTAATTAACTTTCAAATACGAAAATCATATTATTCCACACACTCGTCAAATCTTTTGGGGCATCACTATTTTTCTATCATAAAGAGAGGGTGACCTAAAGACCATACTCATTGATCTCTCATAATGATGCTCTTTGGTCTGGGAATGCCCAAACAATCCTGCAAGAAAATGTCCCAAACTCTTCTCGGAGTTCAGTAAAATCACTCTAGTCACAATTATCCCTCATTTTCATGGTCACAAGGAACCTTTTAATTTTTGTCACTTTTACATGCCACATGAATCATGACACAATATAATATACAGTGTATATCCTAAAATAGCTCGACTCTGGCCAATCAAAACATAACTCTTATAAATAAAGAAATTGAAAACCCATATATATTATTTGAAATATGGTATGGTTTGAAGGATTGACAGTGGGATCTCCAGCCCAACTCAACTTAATTACGCAGCTAATGTTCATTGGCTACATAATTAGGTTATGATTAATTAGTAGTAAGATGAACATGGAAAATTCTCTACCACATATGATTATATGGTGCAAATCAATGCACGTAGTTACAACATCCTAACCAACGCTATGTTTTGACTGGATCGAGTACAAACTGAAAGGCTAAGAAATGTCATCAACCAATAATTCTTTTTTTTTTTTTTCTAAAGGATTATTATTGGAGAAAAAAAAAGGTCAACTTTAGATGATCTTGCTTCACAATAAATAAATACGGAGTGGTAATTTCAGTTTGCACTTAATTTAAAGTTTAAATTTTTTTTTAAAGTACTTTCGATTTAATATAGTATATGTTCAATATACTTTTTCAATTAGTTGTAGCTCAAAAAGTCAATACTCTACCATAAAAGTTCAATCCTATAACATTCTCTCAAAGAGAGTCACAAAAATGTCAATTAAGCATAAATTATAGATTTTTAATTTAAAATTGAAACCAGTCACAAAAGTGTCAATTGAACACAAATTATAAATTTCTAGTTTAGATTAGGAACCAACCATTTAAATTCTAATTTTATACTTTCTATGTCCCATCGGACCCATCTTACCTGTCATATTTACTATTCATTGGTCAAATCAACTCTTTCTTTATTACTTATTTTCTTTAATAATTTTTTATTTTTAAATTTATTTTTTTTTATGTTTAATAGTACTTTTAATGTAATTTTTAAATATATAAATTTTATATATTAATGATCAAATTATTTTTGAAAGGATATATTAATGATAAATTTAATATTATGAAAAATTAAATTAAAAATAACTTCAGTCAAATCTCGTAAAATAAGAGTCACTCGTAGGTAGTAATATCTAACGTAGTGCTACAGTCAAATGTTGTTCTGATCTATGTGCAGGTGATGTGACTAATCGACTGTCAGAGTAGTCCAGCATTCATTGGTCAATACTGATGGCCAACTAAATTTCTAACATCATCCATATCAATTCAACATCTTTCACGATTTTTAATGCGCCAAGAAAAAGAGAGAAAACAAAGAGAAGAAAAAGTAAATAAAATTTAATTGAAACAAGGAAAAAAAAAAAAAAAAAAAAAAAAAAAAAGCTGCAGGTTTGCAACAGACGCGCAATCGGGCACGTGTATTGAGAACTTTTAATACGGAGTATTTAAATTTAATAAGTGTTAAAATTTGTTATTTAATTTAATTGTCACTCTCGTGCACAAGAATATGGAGTAAATTATGCAAATCCAACTCTCATAGCGATTAGCGACACATAAAATTTAATCAATTTAGAACAAACAATATAATGTAAAGTCTCACAAAAAAAAAAATCTAAATAAAATTGTCACTCTCGTGCACAAGAATATAGAGTAAACTATGCAAATCCAACTCTCATAGCGATTAGCGACACATAAAATTTAATCAATTTAGAACAAACAATATAATGTAAAGTCTCCTAAAAAAAATCTATCGCCCAATGCCTTCTAATGTATTTGTGATGTCTAAGCTAACATCACTCTCGTGTGCAATTAACAAGTGAGAATCACACACAATTTGATCATGGTTCTATGCAATTATAATTAAGTCATACAATCGATACAAACACAACACTTAAAGAATTAGAAATATTATAAACTCAAGAATTTAAGAACAAACTACGTGAAACTTCACTTGAATTAGCCACTCACAATAAAGAAGAAATCACGAAAATTCAAAGTAAACATCTCGATTACAACAAGAAAAGAGAGAAAAATTTAAGAATCGATCGTCCCTGGAATCCTGTTTTCTTCCTTTCCTTACTATGTTGGAGACGAAACTCTAAGTTTCTTGGTGCAATTTTCTCCCCAAAACGTAAAGAAGTGTCTAAATCTAACTTCGCCCTCTATCATTCTTGGCCTTTTGAAATATCAAAATTGCATTTATAACACATAAAATTGACTTTGGGCGACAA
Source organism: Ipomoea trifida (assembly GCA_003576665.1). NCBI lineage: Eukaryota > Viridiplantae > Streptophyta > Magnoliopsida > Solanales > Convolvulaceae > Ipomoea > Ipomoea trifida. The sequence goes on from CP025650.1 coordinate 11,260,260, forward strand.
GAGAAACAAGTTTCTAAAAATTTGTCCGCTGCAACTAGTTCGGGACTTCAAAAATTTGTGCATGCGGAGTTTCTCGCTGCAACGAGAATGACATGGTCTCTAAATCTTCAGCGCAGCACAAAAAACTTATGCAAAAATGTAAAAATTATAAATTTATCAATCTCATATAATCGAGAAAAAAAGTTATACCTCCATTCTACTATTACAACATCACTAAAGCTAAGGGAAGACGAGCATAATTTTAAAGAAACCACCTTATTTTCTTCTTATTCCAACCAATCAAATTCCTATCTCTATCTTTCTATTTAGGTAAGAGATACCAAAATTTTAAAACAAAAAAAAAAAAAAAAATCTTTTCCATATAATCAACTAAGAATAGAATTTCTGCCAAAAACATTATGATCAAGCAGCATAACTGTGACGCTTACAAATAGAAGTTCACAGACTTGAACTCTAGTTAAAGCATTGACGAGTGTCAAAAGAAAAAGTATCAAGAAAAGTATGTTTTTTTTTTCTTTTTTTTGTCATTTTTAACTGTCACATGAATCATGACACAATATAATATACTACCTATATCCTAAAATAGCACGATTCTTGCATCTTGTCAAAAATATAACTTAATAGATAAAGATTTGAAAAGCTATATTATTTGCAATATGGTATGGTTTGAAGGAGTGGCAGTGAGATCTCCAGCCACTTAATTATGCAGCTAATGACATAATTAGACTATCATTAATCAGAGTAGTCTGTCTGATCAACATGGAAAGTTCTCTACCACAGACTCATCTATGGCGCAAATCAATGCACGTAATTACACATCCTATATATAGTGGAAACAATTCAAAGTGAAAGCCTAAGAAATGTCATAAGCCATTTTTTTTTAATAAAGGATTATTGGAAGAGTCAAATTTGTATGATCTATCTTGTTTGACAATATAATTATTTGATATGAAATGTCATCAACCATTTTGTTTTTTTCTTATATATAAAAAATTATTGGAAAAGTCAAATTTGCATGATCTTGTTTGACAATATAATTATTTGATATGTTAATTGATTTTGGTCCATTAATAATATTAGTTATTCGTAAAAGTGATCATTATATTGTGGATACTACTCATACTAGTCTAAAACAACTTTGTTTCGTAATTTACATAAACAATGTCTTTAGCGACACCATTTTTTTCACACAATCAGAAATGTTACGTTAGCAATACATGTACATTATATTTTAACTACAGGTTTATAAATCAATACTTTAAGTTTATAATAAAACTTATTAATTTTTAACAAAATATCTTTTAAAACTAACCATATCATCTTCCTTTCAAAAAAAAAAAAAAAAAAACTAATCATATCATGATTACATGTCAAAATAAACTTTTAGCTTTAATTTGATTTAAATACGACGGCTCACATATTATAAATTTAGAACAAGGTTAGAATTACTTAACATGAGTACACACAGAGTTAAAAGGTTATGTACTTACATATGTAAGTTTATATATGTACCTACATTTAATAGATTATGTACACAATGCAAAGGTGAATATTGACTACAGAGAAGGAAATGGAAAAAATGAAAAAAAAAAAAACCAAAAAAAAAAAAAAGTTGTGCTAGTTTAAATAGAACGACATCGTTTTGGCAATGCAAGGTGGATCTTGGTCCATGATATAATTTACATTCGTAAAATGGTCTAGTTCAGTTAACAATTCAATTTTTTATAATATTAAGTTTAGTACGGAATATTAGATTATTAGTATATAAAATTTATATATTTAGAAACTACATTAAAAGTACTACGTACTATTAAACACACAAAAAATTAATTTGAAATATAAAAAAAATACTAAAGAAAATAAGAAAGTGTTGATTTGATCCGTTAATAGTAAGCATAACAATTACTCCTACAATAGAACAGAGAAAGTATTAATTATTACGGAGTACATAGTAACATGTAAAATACCTTATAAAAACTTGAATACTTATTTATTTAATTGTTAGTAAAATACTTCTAACTTTAAATATCAATTTAAGAATTTTTATTATTATTACTTAGTTTTTTTGTCGATAATATTTTGAGCTTTATTCCTTAAAATTTTAATGAATCAAGTAGCTGAATTCCCATTTGGCATGATCAATACTATTTTGATATGCATATCATAGTATGATTTTTCACTTTTAATTCTGAATTTCTAATTTCTCAAAAAAAAAATTCTGAATTTCTAATTTGATCAAATTTAATATAACTTCTTAAAATCAATCAAATTCAATTCAACACATCTAAAATAAAATCACTGTATGAACACTCCAAACAATATTTAGGACATTTGCATTGAACTTCATCGATTTGAAAAAATCGTACATTAAATTTGATCAAATTAATAACTAGAGACAAATGTTTCCAAGGTTGAAAATGTAATTTCAGAGTATGGGGTAAAAGAATGAGAAGTGGAAGGGATGGGAACTTGGCGTATACTACTGAAACAAGATTTACAGTACTTTCCTGGACTTCAACAATAGTTATCTTCACTAAAGTTTTATGAGAAATGTCGATATACAAATGAATAAATCCAATCTTAGCACCTGACACACAATGCACTTCCACCTCTTGGGCATAAACGAGCGTCCGAGGTTACAAGAATGTTATCCTAGTTTATACACACTTCAATCAGATGAAACTAACGATAAAAATGACAAACCGCCGCTTTACAACCCACAACCACTCTCTCTCTCGAGCACAATGGAATTAGAACAATCAAAAAAAAAAAAAAAAGTTCTAGAGGTCAAACAATATCAAGGAAAACATTCAGCACAACAAACAAGTTGTCATTGATTCGTCACCATCAGAATGGCTTCTTGCTGAGCTTTCAGAATGCGCTGCAATGATGGACAAAGCAAGATTTCTCAAAACGCCCTCATTGATTCAGCACCGTCAGGATTGCTTCCTGTTGAGCTCTGGTTAAGCTCTGCAATGATGAACGATGCAAGATTACTCAAAATGATTTTTTTTTTTCCTTTTCGAGTACTTGGTTTTTAGTCGAAGGATAAGAACTTTGAATGCACCTTTAAAAGATGGTGAAAGAGTGCTTCGCTGCTATGACAAAACTTCTGAAGAAAATCTTTAAGATAATTCACCAGATTTATCTACAAACGTGAATGAATGGAAGGTGTCAACGGATACGATTAGCAGTGTACAACATGTCTTCACTGTTGATTTTTAGAAGGGATAGCATACCTCGTTCAGGGGATCACCACTACAATGAAGGTCGTCATCAAATCCATCATCGTCATCCTAGGAAGTCAAACATGTAGAACAATGAAATCCCATCAAACTACGCCAAAAAATGCACAATAAGGATGGAAGAAAATGGTGAAACCTCATTCAAAGCCTTAGCCATTGCATTAAGATACTCGTAAGTGGGTCTGCTATTGGATGTAGAACCAGCTGCAAACAATAGAGCTTCATCCCTTTCAATATCTCCACCTTCGGCTTCCTCCCAGTCATCATCCTGTCACAATAGTTAGGTTTAGAATTCCACCAGCAGTTCGCTTTAATAGCAGAAGTACTGAAAGGACTATAATTACCTCATCACCATCTCCTAAAGCTTGTTCTTGAATTTCAATTAAGGAATCTGCCAATATAGCCAGAATCTAATTTTGTCCAGAAAGAAAATTGTTGTTAGACCATTCAATTCAATAGTTCAGGAAAAAATAGAAGATGAGGAAAGTGAGGGAATAAGGGAGTAGAATCTACAGTAACTGTGTTGACAAAGTTGTACGCAAAATAAAGAATTCAACAGAGTATATCATCTATTGGTCACCAGCCAATCTAGTGTTGGCTGTGTTTTGGTATAGTTCAGGGCACATGCCTTAGGGGACCAGCTATTAACCGTGCAATGATAATATATATTATACGAGAGATTGTCTCAAGCCTGACGAGGCATGAATTCTTCGTTAGAAGAGTTAGAAAGAAAGGAGGTCAGCATTTTCTATGCCACAATTCTTTCATGAGCTCTAGTCCTAGAAAAAGTTGCAATGCATAACCAAGTGCGGTCCACAGGTGCATCATTGTGACAAACAGTGAGAGTGTACCTTCACAGGAAGAGGCATTACTGTCCATTGATCTGGAGCTGTTTTAGCCTTTGAGCGTGTAGTAATCCCAGCAGAGGACTTCAAATTTTACACAACAAATCAGATTTTGACAGGCTCTGGAGTCGGATAATGTGCTAAGAAAAAATTACAACTGAACCTTAATAAGATGTCCTTGAACATTGATTTTCTCCAACTCAGCATGCCTGGTAGATAGCAATAAAGCCAAAGCAGTTGTTGTCACTTTGATTTGGTAGGCTCCCTGAATTTCCCCTGAATAGCAAAAAAATCAATTATTTTCTGAATGCAAGAAAAAACTAAAAAGAAAGAAAACATAAATCTAGACTAAGCCAATCATATAGTATGAGCTAATAATAAACATGGAATGATTTCTATAAAAATAATAATAATAATAATAATAATAATAATAATAATAATAAAACATGGATTGATGGATCCCATTAAGCGTATCAAAAATATACAAACCAAAATATTGGCTATGCCACCCTAACTAACTGTAAGAGGTGTCGGGAAGACTAGGACCAGATGCTCAGATTAAATTTATTTCATTTATGATAATTTTTCATGAGCAATATGACATCCTTGCACACATGGAGCAATACCTATAAAAGCAATGTTGTTATGCCTAATGCAAATGTTACAATGATTGATATCAATATTCAGGCAGTTCATCAAAGTGTCTCTTGAGACATTTACTAAAATCACCGCTTAGCATACACTTGCCTTGCATTTTAGTCCATTCAAACATTAAATAAGCAAAGGAGTTATGATGGCCTTCAGCTGGTAGTCCAAGCAACAAATCAATGAATTGTTCAACATGTGGATCGCTCATATGGACCTGAATTAAAATTAATACATTTAGTGTTGCCCATAGGCTATAGCATCTTCATCCTGGCAGCTAGAGAAGCTTTAAAAATGCAAAAGAGAATCAGATAGTTAAATGGATAGGCATTAAAAATCAGTTTGAAAGCAAAAAATAAATAAATAAATAAATAAATAAATAACTGTGTGTGTTCAACATTTCATATGCATTTCCTGATGCTGGCACATACTTAATAAAGTGATTAGCTTTATTTTACAGCTTTTGTATCATCTAGATATCCAAAAACAGCTTTTGTATCATCTAGATATCCAAAAAAACCAACAACATTATTATAATTTCAAAGTGAAATTGAGTTTAAAAATTTGAGGAAATAGGTCAACAGGTTTATATGGACTAAAAAGAAATGTAGATTCTACAGAGGAAGCACAAACAAAATATATTAGTAAGAATACCAGTCTGGCAAAAATAAGCAACAATGAACTCTTGAGTGCAGAAATTTCGCAAGATTGCATGCGCCTCAAAAGTGCAGCAACTAGGTCTCTGATGTGATGTGCCATTTGCGAAGGGAGGTGCAAAATAAGTTGCAGAATGTAGCTCCCAACAAAAAGTGAGACTGAACTTTCTAGATCAGGATTCAAAAGCCTGCATCCATGACCCAAGGTTATCAAAAATTCCAAGAACATATCATTGATAGTGGTTTGAGACAAGACCACTCCAACTCTACCACACACCACAACCAACTTGTACATATTTATTAAGTTCAAAAGTAAAGACTGTAAAAGCTATTGTTGTAAAAGAGGTGATATTCATATCCTCTTATTTTTATGATTCTAGAAGTTCAAGACTTCAAGTCATTGGATCAGTTGAAGAGTCAAGCCCCATAATTAACACGTCATAAAGTGATAAGACACTCAATGCCTATAAATACTTATGCGCTTGTAATCATTTGAATAAAGCAATCTGCCTATTATCATATCTCAGCTCTTCCTCTCTGGTTATTTCACTTTCGCCCATTAGTAGCTTCAGCATTACTAGTTGGTGTTGGCCCTTCGTCACCTAGCCGACCTTAAAACTCTCATTATTCTTAACAGTAAAAAGGATTCTCTGCCCACATCTTTAGTTAAACATATTACAACTATATGAGAAAATGAGTACTTAGAATTTCATCTATGCTCCATTGGTAGTAAACTAGTAACTAAATGCAGAATAGCAATATGGTCACTATCAACAATCACGAGAGCTCTCCAAGAGAAATGAAACAAAGCCCGATATAGTCATAGGCCCCCGTTCTACTTGTTATAGGCTTTGCACATCAGGATACTGATGAATGATTAAAGAGAGAAAATTGCAGTTGTGCATTGTATATGGCCAGGGATGGTCATTCATGCATATCACAAGGAAATTTTTGTTTATGGCTTTACGCAACCATATTTGATGGTTAACATGTCTTGCAGAGACATTTCATAAGGCATTTTACTTCACACATTGAGAGGTGTAAGCCCCACGGTACAGGGCATAAGAACCAAAAGTTCACAGATTCAGCTTTAATTGTTAATCAGTTCTTATCGGGAAGGGAGAGTGGGGGATAAAAAGCACTTTCCTGAGCATATTTTGTTATCAACAGTATGCTTGGAAGAATGAGATAATAGAATGATAAACACACCTTGAGGTTACATCAAGCAAGCATTTCATTGTGAATCCAGGATCACCACCCCATCCAAGTAAGTCTTGCTTTCCACCATAGACAAGAGCAGCTAAGCATTGGGTTGCATTCTAATTTACAAAAGCAACATCAACAGGTTATTTTTAAATCTTAAGTCACGCAAAACATATGAACATTTAACAAATGGAGAAAGAGGAACCTGCATTTCACTATGATCATCACTTTGGAGGATTATCCTAATAACAGGATCAAATGAAATGTCATAAATAGCTTTGATGACATCTTTTGGTGCATTCTGAAAATGTTTAATAAAGAATCATCAATATTAGGAAGTAAAATATATATACTTCTCCATAAATGTAAAGTAATAATAATTCCACTAGCAAAGCACATAGCTCACCTTCAACAACATTGTTAGAAGATCTAGTGAACCAGCTACTAAACCTTCAGACTGCTGTTGTGGCTAATAAATGCCAAGTTTTAGAAACACCAAATTAACATTAATGATTAATCCCTAAATCACTCATAAGAAATCTGTAACAGATTACACATCATACTTTAGTGAGCACTGGCCCAACAAAAGGTAAAATTCGAGAAACCAACGGTTGTATGCAACCAGGAGCATTTTTTATTGCCTGCAATAGCAATAGCAATAGCAATAGCAAATAGTATTAGAACTGAAGTCTGCAATTCTGCATAGTGAACAATACTTATAGGTGCACTGATAGCAGAAATCAAAATAAAGTATAGTACCAGTAATGTTGAGAACTTCAACAGAGAAAGGTCAGAAGAGAATCAGATCAAAGGCAAGGGGCTATAGGTTTCATCATAATTAGATTACAAGATTTCATTTCAGTAACACAATTCATAAATGCAGTAAACTGATGATGACAACAGAACTATTTTTAATAAATAAGATTATAAAAAACCTGCCTCCAAAACCTCAAGAGCATCAATGCTGGCAAAAGGGTCTGAAACATGTGAAGCCCACACATTAAGGATGATAGGAGAGAGAATGGGTTCCACTGATGGCAATAGTTCAGGACCTACAATAGAGCATAAAAACATTTTAAAAATCTCTTACAGAAGTTGACATTGAGAAAATATCATAAATAGTAAAGCTAAGCATCAAGTCAGCATAGACTACAATTTTGGGCATGAGAACTAACCTGCCTTGGCAGTAGCCTGTAGTGTCTCAAGCACCAGATGCATTGTTTCATCAGATGCCTAGGAAGCCAGTAGATAGAAGGTAAGAAGGCTAAATCCAATTAATCTGAAAGACAGACCCAAAAAACAAAGGAAAAAAACTAATAAAAAATTACACTCAAGACTACATACATGTTTAAGAAGGTCTGTAAGTGATGAAAACAAATCCATAATATGTGGCTGAAGAGTTCCAGTGTCTGCATCAAGCAAAAGCTGGGAAAGTGCTCGACAAGCGCCTACCTTTACAGGGGGAGGCCTATACATATTAATTATGAATCTATTAACATTCCAAATGCTGAATTTCTTTTACCTGGAATGTACACAAAAAAATAGGTTCTTACACATCCATGCCAATTGCCTTAACAGCAGCATACAGAAACTGCTGAATAGTTCCCTGGTTGATCTGAACAGCATAAACAAAAAAAAAACTTTAGCATAGAGCCAACCCATGGTTTTAAGATCAGAAGTTAGATGCAATCATTACCACAGAGGAAAATTTAGCAATGGATGAAAACATACGAGCATAAAGGAAGGGATATTCATTAACCCCTGAAAAGGAAACATAAAGCACATTATGAAAAAAAAAAAACAGCATTTAAGAACTACACCCTCCCCCCTGGGCCCCTCCCCACCATCCCCCAACCTGAAAAGAATAGAAAATGAAAAGAAGGGAAAGAAACTTTCTTCATCCTCTTTCTCCCTGTGAAACTACATCAAGTTAATTCTTTCAATCACACGTCATTTCCCAATTAGACATGCAAGAGAAACTCAAATTGATCTACAAAAGAATTTACCAGTCACCATGTCTTCTGTAAGAACTTTCTCCAAAATATTTCCTAATCTAGCTCTGGAAATCCCAGAAACCTGGAAAAGGATAAACTATAAGATGTACGAAATAATGCTTTCATAAAAAGACAACAAAAAAGGTCAAACCCAATGAGCAAGACTTCTGCATCATGGCATAGCCAAGGAAGGAAGACATCACTTTTATGTTGTTTATTTTTCCTTAACATGTTTTTTGTTCTTTTGGTCCAGAATATAGATGTAACAAAATAGGGCAGGGGAATATCAGATAGAATATCCCGCCCAAAAAGTTAACTGTCTCCCAGTTCTTTAACACACTACAGATTATACATGGCAATAATATGGCATTAACCTCTGCTTCAAGTAATTGTTCTGACACTGATGCCAAAGCAAAAAGGGTAGCCTCCCGAATCTGCAAATTAAATAAATAAATGTCAAATTACAACAAGAGAGCAATTTGAATAGGAATGTCAATCACCTAAAGACAAATAACTAATAAGCACCACTAAAGGGTGATTCAAATAATAATAACAGTCATCAGGCAAGTTTATCACCTAAAAACCAGATAAACATGAATAAAAGTAAAGATTTGTTTGGGCTAAAACAGTGTCTTTCCACTTACTCGCCACCAAACGATGGAACCAGCAGTTTTCTCTTGCTGCGACTCATTAATTCGTTTCTCTGCAGATTCAAGTACAGCATCTATTCCCTCTGCACCACAAGAATTAATGACCTCTTCCAGTAACAGGGCACCTGAAATCAATGTTCTTATTAAAATACATCTGCAAAGGAAATAAGAGAACATGCACAATCTAAGACATATTACCATGTTAGTAGATAGTATATTGAATTGTAAAACTCTTAAAATATAATTCTTATGTGCATGACATCTAAGACATACCAACCATAATTGTTGAAGATGCGTAAACTTGGAAGGAGGAAAGTTTGAGTATATTATCACAAAGGAATACTGATGAATAACTGTCTACTTCGTTTGTAATTATAATCAAACAATGAAGATCTATCTTAAGTTCTGAGTTCTGATCCCTAACAAACTTACCAGAAGCTCGACAACTATAAGTATTATCCTCCTCATCAGCAACAAATTGATTAGCATCCATCAGCCATGTGTGAGCCTAGATTAAACAACACGACATGATAAATAGAGAAAGGAAAATAGAAAATCAAAAAGTCACTATTTGGTAGCAAATAGTAAATGGCATCCACTATTCCACTATTCTGCAGAAAGGAAATGCTCCTTACGATGTTGAAAAGGAGAAAAGCTAGAGAATAGGGTGTCAAATAACTGCAAGTGTGTACATTTATGGAGTTGGATGCTGTTAATAAAGAAGAATATTTTAGAAATAACTGTCTTACACCCTTAAATGTTTAGTAGCAAATTTAAAGGCAAGCACAAATTAGATTTTTCTTATTAGCCACCCTTTTACTTTTTCACCCAAATACCTGTAACTCTAAGCTCTACTTGGCCTATCAATACAAAACAGTCCACACTCAACTTCTGAATAACACCCAACATAGGCATATGGTTATCTCTCATGCATATGCACATATATATACACCCACTCATATATCTATATATACACAAAACAAAACAAAATGAAAGGCTTGTCATTACCTGCTGTTCTGTTATCTGAAGAAAAGCAATGGCACAGTAGACCAACTCCTTCATGTTATTTGCAATTACCTAAAATACACTTCAGTTAGCACATCATACTGCATTTCATTATATAAAAAATGACAGAAAGCTAAAGAAAGTTTTGGAACACACCTTTACAAACCTTTTACTGCCCAAAATAGTCAATAGGAACTCAAATAACTGTTTAATCAAACATGTGGAAAAAAAAATTAATAATAATTTCAGATTGCCAAAAACAGAATACAAGTTAGAAACATGTAGAAGCGGTCAAAGGCATTTTTACCAGCTGCATGTCTAACAGTAAAAGTCATTATGTAGGACACTGATAATAATATACTATATAATCACATTAGGTTCTAAGACAGTTCTAGACAATGAAGGGTTGATTAAAAAAGAAATGAAAATTGTAGCAATACTTAATGACAAGGAAATTATCATGTCCTGGCAGCTCCAGAGTCCAAATCAATAATTCAATTTTCTTTTCTTAATCCATCATTCTAACTTTTATGTGAAAAAAACAAGATTTGAAGAAAAAAGTATTCCTACTTTCTATATCCCAGTGCTGTACTGATAAAAAGTTTGTTGTTGTAAGTATAAAGGTTATGCTTTCTGAAAGCATTTACTGTCTACAGCTATGAAGAAAAAGTTAAAGTTCAAAATGCTCTCTTCCAATGCAGGATGTCATAAAAATTGATTAAAAAGTGGTTACTGCTACAATACAGACCCCTGAGGATTTCTTACCTGGATGACAAATGATTCAAGGCTTTGTTCTGCACCATCAGAATCATATCTTCCATCATATGGATCATCTACACCCTCAATTGATGCTTGCGTGTACACTCGTAAAGATGATACAAATGTCTGCCATAATGGCCCTAGAATAACTGAAAATGCAACATGGTTAAATACAGTATGAACTGGCCAAGAAATGACAACTATTGTGTCTTCATATACTAACACCTAAAAGAATGATTTGGCATGCTTACCCATAAACTGACTTTCCATAAGGCCAGGGAAATTTTGGACAGACTGATTCAAGCACTTTAAAACCTGAAGTTATTCAGGAAGATGCCTCACTTAGAATAAAAATGAAACAAGTAAAAATTTTCCAGACATGCAAATGAATTTAATGTAATAACTACATTCAGGTGAGCACTATCCCACCAAGTCCAGCACTCTAGAGGATTTAATTAATTTAATAAACTGCAGCATGAAAAGCATCACCTCCATTCTGATGCTCCAATCCTCAGGATCTTCAGATGGCACAGGCTGTTCTAGAATGGAAGAGAACTGATTGATCCAGGGTTGAAGCATGGGTAACATCAAAGTAGTTGTCTCGGTCTGAGAACACATTAAGTGTTTGTCATATAACAAGTCAATAGCTGCATGTCACCAACTTAATAATTTCAGACAGCAAAAGCACACCTTGTACACACCACTCATTGTCCCCAACATGGAAATACAATCATAAACTATAGAAAGGGCCTTTGTGCGAAGAGCTTTGTCATAAATCTGCAGTACGAGGGACATTTAGAGAATTAGAGGAAGTGAAAAAGAAGATTAGATGATATAAAAGGGAATAGAGGTTCTGGCATAAATAAATAAAAGCACAAGGACTTGGCAACTCTTTCCCTAAAAACTTTTCAGTCACCTAGCCATTAGTTTAAAGAATAGTTTTGGTCAGCGTCGCTTTTAATGCTTCATTTCTAGCTCCTAGCAGTGCCATACTTCTCCATTTTTCTTTACTTTTCCTTTTAATGTTTTCATTTTTTTTTCTCTATGGGGAAGAGGGTATAATCAATAGGTTTCCATCTTCTTGCAACCAACCTTTTCTGCCTTCTATATTGTTGCTCTTAAATTAAAACAAAGACTTATAAATTTAATATCCAAGTAAATTCAACTAAACTTGAAAGAAAGAACTAAAATAGTAGAATTAAATTAACCTGAGGAGATGATACAATTCTGTGCAAACAAGGGAACAAAACAGGAACAAGTTGTGGAACCATCTTATCATCCAAATCTGCAGAAAGAAGCGCCAAGCACCTCAATGCTCCATGCACTGCATAACACCACAATCAAGTTTTTATCTTTAATTATTTTGAGAAGCAACTATAAAACCCCGTAATAAGTAAGGAAATATTGACAGCCTAACCAACGTCACTCGCCAAGTAATACATTAAGAAAAATCCAGATAGAACAAGTAATGTATTTCAATGCTAGACATCATTCATAAACTATACCAGGTACTTACCAGCATTCATGTTAGTTTGGTCCACAATCCAATTTATTAGAGTTGGTAAGAGATCAGGCCAGTCCTCTGGCCAATCATAATGCGCAATAGATGCTACAGCCATACTTATTGCAGTGCACACTTTTCTGTGAGGATCATCGAGCAATGTGAGGAGTAGACGACGAATAGCTTCCTGATAAAAGTAAAACAACATAATGAATGAAACACCTTCAGATAAAGAATTCCACAACTCTTGTAAAACTGAAAACACTAAGTGTCATCCAATTAAATACAAATTTATTTAATAATAAGAAAAAGAATACCTTTTCATCACTTGAAACAACTGGATGCTCAAAGTCCGGTTCATCTTCCTGCCAGTGTTTCTTTATAAACTGCTTTAGAAGAACTGCAGCTAAGTTATATTGTTAAGTCTCACAAAGAAAAATGAAAAGAATACTAGTAATAAACCACACTTAAGAGGCAAACTTCATACAAGGCATAATACTTTTAGACATTCCTATAAAATTCAAAATTAACACTACTATGTCCAAATTCAACAACAATAAGGAAAGGATATTTGTCGCAATCCCAAAGGAAGCTCCCTGCTTGCAGCAACTCTTGACAATGCGCCTCCAAAACCTTCCATCACAAATAGAGCAAAGACATTTAGTTAACTAACTTTATTCACGAATAAACATAACAAAAGCTATATTTCAGCACAAGAATAAGTGTTTCCAAGTCTCATCCAAGTTAATGCTTTGAGCTTACTAAGTTCTGAATTAGTTTCTCTAGTTTTTTTTTTCCTCAAGCCTAATTTAGAATGATCCAGTTCCGAAAATTGGGACAATTACAACTCCATTATTCACTTCTCCATCTGACAATCAATCCTCGACGACGGAAGGCGTAAAATTACCTGGTTGAAGGGAAGCTTGTTTAAGAGAGGTTTCGGCGAAGGATCGGACTTGGTGATTGGGGTCCAGAGTGGCATTCAAGCAGTTGATAAGCCATTGTTGATCTTGATCCACTGCGTTCTCCATTCGAATTCCAAGCTCCGATTGCCGGAAAGTTTCGGCCGTTCTGTGCTTGCGAATGAGAATGAGCGGTCTTCAAAATGGAGTGGAGAGTGGAGAAGCGTTTGAGCAAAAATGGAGGGAGATGGGTTTTGTAATTGGAGTGGTTTATAGTGCAGTGATTAGGGTTTTGTCAGGGGTCAAAGGTTTTATAGTACGCGCCTGGCCGGGTTCGGACAACGGTCCAGAGCACTTTGCCATTTTTTTTGTCATTTTCCTACTAACCTTTCTACTTTCTACGGTTCTATGTTACGGAGGCCGGAGTACATGTTAATAATTTAAGTTGAAAAGTCAATTAGTCTAAGTAATTTTTTAAAAGTGTAATTATACACATCAACAATTTATTTTGATGCATTAAAATCTAAAAGCTGATTAATAACATGTTATCACATATCATTACCCCGTACATCTGTAACAGTGACAATGATATTATTGAAACTAGCTTGAACATGAATAACTCCCTTTGGTATTCTACGTGCACTCTTACGTGAACCAATATGTCCATTCCTACGCGAACTTCTTCTCGGTATAGCTTTTGCCATATTTTACATTACGTAAATCTGAGTTAGCGATATATGGATATATCCATTTCACGATTCTTTATTTTTACATTGGTTCAGTTGGCAAGTCTGATTATCCTTGTCGTTGTTTATGTCTCGGGTTGGAACAAATTACTATAATCCGTCCTCTTCTACGGATTAGTCGACATTTTTCACAAATTTTACGAATAGAAGCTCTTATTTTCATATTTCGCATTCCTTACCTTCATTTGAAGTTTCTTGATATTTTGCATCTCGAATTGTATTTCCATGAAAGACATGTTTGTTAAAGTTGAAAAACGAATCCTTCGAATCTTTGTTACAGGGATCCGCCCACCGTCTAATCAATTTTCAGGTAAAACGGTGACCAGCGAACGGTCGCCGATCACGGAGAAGGAGACGAGAAGACGAGAAGGGGAACCACTGGTCACTAGCTTGTCCGCATTCTCAACCGGAGAAGGCAACCACAGTGGTCGCTTGCTCCAACAAGAAGGCAAATTATTGACCATTCGACCCGAAAAGATGTCGGTAAAAATCAAACTCATGACCTTCAACTACGAGAATTATGCTCTACTCACTCAGTTTCTTTTTCGGGGCATATTACAATGTTTTGGATTCTACTTGTGACAAAATGCATGATTGTTTCTAATCACTGTCAAGCTCCTGCTTATTTTGTCAAATGTTTTTTTTATATAAAAATTTCATGTTGGTAGTTTAAAGAATTTGTTGTTGAAGTTCTTAGAATTTGGTTGCTATATATTGGTGGAGAGGTTTGTGTTGAAAAGAATGTTGGAAAAAATGGCAATAAATGGCATTTTAAGTGGCCATTTTGTGGTATAAATATATGTAGGGTCCACATCCGATTTGGGTCGGGTCAAAGTGGATTCGGATTCTTCGTTTTGAGACGAAGAGATCGATATATTATACGCTCAAAATGGATAATGGGTGAATGAGAAATTGGTTCTCAAAGTAGACCCATTGAGATGGAAAATTGTGGGAAAAGCTTTAAGGAAAAGCATTTGTCCCACATTGGTTTGGGAAGAAGATTTCACCCACTATATATACAAGAGTCATTTTATGACTAATTAACTTGTATAGCATAGATGCTCTCTCTCGCGCGCAGGGGGGTGCAAATCAAATCCCAAAAATGAGGACGAGTGTCGTCCGGAAAACTGGCTGGCCTTGTGGGTTAAGTTATGTCAAAAATTCGAACGATAAAAGTCCACAGCCTTCGAGAGATTGATATCTCGAAGCGAAGCTGCGTCGAGACCTCGATGTCTCTCGCGGCGCATCTGGGCAGCGCACGAGACATAGTCTCGCGGCACGGCAGTTCGAGACATCAAGTGATGATGTCTCGACACTTCGAGACATCACGGCGCATCTGGGCAGCGCACGAGACATAGTCTCGCGGCACGGCAGTTCGAGACATCAAGTGATGATGTCTCGACACTTCGAGACATCACTTGATGTCTCGTGCGGGTTAAGCCCGCGCGACTCGAAGTGTAAATGCGATGGAAGCTTGCGATAGCGGTGATCTCCCGGTCGATCTCTCGCGGCTAAGAGTTAACTTAACCTCTCGCAAGAGACTTTGGCCAACGCGGTTCACTTCCAATGTGACCGTTAATGTCATTAACTCAATATGTTACGGAATTAATTTCAGATTAATTCCAATATTTATTTTTAGAGTTAATTTCTTGTTAATGGCAAAGTTAATTCTTGGTTAGTGGGTGGAGGTTACCTTGCCAGGAATGAATGCCATGATAAATGCCATTAATCATTCATCTGCTATATATTTCCAGGTGAGCAGCAGATTTTAAAAAAAAAGAATAGAAGCTAGTATACGTGTTATACACGAAATATTTTCTACCTCGAAACTCTGCTCTCCTTCTTTCTAGCCACCTGTGTTCATCCCACGTTCTCGTTCGCCGGGTCCAAGTTTGAGTGCTCAAACGGCGGATCGAAGCACGTTTTATCCTGGGAAGCCTAGGCCGCAACGTTCCAGCACCTCGGGAAGCGGCAAATAAGGTTTTAAGGATAGTGACAACACGACTCGTGCTTACCACTACCCCAAAGTCCGTTATACATCGTCCCTTATTCTAGGTTTATCTAACCTTTGTTGTAGGTTTAAATTCCTGGAATTTTTCCTTGTATTTCTTTTGTTGTAATCCTTCGTGGATTATTATTTCTTGTAATATTTGTTTTAGTGGATTTTCTATTTTCGTCCATTTTCTTGGGTATTTCGAGAATTGTTTCCCAACAAAGAATGGATGGAAGTTTGGTCATGACATATAGTTTTAGGCACAGTGACAAGATTAAGAGCATATGGATGTAACACTAAGCCTACATATTTTACTTAGCTTGTTCATTTGCTCACAATCATTATGTTTTTTTGTAATATATACTGTACTGTAAATCTCCTATTTTCTTTCTTAATGTAATCATACATTTTAGGATTACAATGAAAAAAAAACATTAATTAAGTGATGGCAAATACTCCAAGAATGAAATATCAAAACTTGATTATACTTTGCATTAATATAAATATAAGTGTCACCTACAATTTGTTTGTTTTAACGATCAGCGAACCGTGCTACTCATGTCTTAACTAGAGAGTCAGTTTCCTTGATTAATTGTTATTTATGATGGAAAATGTAATACTTATGAGGAATCAGTCCGTTCCATAGATAATCTGCGAGATAGTATCATAGTAGTTTTTGTGATTTTTTTTTAAATTTTAATTAAAAAGGGTAGGATTTTAGTCAAATTAATAAATTATTTTTGTCACTATTATTAAAAACCAGTCCTTAGTTCTTACTACTCGGTTGTTATACCTAACTAGTAACTAACATTTATATTATTGTAATAAAGTAAATGATCTTTTAAGTTTTATCAATGATACAAAATGTTATTGGCGGGGTTGACATTGATTTGTATTTGTATAATGTTATATATATTCTTCCCAAAATGGCTGCGTTTCTCCATTGTTGACTTCGATTTAGCTTTCCTTCATCTGCAGACTGCAGGTGCTCTCTCTATCCTTGTCTTCTCATAAAACTTCTGTCAAACACGTTGGTTGCTAGCTTTAACCACATTTTTACCTATGAATCCATGATTCATATGATTAAACACTCTCTTCAAACAGGTAACTAAGATCATCAATTGAAACCTACAAAACCTCGGAGAGGTTGAACTGAGGTGAGTCTTTTCCATACTATTTCCCAATTTTATTTTGTTTTTGAAAATTTTCTATAAATTTTTTGTACTCATGCTCTAATGCTCTGCATACACCTGCTTCTGGCAATTAAGGTTTAGTCTCCATTCATTTGTTTTATTATAAGGTAATATTAGTTTGAGCCAATGAGATACACTCTAGTCTAGATTAATGTATAGAGGCATTCCTGATCGACTTTAAATTTCATCGAAAGTAATGTTGAGTTTGAGTGTATAGATGTTTTGTCACTTTGGTTGGTTAAGTGTTATAATTATTGTATCGATTGAAAGAACTTGAAATCAGTTTTTACCTTCACCTTTATAGTCTCCGATAGGGTCAAGCGCTTACCACTAGCTTTTGGCTTGAGTGGTAAGTCTTGGTAAGCACTTATCTTAACAAGTGGTATTAGAGTTAGGTCATTGGTTCAATTTCCAATAATAACAATTAATATTGGTTGGTGTTGGGAGGGAAGAATTGTTGGGTAGGGCCGGTAAAAGGGCCATGGCTAGTACCAATTGGCGGGGGATTGTTAGGCGGAGACCAGTAAAAGGGCATTGTCTAGTACTCGATAGTTGGGGGATTGTTGGGTAGAGGTCAGTAAAGGGGCCTTGTCTAGTACCTGGTGACGGGGGGATTGTTGGGCGGAGGTCAGTAAAGTGCCCCTGTCTAGTACCCGGTGGCGGGGGATCGTTGGGCGGTGGCCAGTAAGGAAATAAGTTGCGCTTACGTTACTAGCTGTAACTTTTGAAGTGAGTGGTAAGCGCTTAATCCTAATAGTCCCATTTAGTTCGACTGATGGTGCCGAGCATTGTTTGGTCTCATTTAAGGATCTCTTTCAATGCCTGTTATTATATTCACAAGGTTTGAACTAAGACTTTATTTAAGGGAATTTGAATTCTTTTACTCGAATTACATGAATGTGATATTACAAATGATTGATGACATATGTGTGATCCTCTCGTTCTTTCCATTTTGCCTTGATGTGTAATGTGTTTGAGAAAAGTATGATCAGACTCCATGACGAATAGAGAAGTCATGGCAGTTGGCATTGATACAAGCATGATAAATATAGGCTGTTAAAATGGAACAACTCTATTTGGATTCTCAAGCCAATAATGCTTGTTTCATTAGTGTCAACATCTTAATTTATGTCAAAATCTCTGTGCCATATGGCTGAAATTTGGTCGTTGATGCAGGGCTTAGTAACATGGCTCGAATGAGAGTAGGGTTGCTCGAAAGCATAGAGAAACTTCTCAGTCGTCTTGAAAGCCTAGAAAGTGACAATGAAGTTGAGATGCTTAAAATGGAGCTAGGAATCATTGGCTTTTATTACTTCAAGTATCCACATTTTGATTTGTCCCCTCACTTGGACAAGATCATGAACACCCATATCAGATTTGTGGAAGATCAGATTCTTCACTCACTTGGCAAGAAAACATCTGATTCTAAACTGATTTTTCATGCAAAATACGTCAACCAATGTATTGGGGATGAAACTCTTTCCAGACGTCCAAAGTTATCATATCAGATTTCGCGTCCAGGGACAAACATGTCTGATGGATATCTGTTGGAATTCATGGATTCTCACATAGAGATTCTGAACTATATATCATGTGCTGGTTTCATTACACAACTTACTGTGGAACAAGTTGTTGTCCTCAAGAATAAGCTGAGACTTCTCAGAGATTTCCACTTCTGCAAAACAAGAGGCAGGATTGTACATGAGAAACTAGACTATCTGTTTACACAGGTGCAGGCCATGGCTTTTGAAATTGCACATCTTTGTTTTACCTTTTGGGCTGAATTCAACATAGACTGCATCGATATAAAGAAATTCTTTCGCCTTATATGCGAGATTGAGCTTATTGAGCCGGAGCTGCAAGAGATTTTCTTGAATGCCACAAGAGCTTCACTGTGGTCACATTCAGAAATTTCAGCCAAGATTAAACAGCCAGATATCTTTGCCAAATTTCTCTGGGGCAATCTATCTGAGCTACAGAACAGCATGGCCAGTTCAGATGTTCCTATGAATGCTCAAATTCTAAAAGAGATAGACATCTTAAAAAGTTATCTTACGGAGTTTGTGCCATCAAAAGATGTCTTAGCATGCATTGCATCTATTGTCAATGAGGCAAGATTTTTTGTTCACAAGATCAAGGATAACACAATTAATGGAGCCAAGGAAGGTGACATGCAGCTTGCAACTTCTGTCATTTTGGAGAAGATTGAATCCAGTCGTAAACAGATTGAAGAGATTCATCTCAGAGATACTGACAAACCTGTAACCGATAGATTGTTCCCCATTCAGAATCTGCTGCACAGCTTGAACAGTCTTATGAACTCCATGGATAATTCACTTGCTTCTGTGGAACATCAAATTGGGATAATACAGAAGGAGCTTGCCTTTTTGAATTCATTTTTCAAAAGGAATGAACATGAATCTCTTTCTAATCTTCAAGCTCGTGCTGTAGGATTGGCTTACGATGCAGAATATGTAATTCACTTCCTGAGGCTTAATGATGATTGCTTGTGCCATCATCTGAGTTTAAATGATGTGATAAGAGAGATTAAGCTTATCAAGACTGAGGTTACAAAGCTTCGTGGGAGGATGCCTGATATCCCAACTCCTGGCAGTCCTGACAATTTAGTGGTGGGTTTTGAGAAGGAAACACAAACTATAATAGACCAACTTACCAGAGGACCAGCGGAATTAGATGTTATATCAATTACTGGAATGCCCGGGCTTGGTAAGACAACCCTGACCAACAAAGTATATTGTCTAGATACTGTTGCCAGTCACTTTCATGTCCGTGCATGGTGCTGTGTGTCTCAAGAATATGACCTGAAAGACTTGATGCACAATATTTACAGTCAAGTTATTGGGTGCAAGAACCAGATGAGAGAGGACGATATAGCTGAAAAGCTGAGAAGATTCCTATTAGGAAAGAGATACCTCATTGTCTTGGATGATATTTGGACAACTAAAGCATGGGAAGAGTTAAGTAGAGCTTTGCCCAAGGGTAGAAATAGAAGCAGAATCATCTTAACAACTAGAGAAGATCAAGTTGCATCATATGCCAAGATTAATTATACTGAGCCTCAGTCTCTTCCCTTTTTCACTCTAGAAGAGAGCTGGCAGCTGCTGCAGATGAAGCTATTTAAAGGGAGGACATGCCCTCAAGAGTTGGTGGATGTTGGAAGACAGATAGCCAAAAAATGTGGGGGACTACCTTTAGCCATTGTTTTGGTGGCTGGTCTTCTAGGAAGGGTTGAAGAGAGGGCATCTCAGTGGCTGGACTTTGTTGGACGCTTAGGCTCACACATTGAGAAAGATGAAACTCGGAGCTGGGACATTATAGAATTAAGTTACAAGCATTTGCCTGAGCATTTAAAACCATGCTTTCTTTACTTTGGTGCATTCCCAGAGGACCATGAAATTCCAGTTTCCAAATTGATACAGCTTTGGATGGCTGAAGGATTCGTGAAACAGAAAAACAAGAGATTAGAGGATGAAGCTGAGGAGTACCTGAATTATCTAATTGGAAGCAACTTAGTAATTGTTTCAAGTAGGGGATACAATGGCAATGTCAGAACATGCTGCATTCATGATCTGGTGCGCAAGTTCTGCTGTACAAAATCCAAAGAGAAAAATTTCTTGCTGTCAATGAACCCTGGAGATGGATTGGGTACTGCATTTGATTCAACACGTCGGTTTTGCTTTCATAAGAGGGTTATTAGTAATGACCTTCCTCTCGAATCGTGGATGCCATGGAATTCTAGTATCCTAACAATTCTATGCTTTGTCCTTGGTGAAAGATACTATTCAGTCTCTAGATTCCTTCGTACCATCCATGACGGTTCATGGATGACTTACAAATTGAAGCTTCTCAGAGTGTTGGACTTGGAGTCTATTGTTGTGGGAGAATCATTTTTGGACAGGATGCACTGCCTTGTTCACTTAAGGTACCTGGCCATCCACCTTCAAGGTCAAGGTTACATCTTACCATCACTAGGGGGTCTTAGCCATCTTGAAACTTTCAAGGTGAAGTCAAATAGTGATTTGCATTTACCATATATTTTCTGGAATGTGGGAAATCTGAGGCATTTGCATATAGATCACTACTGCTCTTTATGCCGAGAGGAATCAGCTCAAATTCAATTGTACGAGAACTATGAAAATCTACAAAGCTTTACCACATCAGTTCTCACCAATCATATAAGAGAAAAGGATACACTGATGAGGCTTCCCAATCTCCGGAAGCTGAGCTGCAGGTTTTCAGAATCTTACCACCACCAATTGCCTGAATTGCACTTTCTTCACCACCTGGAGTGTCTCGAGGCATCCTACTATAACGAAATTTGCTCAGGGCCATGTCGGCATATGTTTAAACTTCCTTCAAGTCTCAAGCAATTGACAATAAGCTATTTTCGCCTGGCATGGAGTAATATTTCAACAATTGCAGACCTACCCAAACTTGAGGCTCTTGAACTACACCAAGCATTTGAGGGAGAAGAATGGAATGTGGGAGATCACAACTTCTTGAAACTCAAATTCTTGAAATTACACAACATCAGGATTGCACGATGGAAGGCCACTGCCGATTCCTTTCCTAGGCTTGAACAACTAGTTTTGGTGGACTGCAGGTACCTTGAAGGGGTACCTTTGAGCTTTGGAGAAATTTATACACTAAAAGTAATAGAAGTGAACCGGTGCAACCGCCCTCTAGCCAGTTCAGTCAGGGAAATTCAGGAAGAGCAAACGGAAATGGGAAACGAACAGCTCAGTGTCCGTGTTTGGAATTCTGATTCTGAACCAAAAAAATGTAAGTCAAATGAACTCTTCAACTTTACTTCTCTTTTACCTCTTCACATGATTAATGGAGATTATTTACTTGTTATTTTTGTTAGGGTACAACTTCTAAATGTAAAAGCGGGGACTTTAATTCACCAAACCCATTCTGCATTGATAATATACATCAATGCCACAGATGTTTCTATAGCCACTTCACCATCATTGATCTGCATCTCTTCTCTATTTTTATTTTTTTGCACTTCTTTTTCACCTAGATGGGCCTGGCCTGATGAGATGCCCAGTTTGTCTACTACTGATGATGTTCTGCATCACGAAAAGACAGTGAAACTTCCATTTGTGGTTCTTAACTTTGGACCTTTCCAAGGTGATAATATTAATGTTGTGTTTATGTCATTTGAGACTTTTGTATTTGTATTTATTAAAGATTCAGTGATCAGGCTCACTGGAAATGCTGTTTTTATTCCAATTCTCCTGTGTACATTATGTAATAACTCAGACAAACTCTGGTTGCAAGATATTTCAATTTTAACTAAAACTTTAATACAGATAGTTCTATTTTAATATATCATATAATTTTATTTATATTCTGACAGTGGAATTTTTATTTATATTCTAACAAACTAGATTGTGTGCAATTCGCCTAGCATGAATGCACACGAGCTACATTGTGTGCATTCGTGTAGTCGTTTGTGTGCATCTACGAAGGGTCTCATGGGACTCACAGAAACAGGTGGAAGCACTTGAATATTAACATATATATATATATATATATATATATATATATATATATATATATTTATTTATTTATTTATATTTATTTATTTATTTATAAAGTATATCCCATTACAGACTTACAGTCATTAAAATCACTCAAAACTCATAATATAGTATTTCAGAATTGGTTAGATATATATTTATTTATTTATTTATATTTATTTATTTATTTATAAAGTATATCCCATTACAGACTTACAGTCATTAAAATCACTCAAACTCATAATATAGTATTTCAGAATTGGTTACATCCAATTCATTATAGTCAACTCTTGGTTTCCAGCTGGCACCTGAAGTAGGTCCACACTCCAGACAAAACCTTGTTAGTTATGAAATAAACTATGCAAATAAATAGTTTTCCAAAGGGTGGCATATGTGATATTTTACATATTTCCATATATTAATAGCCAGCAGTTTAGTTTTATTGGTTCTTTCTTTTCTTTTCTTTGAACAACTAACCCATCTATTTGAAAGAGCCAAGCAGTCTCCTTTGTTCTGCATATGCTGCCCTCTCTCTGTGTCTGTCTTAACTCTCAAGAAAATACAAGCTCTCTTTCTCTCTCTCTATCTAAATATGTGTGTGTGCGTGCATATATATCAAGCCCAATGGATGTCTTTACCTTGTCTTAATTTGCAGTAATAAACCAGCATCAACATGCAAGCTAGCTATCAAAGTAGGAGGGGCTGCCCGCTGTGGGATTGAGGTGAGCCCTTTAGTCTCCAAACTTTTGGACAAAGTTTTTCTTTCAAATCTGTTATGCTTGTTGTTCCAATCAATGAATTAGTGTTTTCATCTGCTTCTACAAGGTTGAATAATTTAAATATTGTCACATAACTTGCCATCAAAATTTATGCTCGTTGAAATCGATTGTGATAAGTGTCATGATTCTTTATATTAATTGGCGACCCATGAGTGACAGAAAGCTTTCAACAACCTCAAGGTCTAAACCTCCCTGCCATTTCTTCAACTATTATCTGTTGTTTGTTTGGATTTACTTCAACTATTGTCCCCAATAGAACATCAAATTACTCATTTTTGCATTAGATGTTCCACACAATACTGTACTGTTTGTTTCCTGTTATATAACTAATCTTCAATTCTTCATCCACATTGATGCATTAGAGCAAATAGTTGCAAGATGTGATTAGATAGCAGAAAAGAGGCATTATTTTATCCACTTTGGATTAAGTTTATATTACTCTGGATAGTACAAGATGCACATTAAGTGCTCAGTGAAAATTAAAAAGTTGTGAAGTCACATTGTGCAGAAGTTGTGTAAATAGTCATTTTCCTTTCAACAATCAACACCTCTCATTCTTTATTTTTGTCAGTGCATTTGTAATTGACAGTCAAAGGTGGATTTCTTGAATGGTTTCTGTTCAAATTGATAAGCACAGTTTTTCTACTACTGATGATGTTCTGTGTCAAGGAAGGACAGTGAAACTTCCATTTCTGGTTTTTAACTTTGGACCTTTCCAAGTATTAATGTTGTATTTGTGGATTCAGTGATCAGGCTCACAGGAAATGCTATTTTTATTCCAATTGTCCTGTGAACATTATGTAATAACTCATACAAACTCTAATTGCAAAATATTTCAATTTTAAGTAAAACTTTAATATAGATAGTTCTATTTTAATATATCATATCATATTATTTATATTCTAACAGTTGACTTTGAGTTTATGATTTCTGTTTGGATTATATATATTTGTAAAGTATATCTCATTACAGACTTACAATCTTTAAGATCACTCGAACTCATAATATAGTATCTAACTTAGATGCAGTTCATCATAGACATTCATAGTCAACTCTTGGTTTCCAGCTGGCACCTGAAGCAGCTCCACATCCAGACAAAACCTTGTTAGTTATGAAATAAACTAATGTAAATAAATAGTTTCCCAAAGGGTGGCACATGTGTCATGTGATATGTTACATATTTCCATATATTTGAAACTTGAAAGAGCCAAGCACTCACCTTTGTTCTGCATATGCTTTCCCTCTCTCTCTGTCTAAACTCTCAAGAAAATGTAAGCTCTCTCTCTCTCTCTCTCTCTCTCTCTCTCTCTCTATCTATATATATATAATGTGTGTGTGTGTGTGTATGTGTGTATGTGTATCAACCGCAATGGATGTCTTTACCTTGTCTTAATTTGCAGTAATAAACCAGCATCAACATGCAAGCTAGCTATCAAAGTTGGAGCTAGGAGGGGCTGCCCGCTGTGGGATTGAGGTGAGCCCTTTAGTCTCCAAACTGCTGCACAAAGTTTTTCTTTCAAATCTGTTAGTCTCCAATCAATAAATTAGTGTTTGCATCTGCTCCTACAAGGTTGAATAATTTACATATTGTCAAATACAGTGGTGATGTCTACTAGATTGGATAAAGAAAGAAAAGAGTGAAATGTGATAAAAATGCCCTTATTTTCACTTTTTTTTAAGGAGAAAACATTGAAGAAGCTCCCATAATAATAATGAAGAGTCGAGGAAAAGGATTGGAATTATGGAAATGATAAACCTTTTCCCTTCCTTTTTCCACTCTTATCCTAAGAGGTTAAAAATCCTTCATCAATTTTAATTTCTATTCTTAGCTTTGAAAGTAGTAAGCAAAACACCTCCAACTTTAGAAATGAAACTACATTTGCTAGTTGAAATATCCTTGATCTTGTAGTAACAGACAACAATGCGTGTTTAATGTGAGTGAATCTTTCTTGACTTTTATAGAGAAGAGATTCTGGCAAAGCCATGCTCTAGAATTTCCTTTAATCTCTTCTTTTCTCAAGGATTTTGATAGTAAATGCTTATACGAAGTCTGTTAGGTTTAAAGAATTATGCATATATCTGAACCAAATTTAAGGTGCATACAAATCATGATACAATAATATTCAAATCCCACCCTTAAAGATCATTTGCTCCTATGATAATTGGTGAATTAAGAAAATGCTACTTGGACTCATAACTTGCCATCATAATTTATGCTCACTGGAACCATGATTCTTTATATTAATTGGCGACCCATGAGTGATAGAAAGCTTTCAACAACCTCAAGGTCTAAACCTCCCGGCCATTTCTTCAACTATTATCTGCTGTCTGTATGGATTTCCTTCAACTATTGTCCCCAATAGAACATAAAATTACTCATTTTTGCATTAGATGTTCCACACAATACTGTGCTTGTTTCCTGTTATATAACTACTCTTCATCCACATTGATGCATTAGAGCAAAAAGTTGCAAGATGTGATTAGGTAGCAGAAAAGAGGCATTATTTTATCCACTTTGGATTAAATTTATATTACTCTGGATAGTACAAGAATCAAGATACACATTAAGTGCTCAGTGAAAATTAAAAAGTTGTGAAGTCACATTGTTCAGAAGTTGTGTAAATAGTCAGTATCCTTTCAACAATCAGTATAGTTCATTGGTTTTCTTGTTTTAAGGAGTAATAGTTAGGTATGCAATATGCTTTTTGAGGTTAAATGTTCATACTTTTTATCATAGCCAGATATCATAATTCATATATGATGTAACAGGAGAAACTAAGCTCGTTAAAAGAAAGGGTTTTGAACTCACTAGGACAATGCCTGACATCCCAACATCTCCCGGTTTTGATGAAACTGTGGTGGGATTTGAGGATGAAACTGAAAACATAACAGGCCTGCTGATTAGAGGACCAAAAGAGCTAGATGTTGTATCGATTACTGGTATGGCTGGGCTCGGCAAGACAACTCTGGCCAGAAAGGTGTTTTACCATAAACCTGTTATTGATTGGTTTCATTTTCGGGCATGGTGCTGTGTCTCTCAAGAATATGACAAGAACCGTGTATTCCATGAAATTTTTAGTCAAGTTTCAGACGATATGAGTGAGGATGATACAGATGAAGTGCTGCTTGAAATTTTAATGAAAAAGTGCAAAGATGAGCAAAGCTGGGTTGATACTGCTGAAGCACTACGCATGGCCCTACGGGGGAAATGTAAAGGCCACAAGATTAGGGATGATACGACTGAAGTGTTGTATGAAAGTTTAATAAAAATGAGTGAAGATGATAACAGCTGGAAAAAGATATCTAGTACACTGCACGAAAGCATAATGGAGAAGTGGGAAAACACCAAGAATTGGGATGATATTGCTAAGCCGTTGTATGAAAGCTTAATTGTGAATTTTGAAGACAATAATGAAATGTCTCCCAAATTCCCAGTGGAAAGGCACAAAGACATTAAGATGTGGGAAGACATAACAACTGTGATAAGCCAAAGCAAAATTGTAGACAAAAAAGACATTAGGAGAACAGATGATGAAGTTCGGAATTTGTTCAAAAGCCTACAAGATCTAGCTGAGGTGTTGTTCAAAAACATAAATGAAAAGTGCCAAGAGAATGACAGTTGGAAAGAAATGCTGGAAACATTATTCAAAAGCTTAAATGATATAGTTGAAACGCTGCTCATAAGCTTAAATAAGAAATGCAAAGACAGTAAAAGCTGGGATGACAACATAGCTGAGAAGCTACGCAAGAAACTGCTAGGACAAAGATACCTCATTGTCTTGGATGATGTTTGGAAAAAAAAAGCATGGGATGAGTTAAGTAGAGCTTTTCCCTTGGGCGCAGAAGGAAGCAGAATCATCTTAACAAGTAGAGAAAAAGATGTTGGAAAATATGCCAGGTCTGGTGCTGATCCCTATTCTCTTCGTTTTTTCACTACTCAAGAGAGCCAAGATTTACTGCAGTTAAAGCTATCTAAAGAGAATGTTGGCCTTCCAGAGCTAAAGGAATTTGGGAGACAGATAGCAGAAAGATGTGGTGGAGTACCTTTGGTGGTTGTTTTGGTAGCTGGTATTCTACAAAAAAAGATTGAAGAAAAATACTTCTCGTGGAATGAATTTCTTCAAAGTTTAAGCTCACATATCAGGGGAGATGAATCTCGGAGCATGGATGTAATAGAATTGAGTTACAAGCATTTACCTGAGCATTTAAAGCCATGCCTTCTTTACTTTGGGGCATTCCCAGAGGACCATGAAATTCCAGTCTCCAAATTGATACAGCTGTGGATGGCTGAAGGGTTTGTGAAACAAATAGAAAAGAAGGTATCGGAGGATGAAGCAGAGGACTACCTGAATCATCTAATTAGTAGTAACCTAATAATGGTTTCCACCAGGGGATACAATGGCAGTGTCAGAACATGCCGTATTCATGATCTGGTAGGTAGCTTTTGTCTGACAAAAGCCGAGGAAGATAAATTCTTGATGCAAACAGACAGTGAACAAACCAGTCCACATTCGGAATTGACTTCTACTTATGATCGGTTTTGTTTGCTTAAAAGGAATGATAAATATCTTTCTCCTGATTCAGCTATGTCACTTAATCCTAGTCTTGGCACGCTTTTGTGCTTTTCATCACATAATCCTAACCTTGGCACACATTCTGTCTTTCCATGGGATGTGGATCCTTCCTCTGGTTTATGGGTAGCTAGCGCATTCAAACTTGTGAGAGTACTGGACTTGGAGTCCGTATTTGTGGGCAAATCATTTTTGTCCATGGTGGAGTTTCTCCTCTGTTTAAGGTACCTTGCTGTTTGTCTAAAAGGTTGGGGTTCAGTTCCACAGCCATCTCTAGAGCGTCTTCACCATCTAGAAACATTCAAGGTGAAATCAAGTGTGGATCTGCATTTACCATCCATGATTTGGAATTTAGAGGGTTTGAGACATTTGCATATAGATCACTATTGTCATTCGTGCCCCTACAGGAGAAATTTTTTTCGTATACCCCCAAAGCCTTTAAATCTCCAAACCTTTTCCATCCCGGTCCTATTCACCTCACGCATGGATGAGCTTCTTTTGAGGAAGCTTCCTCATCTCCAAAAACTTAGATGCAGATTTTCAACGTCATGGTATAGGAATTGCCATAGATTCCCTGAGTTGGGATTTCTTAATCAACTTGAATCTCTGGAAGCATGTTACACCAGTGACCATCTGAATGCACCAATCTCCTCTGTATTTGACTTTCCACCAAGTCTCAAGGAATTGACACTCCACAAGTTTCGCCTGCCATGGGATAGCATTTCAGTAATTGCCAAGCTGCCCCGTCTTGAGTCTCTTGAACTGTTCTCAGCGTTTGATGATGAGCAATGGGATGTTGAGGAAGGGAACTTCCGCAAACTCAAGTTCTTGAGAATATGCGAATCCAGGATTGTGAGATGGACTGCCACTGCTGAATCTTTTCCCAAACTTGAGCGACTGGTTTTGACAAAATGCAGGCATCTTGAAGAGGTGCCATCTGATTTCCAAGATATTATTACTCTACAAGTAATTGAAATTGATCAATGCAACAGCTCTGTCGCTCGCTCAGTCAAGAAAATTCAGGAAGACATGGAGGCACTGGGAAACGAGAACCTAAATGTTCGTGTACTGCATTCTGATCTGGAACTAGGAAAGTGTAAGTAAAATAGATACTTCTCCATTATCTATGCTCATCTCTTCTCTTCTCTTTTCCATATCACATCCCCTTTCACCCAAATTATGGTTGCTGTAATTTTTTTCTTCTTTATTTTTCTCAGGGTACTTGTAACATGCTCTGAAAACTGGATTTATTGAATGGTTTCTCTTCGAATTGATGAGCACAGTCAATCTGCTACAGATGATATTCTGCATCAAGGAAACACATGAAACTTCCACTTCTGGTTTGGTACATTGTACTTCAGTGTCTTCAAACCTTTCAAGTATTATAACGTTTGTGTTTGTGTCATTTGAGACATTTTATGTTCTGTGTTTTTAAGGATTAATGTTTGTGTTTGTGTCATTTGAGACATTTTTTAATGTTCTGTGTTTTTAAGGATTAATGTTTGTGTAATTCGAGACATTCATGTTGTGTGTTTTTAAGGATCCATGGAATAAGTGATCAAGGTCACAGAAACATTATTTGTGTAAATTCAATTATTAAGTGTTGTATTCATTGCTTAAAAAAAAAAGAGTGTTGTATTCATTGTTTTTAGAGTTATTATGAATCCCAATGTGTTTTCAAAAAAAATCCCAATGCAGGAGGCCCTTATTAATGTATTGAGTACATACACTGCACCCATTTGAGTAGGTAATAGGGATGTCATTGCTTAAGTGCTCATTACTATTAAACTTTATGTTTATTGGGGTTGTACTGTGTATTCATTGTTAAAAATGGAACACAGATGAATATGAACCTACGCTATAGGTATGAAGTTCAACTAACTGAATCTGCGTTGCACTTTTTATTTGTAGTGTATTAGTTATCAAGAATCAATTCAAGAACATTATAGAAGAGTGGAGTTGAAGGAAAGTAGAGAATTTCTTTTGTTTGAGCCACAAAATCGATATTACAATGCTTTACTTCATCACTCAATTCTCCTTTAGATACATAAAGTTCTAACTCTACCTCCATCTTTAATTCTTTTTATTTTTGTGTTTTGGAAGAAGAAGACATGCATATCACAATCTCACATCATATAATCCAAAATGGACATACAATCCAAATTATGCATGGAAAAAGTGGTCTAATTGTAAGTATTCTCAATTTGATTCTTTTACTTACGTTGATTTGAAACAAGGCCAATTAATTATTTTAAAAGATTTTTAATCCTTAAGTTGTAAATATATAGTTTGTTTCTGTTTCTGACCTACATATACAAACAATTATAATGTTTTGACAGTGTTAGAATCTAAGATTTGGCCAAGGTCATTCAACTGGACTATAATAGACATGGCCAAACACACTTAAAAACACTGCAATCAAGTCTTTGAACAACGCAAAATCATGCAATTGAACTTAAAGTGAAGTGTTTTTTTAAAAAAAAACTTAAAGTGAAGTGACCTGTTGACTTGGTATCCGCTGATGCGGCGGTTACCAGATTAAAAAAAATAATTTTTAAAATTTATTTTAATAACTATAAATTAAATAAAAACTAAATATTTTAATTAAAAAAAAACTCCACCAAACCCCTTTGTCTTTGCCAGAGACAAAGAACTATTATTCGTCTTAGGCCGGAGACGATGAAGCCTCTCTCATTTAAGAGTTAATTCCACCGGAGGTCCCTTGTCTTTGGTGACAATTCCATATTTCGTTTAACACTATCGTTTTTGTCATTTAACATTCAGACTATTATGTTTTGGACACTTTTGGTCCTTCTGATGATTTTTCTGGTGAGATCTTATTTTTCACAAGGGTATTTTTATCTATTTAATTTTTTAATTTTTCACCAATTTACTTTTTTTTTTTTTTTTCTTCAGCTGGTTATTTCTCTCATGGTTTCAGACCTCCCCGAATCAACAAATCCCTACAATCTCCTTCATATCTTTCACCATCCTCTTTCACTATATCTAGCCTGCCTTTATATTCCAACCTTTGCCTGCTACCAAGTAACATGCATGCATATATTATAGATATAATAACGTATGTAATTGAGGCTAGCAGAGCAGCTAGCTTAGCTTTCATATTTTTATTCAGATGAGATGAGATGAATAATGAAATTGTGTGGATATATAGCTTGGAGCATGGGTTTTGTTAGGCAAAGAAAAAGAATAATTGCATGCAATATGGGAGATAAACTGGTAGCAATCATGAATGAGTACAATAAAAGTAAAAACAAGTTTTGGGAATCAGGTATTAAGGCAATACCAACCAAAGAATAAGCATTATAAGGTACCAAAACTCCCGAAGAGATTTTCCTTCCAGCTTTTAATAATGCACTGAGTCCAAAAAAAAATTTAGAGATTCCACATCTAAACAGAGTTCTTGATCGGGAAAAGAAAGCAAACTCTTATTAGGCAAAAAAATAGCTTATTGAATTATAAAATACCTGATTTTATTTCGACAATGATCCTTCAAGATTCATTCTCTAATCCAATCTCTTTATCTTCCACTAGTTTCCGAGAACCATTTTTCCCTTTGCGCTGCGTGTGGTATAAACTGAGATATAAAATCTGCTTTCCTGACCCAAACTTGTTTTACAAATGATGCAATGCGCGTGTGAGTGTATTTCTCGGCCCTTTGATCCTTGTAAAAGTAGTAGCACTCAGGTCTGGTGTGTCCTCGAATCTTATAATAATAACAAATAGGATTATAAGGCTTATAGGCATGTTTATATTTCATTACCATATTATGACGGTGCCTGGCTGACTCGTTTGCCTTGCTGTACTGGTTTCTGGAATATCTTCTAGACCTGGTCTAGTTGCTCTGACAAAGACAGTTTTATACATCTTTGTTTTGGCCACCGGTGAAGCCAAGACCAAACTTTGTAATTGATTGCCTCTCTGTGTCAAGA
This sequence comes from Ipomoea trifida, assembly GCA_003576665.1. Classification (NCBI taxonomy): domain Eukaryota; kingdom Viridiplantae; phylum Streptophyta; class Magnoliopsida; order Solanales; family Convolvulaceae; genus Ipomoea; species Ipomoea trifida. The sequence continues at coordinate 11,292,446 of CP025650.1, forward strand.
ATTTGATCTAGAGTTGAAGTCGTATCCATCATCTGAATCTGCTTCTTGAGAGTGCTCAATACTTGTTTAATCATTTTAACTTCTTGTTTCAGTTTCTCCTCTTACTCAGTGGCAGTTTCAATTACCTGTTTCAGCTTCTTCTCTGTCTCAGAAGCAGTTTTAAGTAGTACATCTTTGTCAACTAGTTGAAGTCAATGCTGCGTTACGTGCCTATGTAATTTCTTCTTCTTTTCCTGTCCTGCCCATCCATACTAATTCCAAGAATACAACAATGTATATAAATATAAATATAAATATAAATATAAATATAAATACAATAATTGCGACGCTCGTGCGGTGTTCGTGCGACATTCGTGCGGTGCCTGTGCAATGTTGATAGCATCACATACTTGGTGTTTTTCATCATTTTAGCGTCAAAATTTGATTTAATGATCTTCATGAAATCACTATTGAAAATACAAATTAGTATACAATCCCAACTTTTTTCTCTTCTCTCATTTTTCATCTACCCAAGTCATAACTTGACAAAAACACTTAAGAGGAGTCCGGCCTACAAAATTTGGGTTTAAATTCCAAACAAATAAAATTATATTAATTCTCATACATGATATATATTTTCCCTCCCAAAAGGGGTGAAAGAGGAGCAGTGATGGTGACTGGATGAGGGCAGCATTGGCCCATTTTTTTTTTATTTCTCTTTCCTTTTCTCTCTCACACAGTCACACTCCACAATTTGCAACGCATATCACATCACACAAAAAATATACAACCCTAAACTTATTAGGCCTTCTCCAAAGAATCCAACAACAACCTCCAACACACACAAAAAAATGTCTACGCCAATTTACTATTCATTTATATAGGACAACGCCCAACAAATTTTCCAAAAAGAAAATACTATGCTCAATTTTCTCTAACATATAAAATCTTGAGGTAGATAATTGTATTGGGATCCACATGAAAAAAATAACTTATTAGAGTCCGTCACATTAGAAAGTAAAATTTAGGAATACATGTATTAGAACTCTTTCCAAAACTGACGACACTCACAACCAGCTTGGGTTTGGAGATTTCAAGAAAAAAGTTGCTAAAACACCTGAGTTTCGCATGTATGGCTGTGTTGTTATGTCTGTCAATGTTAGTCATAACTTTCAATTTTTTGAAAATAAATAAATCCTTCACTGAACCGTCGTTAAATTAGAAATAAAATGAATCCGTCGCTAAATCCGACGTTATTTTCGGTTTTTTTTTTTTTGTTTTTTGTTTTTT
>CP025650.1:11301702-11332781 GCA_003576665.1 Ipomoea trifida
AAATTTTAAAAAAAAAAAAAAAAAAAAAAAAAACTTTCCTTCAATATCCTTGTTATTCTACTTAACTTTTGTGTTTTGGAAGAAAGAACACATGCTTCTCACATAATCCAACAAAAAAAAATACTTTCCTTTAAAATCCTTGTTATTCAACTTTACTTTTGTGTTTTGGAAGAAAGAACACATGCTTCTCACATAATCCAAAAATGAAAATCCAAAACTGTGATTATATCCTACTGTTTGCTTCTTTTCCTTACAGTGAAGCAAACTCAATTAATTCTTCTACAAGATTTTTAATTCCTATATATTATATAAGAGCTACATTGTCATGACCAGAACCAATCCAAGTAAACCTTAAGTATATCCTTTTTCAAAGAGCCAATTTCCCTCTTCTTATCTTACCTCGCCTACAAGACATGGCAACCCAACCTCTCCCTCTTTCAAGAACAATGATTTCACAACTACAAATGACTCATGTTGATGAAGAGAAGATTATCATAGAACAAGTTAAGGATACACATAATCCGAATGGTGGCATAGATGTTGATGCTAATTGCCTTCTCAAGTTTGTGGATGACATTTTCAATTTCAATACGGTTTGTCAATATACTTGCATTTAACTATTTTTAATTTTTTATTTCTTGAAAAATATATATATTTAGTTACTATTGTATATTTAATTATATGCACCTATATAGTGAATGGATTTTTCTCATACAATCACCTAAATGCAGCGCATATATAATACAATTCTATACTATTATTATCAATGTCACCAAGTAATTTTACATCGAATAATCATAGGCTAAAGAGATATTTCTTAAATGTTCTTACAATTCCTGATTAGAAATAGTTTCATTCTTAGCTTGTTTTCATCACATACACTAGCTTTGTTAATGGAGTATGAGTTTAGGTTCGTCGAGATGCAATGCAAGACAAGTTACAACTACAAGAACACATCCAGAAGGAGATTTCATTTGTTGTTTTACAACTCTCTTTCGTGGTATGGTGTATATAAATTCTCCATTTATCACACAATTTTATATGAGTACAAATTAAATGATGACTTTTTTCTTTTAAATTTCATTATCATTTTTAGATAGCTTTCACTTCGGTAAGCAATGATGATAGTCACTCAACTGCAATTTATCTGCTAAGTTTGTTGTCAAAGTATATGTGGCATGCTAAGGGAGTAATGTTACTCGCATGTTTTGCGATCATCCGAGGAAAATTTAAAGTTGCCTCACAATCATGTCATCGGAAAGGACTGCCCTACAACATGACTGCTCTACGAAAAAGTCTAAAGTCAATGCTATCCTCTGGAAATGATTTTTTTTTTGAATGACTCAATAAAATCTATGTTTGAAATCACTAAGCTTATGGTTGAGCTTCGACATTCATCATCAATGTTTTTGGCAAACTACTGGATTGCAAGGAGTGTTGTTGCTTATTTTGCGCCCCGAGTAAGACCATTTGATTTAGTTTTGTATACATTACATATATATTCGGTATTTGCCTTAATCTAATTTTTCAATAATCTTTAAAAAGGATTAGTTGTAATATTTTATATAAATATCTATAAATCATTAATACAATATAAAGTAGAAATATATTTCGAAGCATTAATTTACATTGCAAAAAAAACAAGTGTAAATTGGGTTTAATTAAGAATTTGTAAATAAGTAGAGTGAAGATGGATTTATTGATGTTTTTTTTAATTAATTATTAATTAGCCATGCTCTTATTCTTTAGGCCACAAAATGAGATAATGACGGAACTGTCCCATGTATCCAACAAAATCAAAGAGATTCTGGCTTCCAGCCTCCCACTACTAGGTTGGCGTTTGGTGTATGCAGAGGCAAAAAGGGCAGAAGAAAATTATCAAACGTTGTTACATGCGTTTGATAATTCTTCAAATATCTTGGACGTTCTTAAATTGATATTCAATGTCAAAAATAATAAAGAGACACCAATTTCGAAGAGAACTTGGCTGCATGTATGTATAAGCATTTGTTCTTACTTATCTTATCATATATGTGTACGTGTGAAATACTACACTTGATTTGATGACCTCCAAAAATCTTTAATATTATACATATTTACAGTGGCATTCAATGGGATTAAATGAGTTTGAAGGAGAGGGAGTGCTATTGCTAATATCATCCGGCAAACACTTCCCCGTATATGCTTATTTTTCTGGGCTCACAGGAGTAAATTTAATCTGGGTTCCAATTATAAATGATCTGGATGATGAGCATATACGAATGCATAACTATATCTCCGACTATTATTCTGTATTAGATCCACAAAAATCGATTGCACCAGCATTCTTAAGATTTCTTCAAGATAAGTGTTCCTCAACTTTTCAAGTTGGGAGTGACCCTATTGTAATTTCACTGGACAAACGAGGAAGATTGGTTCATTCTAATGCACTGCACATGAGATTCACATGGGGAATTCAACTTTCTGGAAGGAGTACAATGAGATCAAGTGATATAATCCCATCATTAGAAAATGAGTTGTGGGAAAGGACTTCTGGTGCTGACCGTGTGATTGATGACATTGATGAACAAATAGATAATTTTGCTGGAGAGGTCCGCAAAAAGATCAATGATTGGGTGGACGACATCGATGCGAAGATGAAAAGTTCGGTATGTCTATCTCATAATTAAATATTTACTCGCTTATTATATTTATGTAGATGTATATCTTTATTTATTTTGAAAAAAAATTCACTAAAAAGCTTATAGTTTTAGAATTCTAACCATTTTATACGAATACAATAATATTTTCTTTATCAGTTTCGTTCATACAATTACACGTGTGAGAGGGAATAAGAGCTTTGGATTAAGGAGTCTTGGAATCTTAACCTTCTAGGAGGATGGTACGGCGCCTGGAGAAACTTCGACAGGATGCTAAACAAGTGGGTAAGTAATGAATCCTCATTTTCAATTCTAATTAATTAGTGGCCGGCAATTATCTACAAGCTAATTGTTCTGCAAATCAATTATCTTAGCTTGTACGTTCCCTCATGCTTAAAACAAAATTACTACTCCGTGTTCAATATTTACTTTTTTTTATTTTTTATTTTAAATGAACGATTCAATTAAATATTAATACAAAAACCGTTATATGTATTTTTCTTTGAACAGAGTGATGATGAAAATTACATTTTCTTATGCGGTGGCAATAACATTGATCGAGTTCTAGAATTTATACTTAAGGTACGAGAAGTTCGTTCCAAATTCCAAATGGATATAAAAATTTCATACGTTGGAAGAAGAAAAAATATGATTAAAGATGTGAGCAGCGCATGTGATGTTGTACCGGACAACGACTTTCGTGGTTTTAAGTACTTTTGGACACGACTTTATAGTGTGGCCTCATCTAGGATTCAATATTTAAATAAGGTTGGACTTGATGAAGGGAGTGATGAAATTCTGCAAGGACTCAAAAAATTATTATCTTATGAAAATGAATGCACAACAATTGGATCATGGGCTTTGTTGAGCAAAGGAAAAAGAATAATTGCATGTGATATGGGAGACAAAATGTTAGGAGTCTTGAATGAGTATGAGAAATGGAATAACAATGCACATGCCAATGATTTTGATGAACAAGCATTCGAGGATTGCTATGAGATGCTTAATAGTTCTTCTTCTTCTTCTCATCAACACCTTTGTTGTGCTCTCAATTACTCTTCTGATTTAGATATAATTTCAGAGGTTGTGTCCTGCCCTCAATGTAACTAGAACATGCATAAATTTGTCACGTTCTCCTGCTGTCATGGTCCGACCAATTATTTATATTATAGACAGGATGAAGACTAGGAATATTAGGACTCTAGCAATTGTATTTCAACTATACTTCTTCGCAGAGCCTTATCTTGTATAGGTTTACATATATTTCCATGTATTGTATTGTAACTGTTACGTAATAAAGAATACCTTCTCTCATCTGGTATCAGCGTTAAGTTTCTTTGTTTGCGGAGACATTCATGTTCTGTGTTTTTAAGGATTAATGTTTGTGTTTTTGTCATTTGAGACATTTAATGTTCTGTGTTTTAAAGAATTAATGTTTGTGTCATTTCAGTCTTGAGACATTCATGTGTTGTGTTTTTAAGGATCCATGGAATAATTGATCAAGGTCACAGAATCATTATTTGTGTAAATTCAATTATTAAGTGTTGTATTCATTGCTTTCAAAAGAAGTGTTGTATTCATTGTTTTTAGAGTTAAGAATCCCCAATGCAGGAGGTCCTTATTTGTGAAGTCTGAAGAGGCCAAGCAAAATATATATATCATACATCATACATACCCTGCACCCATCATTTTTGTCAGACCACAAGGTATCCTGAACAAACCTTTACGGTAGGAGACCATTTTAAATCCGTACCATACTCAAATTAATCTTCATCTTGATTTTTTTATACGGAAAGGGCGTTCAAACTCTCGACCTCTCTAAGGACAAGAACACTGCACCCATTTGAGTAGGTAATAGGGATGTCATCGCTTAAGTGCTCATTACTATTAAACTTTATGTTTATTCATTGTTAAAAATGGAACACAGATGAATATGAAAATGATTCGGGAAAATGGTCAAATAAGAATCCTAAACTTAAAAAAGTGCAAGTAAACATTAAAACTTGTCATTTCAGTGCATCTAAACTCAATAGCCGGTAATTTACTTAAAATAACCCGTCATCATGTTTTCAGCGACAATTCTGATGAAAATTTCAGCAAAAAAATTTGGTAAAAAGAAAAATTTGGTGACCCTGGTGAGGGAGGATGGTGAAGGAGATGAAGGAGACCGTATGGATTTATAGATTTGGGGAGGCCTGGAACCTAAACCTGAGAGAAAGAACGATTAAATCTTTATTTTTTTTAAAAGTAAACCGGTGAAAAATTGAAGAAAAGAATGAAGAGACAAAAGTACCTCGCAGAAAATAGGGTATCACTGAAAAAAATCAGGACTAAAAAGGCTAAAACAAGGAACATTTGATGGAGTTAACTCCTCACTTCATTTCCATTTTACATTTTCTCTCTCTCTGGGTTTCTCTCTGAAATTTTCTTGATGAATTGATGAAGAGCTCGAGGAGTTTAGAAGTGGAAGCTACTGATTTTTAGTACAATATTCGTAGCGTTTTCTTTATGTTTTTCTAGGGATTTCAGAGTGAAAAAAGCAAGTTTTTGTTTTTATTTGGGTGAATGATTGAATCTTACAAGAGAAAAGGGATTGGAAATTTGTAATGTTGAGGGGCAAATCAAGAAAAGCAGTGAGCGGCAAGCAAGGTTTCAAGGCGGCCCTTTCTTATCTTCTCTCCAGCAGAGACGGGGGTGGGGGTGGGGGAGGGGTTAATTTTATTTAATTTAAATTATTAAAATAACTTTTTTTTTTAAAAAAAATTAATTTGTTAATTTGGTAACTGTCACGTTAGTGGATAGCAAGTCAACAAGTCACTTCAAGTTCAATGGCATAGATTTACGTTGTCCAGGGATCTAAATGTAATTTTTTAAAGTTGAATGACTCAATTACAAATTCGTGTGTAATTTAATGGCTTATTTGACTTTTACTCCAATATTAAATGATCCATTAAGCGACGTAAAACCACATAGCATGACCTCTCCATTTAGATAGGTGCATTAAATGTACCCTCTCCTTTATATGGTAGCAACATTAAGCGATTTCAATCATATAGTATTATTTTATGTTATTCGAAAAAATAAAAAATTAAAGACATAATACTTTTCTTTAAAAGATATTTCAAAAGAACTTTGATCACGCAAGAATTGAAGTGGTTTGGGACAACACCTATGCTAGAGGTATGAAGTTCAACTAATTGAATCTGCGTTGCACTTTTTATTTGTAGTGTATTAGTTATCAAGAATCAATTCAAGAACATTACAGAAGAGTGGAGTAAAAGGAAAGTAGAGAATTTCTTTTATTTGAGCCACAAAATCGATATTATAATGCTTTACTTCATCACTCAATTCTCCTTTAGATACATAAAGCTTTAACTCTACCTCCATCTTTAATTCTTTTTATGTTTTTGTTTTGGAAGCAAGAAGACATATATGCATCTCACAATCTCACATCATATAATCCAAAAATGGACATACAATCCAAGTTAGTGTAATTGTACATATTCTCAATTTGATTCTTAGCTTTAATTTTACTTACCTTGATTTGAAACAAGGTCAATTAATTCTTTTAAAAGATTTTTAATCCTTAAGTTATATAAGTGTTGCATTATCATGTATTGTAAAAACAATTTAAAGATCATCCCAACCAAAACCAATCTAAGCAAATTAAAGCTCAATTATTTTCTTTAATTTTCAAAGAGAGTCGATTTTCCTCTTCTTATCTTACCTCTACACGTGCAACCCAACCTGTCTCTCTATCAAGAACAGTGATTCCATAACCACAAATAACATATGTTGAGGAGATCGAATAAGTTAAGACTACACATAATAATTCTATTGGTGGAGTAGACGTCGATGTAAATTGTCTTCTCAAATTTGTGGAGGGAATTTTCAATTTGAATATGATTTGTAAATATATAGTTTGTTTATGTTTATGATCTACATATATAAACAATTATCATGTTTTGTTAGTGTTAGAATCTAATATTTGGCAAAGGAGGTCATTATATTCAACTTGACTATAAATGCACATGGCCAAACATATATACTTTAAAAAAAAAAACCAAAATTCAATGGATTAATTAAGATAACGCATAAAGTGGTTCCTCCTCCTGAATGATACCAAAGGGAGAATTGAAGATATGACTTATTCCATGATCTTTTCCCTTTCACAATATAATCCATGTGAGAGATAGGTATGAAGTTCAACTAGCTTAGCTAGCTTAACTAGTATAGCTGAATATGTACGTGTTCAATTCACACTTTTTATTTATAGTAGTAGTGTATTAGCTATCAAGAAAATCAAGAATTAAGAACACGATATATAGAAGAGTGGAGTTAAAGGAAAGTAGAAAATTCATGTAAAGTGTTTGCATGCATGTTTAATTTGAGCCACAAAATCAATATTATTACAATACTTTACTTCATCACTGATAGTGTTCTTTTTTAGATCAGATAGATTATAAAGCTATTTCTATACTACCTCCCTCTTTAACTCTTTTACCAGTGCTCTTTTAATTACTTCTTTTTGTTAAGTTGTTCAAATCTCTAAAAAGCTTAATTAGCTATTAAATTGGTAGGCTAGACAAAATAAATTTGTATATGTAATGAATAAGTACGAAAAAATAAGGGCAAGGAAAGAGATGAGAGAATTTTCAAAACAAAAAATACTTTCCTTAACATCCTTGTTATTCTATTTTACTTTTGTGTTTTGGAAGAAAGAACACATATATACTTCTCACATAATCCAAAATGAACATCCAAAAAAGTTTGGTTCTTTTCCTTAAGGTGAAGCAAATTTAATTAATTCTTCTACAAGATTTTTAATTCCTATATTATATAAGAGCTACATTGTCATGACTAGAAGTCTAGAACCAATCCAAGTAAACCTTAAGTATTCCCTTTTTCAAAGAGCCAATTTCCCTCTTCTTATCTTACCTGACCTACAAGACATGGCAACCCAACCTCTCCCTCTTTCAAGAACAGTGATTTCACAACTACAAACGACTCATGTTGATGAAGAGAAGATTATCATAGATCAAGTTAAGGATACACATAATCCGAATGGTGGCATAGATGTTGATGCTAATTGTCTTCTCAAATTTGTGGATGACATTTTCAATTTAAATACGGTTGGTCAACATACTTGCATTAAACTATCTTTAATTTTTTTCTTGAAAAATATATATATTTAGTTACCATTGTATATTTAATTATATATATGCACCTATATAGTGAATGAATTTTTCTCATACAATCACCTAAATGCAGCGCATTGATTCTATACTATTATATCAATGTCACCAAGTAAATTTACATCGAATAATCATAGACCAAAGAGATATTTCTTAAATGTTCTTACAATTCATGCTTAGAAATAGTTTCATTCTTAGCTTGTTTTCATCACATATACTAGCTTTGTTAATGGAGTATGAGTTTAGGTTCGTCGAGATGCAATGCAAGACAAGTTACAACTACAAGAACACATCCAGAAGGAGATTTCATTTGTTGTTTTACAACTCTCTTTCGTGGTATGGTGTATATAAATTCTCCATTTATCACACAATTTTATATGAGTACAAATTAAATGATGACTTTTTTCTTTTAAATTTCATTATCATTTTTAGATAGCCTTCACTTCGGTAAGCAATGATGATAGTCACTCAACTGCAATTTATCTGCTAAGTTTGTTGTCAAAGTATATGTGGCATGTTAAGGGAGTAATGTTACTCGCATGTTTTACCATCATCCGGGGAAAATTTAAAGTTGCCTCACAATCATGCCATCGGAAAGGACTGCCTTACAACATGACTGCCCTACGGAAAAGTCTAAACTCAATGCTATCCTCTGACAATGAATTTTTTTTGAATGACTCAATAAAATCTATGTTTGAAATCACTAAGCTTATGGTTGAGCTTCGACATTCATCATCAATGTTTTTGGCAAACTACTGGATTGCAAGGAGTATTGTTGTCTATACTCACCTCCTTATTTTGGGCCCCGAGTAAGACCATTTGATTTAATTTTGTATACATTACATATATTCGGTCTTTGCCTTAATCTAATTTTTCAATAATCTTTAGATCGAAATGATTAGTTGTAATATTTTATATAAATATCTATAAATCATTAATACAATATAAAGTAGAAAAATATTTCGAAGCATTAATTTACATTGCAAAAAAAAAAAAAAACAAGTGTAAATTAGGTTTAATTAAGATTTCGTAAATAAGTATAGTGAAGATGAATTTATTGATGTTTGTTTTTTTAATTAATTATTAACTAGCCATGCTCTTATTCTTCAGGCCACAATATGAGATAATGATAGAACTGTCTAATGTATCCACCAAAATCAAAGAGATTCTGGCTTCCAGCCTCCCACTACTAGGTTGGCTTAATATTTTATTTTAATATTTAGTTACGAAATGTTTATGATTATAATTATGAATATCATATAATTTCTAGTGCATATGAAGTTATTATAAATTGACGGTAAAAGTTAAACTTTGTTATGCGAAAAAATAATTGTTAAATTTTCTAATTACAATATTAAATCCAAAATTATATTACATGTACAGTACTTTGATTAAATAGATTTTACTAAAAATATAATCATAATTTAGCAATGAGATTAATTATAGTTTGGTGTATGCAGAGGAAAAAAGGGCCGAAGAAAATTATCAAGCGTTGTTACATGCGTTTGATAATTCTTCAAATATCTTGGACGTTCTTAAATTGATATTCAATGTCAAAAATAATGAAGAGACTCCAATTGTGGCGAAATTGGGGCGGCATGTATGTATGAGCATTTGTTCTTACTTATCTTATCATATATGTGTACGTCTGATTTGATGACCTCCAAATATATTTAATATTATACATATTTACAGTGGCGTTCAATGGAATTAAATGTGTTTGAAGGAGAGGGAATGATATTGCTAATATCATCCGGCAAACACTTCCCCCAATATGCTTATTTTACTAGGCTCACACTCTTCACAGGAGTAAATTTAATCTGGGTTCCAATTATAAATGATCTGGATGATGAGCCTATACAAATGACTGATTTTATCTACAACTGTAATGTTGTACTAGATCCACAAAAATCGATTGCACCAGCATTCTTAAGATTTCTTCAAGATAAGTGTTTCCCAACTTTTCAAGCTCGGAGTGACCCTATTGTAATTTCACTGGACAAACGAGGAAGATTGGTTCATTCTAATGCACTGCACATGATATTCACATGGGGAATTCAACTTTCTGAAATGAGTACAATGAGATTAGGTGATATAATCCCATCATTAGAAAATGAATTGAGGGAAAGGACTTCTGGTGCCGACCGTGTGATTGATGACATTGATGAACAAATACATAATTTTGCGAGAGAGGTCCGCATAAAGATCAATGATTGGGTGGACGACATCGATGCGAAGATGAAAAGTTCGGTATGTCCATCTCATAATTAAACATTTACTCGCTTATTATATGTATGTAGATGTATATCTTTATTTATTTAGAAAAAAAATTCACTAAAAAGCTTATAGTTTTAGAATTCTAACCATTTTATACAAATACAATAATATTTTCTTTATCAGTTTCGTTCATACAATTACACGCGTGAGAGGGAACAAGAGCTTTGGATTAAGGAATCTTGGAATCTTAACCTTCTAGTAGGATGGCCCCGCGACTGGAACAACTTCGAATGGATGCTAAACAAGTGGGTAAGTAATGAATCCTCCTTTTCAATTCTAATTAATTAGTGGCCGGCAATTATCTACAAGCTAATTGTTCTGCAAATCAATTATCTTAGCTTGTACGTTCCCTCATGCTTAAAACAAAATTACTACTCCGTGTTCAATATTTACTTTTTTTTAATTTTTATTTTAAATGAACGATTCAATTAAACATTAATACAAAAATCGTTATAAGTATTTTTCTTTGAACAGATTGATGATGAAAATTACATTTTCTTATGCGGTGGCAATAACATTGATCGAGTTCTAGAATTTATACTTAAGGTACGAGAAGTTCGTTCCAAATTCCAAATGGATATAAAAATTTCATACGTTGGAAGAAGATATATGATTAAAGATGTGCGCAGCGCATGTGATGCTTTACCTGACGGCGGCCTTAGTGGTTTTAAGCACTTTTGGGTACGACTTTATAGTGTGGCCTCATCTAGGATTCAATATTTAAATAAGGTTGGACTTGATGAAGGGAGTGATGAAATTCTGCAAGGACTCAGAAAATTATTATCTTATGAAGATGAATGCACAACAATTGGATCATGGGCTTTGTTGAGCAAAGGGAAAAGAATAATTGCATGTGATATGGGAGACAAAATGTTAGGAGTCTTGAATGAGTATGAAAAATGGAATAACAATGCGCATGCCAATGATTTTGATGAACAAGCATTCGAGGATTGCTATGAGATGCTTAATAGTTCTTCTTCTTCCCATCAACACCTTTGTCTCAATTACTCATCTAATTTAGATATAATTTCAGAGGTTGTGTCCTGCCTTCAATGTAACCAGAACATGCATAAATTTGTCACGTTCTCCTGCTGTCATGGTGGTCCGACCAATTATTTATATTATAGACCGGATGAAGACTTGGAGGAATATAATTATTTATATTATAGACAGGATGAAGACTTGGAGGAATATTAGGATATCTTGTATAGGTTTACATATATTTCCATGTATTGTATTGTAACTATGTGTGTTTTTTGTCATTTGAGACATTTAAAGTTTCTGTGTTTTTAATTATTTATATTATAGACAGGATGAAGACTTGGAGGAATATTAGGATATCTTGTATAGGTTTACATATATTTCCATGTATTGTATTGTAACTATGTGTGTTTTTTGTCATTTGAGACATTTAAAGTTTCTGTGTTTTTAAGGATTAATGTTGTTGTGCCTGAATACTATTGACCTTGTTAGGTGTTGTATCTGTCCATATACTTTCTCAACCTATTGAAGCCCAACAAAGTCAACATCAACAAATTAAAGTCAACATTGCCTCTACTGAGGGGCGAACCCATGACCTCCCACTTGGGAGAATCACTTCATGCCGCTTGACCACAAGGTCTTTGGCAAGTGTAAATTCAATTATTAAGTGTTGTATTCATTGCTTTCAAAAAAACAAAGTGTTGTATTCATTGTTTTTAGAGTTAAGAATCCCCCATGCAGGAGGTCCTTAATAGAGAAGTCTGAAGAGACCAAGCAAAATATATCATACATCATACATACTCTTGCACGCATTTTTTTTGTCAGACCACGAGTTATCCTGAACAGACCCTAACGGTAGAAGACATTTTTAAATCCATACCATACTCAGATTAATCTCGTCTTGATTTTTTCATACAGAAAGGGGTTTCAAACTCCAGACCTCTCTTAAAAGACGAAAACACTGCACCCATTTGAGTAGGTAATAGGGATGTCATCGCTTAAGTGCTCATTACTATTTTTTTGCAAACAAAGTGCTCGTTACTATTAAACTTTATGTCTATTGGGGTTGTACGGTGTATTCATTGTTAAAAATGGAACACAGATGAATATGAAAATGATTCAGGAAAATGGTCAAATAGGCCCTTAAAGTTAAACTTTACTTGAAAGTGCAATAAGAACTCTGAATTTAAAAAAGTGCAAGTAAACATTTAAACTTGTCATTTTAGTGTATGTAAACCCAATAACCGGTAATTTACCTGAAATAACCCGTCATCACGTTTTCAGCGACAATTCTGATACAAATTTCAGCAAAAAAAGAATTTGGTAAAAAGAAAAATCTGGTGACCCTGGTGAAGGAGGATGGTGAAGGAGATGAAAACAATCTGATAAAAAGAAAAATCTGGTGACTCTGGTAAGATTTCTTTTAAAAGTAAATCGGTGAAAAATTGAAAAAAGAATTGAAGAGACAAAAGTACCCTCACAAAAAATAAGGTATCACTGGAAAAATCATCTAACAAATGAAAAATGATAGTTTAAGATGTTAAATTATAAAAACGATAGTCTAAGACTAAATTTGAAATTATCACTAAAAATGCTAAAACAAGGGACATCTGATCGAATTAACTCCTCACTTCATTTCCATTTTACATTTTCTCTTTCTGGATTTCCTCTTTCTCTCTGAAATTTTCTTGATGATTTGATGAAGAGCTCGAGGAGTTTAGGAGTGGAAGCTACTGATTTTTAGTACACTATTGGTAGCGTTTTATTTATGTTTTTTCAAGGGATTTCAAAGTGAAAAAAGCAAGTTTTTTTTTTTTTGTTTTTTTTTTTTTTTTTTGTGGGTGAATCTTTGGATTAAGGAATCTTGGAATCTTAACCTTCTAGTAGGATGGCCCGGCGACTGGAACAACTTCGAATGGATGCTAAACAAGTGGGTAAGTAATGAATCCTCCTTTTCAATTCTAATTAATTAGTGGCCGGCAATTATCTACAAGCTAATTGTTCTGCAAATCAGTCTTCTCAAGTTTGTGGATGACATTTTCAATTTCAATACGGTTTGTCAATATACTTGCATTAAACTATTTTTAATTTTTTTCTTGAAAAATATATATATTTAGTTACCATTGTATATTTAATTATATGCACCTATATAGTGAATGAATTTTTCTCACACAATCACCTAAATGCAGCGCATTGATTCTATACTATTATTATCAATGTCACCAAGTAATTTTACATCGAATAATCATAGGTCAATGAGATATTTCTTAAATGTTCTTACAATTCCTGCTAAGAAATATAATACTTTCATTCCTAGCCTGTTTTCATCACATACACTAGCTTTGTTAATGGAGTATGAGTTTAGGTTCATCGAGATGCAATGCAAGGCAAGTTACAACTACAAGAACACATCGAAAAAGAGATTTCATCTGTTGTTTTACAACTCTCTTTTGTGGTATGGTATATATAAATTCTCCATTCATCACACAATTTTATATGAGTACAAATTAAATGATGACTTTTTTCTTTTAAATTTCATTATCATTTTTAGATAGCTTTCACTTCGGTAAGCAATGATGATAGTCACTCAACTGCAATTTATCTGCTAAGTTTGTTGTCAAAGTATATGTGGCATGCTAAGGGAGTAATGTTACTCGCATGTTTTGCGATCATCCGGGGAAAATTTAAAGTTGCCTCACAATCATGCCATCGGAAAGGATTGCCGTACAACATGACTGCTCTACGGAAAAGTCTAAACTCAATGCTATCCTCTAACAATGAATTTTTTTTGAATGACTCAATAAAATCTATGTTTGAAATCACTAAGCTTATGGTTGAGCTTCGACATTCATCATCAATGTTTTTGGCAAACTACTGGATTGCAAGGAGTGTTGTTGCTTATACTCACCTCCTTATTTTGCGCCCCGAGTAAGACCATTTGATTTAGTTTTGTATACATTACATATATTCGGTATTTGCCTTAATCTAATTTCTCAATAATCTTTAAAAAAGGATTAGTAGTGATATTTTATATAAATATCTATAAATCATTAATACAATATAAAGTAGAAAAATATTTCGAAGCATTAATTTACATTGCAAAAAAAACAAGTATAAATTGGGTTTAATTAAGAATTCGTAAATAAGTATAGTGAAGATGGATTTATTGATGTTTGTTTTTTAATTAATTATTAATTAGCCATGCTCTTATTCTTCAGGCCACAAAATGAGATAATGACGGAACTGTCCCATGTATCCAACAAAATCAAAGAGATTCTGGCTTCCAGCCTCCCACTACTAGGTTGGCTTAATATTTTATTTTAATATTTAGTTACGAAATGTTTATGATTATAATTATGAATATCATATAATTTCTAGTGCATATGAAGTTATTATAAATTGACCGTAAAAGTTAAACTTTGTTATGCGAATAAATAATATTGTTAAATTTTCTAATTACAATATTAAATCCAGAATTATATTACAGTACTTTGATTAAATAGATTTTACTAAAGATCATAATTTAGCAATGAGATTAATTATAGTTTGGTGTATGCAGAGGCAAAAAGGCAGAAGAAAATTATCAAGCATTGTTACATGCCTTTGATAATTCTTCAAATATCTTGGACGTTCTTAAATTGATATTCAATGTCAAAAATAATAAATAGACGCCAATTTCAGAGAGATTTGGGAGAGAAGTATGTATAAGCATTTGTTCTTACTTATCTTATCATATATGTGTGCGTGTGAAATACTACACCTAATTTGATGACCTCCAAATATCTTTAATATTATACATATTTACAGCGTTCAATGCGATTAAATGAGTTTGAAGGAGAGGGAGTCCTATTGCTAATATCATCCGGCAAACACTTCCCCTATTATGCATATTTTGCGGGGCACACAGGAGTAAATGTGATCTGGGTTCCAATTATAAATGATCTGGATGATGAGCAAATACGAATGCCTAACTATATCTACCGCTGTAATCTTGTATTAGATCCACAAAAATCGATTGCACCAGCATTCTTAAGATTTCTTCAAGATAAGTGTTCCCCAACTTTTCAAGTTGGGAGTGACCCTATTGTAATTTCACTGGACAAACGAGGAAGATTGGTTCATTCTAATGCACTACACATGAGATTCACATGGAGAATTCAACTTTATGATAGGAGAACAATGAGATCAGGTGATATAATCCCATCATTAGAAAATGAGTTGATGGAAAGGACTTCTGGTGCTGACCGTGTGATTGATGACATTAATAAACAAATATATAATTTCGCGAGAGAGGTCCACAAAAAGATCAGTGATTGGGTGGACGACATCGAGGACAAGATGAAAAATTCGGTATGTCTATCTCATAATTAAACTTTTACTCACTTATTATATATATGTAGATGTCTCACTAAAAAGCTTATAGTTTTAGAATTCTAACCATTTTATACAAATACAATAATATTTTATTCATCAGTTTCGTTCATACAATTACACGTATAAGAAGAAACAAGAGCTTTGGATTAAAGAATCTTGGAATCTTAACCTTGTAGTAGAATGGCCCCACTACTTGAACTACTTCGAAAGTGTGCTAAACAAGTGGGTAAGTAATGAATTCTCATTTTCAATTCTAATTAATTAGTGGTCGGCAATTAACTACAAGCTAATTGTTCTACAATTCAATTATCTATTTATCTTACGTTGTACGTTCCATCATGCTTAAAACAAAATTGCTACTCCGTATTCAATATTTATTTTTTTTAATTTTTATTTTAAATGAACGATTCAATTAAACATTAATACAAAAATCGTGATATGTATTTTCTTTGAACAGATTGATGATGAAAATTACATTTTCTTATGCGGTGGCAATAACATTAACCGAGTTCTAGAATTTATACTTAAGATACAAGAAGTTCGTTTCAAATTTCAAATGGATATAAAAATTTCATACGTTGGAAGAAGAAATATGATTAAAGATGTGCTCAGCGCATGTGATGTTGTACTTGAAGGCCTTAGTGGTTTTAAGCGCTTTTGGTCACGACTTTATAGTGTGGCCTTATCTAGGATTCAATATTTAAATAAGGTTGGACTTGATGAAGGGAGTAATGAAATTCTGCAAGGACTCAAAAAATTATTATCTTATGAGAATGAATGCACAACAATTGGATCATGGGCTTTGTTGAGCAAAGGGAAAAGAATAATTGCATGTGATATGAGAGACAAAATGTTAGGAGTCTTGTATGAGTATGAGAAATGGAATAACAATCCACATGCCAATGATTTTGATGAACAAGCATTCAAGGATTGCTATGAGATGCTTAATAGTTCTTCTCCCCATCGACACCTTTGTTGTGCTCTCAATTACTCATCTAATTTGGATAAAATTCTAGAAGTTGTGTCCTGCCCTCAATGTAACCAGAACATGCATAAATTTGTCACATTCTCCTGCTGTCATGGTCTGGCCAGTTATTTATATTATAAATAGGATGAAGACTAGGAATATTAGGACTCTAGCAATTGTATTTCAACTATACTTCTGCGCA
This sequence comes from Ipomoea trifida, assembly GCA_003576665.1. Lineage (NCBI taxonomy): Eukaryota > Viridiplantae > Streptophyta > Magnoliopsida > Solanales > Convolvulaceae > Ipomoea > Ipomoea trifida. Next base: position 11,318,338 of record CP025650.1, read on the forward strand.
GAGTTTTATCTTGTATAAATTTACATATATTTCCATGTATTGTATTGTAATTGTTACGTAATACAAAATGCCTTCTCTCATCTGGTATCAGCATTAATTTTCTTTGTTTGCGTCATTTGAGACATTCATGTTCTGTGTTTTTAAAGATTGATGTTTGTGTTTCTGTCATTTGAGACATTTAATTAATGTTCTGTGTTTTGAAGGATTGATGTTTGTGTCATTTGAGACATTCATCTGTTGTGTTTTTTAAGGATCCATGGAATAAGTGATCAAGATCACAGAAACATTATTTGTGTAAATTCAATTATTAAGTGTTGTATTCATTGCTTTCAAAAAAAGTGTTATATTCATTGTTTTTACGGTTAAGAATCCCCAATGCAGGAGGTCCTTATTTGAGAAGTTTGAAGAGACCAAGCAAAATATATCATACATCATATATATACTCTACATCCATTTTTTTTTTTCAAACCATGAGGTGTCCTGAACAGCCACATTGTACTCAGATTAAACTTCGTCTTAATTTTTTCATATGAAATGGAGTTTGAAGAGACCAAGTTTTTATTTATTTATTTATTTTTTTATGTGAATGATTGAATTTGACAAGAGAGAAAAGGGATTGGAAATTTGTAATGCTGAAGAGCAAATCAAGAAAAGCAGTGAGCAGAAATTAAAGCAAGGTTTGAAGGCGGCTGAGCAGCAGACATTTGGTCCATTCTTGATCGGAAAATAGTGGCGGCGGTAGGATGAACATAAGCCCGACCTCCATTCTTAACGTCATGTAGATTCTCAATCTGGCTCACCCTTTCGTATCGGAAGACACATTCTTCTCTCCAGCAGAGACAAGGGGGGTTTGGGGATGGTTTTTATTTTTATTGTTTTTAGAGTTAAGAATCCCCAATGCAGGAGGTCTTTCCGATGATTTTTTAGGTGAGACCCTTTTTTCGTAGGATAACAAACCCACAAAAACAATAAATTATTCTGTGGACTCGAGTCCACATTGTAAAGTGAATCTATGGCTAAAATACACAATTTACATATTGAATGTTCACAATTCAGTATGTAAATTGTGACGGGTTCATCTTGCAAGGTAAACCCGAATTCATTGTATAACTATTGCACAAAAACTCCAGCCCACATTAGTTAAAAACCAACACACAAGTTTTTTACTATTCTAAAAACCAAAAGAAAAAAATTCTAATCTAGATGCTCTAAAACTAGCAAGTCTAGGGTTTCGGCTCTCTCCCTTGTTTTTGTCTAGGGTTTCTCTTATTCCGGTGTTTCCCTCCGATTGATATCGTCGGTTCTTCTGGTGTTCGATGTTTTCCACGCTGGTAGTCCCGTTGCTGAGGCAGTTGTTCGTCTGTTTCAGCTTACGTTCTTTGCATGGCGATACAGTAGGTTGGAGACGAGGTGGTAGGTTTGTCCGCACGTTGGGCGGATATGGTTCTTGAAGACGAAGCCCTTGAATTCGAACCGGTTGGGGATACGGTTGGTGAGGTAGGGTAGGAGGTTACCTGGGTCGCGGTCGGCCGTTTCTTGACCAACAAGCTTGTGAAGGTCGAGTTCATGCGGCAGGTTATGGCTTCTGTTTGGCGTCCGGTTAAGGGAGTCCAGATATCTGAAGTTCAACCAAACTTGTTTATGTTCGTGTATTTTCACAAATCTGATATGGAGTATGTGCTTGACGAGGGGCCTTGGTCGTTTGAAAGCAACATGTTGGTCTGTAGACAGGTACGTGACGACATCCTCCCCAAAGACGTCCCCATGAATTCTATTGATATGTGGGTGCAAGTTCACGATCTCCCGATTGGGTATACTTCAGATGTTGTGTTGGAGCAGGTAGGTAATTTTCTTGGCTCTTTTATCCAATGCGACGACAGATTTGTAGGGGCTTAATGGAGGACCTTTTACAGAATCAGAGTTGCTATCCTGGTTGACCGCCTATTGAAGAGACGTATGAAGCTGATCAAACGGGACAAGTCATGGTGTTGGGTAGTGTTCAAGTATGAGAGGCTACACACCTATTGCTTCTTCTGCGATATGCTCGGGCACTCGTTTAAGTTCTGTTTAGGTACCCCTTCGGGGCCGACATGCGAGCAGGAGGTGGGCGAAGGGGCCCAAGGGCCGTAGCTGATCCATGGTTGGTTTCTATGACGGGTCCAACGCCGGCAGGTGGAGGGGTTGGTGACGTTGTGGGAGTGAGTCGCGGTGGCGAGATGGTAGCTATACCAGACTCGCAGCGTGAGACATAGAGGGGAGTGGTGGCGATTGCGAAACGCCGCCGTGAGGCACCCAGTCCAGGCGGTCGACGCACAGGGGGTAGCAGTGGTGGCGATGTGGCGATGATAGACGTGTCAAAAAACTTATTCAAGGCAGGATCTGGTGCCCAGTCCCGCCCATCATCATGAGTGTTGTTAGCTGGAACTGTCGTGGCTTAGGCAATCCACGAACAGTTCGCGAAGCTGTGGACTTAGTGTCCTTTAAGAAGCCTGATTTTCTTTTTCTTATGGAGACTAAGGTTGCCCGAGTTCATGCCGAACGTTAAAGCTTGGTTTGATGGACTTTTTTGCGTGGATAGTGTTGGTCTGAGTGGAGGTCACAGAAGGGCTGAGTCGTGGGCCTTGCTTCGTTCCTTATCTACTGCTTCGAACTTGCCCTAGGTTGTCATAGGGGATTTTAATGATCTCATATTTCAGCATGAGAAGAGGGGAGGTAACCCCCATCCGGATGCTCTCCTTCGCGGCTTTGGGGAGGCATTGGATGACTGTGGGCTGTCTCAACTGCCTTTGTGGGGTTACCAATTTACATGGGAGAGAGGAAGGGGCATTGGATGGAGGAGAGGTTGGATAAAGTCCTAGCTAATGACGGTTGGAGAGGATTGCAGGAGGAAGCTGTTGTCAAAAATATTCTGACTCGCTCTTCTGATCATTCGGCCTTGTTCCTAAGGTTGTCTGAAAATGTAGCGAGGTGTGGGATTTTTCGTAGAAGCTTCAAGTTTGAGATGGCTTGGCTGCAAGATGAGGGGTGCATGGGGGTGGTGGAACATGCATGGCAGGATGGTAGGGCAAGTGGTTTGATGAATTGCCTGCAGCTCTGTGGTGAGAGGCTTCAGAGGTGGGGTGGTGACCAGTTCCACAATTTTGGTCGACAGCTGAAACTCCTACGGAAGGCTCAGTGCATGCTAAGGGGTCTTCGTGATCCGGAATCCTTAGCTGAGTTCCAAAGGCTGGAGAATCAGTTGACACATCTCGAGGCCCAGGAGGACACGTTTTGGAGGCAGCGAGCAAAGAAACACTGGCTTAAGGGAGCTAATGCGAACACAAGGTTCTATCACAGGTATGCCTCTGCTCGTAAAAAGAAAAATTCCCTTACCAAGTTAAAGACTGATGCGGGTATATGGGTTGAGGGGGAGCCTCTTGAGGCTGTTGTGTTGAATTATTTCAGTCATATTTTCCATTCATTTGGGTCAGTATTAGAGAGTCCTTTTTCAATACTATTCTGCCTCGTGTGTCCCAATCTGATAACGAGTTGCTGCTACGGCCGTTTGAGATTGCTGAGGTTAAGGAGGCCTTGTTCTCGATGTTTCCAGATAAGGCTCCTAGACCAGATGGGATGAACCCGGGGTTCTACCAGCACTATTGGGATGTGGTAGGAGGGGATGTGTCTGAGTTTGTCATTAATTGCTTGCAAACTCGTTCTTTCCCGGAAGGCCTTAATGCAACAAATGTTGTTCTAATCCCCAAGAAAAAGGTCCCTAAAACTGTGGCAGATTTGCGCCCAATTGCTCTGTGTAATGTGGTGTACAAAATAATGGCAAAGATCTTAGCCAATCGAATGAAACCTTTGTTGGACAAGGTCATATCCGAGTCTCAAAGTGCTTTTATTCCCGATAGGCTCATCACTGATAATATCTTGGTTGCTGCTGAGATAGGTCATTATCTCAATAGAAAGCAGTGTGGTTTAGTTGGTTGGGGAGCTTTGAAGTTGGATATGGCAAAAGCGTATGACTGTATGGAGTGGCCCTTCCCACGAAGAATGATGGAGACTTTGGGGTTTGCACACAGGTGGATTGATTTGATTATGCTGTGTGTATCAACGGTCTCTTATAGCTTCCTGGTTAATGGTGCCCCTACTGGTAGTGTTGTTCCGTCTCGTGGGTTACACCAGGGAGACCCTCTATCTCCATATTTGTTTATTATTTGTGCAGAAGGGTTTTCTTTGCTACTACAGAATGCTCAGGCAGAGGGTGCTATTAGGGGCTGTAGAGTGGCTAGGGGAGCCCCCCAGTTTCCCACTTATTTTTTGCAGATGACAGCCTCTTATTTTTTTAGAGCAAATGCCCAGGAGGCTGGTGTGGTAAAGCATTGTTTGAGTTTATACGAGAGTATGTCTGGCCAAGTAGTAAATTATCGCAAATCAAGTGTTTGCTTTAGTAGGAACACGCATGAGGCGCAGAGGGAGGAAGTGGAAGCAGTGCTTGGTGTTGTTCAAGCCCAAAATTTTGGGAAATATTTAGGATTGTCTGCTTTCGTGGGCAGAAACCGGAAGGCAGCCTTCGCTTATATTGAAGACAAGATTAAGCAGCGGATTGGGTCGTGGAATAAGAAGCTATTATCGCAATCCGGGAAGGATATCTTGTTGAAAAGTGTGGCTCAAGCAATGCCTACTTTCTCAATGAGTGTCTTTTTGCTACCTGATTCGGTATGTCTGTCTATTGAGAGAGTGATGAACCGGTTTTGGTGGGGTTCGGGAACTGAGAGAAGAATTCATTGGAAAGCATGGGATCGCTTATGCAAACCCAAGAAGTTTGGAGGGTTGGGTTTTAAAGATCTTCGTGCATTTAATTTGGCTATGTTGGGAAAGCAAGCCTGGCGTTTACTAACTATGCCAGACTCTCTAGTTGCAAGAATTTATAAGGCACGTTATTACCCCAAAACCTCTTTTATTGAGGCATCAATTGGTAGTTCTCCAAGTTTCTGTTGGCGCAGTATCATGGCTGCTCATGATCTTATTTGTAGCGGTGTGAGACGCAGGATTGGAGATGGGAAGACTACTCTAATATGGGGCCACCCTTGGCTGTCTGACGATCCAACCCCAATGGTCCAAATACCAATGCCACCACACCTGAGGGGTTCAATTGTATCTGGTTTAATTGATGTTGATAGTGGCACATGGGACACCCCTATTCTCAATGACATTTTCAATCAACTCGATGTTCAGCGCATTAGCAGGGTGCCTATATCGCTAGACTATGAGGATGGGTGGTTTTGGCATGATGACCCAAGGGGTATTTATTCTGTGAAAAGTGGTTATAGGTCAGTCATGGGTGAATTCAATGGAACGGAGGATGAATTGGACAAATGGAACTCACTATGGAAAATAAAAGTACCCCCCAAGTGGAAAGCTTTTCTCTGGAGAGCCCTAACTGATTCCCTACCAGTCACCACTAACTTACTTATAAAGAAGGTAGATGTAGACCCAACATGTCCAAAGTGTGGTGTAGCTCATGAGAATGTATTGCATGCATTGGTTTCGTGTGTTTATTCCAAATTAATTTGGCATGAACTCAACCTGCCTACTGTACCATACGTGGGTGAGTCATTTAGTGTGTGGTTCTCAACTGTTTTGCATGGCTTTTCAGAAGAGGAAGTTGCATTGATGGTAGCTGCGTTATATTACACTTGGCGTGCACGGAATTCAGGTGTTTGGGACGACATCCTTCCACTGCCGAGGAAGGTGAAATTCTCAGCAGAAGTTTCGCTGCAGGCATGGAAGGTTGTTCACTACGGCAGCTCATCCACATCCGAGACTGCGACCATTACAGGTGCCGTTTCGGATCACTCGCAGACAACGCGACCAAGTTGTTACTTCGATGCAGGTTTCTGCGCATCCACGCTCAAGGCAACATATGGAGCAGTTCTACTCACGGCAGAGGGGGAGTTTTTAGCAGCCTGTGCAGGGCCTCTGTTTGATTGCTATTCACCATTAACGGCGGAGGCGGAGGCATGCAAACTGGTCCTTCCATGGCTGCGTGATAAGGGGCTGGCGTCGGTGGTGGATCACACGGATTGCTCACAACTACGATCACACCTTTTACACGGTTATTCCATCCGCTCACATGCAGGCTATGCCATTCAGGCATGTAGGGCGTTTATTCAGTTATTTCATAGTTGCGTATTCCGTTTAGTTCCTAGAACAGAAAACGTCATAGCACATACACTTGCCGCATTGGCTTTTTTGCAGTTTAATTCCTTATACTGGGACTCTGTCCCACCTGACTCTATTTCTGCTTTGCTGCATTAATCAAATTGTTTCTTTGATTTCAAAAAAAAAAATCTAGATGCTCTAAAAGATTTAAAAAGATAGTAAATCGGTGAAAAATCTGAAAAAAATTGAAGAGACAAAATCATTAAAAGGATAAAAAAATGTCCAAAATGATAGTTTGAAATATTAAATGACATAAACGATACTCTATGACTAAATTTGAAATTGTCACTTAAAAGACAATGGATATCCGACCTCACTTCATTTCCATTTTTTTTTGAAAATTAGGGGGGGTGGGAACCCAGACAACTTGCTTTGTACAGACACCCATATAAGGTCATTGCAAACCCGACTTCTACATCCTGGGGTTGGCTTGTAAAATTCTATCCAGTCAGTCTCCCCACAAATAGAGCTTTGCCCAAGGGTAGAAATAGAAGCAGAATCATCTTAACAACTAGAGAAGATCAAGTTGCATCATATGCCAAGATTAATTATACTGAGCCTCAGTCTCTTCCCTTTTTCACTCTAGAAGAGAGCTGGCAGCTGCTGCAGATGAAGCTATTTAAAGGGAGGACATGCCCTCAAGAGTTGGTGGATGTTGGAAGACAGATAGCCAAAAAATGTGGGGGACTACCTTTAGCCATTGTTTTGGTGGCTGGTCTTCTAGGAAGGGTTGAAGAGAGGGCATCTCAGTGGCTGGACTTTGTTGGACGCTTAGGCTCACACATTGAGAAAGATGAAACTCGGAGCTGGGACATTATAGAATTAAGTTACAAGCATTTGCCTGAGCATTTAAAACCATGCTTTCTTTACTTTGGTGCATTCCCAGAGGACCATGAAATTCCAGTTTCCAAATTGATACAGCTTTGGATGGCTGAAGGATTCGTGAAACAGAAAAACAAGAGATTAGAGGATGAAGCTGAGGAGTACCTGAATTATCTAATTGGAAGCAACTTAGTAATTGTTTCAAGTAGGGGATACAATGGCAATGTCAGAACATGCTGCATTCATGATCTGGTGCGCAAGTTCTGCTGTACAAAATCCAAAGAGAAAAATTTCTTGCTGTCAATGAACCCTGGAGATGGATTGGGTACTGCATTTGATTCAACACGTCGGTTTTGCTTTCATAAGAGGGTTATTAGTAATGACCTTCCTCTCGAATCGTGGATGCCATGGAATTCTAGTATCCTAACAATTCTATGCTTTGTCCTTGGTGAAAGATACTATTCAGTCTCTAGATTCCTTCGTACCATCCATGACGGTTCATGGATGACTTACAAATTGAAGCTTCTCAGAGTGTTGGACTTGGAGTCTATTGTTGTGGGAGAATCATTTTTGGACAGGATGCACTGCCTTGTTCACTTAAGGTACCTGGCCATCCACCTTCAAGGTCAAGGTTACATCTTACCATCACTAGGGGGTCTTGGCCATCTTGAAACTTTCAAGGTGAAGTCAAATAGTGATTTGCATTTACCATATATTTTCTGGAATGTGGGAAATCTGAGGCATTTGCATATAGATCACTACTGCTCTTTATGCCGAGAGGAATCAGCTCAAATTCAATTGTACGAGAACTATGAAAATCTACAAAGCTTTACCACATCAGTTCTCACCAATCATATAAGAGAAAAGGATACATTGATGAGGCTTCCCAATCTCCGGAAGCTGAGCTGCAGGTTTTCAGAATCTTACCACCACCAATTGCCTGAATTGCACTTTCTTCACCACCTGGAATGTCTCAAGGCATCCTACTATAACGAAATTTGCTCAGGGCCATGTCGGCATATGTTTAAACTTCCTTCAAGTCTCAAGCAATTGACAATAAGCTATTTTCGTCTGGCATGGAGTAATATTTCAACAATTGCAGACCTACCCAAACTTGAGGCTCTTGAACTACACCAAGCATTTGAGGGAGAAGAATGGAATGTGGGAGGTCACAACTTCTTGAAACTCAAATTCTTGAAATTACACAACATCAGGATTGCACGATGGAAGGCCACAGCCGATTCCTTTCCTAGGCTTGAGCAACTAGTTTTGGTGGACTGCAGGTACCTTGAAGGGGTACCTTTGAGCTTCGGAGAAATTTATACACTAAAAGTAATAGAAGTGAACAGGTGCAACCGCCCTCTAGCCAGTTCAGTCAGGGAAATTCAGGAAGAGCAAAAGGAAATGGGAAACGAACAGCTCAGTGTCCGTGTTTGGAATTCTGATTCTGAACCAAAAAAATGTAAGTCAAATGAACTCTTCAATATTACTTCTCTTTTACCTCTTCACATGATTAATGGATATTATTTACAGTTTACTTGTTATTTTTGTTAGGGTACAACTTCTAAATGTAAAAGCGGGGACTTTAATTCACCAAACCCATTCTGCATTCAAGGTGATAGATAATATACATCAATGCCACAGATGTTTCAATAGCCACTTCACCATCATTGATCTGCATCTCTTCTCTATTTTTATTTTTTTGCACTTCTTTTTCACCTGGATGGGCCTGGCCTGCTGAGATGCCCAGTTTGTCTACTACTGATGATGTTCTGCATCACGGAAAGACAGTGAAACTTCCATTTGTGGTTCTTAACTTTGGACCTTTCCAAGGTGATAATATTAATGTTGTGTTTGTGTCATTTGAGACTTTTGTATTTGTATTTATTTAGGATTCAGTGATCAGGCTCACTGGAAATGCTATTTTTATTCCAATTATCATGTGTACATTATGTAATAACTCAGACAAACTCTGATTGCAACTTGCAAGATATTTCAATTTTAACTAAAACTTTAATACAGATGGTTCTATTTTAATATATCATATAATTTTATTTATATTCTAACAGTAGAATTTTTATTTATATTCTAACAGACTAGATTGTGTGCAATTCGCCTAGCATGAATGCACACAAGTTACCCTATGTGCATTCATGTAGTTGTTTGTGTGCATCTACGAAGGGTCTCATGGGACTCACAGGAACAGGTGGAAGCACTTGAACTGTTCTCAGCATTTGATGGTGAGAAATGGGATGTTGAGGAAGGGAACTTCTGCGAACTCAAGTTCTTGAGAATATGCGAATCCAGGATTGTGAGATGGAACGCCACTGCTGAATCTTTTCCCAAACTTGAGCGACTGGTTTTGGCAAAATGCAGGCATCTTGAAGAGGTGCCGTCTGATTTCCAAGATATTATTACTCTACAAGTAATTGAAATTGATCAATGCAACAGCTCTGTCGCTCGCTCAGTCAAGAAAATTCAGGAAGACATGGAGGCACTGGGAAACGAGAACTAAATGTTCGCGTACTGCATTCTGATCTGGAACTAGGAAAGTGTAAGTAAAATAGATACATCTATGCTCATCTCTTCTCTTCTCTTTTCCATAGCACATCCCCTTTCACCCAAATGATGGTTGCTGTAATTTCTTTCTTTTTTATTTTTGTCAGGGTACTTGTAACAGGCTCTTAAAACTGGATTTCTTGAATGGTTTCTCCTCAAATTAATGAGCACAGTCAGTCTGTTACAGATGATATTCTGCATTAAGGAAAGACATGAAACTTCCACTTCTGGTTTGGTACTTTGTTCTTGTTATGAAAGTAAAGAGAAGATTTCTGAATATGCTGTCTTATACTGTCATATAGAAAAGAGAATACAAAGCTCTATAAATAGGTGCTAGAAGACTACGAACAGGAAACAAGCTAAGTTTCTATATGCCTACCTACCTAAATCCCTAAGACTGCCTAATCTATAGCGATTCCATATATTAAATATATATTCCATAACACTCCCTCTCAAGTTGGAGCATAGATATTAATCATGCTCCAACTTGTTACACAAATAACTGATAACCCAAAATAACTAAATAACGAACTAACTCAAACATAACAAACTCATATCTCATTTAGGAGACTCCCCTTGAACAAAAGCTTTGCACGCCACCAATACTTACGGACAGTTGGGTGAACTCGACGTGGACCGTACAAGCTTGGGATTTGAGTCATTGGACCCTCCCTTGAATTGGAAGCTTGAACGCCACCCGGGTGAACACAACGTGGACCATAAAAGCTTGGACACACAAGGTAAAGAAGACAAACTCCAAACCGGAGGACACAAATTCTTTACCAACGAAAGAGAAGCATGCTCCAAACGACAATGAGTATCAAAACTGAGAAACAACACCAAAACAAGACAGCACCAAAACACAAAACAAGACTCCATTAGTGCTTCAGTGACTTCAAACCTTTCAAGTATTATAATGTTTGTGTTTGTGTCATTTGAGACATTTATGTTCTGTGTTTTTAAGGATCTATGGAATAAGTGATCCAGCTCCCAGAAAACATTTGAGTAGGGATGTAAGTGCTCACTACTATCAAACTTTCTGTTTATTGGGGTTTTAGTGTGTATTCGTTGTTAAAGATGGAACATAGATGAATATGAAAATTATTCATTTAAGTTGAATTACATGTTTATGCATGCATTCATATATAATTTGATACTAATCCTTGTAACCTTGTTCTTTATCAATCATCTTTCTAAATGTAAATAAAATATTAAATGATCAGTCCAGCGATGCAAAACTGCCTAGCATGACTTCTCCCTTTAGAGGGGTGCACTAAATATACCCTCTCCTTTTAAGTGGTTCCAACCTTGTAGTGTTACTTTATATTAATCGGAAAAAGAAAATTATGAAGACAAAATGCTTTAATTTCTTAGAAATATTTCATAAGTTTGATCATTGATGACAAGAATTGAACTCGTGAACATTCTTGTTTATTTAGTCAAAACATTGATTATCAACACAAAACTCACCTATTTTAGGGCGGAGTGAATAAACCTCAACACCTCTCATTCTTTATTATTTTTGTCAGTGCATTTGTAATTGACAGTCAAATTAAAGGTGGATTTCTGTTCAAATTGATAAGCACAGTTTTTCTACTACTGATGATGTTCTGCGTCAAGGAAGGACAGTGAAACTTCCATTTCTGGTTTTTAACTTTGGACCTTTCCAAGTATTAATGTTGTACGTATAGTATTTGTGTCATTTTAGACTTTTGTGTTTGTATTTATTAAGGATTCAGTACAGGAAATGCTATTTTTATTCCAATTGTCCTGTGAACATTATGTAATAACTCATACAAACTCTAATTGCAAAATATTTCAATTTTAAGTAAAACTTTAATATAGATAGTTCTATTTTAATATATCATATCATATTATTTATATTCGTTCTAACAGTTGACTTTGAGTTTATGATTTCTGTTTGGATTATATGTATTTGTAAAGTATATCTCATTACAGACTTACAATCTTTAAGATCACTCGATCGAACTCATAATATAGTATCTAACTTAGATGCAGTTCATCATAGACATTCATTCATAGTCAACTCTTGGTTTCCAGCTGGCACCTGAAGCAGCTCCACATCCAGACAAAACCTTGTTAGTTATGAAATAAACTAATGTAAATATATAAATAGTTTCCCAAAGGGTGGCACATGTGCCATGTGATATGTTACACATTTCCATATATTTGAAACTTGAAAGAGCCAAGCACTCACCTTTGTTCTGCATATGCTTTCCCTCTCTCTCTGTCTAAACTCTCAAGAAAATGTAAGCTCTCTCTCTCTCTCTCTCTCTATATATATATATATATATATCAAGCCCAATGGATTTCTTTACCTTGTCTTAATTTATTTGCAGTAATAAACCAGCATCAACATGCAAGCTAGCTATCAAAGTTGGAGCTAGGAGGGGCTGGCCGCTGTGGGATTGAGGTGAGCCCTTTAGTCTCCAATTCAAACTGCTGCACAAAGTTTTTCTTTCAAATCTATCTGTTAGTCTCCAATCAATGAATTAGTGTTTGCATGCATCTGCTCCTACAAGCTAAGGTTGAATAATTTACATATTGTCAAATACAGTGGTGATGTCTACTAGATTGGATAAAGAAAGAAAAGAGTGAATTGAAATGGGATAAAAATATAATTAATTAATGCCCTTATTTTCACTTTTTTTTTTTTTTTTAGGAGAAGAAACTCCCATAATAATAATGAAGAGTACAGTCAAGGAAAAGGATTGGAACCTTTTTCCACTCTTATCCTAAGCTAAGAGGTTTCATCAATTTTAATTTCTATTCTTAGCTTTGAAAGTAGTAAGCAAAACACCTCCAACGTAACTTTAGAAATGAAACTACATTTGCTAGTTGAAATATCCTTAGCTTGATCGATCTTGTAGTAACAGACAACAATGCGTGTTTAATCTTTCTAGCTTGACTTTTATAGAGAAGAGATTCTGGCAAAGCCATGCATGCTCTAGAATTTCCTTTAATCTCTTCTTTATTTTCTGATCTCAAGGATTTTGACAGTAAATGCTTATACGAATTGAAGTCTGTTAGGTTTAAAGAATTATGCATATATATATATATATATCTGAACCAAATTTAAGGTGCATACAAATCATGATATATATAATAATATTCAAATCCCACCCTTAAAGATCATTTGCTCCTATGATAATTGGTGAATTAAGAAAATGCTACTTGGACTCATAACTTGCCATCATAATTTATGCTAGCTCACTGCAACGTAACCATGATTCTTTATATTAATTGGCGACCCATGAGCAGGGCCGTTCCAATAAAAAATGGGGCCCTGTGCAATAATATTTTAAATTGGGCCCCTTTTTTCAAATAATTTGTATATATAAATAATAGTTGCTCAAAAAATTGTTTCAAAAATTCAAAATATAAATATTGTATAAAAATACATCTAAAATTTCATTTAAAAAGTGCCATGCGCCGTGCACATTTAGACGTAAAATCATCTACCAAACTTTTGATATCAACTTCTTCCAAAATCTCATTTTCAATAGAGATTAAAGCTAATCCATTGAGTCTCTCTTGCAACATACTTGATCGTAAATAAGATTTCAATAATTTCAACTTTGAAAAACTCCTTTCTGCAGAGGCAACAGTAATTGGGATAGTGAATAATATTCTGTATGCAATAGTAGCATTTGGAAAACAACCCATCTGTTTCAATGAATTCAATATACTCACTGGTCCTATCTTTTCTTTCGATAAAATTTCTCTAAGCAATTTTAGCTCAATATACAATTCATTTCCATCAATATCACCACACTGTTCATCTCTCTTAAGAGCTGCTTCTAAACAAATGCAACAAGATTTCAAATCCATATTAGCCATCGATTGTAACTTGTGAGAACTAAACAAAAAACCAAAAGTTTCTTCATATACTTCATATTGCTCAAACCTTTGGGTCAATGAAATAATAGCTTGATCAACAATGTATAAAAAATAATGAACCTTAAAAGATTCTTCTGGTGATAATGAAGTCTCTTCAACACTCTCATCAAATTGTCTTTTTCTACGAATTTTTAGCTTTTGAGGAAACACTGACTCAATTTCTAATTCAGTGGCAATTTCCTTTGCAATATCCATGGCACTAGAAAACCCATTTTTTCTATAATTATTGAAGAAAGAAACTAACCCTTTAATTTGATTAATAGCAACATCAAGAAGCATATCTTTTGCTTGTAATTGCTTGCTAACTAAATTAACTGCATATAAGATTTCAAACCAAATGACTGTGGCTAGCAAAAATTCAAAGTTACTAAGCTCATTCGTAGCTAAAGATTTTGCCTCACTTTGAATTTTAGAATCATTGTCTGTATCTGTCACTTGAAGTAGGGCTTCTCGAATATCACTGACTTGATATCTAATTGCTTTAACACTTTCCACACGACTTTCCCATCGAGTAGATGACAATGGCTTAAGAGTTAGATTTGTTACATTACTCTTCAAGATATGCCATCTCTTTGTAGAATTAGCAAATATTGTGTAAATACGTTGCACTATTTCAAAGAAATCTCTTGCTTTGCCACAACTATTTGCAACATCACACAAAGTCAAGTTAAGACTATGACTACCACACGGAGTATAAAATGCTCTACGATTTACATCCAAGAGTCTTTTTTGTACGCCTTGATGTCTCCCTCTCATATTCGACCCATTGTCATAACCTTGTCCCCTTACATTATCTATATCAAGATCAAGTGATATCAACACATTTTGTAATACTTCAAAAAGACCTTGGCCAGTAGTGTCGTTCACAACCAAGAATTCCAAGAAAAACTCTTCTATTTTAATTGGATATGTTGATATATCTACACATCTTAAAA
>CP025650.1:11334284-11353094 GCA_003576665.1 Ipomoea trifida
TGCCCAGCTTGTTACATATATATTCAACCCGACTCTTACTCATACTCTTGGTAAACACATCAGCTAATTGATCAGCACTTCGAACATGCACTGTCGATATCAACCCTTGTTGCACCTTCTCTCGTATGAAATGGCAATCCACCTCAATATGCTTGGTTCGTTCGTGGAAGACAGGATTATTAGTAATGTGTATGGCAGCACGATTATCACACCATAAACTCACTGGTAGCTGCACCTCTACACCAATTTCCCTCAAAATATTGTGTACCCAAACAATCTCACTCGTGACGTGAGCCATGGCCCTGTAGTCAGACTCTGCACTAAACCGGGCTACGACACTCTGTTTCTTGCTCTTCCATGAGACCAAGTTGCCTCCCACGAACACACAATAACCTGTCGTTGATCTTCTGTCACTCGGAGACCTAGCCCAATCAACATCAGAAAACGCCTCGACACGAGTGTGCCCATAACCTGCATACAAGACCCCTTTCCCGGGAGCACCCTTCAAATATTTCACGATCCGGATAGCTGCCTCCCAATGAGTTTGTGTAGGTTCACTCATAAATTGACTCACCACGCTAACAGGAAATGCAATGTCAGGACGAGTAATAGTGAGATAATTAAGCTTTCCCACTAACCTCCTGTACCTCTCTAGATTGTCAAACGCCTCTCCTTCTCCAGCTACAAGTTTGGCACCAGGATCCATGGCAGTATCACACGGCTTCGCCCCCAGCATACCAGTGTCATCAAGCAGGTCCAACACAGGCGACAGGATTACCTGTTTGGACGAACGTAGCCGACTGAGACGACACAGAATCATGATTAGTTGGAGGCGGCGAGGAAGACACCTTCAGCTGGTTGAACAAAGCTAATTCCTCATCAGTCACCACTATTGTATGTCCTTCTGGTTTCATGACATAATTAGCAAACCTTTGTGGTCGGACCAGTTTCGGGCATTGACTACGCAGGTGACCGGGGTCTCCACAAGCATAACAAAATGGTTTAGGACATTGATTACGTAATTGATTCGGGTCTCCGCAGTTATAACATACCCTCGGTCCTCCGCGTCCTCCACCACGTCCGCCTCGACCACGCCTCCGGAATCGGCCACCTCGACTATCGCTGCCATTCCCTTGTGACAGCAGTGCTTTCTCCTCAACGTAACCATATTATCCTGCGACAAGAAAACGTGTCTTTCTGACACGTCTCCACTACTAATGTTACCTGATGCATTCTGGACCCTCGCAAAGACTTGATCCAGTGATTCTAACTCTTTGTCCCCCAACAACTGCGACTGGAGAACATCATACTCCTTACCTAACCCTGAGATCCAACTAAACACAAGCAGTTGGTCACGTTGTTTCTTCATTTGAGCCACGTCATTTGAGATGGGCATAGCAGCGCACAAAGCATCACTCGCATTCTTGAACTCATAATAATAGTCTCTAATGTCTCGCCCATTTCGAGAAGGACGATAGACATTTTGAGACAATTGATACAACCTCCTTAGGTTATATGTCCCACTAAACCATTTATGTACTAGATCCCATACTTCTTTCACAGTTGTACAATGCTTCATTGACAAAATTATTTTCTTGTCAATACAATTAATGATTCGAGAGAAAATAGCTTTATCATCACTCTTCCACTGACTAACTGTGTCAGGAGATCCAGTTGGACAGTCTTCTGTTAAGTGTCCATCCTTTCCCATGCCACCCAAATTAACTTTAATTAAAAACTCCCATTCACCAAAATTAGACCCATCAGGTGCAAGTACCACATCAATTAACTTAGATGGGGTTGACACCACTGTTATAGTCCTCCCTTCAGCCATATGGCCTCACAACCCTAGCAACCAAAAAACAAAACCGAACAACACAGCGCTAGACTTCGCTAGACTCGCAACTCTCTCGCTGCCCCCCACCTTCGCTAACATAACACACCATAAAACATACCTAGGTCGAACGGGCTCCCTGAGACGAGACCGACGATGCCATTTTTGGCCGGAGACGACGCCGGAAAAACGCTCACGCGCCGGCGCGTGAACGACGAGGTGGCGGACAGCGGCGGCGCGTGGCGGCGCGTGGGGATCCCGATGACGGCGAAACTCCTCCGGCGAGGTCGCGACGCTGCTCCGACCAAAGCCCACTAGGTCACTCTCCCTCAACCTCGCTTTGATACCATGTAGAAAGGTAGACCAGTACACTCAATAGAATATTATTCACTGATGATTTACACTGTAAAGAGCTACCTATTTATACAAGAGTAGGGAAATAGGGAATGGACTCTCAGCCACTCAATTCAAATTTGAATTGAGAAGCTGAGAGTGAATCTCTCAACTAACAGCTTTCAACAACCTCAAGGTCTAAACCTCCCGGCCATTTCTTCAACTATTATCTGCTGTCTGTATGGATTTCCTTCAACTATTTTCCCCAATAGAACATAAAATTACTCATTTTTGCATTAGATGTTCCACACAATACTGTGCTTGTTTCCTGTTATATAACTACTCTTCATACACATTGATGCATTAGAGCAAAAAGTTGCAAGATGTGATTAGATAGCAGAAAAGAGGCATTATTTTATCCACTTTGGATTAAATTTATATTACTCTGGATAGTACAAGAATCAAGATACACATTAAGTGCTCAGTGAAAATTAAAAAGTTGTGAAGTCACATTGTTCAGAAGTTGTGTAAATAGTCGGTATCCTTTCAACAATCAGTATAGTTCATTGGTTTTGTTGTTTTAAGGAGTAATAGTTAGGTATGCCATATGCTTTTTGAGGTTAAATGTTCATACTTTTTATCATATACAGCCAGATATCATAATTCATATATATGTGATGTAACAGGAGAAACTAAGCTCATTAAAAGAAAGGGTTTTGAACTCACTAGGACAATGCCTAACATCCCAACATCTCCCGGTTTTGATGAAATTGTGGTGGGATTTGAGGATGAAACTGAAAACATAACAGGCCTGCTGATTAGAGGACCAAAAGAGCTAGATGTTGTATCGATTACTGGTATGGCTGGGCTCGGCAAGACAACTCTGGCCAGAAAGGTGTTTTACCATAAACCTGTTATTGATTGGTTTCATTTTCGGGCATGGTGCTGTGTCTCTCAAGAATATGACAAGAACCGTGTATTCCATGAAATTTTTAGTCAAGTTTCAGACGATATGAGTAAGGATGATACAGATGAAGTGCTGCTTGAAATTTTAATGAAAAAGTGCAATGATGAGCAAAGCTGGGTTGATACTGCTGAAGCACTACGCATGGCCCTACGGGGGAAGTGTAAAGGCCACAAGATTAGGGATGATACGACTGAAGTGTTGTATGAAAGTTTAATAAAAATGAGCGAAGATGATAACAGCTGGAAAAAGATATCTAGTACACTGCGCAAAAGCATAAAGGAAAAGTGGGAAAACACCAAGAATTGGGATGATATTGCTAAGCCGTTGTATGAAAGCTTAATTGTGAATTTTGAAGACAATAATGAAATGTCTCCCAAATTCCCAGTGGAAAGGCACAAAGACATTAAGATGTGGGAAGACATAACAAGTGTGATAAGCCAAAGCAAAATTGTAGACAAAAAAGGCATTAGGAGAACAGATGATGAAGTTTGGAATTTGTTCAAAAGCCTACAAGATCTAGCTGAGGTGTTGTTCAAAAACATGAATGAAAAGTGCCAAGGGAATGACAGTTGGAAAGAAATGCTGGAAACATTATTCAAAAGCTTAAATGATATAGTTGAAACTTTGCTCATAAGCTTAAATAAGAAATGCAAAGACAGTAAAAGCTGGGATGACAACATAGCTGAGAAGCTACGCAAGAAACTGCTGGGACAAAGATACCTCATTGTCTTGGATGATGTTTGGAGAAAAAAAGCATGGGATGAGTTACGTAGAGCTTTTCCCTTGGGCGCAGAAGGAAGCAGAATCATTTTAACAAGTAGAGAAAAAGAAGTTGGAAATTATGCCAGGTCTGTTGCTGATCCCTATTCTCTTCGTTTTTTCACTACTGAAGAGAGCCAAGATTTACTGCAGTTAAAGCTATCTAAAGAGAATGTTGGCCCTCCAGAGCTAAAGGAATTTGGGAGACAGATAGCAGAAAGATGTGGTGGAGTACCTTTGGTGGTTGTTTTGGTAGCTGGTATTCTACAAAAAAAGATTGAAGAAAAATACTTCTCGTGGAATGAATTTCTTCAAAGTTTAAGCTCACATATCAGGGGAGATGAATCTCGGAGCATGGATGTAATAGAATTGAGTTACAAGCATTTACCTGAGCATTTAAAGCCATGCCTTCTTTACTTTGGGGCATTCCCAGAGGACCATGAAATTCCAGTCTCCAAATTGATACAGCTGTGGATGGCTGAAGGGTTTGTGAAACAAATAGAAAAGAAGGTATCAGAGGATGAAGCAGAGGACTACTTGAATCATCTAATTCGTAGTAACCTAATATTGGTTTCCACCAGGGGATACAATGGTAGTGTCAGAACATGCCGTATTCATGATCTGGTAGGTAGCTTTTGTCTGACAAAAGCCGAGGAAGATAAATTCTTGATGCAAACAGACAGTGAAAAAACCAGCCCACATTCGGAATTGACTTCTACTTATGATCGGTTTTGTTTGCTTAAAAGGAATGATAAATATCTTTCTCCTGATTCAGCTACGTCACTTAATCCTAGTCTTGGCACGCTTTTGTGCTTTTCATCACATAATCCTAACCTTGGCACACATTCCCTCTTTGCATCGGAGGTGGATCCTTCCTCTGGTTTATGGGTAGCTAGCACATTCAAACTTGTGAGAGTACTGGACTTGGAGTCCGTATTTGTGGGCGAATCATTTTTGTCCATGGTGGAGTTTCTCCTTTGTTTAAGGTACCTTGCTGTTTGTCTAAAAGGTTGGGGTTCAGTTCCACAGCCATCTCTAGAGAATCTTCACCATCTAGAAACATTCAAGGTGAAATCAAGTGTGGATTTGCATTTACCATCCATGATTTGGAATTTAGAGGGTTTGAGACATTTGCATATAGATCACTTTTGTCATTTGTGCCTCTACCGGAGAAATATTTTTCGTATACCCCAAAAGCCTTTAAATCTCCAAACCTTTTCCGTCCCGATCCTATTCGCCTCACGCACGGATGAGCTTCTTTTGAGGAAGCTTCCTCATCTCCAAAAACTTAGATGCAGATTTGCAACATCATGGTATAGGAATTGCCATAGATTCCCTGAGTTGGGATTTCTTGATCAACTTGAATCTCTGGAAGCATGCACCAGTGACCATCTGAGTGCACCAATCTCCTCTGTGTTTGACTTTCCACCAAGTCTCAAGGAATTGATACTCCACAAGTTTCGCCTGCCATGGGATAGCATTTCAGTAATTGCCAAGCTGCCCCATCTTGAGTCTCTTGAACTGTTCTCAGCATTTGATGGTGAGCAATGGGATGTTGAGGAAGGGAACTTCTGCGAACTCAAGTTCTTGAGAATATGCGAATCCAGGATTGTGAGATGGAATGCCACTGCTGAATCTTTTCCCAAACTTGAGCGACTGGTTTTGGCAAAATGCAGGCATCTTGAAGAGGTGCCATCTGTTTTCCAAGATATTATTACTCTACAAGTAATTGAAATTGATCAATGCAACAGCTCTGTCGCTCGCTCAGTCAAGAAAATTCAGGAAGACATGGAGGCACTGGGAAACGAGAACCTAAATGTTAGCGTACTGCATTCTGATCTGGAACTAGGAACGTGTAAGTAAAATAGATGCATCTCTTCTCTTCTCTTCTCTTTTCCATAGCACATCGCATTTCACCCAAATGATGGTTGCTGTAATTTCTTTCTTCTTTACTTTTGTCAGGGTACTTGTACTAGGCTCTGAAAACTGGATTTATTGAATGGTTTCTCTTCGAATTGATGAGCACAGTGAATCTGCTACAGATGATATTCTGCATCAAGCTAAGGAAAGACATGAAGCTTCCACTTCTGGTTTGGTACATTGTACTTCAGTGTCTTCAAACCTTTCAAGTATTATAACGTTTGTGTTTGTGTCATTTGAGACATTTTTTAATGTTCTGTGTTTTTAAGGATTAATGTTTGTGTTTGTGTCATTTGAGACATTTTTTTTTAATGTTCTGTGTTTTTAAGGATTAATGTTTGTGTAATTCGAGACATTCATGTTGTGTGTTTTTAAGGATCCATGGAATAAGTGATCAAGGTCACAGAAACATTATTTGTGTAAATTCAATTATTAAGTGTTGTATTCATTGCTTTCCAAAAAAAACAGTGTTGTATTCATTGTTTTTAGAGTTAAGAATCCCCAATGCAGGAGGTCCTTATTAATGTTAATGTATTGAGTACATATATTGCACCCATGCCATTTGAGTAGGTAATAGGGATGTCATTGCTTAAGTGCTCATTACTATTAAACTTTATGTTTATTGGGGTTGTACTGTGTATTCATTGTTAAAAATGGAACACAGATGAATATGAACCTATGCTAGAGGTATGAATTGAAGTTCATGCAAGAATTGAAGTGGTTTGGGACAACACTTATGCTAGAGGTATGAAGTTCAACTAATTGAATCTGCGTTGCACTTTTTATTTGTAGTGTATTAGTTATCAAGATCGAATCAATTCAAGAACATTATAGAAGAGTGGAGTTGAAGGAAAGTAGAGAATTTAATTTCTAGTAAAGTATTTGGACCACAAAATCGATATTACAATGCTTTACTTCATAACTCAATTCTCTTTTAGATACATAAAACTCTAACCTCCGCCTTTAATCCTTTTTATTTTTGTGCTTTGAAAGCAAGAAGACATGCATCTCACAATCTCACATCATATAATCCAAAATGGACATACAATCCAAATTATGCATGGAAAAAGTGTGTAATTACACGTATTCTCAATTTGATTCTTTTACTTACGTTGATTTGAAACATGGCCATTTTAAAAGATTTTTAATTTAATCCTTTAAGTTGTAAATATATAGTTTGTTTCTGTTTCTGACCTACATCTACTATACTAATAAGAGCCAAAGAGAGTTAGGCCTAAAATGGGTAGAAAAAATGGCGGTAATCAAATGGATGGTTCAGATGAATTATTTAATCAAATAGATGGCTAAGATAATTCAGATTAATATTATTCATAGAGATTACCTAATTTAACCTTACTTTTATGATTTTCCGTTAAGTTTTCCGTTAAATATTCTCTTCTCTGTTAATATTCCGTTAACTTTTAACTTACCCATTAATTTCTATAAGAAAGGTCTTAGGTTCGAACCTCATCTCAATCAAATTTGACATAATTAATACGTTTTTCACTCTATTTTACTCTTATTAAATTAAATAAATTAGTAGCTACACCATAAAATGATACATATGTATTTCTTTAATTTAGAATTATGTGTCTACAATACCTTTATTTGAAAAAAAAATTATTCATTATCAAAAAATTAAATTAAATAAGAGAAATAATTTCATTAGTTATATTGTCTTTATTTTCTCTCATGCAAAGATTCTTTACATTCAAATTTATCAATTGATATTCATTACATTGTCCATTATCTTATTTTTACAATATCTTGTAATTAAATATCAAAGTTATAGTACAAAATAATGTTATATATTTATTTACCAAATATTTTATTAATGCTATGAAAAAAAATTAAATAATTTGAAGCTAATTATATTAACTACTTGGGGATTGGTTGACAAAGAGAGTACTCAAATAGCCCAACAAATTGAAGCGGAATCACTCTATTTTACTCTTATTGAATTAAATAAATTAGTAGTTACACCAAAAAATGATACATATGTATTTCTTTAATACCATGAAAGAAATAAAAAAGAGTAGTTTGAAACCAATATAATCATATTAACTACTTGGCAGATTTGTTGAGAATGAAAGTACTCAAATAACCCATTACCCAGCAAATCGAAGCGAGATAAACTACCTTTTAATATCTTTGGAATACATAATATTTTAAATTTTCAAATTTTTATTAATTTATTTAATTTTTTTTCTTAAACTAGAGATTTCTTTATCTACAATAACTCATTCAACAATAATGGTTGAACCAAATGAACCCCAAGCAAAGCACCTAAAGGAAAGTCCATAGCTCCTATATCATAATCTCATTGCATGACGTTGTCATCTATGCTACCAACAATAACCGAATTGCAAATAACACACTACCAACAAAAAGAAGAGAACAAATAGTAAAGATGAAGACAATGACAATGTTACTAAAAAGAGAATTCTTTAAAAAAAATTCAAATTAAAAGTAGTATTTATTTAGACTATCATTTTTAGACCAAATATTTAAACCATCGATTTTACAAGGTTGCAAACATTTATTTTAGTAATAATTATAATGAATTTTCTATATTATCTTGGATTCATATACTTTGAGTTAGATATTTAAATAAAAAAATTCGACATTCAATTACCCATGTATAAACTTCTCATATATAATCTTACATTGTTCAAAAAAAAAAATATAATCTTACATTGATATACTTTTAAATATTATTTAAATGTAAACATTGGGCATTAACCCATTCGCGCAATGCGCGTATAAAACTAGTATACAAACAATTGTCATGTTTTAACGGCGTGAGAATTTAAGATTTGGCTAAGGTCATTCAATTGGATTATAATAGACATGGCCAAACACACTTAAAAACACTATAATCAAGTCCCTGAACAACGCAAAATCATGCAATTGAACTTAAAGTGAAGCGACCTGTTGACTTGGTATTGACTGATGAAAGCGGTCACCAGATTAAAAAAAAATTAATTTTAAAAATTAATTTTAATAACTATAAATTAAATAAAAACTAAATATTTTAATTAAAAAAAAAAAAACTCCACCAAACCCCTTCGTCTTTGCCAGAGACAAAGAACTCTTATTCGTCTTAGGCCGGAGCCGATGAAACCTATCTCATTTAAGAGTTAATTCCACCGGAGGTCCCTTATCTTTGGTAGGTGGTGATTTCATATTTAGTTTAACACTATCGTTTTTGTCATTTAACATTCAGACTAATATGTTTTGGACACTTTTGGTCTTTCTGATAATTTTTCTGGTGAGATCTTATTTTTCACAAGGGCATTTTTGTCTATTTAATTTTTCACCAATTTACTTTTTTTTTTTTTTTTTTTCTTTTTTCAGCTGGTTCTTTCTCTCATGGTTTCAGACCTCCCCGAATCAACAAATCCCTACAATAATCTCCTTCACCATCCTCTTTCACTATCTAGCCTGCCGTTATATTCCAACCTTTGCCTACCAAGTAACATGCATGCATATATTATAGATATAATAACGTATGTAATTGAGGCTAGCAGAGCAGCTAGCTTAGCTTTCATATTTTTATTCAGATGAGATGAGATGAATAATGAAATTGTGTGGATAGCTTGGAGCATGGTTTTTGTTAGGCAAAGAAAAAGAATAATTGCATGCAATATGGGAGATAAAATGGTAGCAATCATGAATGAGTACAATAAAAGTAAAAACAAGTTTTGGGAATCAGGTATTGAGGTAATACCAACTAAAGAATAAGCATTATAAGGTATCAAAACTCCCGAAGAGGTTTTCCTTTTAGCTTTTAATAATGCACTGAGTCTAAAAAAAAACTTAGAGATTTCACATGTGAACAGAGTTCTTGATCTGGAAAAGAGAGCAAACTCTTATTAGGCAAAAAAAATAGCTTATTGAATTATAAAATACCTGATTTTATTTCGACAATGATCCTTCAATGTAGATTCATTCTCTAATCCAATCTCTTTATCTTCCACTAGTTTCCGAGAACCATTTTTCCCTTGCGCTGCGGGCGTGTGGTATAAACTGAGATATAAAATCTGCTTTCCTGACCCAAACTTGTTTTACAAATGGTGCAATGCGCTCGTGAGTGTATTTCTCGGCCCTTTGATCCTTGTAAAAGTAGTAGCACTCAGGTCTGGTGTGTCCTCGAATCCTGTAATAATAACAAATAGGATTATAAGGCTTATAGGCATGTTTATATTTCATTACCATATTATGACGGTGCCTGGCTGAACTCGTTTGCCTTGCTGTACTGGTTTCTGGAATATCTTCTGGACCTGGTCTAGTTGCTCTGACAAAGACAGTTTTATATATCTTTGTTTTGGCCACCGGTGAAGCCAAGACCAAACTTTGTAATTGATTGCCTCTCTGTGTCAAGAATTTGATCTAGAGTTGAAGTCGTATCCATCATCTTAATCTGCTTCTTGAGAGTGCTCAATACTTGTTTCATCATTTTAACTTCCTGTTTCAGTTTCTCCTCTTACTCAGTGGCAGTTTCAATTACCTGTTTCAGCTTCTTCTCTGTCTCAGAAGCAGTTTTAAGTAGTACATCTTTGTCAACTAGTTGAAGTCAATGCTGCGTTACGTGTCTATGTAATTTCTTCTTCTTTTCCGGTCCTGCCCATCCATACTAATTCCAAGAATACAACAATGTATATAAATATAAATATAAATAAAAATACAATAATTGCGACGCTCGTGCGGTGTTCGTGCGACATTCGTGCGGTGCCTGTGCAATGTTGATAGCATCACATACTTGGTGTTTTTCATCATTTTAGCGTCAAAATTTGATTTAATGATCTTCATGAACGAAATCTCTATTGAAAATACAAATTAGTATACAATCCCAACTTTTTTCTCTTCTCTCATTTTTCATCTACCCAAGTCATAACTTGACAAAAACACTTAAGAGGAGCCCGGCCTACAAAATTTGGGTTTAAATTCCAAACAAATAAAATTATATTAATTCTCATACATGATATATATTTTCCCTCCCAAAAGGGGTGAAAGAGAAGCAGTGATGGTGACTGGATGAGGGCAGCATTGGCCCATTTTTTTTTATTTCTCTTTCCTTTTCTCTCTCACACAGTCACACTCCACAATTTGCAACGCATATCACATCACACAAAAAATATACAACCCTAAACTTATTAGGCCTTCTCCAAAGAATCCAACAACAACCTCCAACACACACAAAAAAATGTCTACGTCAATTTACTATTCATTTATATAGGACAACGCCCAACAACTTTTCCAAAAAGAAAATACTATGCTCAATTTTCTCTAACATATAAAATCTTGAGATAGATAATTGTATTGAGATCCACATGAAAAAAAATAATTTATTAGAGTCCGTCACATTAGAAAGTAAAATTTAAGAATACATGTATTAGAACTCTTTCCAAAACTGACAACACTCACAACCAGCTTGGGTTTGGAGATTTCAAGAAAAAAGTTGCTAAAACACCTGAGTTTCGCATGTATGGCTGTGTTGTTATGTTTGTCAATGTTAGTCATAACTTTCAATTTTATGAAAATAAATAAATCTTTCACTAAACCGTCGCTAAATTAGAAATAAAATGAATCCGTCGCTAAATCCGACGTTATTTTCATTTTTTTTGTTTTTTGTTTTTTTTGTTTTGTTTTGTTTTGTTTTGTTTTTTGTTTTTTGTTTTTTTTTTTTTCGTTTTTTTTTTGTTTTTTATTGGAGTGGAAGAATAAAAGGAAAAACAATACAACACATACCAATGATTTTGACCAAGCATTTAAGGATTACTAAGATATACTAAGTTGTCCTCTTTTTTTTTGGCCAAGGGCCTTGTGGTCCAGTGGCATCAAACCCTTTCCTGTATACGGGAGGTGTGGTGGGTTCGAGTTTCAGTGGAGGCGTTGCTGAGACTACATTGTAATAGAGTAAGTAGCATTCAAAAGAAAGTTGTCCTCTTTTTTTCTTTTTCTTTTTTTTTTTTCAAAAAAAATAATAAAAATTGTCCCCCTTTTTCAAATCAACCCCTTGTTGTGCTCTCAATTACCCATCTAATTTGGATAAAATCGGAGGGACTATGACTTACCCTCAATAATACCAAAACATTCATGTATAAATTTGTCACGTTCTCATGTTGTCATTGCATTGCATTCAAGAATTGAGCAAATATAATGAGAAATTAAATAGTATAATATTAATACAAATCTAACATAATCAAACTTCTGAAAATTAAGATCAGATGATGAATCTTCTAATAAAGGTTCAGAGGAAGAAGAAGCAGATGAACATGGAAAATCTTAGACTGGGAACATATTACATATATATATACAGAGAGTAAGGTTTTGTCTGCACGGACAACTCAATTGATTTTAAATGGTAAATTGTAGGCAATGACACGTGGTCGACTAGTCATGGTTGTTCCAGTACGCGAGTTTCACTCAATGTGGTCAGCTCCTTGTAGGCAACCTAACATGCACTAGTCCTCTCACCTATTGAGCCGCTGAGTCGTCCTGATTTATCTTTCCACTATCTTGTCTGTCCGGAGTGTGAGTTTGTGGGGAAGAGGTTAAGGCTTTGAATTTTGTTATATATATGTTGATGAAATTACTTTAGCTCAGATGAATTTAATTAAGTGACATCTGTCATGTCATTCTTGAAATGTTGTTGTTTATTTTTAGTGTTCATGCAAGAATTGAAGTGGTTTGGGACAACACCTATATATGCTCGAGGTATGAAGTTCAACTAACTGAATCTGCGTTTCACTTTTTATTTGTAAATTGTAATGTATTAGTTATCAAGAATCAATTCAAGAACATTATAGAAGAGTGGAGTGGAAGGAAAGTAGTATAGAATTTCTTGTAAAGTATTTAGGTCACAAAGCTCTAACTCTACCTTCATTTTTAATTCTTTTTCTTTTTGTGTTTTGGAAGCAAGAAGACATGCATCTCACAATCTCACATCATATAATAATCCAAAAATGGACATACAATCCAAGTTATGCATGGAAAAAGTGTAATTGTACGTATTTTCAATTTGATTCTTTTACTAAGATTTGAAACAAGGTCAATATAATTAAATTTTTTTAAAAGATTTTTAATCCTTTAAGTTATATAAGTGTTGCATTATCATGTATTGTAAAAGCAATTTAAAGATCATCCCAACCAAAACCAATCTAAGCAAATTAAAGCTCAATTATTTTCTTTAATTTTCAAAGAGACTCAATTTTCCTCTTCTTATCTTACCTCTACACGTGCAACCCAACCCACAAATAACAAATGTTGAGGAGATCGAACAAGTTAAGACTACACATAATAATTCTATTGGTGGAGTAGACGTCAATTTGAATATGATTTGTAAATATATAGTTTGTTTATGCTTATGATCTACATATATAAACAGGGGAAAATTGTAATTTATGTCCCTCCATAATATGCTAATTATCAATGTCACTCCTGAATTATTAGTGGTGTAAATGTTGCCCCTCAATTTTTAAAAAATGGTACATATATTGCCCATCCCGTACCGACATGAGGGGCAATATTTACACCATGGGAGGGGCAATATTAGTAATGTCAAAATGGACTGAAACCCACGGATCGGCCCGCACCCGCCCCGCTGTGGGGCGGGTTAGGGTCATGAAAAAATAGGCCCGCGAAAATGCGGGCCTAATAGGACGGGTCGGCCCGCAGGCCAAGTAGTTTTTAATTAAAAATAATTAAAATATATATATATATATATATATATATATATATATATATATATATATATATATATATATATATATGTCATTCTCGTTATCTTTATCTATTTTTTTTACTTAATTTAATATGAAAAAAAAAAAGTCCACGGGACGGGTTAGGGTTGCATGAATTCTAGCCCGCAGGCCTAATTGGCCGGCCCGCAAAAGTCCGTCAAAAACTAAGCCCGCAGTGGGGCGGGCCTAATGGGACAGGCCAGCCCGCTTTGACAGTACTAGGCAATATATGTATTGTTTTTGAAAATTGAGGGGCAACATTTACACCACTAATAATTCAAAAGTAACATTAATAATCGGCATACTATGGAGGGGCATAAATTACAATTTTCTCTATAAACAATTACGGGAGTATATATCATGTTTTGTCAGTGTTAGAATCTAATATTTGGCCAAGAAGGTCATTCAACTTGACTATAATGCACATGACCAAACATAAAAAAAAAAAAAAAAAAAAAAAAAAATTCAATGAATTAAATAACATAACCCATAAAGTGGTTCCTCCTGCTGAATGATACCAGACGGAGAATTGAAGATATCACTGATTCCATGCTCTTTTCCCTGTCACAACATAACCCATCTTTAACTGTACTCTTTTACCATTGCTCTTTAATTACTTCTTTTTGTTGTTCAAATCTCCAAAAAAAATGCTTAGGTATTAAATTGGTAGACCAGACAAATTAAAATAAATTTGTATCTAATGAATAAGTAAAAAAAAAAAAAAAGTAAGGGCAAGGAAAGAGATGGGAAATTTTTCAAAACAAAAAATACTTTCCTTAACATCCTTGTTATTCTATTTCACTTTCGTGTTTTGGAAGAAAGAACACATGCTTCTCACATAATCCAAAAATGAACATCCAAAAGTGCGATTATATTCCTTCAGTTTGGTTCTTTTCCTTACAGTGAAGCAAATTCAATTAATTCTTCTACAAGATTTTTAATTCCTGTGTTATATAAGAGCTACATTGTCATAACCATAACCAATCCAAGTAAATCTTAAGTATTCCCTTTTTCAAAGAGCCAATTTCCCTCTTCTTATCTTACCTGGCCTACAAGACATGGCAACCCAACCTCTCCCTCTTTCAAGAACAGTGATTTCACAACTACAAATGACTCACGTTGAAGAGAAGATCATCATAGAAAAAGTTAAGGATACACATAATCCGAAAGGTGGCATAGATGTTGATGCTAATTGTCTTCTCAAGTTTGTGGATGACATTTTCAATTTCAATACGGTTTGTCAATATACTTGCATTAAATTAATTTTAATTTTTTATTTCTTGAAAAATATATATATTTAGTTACCATTGTATATTTAATTATATGCACCTATATAGTGAATGAATTTTTCTCATACAATCACCTAAATGCAGCGCATTGATTCTATACTATTATATCAATGTCACCAAGTAAATTTACATTGAATAATCATAGACCAAAGAGATATTTAATTTCTTAAATGTTCTTACAATTCCTGCTTAGAAATAGTTTCATTCTTAGCTTGTTTTCATCACATACACTAGCTTTGTTAATGGAGTATGAGTTTAGGTTCGTCGAGATGCAATGCAAGACAAGTTACAACTACAAGAACACATCCAGAAGGAGATTTCATTTGTTGTTTTACAACTCTCTTTCGTGGTATGGTGTATATAAATTCTCCATTTATCACACAATTTTATATGAGTACAAATTAAATGATGACTTTTTTCTTTTAAATTTCATTATCAATTTTAGATAGCCTCCACTTCGGTAAGCAATGATGATAGTCACTCAACTGCAATTTATCTGCTAAGCTTGTTGTCAAAGTATATGTGGCATGTTAAGGGAGTAATGTTACTCGCATGTTTTGCGATCATCCGGGGAAAAGTTAAAGTTGCCTCACAATCATGCCATCGGAAAGGACTGCCTTACAACATGACTGCTCTACGGAAAAGTCTAAACTCAATGCTATCCTCTGACAATGAATTTTTTTTGAATGACTCAATAAAATCTATGTTTGAAATCACTAAGCTTATGGTTGAGCTTCGACATTCATCATCAATGTTTTTGGCAAACTACTGGATTGCAAGGAGTGTTGTTGCTTATACTCACCTCCTTATTTTGCGCCCCGAGTAAGACCATTTGATTTAGTTTTGTATACATTACATATATTCGGTATTTGCCTTAATCTAATTTTTCAATAATCTTTAAAAAGGATTAGTTGTAATATTTTATATAAATATCTATAAATCATTAATACAATATAAAGTAGAAAAATATTTCGAAGCATTAATTTACATTGCAAAAAAACAAGTATAAATTGGGTTTAATTAAGAATTCGTAAATAAGTATAGTGAAGATGGATTTATTGATGTTTGTTTTTTAATTAATTATTAATTAGCCATGCTCTTATTCTTCAGGCCACAAAATGAGATAATGACGGAACTGTCCCATGTATCCAACAAAATCAAAGAGATTCTGGCTTCCAGCCTCCCACTACTAGGTTGGCTTAATATTTTATTTTAATATTTAGTTACGAAATGTTTATGATTATAATTATGAATATCATATAATTTCTAGTGCATATGAAGTTATTATAAATTGACGGTAAAAGTTAAACTTTGTTATGCGAAAAAATAATTGTTAAATTTTCTAATTACAATATTAAATCCAAAATTATATTACATGTACAGTACTTTGATTAAATAGATTTTACTAAAAATATAATCATAATTTAGCAATGAGATTAATTATAGTTTGGTGTGTGCAGAGGAAAAAAGGGCCGAAGAAAATTATCAAGCGTTGTTACATGCGTTTGATAATTCTTCAAATATCTTGGACGTTCTTAAATTGATATTCAATGTCAAAAATAATGAAGAGACTCCAATTGTGGCGAAATTTGGGTCGCAAGTATGTATAAGCATTTGTTCTTACTTATCTTATCATATATGTGTACGTCTGTAATACTACACCTGATTTGATGACCTCCAAATATATTTAATATTATACATATTTACAGTGCCGTTCAATAGGATTAAATGTGTTTGAAGGAGAGGGAATGCTATTGCTAATATCATCCGGCAAACACTTCCCCTATTATGCATATTTTGCGGGGTCCATAGGAGTAGAAATAATCTGGGTTCCAATTATAAATGATCTGGATGATGAGCCTATACAAATGCCTTATTATATCTACAACTGTAATGCTGTATTAGATCCACAAAAATCGATTGCACCAGCATTTTTAAGATTTCTTCAAGATAAGTGTTCCCCAACTTTTCAAGTTGGGAGTGACCCTATTGTAATTTCACTGGACAAACGAGGAAGATTGGTTCATTCTAATGCACTGCACATGATATTCACATGGGGAATTCAACTTTTTGAAAGTAGTACAATGAGATCAGGTGATATAATCCCATCATTAGAAAATGAGTTGAGCGAAAGGACTTCTGGTGCTGACCGCGTGATTGATGACATTGATGAACAAATACATAATTTTGCGAGAGAGGTCCGCATAAAGATCAATGATTGGCTGGACGACATCGATGAGAAGATGAAAAGTTCGGTATGTCCATCTCATAATTAAACATTTACTCGCTTATTATATGTATGTAGATGTATATCTTTATTTATTTATAAAAAAATTCACTAAAAAGCTTATAGTTTTAGAATTCTAACCATTTTATACAAATACAATAATATTTTATTCATCAGTTTCGTTCATACAATTACACGCATGAAAGGGAACAAGAGCTTTGGATTAAGGAATCTTGGAATCTTAACCTTCTAGTAGGATGGTACACCGACTGGAGAAACTTCGACATGACGCTAAACAAGTGGGTAAGTAATGAATCCTCATTTTCAATTCTAATTAATTAGTGGCCGGCAATTATCTACAAGCTAATTGTTCTGCAAATCAATTATCTTAGCTTGTACGTTCCCTCATGCTTAAAACAAAATTACTACTCCGTGTTCAATATTTACTTTTTTTAATTTTTATTTTAAATGAACGATTCAATTAAATATTAATACAAAAACCGTTATATGTATTTTTCTTTGAACAGATTGATGATGAAAATTACATTTTCTTATGCGGTGGCAGTAACATTAACCGAGTTCTAGAATTTATACTTAAAGTACAAAAAGTTCGTTCCAAATTCCATATGGATATAAAAATTCCATACGTTGGAAGAAGAAATATGATTAAAGATGTGAGCAGCGCATGTGATGTTGTACCTGGCGGCCTTCATGGTTTTAA
The DNA here is from genome assembly GCA_003576665.1 of Ipomoea trifida. Classification (NCBI taxonomy): domain Eukaryota; kingdom Viridiplantae; phylum Streptophyta; class Magnoliopsida; order Solanales; family Convolvulaceae; genus Ipomoea; species Ipomoea trifida. The sequence continues at coordinate 11,352,080 of CP025650.1, forward strand.
GCGCTTTTGGGCACGACTTTATAGTGTGGCCTCATCTAGGATTCAATATTTAAATAAGGTTGGACTTGATGAAGGGAGTGATGAAATTCTGCAAGGACTCCGAAAATTATTATCTTATGAAGATGAATGCACAACAGTTGGATCATGGGCTTTGTTGAGCAAAGGGAAAAGAATAATTGCATGTGATACGGGAGACAAAATGTTAGGAGTCTTGAATGAGTATGAGAAATGGAATAACAATGCACATGCCAATGATTTTGATGAACAAGCATTCGAGGATTGCTATGAGATGCTTAATAGTTCTTCTTCTTCCCATCAACACCTTTGGTGTGCTCTCAATTGCTCATCTAATTTAGATATAATTTCAGAGGTTGTGTCCTGCCCTCAATGTAACCAGAACATGCATAAATTTGTCACTTTCTCTTGCTATCACGGTCCAACCAATTATTTATATTATGAACAGGATGAAGACTAGGAATATTAGGACTCTATAGCAATTATATTTCAACTATAGTTCTTCATAGAGTCTTATCTTGTATAGGTTTACATATATTTCCATGTATTGTATTGTAACTATTACGTAATACAAAATACCTTCTCTCATCTAGTATTGCGTCATTTGAGACATTCATATTCTGTGTTTTTAAGGATTATTAATGTTTGTGTTTGTGCCATTTGAGATATTTAATGTTCTGTGTTTTTAAGGATTAATGTTTGCGTCATTTGAGACATTCATGTTCTGTGTTTTTAAGGATCCATGGAATAAGTGATCAAGGTCACAGAATCATTATTTCTGTAAATTGAATTATTAAGTGTGCTATTCATTGGTTTTAGAGTTAAGAATCCCCAATGCAGGAGGTCCTTATTAATGTTAATGTATTGAGTACATATATTGCACCCATGCCATTTGAGTAGGTAATAGGGATGTCATTGCTTAAGTGCTCATTACTATTAAACTTTATGTTTATTGGGGTTGTACTGTGTATTCATTGTTAAAAATGGAACACAGATGAAT
>CP025650.1:11362057-11374505 GCA_003576665.1 Ipomoea trifida
TTAATTATAGTTTGGTGTATGCAGAGGAAAAAAGGGCCGAAGAAAATTATCAAGCGTTGTTACATGCGTTTGATAATTCTTCAAATATCTTGGACGTTCTTAAATTGATATTCAATGTCAAAAATAATAAAGAGATGCCAATTTCGAGAGGAACTTTGCGGCATGTATGTATAATAAGCATTTGATCTTACTTATCTTATCATATATGTGTACGTGTGAAATACTACACTTGATTTGATGACCTCCAAAAATCTTTAATATTATACATATTTACAGTGGCGTTCAATGGGATTAGATGAGTTTGAAGGGGGGGGAGTGCTATTGCTAATATCATCCGGCAAACATTTCCCCTATTATGCATATTTTGCGGGGGCCACAGGAGTAAAAATAATCTGGGTTCCAATTATAAATGATCTGGATGATGAGCCTATACAAATGCCTTATTATATCTACAACTGTAATGCTGTATTAGATCCACAAAAATTGATTGCACCAGCATTCTTAAGATTTCTTCAAGATAAGTGTTCCCCAACTTTTCAAGTTGGGAGTGACCCTATTGTAATTTCACTGGACAAACGAGGAAGATTGGTTCATTCTAATGCACTGCACATGAGATTCACATGGGGAATTCAACTTTCTGGATGGAGTACAATGAGATCAGGTGATATAATAGTCCCATCATTAGAAAATGAGTTGAGCGAAAGGACTTCTGGTGCCGACCGTGTGATTGATGACATTGATGAACAAATACATAATTTTGCGAGAGAGGTCCGCAAAAAGATCAATGATTGGCTGTACGACATCGATGCGAAGATGAAAAGCTCGGTATGTCTATCTCATAATTAAACATTTACTTGCTTATTATATGTATGTAGATGTATATTTTTATTTATTTAATAAAGAAAAAAATTCACTAAAAAGCTTATAGTTTTAGAATTCTAACCATTATATACAAATACAATAATATTTTAATTTATTCATCAGTTTCGTTCATACAATTACACGCGTGAGAGAGAACAAGAGCTTTGGATTAAAGAATCTTGGAATCTTAACCTTGTTGTAGGATGGTCCCGCTGCAGGTCCTATGAAGGGATGCTAAACAAGTGGGTAAGTAATGAACCCTCATTTTCAATTCTAATTAATTAGTGACCGGAAATTAACTACAAGCTAATTGTTCTACAAATCAATTATCTTAGCTTGTACGTTCCCTCATGCTTAAAACAAAATTACTACTCCGTGTTTAATATTTATTTTTAATTTTTATTTTAAATGAACGATTCAATTAAATATTAATACAAAAATTGTTATATGTATTTTTCTTTGAACAGATTGAAGATGAAGATTACATTTTCTTATGCGGTGGCAATAACATTAATCGAGTTCTAGAATTTATACTTAAGGTAAAAGAAGTTCGTTCTAAATTCCAAATGGATATAAAAATTTCATACGTTGGAAGAAGAAATATGATTGAAGATGTGAGCAACGCATGTGATGTTGTACTTGAGCATCATGGTTTTAAGCACTTTTGGGCACGACTTTATAGTGTGGCCTCATCTAGGATTCAATATTTAAATAAGGTTGAACTTGACGAAGGGAGTGATGAAATTCTGCAAGGACTCAGAAAATTATTATCTTATGAAGATGAATGGACAACAATTGGATCATGGGCTTTGTTGAGCAAAGGGAAAAGAATAATTGCATGTGATATGGGAGACAAAATGTTAGGAGTCTTGAATGAGTATGAGAAATGGAATAACAATGCACATGCCAATGATTTTGATGAACAAGCATTCGAGGATTGCTATGAGATGCTTAATAGTTCTTCTTCCCATCAACACCTTTGTTGTGCTCTCAATTACTCTTCTGATTTAGATATAATTTCAGAGGTTGTGTCCTGCCCTCAATGTAACCAGAACATGCATAAATTTGTCACGTTCTCCTGCTGTCACGGTCCAACCAATTATTTATATTATGAACAGGAAGAAGACTTTAAATATTAGGACTCTAGCAATAATTATATTTCAACTATAGTTCTTCATAGAGTCTTATCTTGTATAGGTTTACATATATTTCCATGTATTGTATTGTAACTATTACGTAATACAAAATACCTTCTCTCATCTAGTATTGCGTCATTTGAGACATTCATGTTCTGTGTTTTTAAGGATTATTAATGTTTATGTTTCTGTCATTTGAGACATTTAATGTTCTGTGTTTTTAAGCTAGGATTAATAATGTTTGTGTCATTTGAGACATTCATGTTGTGTGTTTTTAAGGATCCATGGAATAAGTGATCAAGGTCATAGAAACATTATTTGTGTAAATTCCATTATTAAGTGTTGTATTCATTGTTTTTAGAGTTAAGAATCCCCAATGCAGGAGGTCCTTATTAATGTTAATGTATTGAGTACATATATTGCACCCATGCCATTTGAGTAGGTAATAGGGATGTCATCCTTTAAGTGCTCATTACTATTAAACTTTATGTTTATTGGGGTTGTACTGTGTATTCATTGTTAATTAAAAATGGAACACAGATGAATATGAACCTATGCTAGAGGTATGAAGTTCAACTAACTGAATGTGCGTTGCACTTTTTATTTGTAGTGTATTAGTTATCAAGAATCAATTCAAGAACATTATAAAAGAGTGGAGTTGAAGGAAAGTAGAGAATTTCTATTATTTGAGTCACAAAATCGATATTACAATGCTTTACTTCATCACTCAATTCTCCTTTAGATACATAAAGCTCTAACTCTACCTCTGTCTTTAATCCTTTTTATTTTTGTGGTTTGGAAGCAAGAAGACATGCATCTCACAATCTCACATCATATAATCTAAAAATGGACATACAATCCAAGTTATGTATGGAAAAAATGTGTAATTGTGTGTATTCTCAATTTGATTCTTTTATTTATGTTGATTTGAAACAAGGCCAATTAATTCTTTTAAAAGATTTTTAATCCTTAAGTTATATAAGTGTTGCATTATCATGTATTGTAAAAACAACTTAAAGATCATTCCAACCAAAACCAATCTAATCAAATTAAAGCTCAATTATTTTCTTTAATTTTTAAAGAGAGTCAATTTTCCTCTTCTTATCTTACCTCTACACATGCAATCCAACTTGTCTCTCTATCAAGAACAGTGATTCCATAACCACAAATAACAGATGTTGAGGAGATTGAACAAGTTAAGACTACACATAATAATTCTATTGGTGGAGTAGACGTCGATGCAAATTGTCTTCTCAAATTTGTGGATGGCATTTTCAATTTGAATATGATTTTTAAATATATAGTTTGTTTATCTTTATGATCTACATATATAAACAATGGGTCACACTTGTGTGAGACCGTCTCACGGATCCTTATTTGTGAGACAGGTCGGGTTGGGTCAAAGCACCATGCAAATGTACGTCATACTTATATGTGCAAATGTCATACTTATTATATGCTCAAATATAACACTAATCAAAAATACAATTTTTGTTATTACTTAGAGAAAAAGTAATACATTTTTCATAATAAGTAATATTGACAAGATTGCCCCTTACTTATAAGGGATTAAGGGCAAATATAATACTTTTGAGGAAAAATGTAATATTTTAAAATCAAAATGTACAAGTATTGTATTTTTCTTTAAAAGTATTACATTTACCCTTATAAGTAACAAAATTTTTATTCCTGATTAGTATTACATTTGAGCATATAAGCATGACATTTGTGCATATAAGTGTTACATTTGCACCTTGACCCGACCCGTCTCATGGTGAGACGGTCTCACACAAGTTTTTGCCATAAACAATTATCATTTTTTGATCAGTGTTAGAATCTAATATTTGACCAAGCTAACAAGGTCGTTCAACTTGACTATAATGCACATAGCCAAACATACTTAAAAAAAAATAAAAAAAATTCAATGGATTAATTAACATAACGCATAAAGTGGCCGGTTCCCTCCTCCTGAATGATACCAAACGGAGAATTGAAGATATCACTGATTCCATGCTCTTTTCCCTTTCACAATATAATGAAATATAAACCTTGTGAGAGAGAGGTATGAAGTTCAACTAGCTTAGCTAGCTTAACTAGTACAACTGAATATGTATGTGTTGCACTTTTTATTTATAATATAGTAGTAGTGTATTAGTTATCAAGAAAATCAAGAATCAAGAACACATTAATTATATAGAAGAGTGGAGTTGAAGGGAAAGTAGAAAAAGTTTGCATGTTTAATTTGGGCCACAAAATCAAATATTATTACAATGCTTTACTTCATCACTGTGTACGTTGTCCTTTAAATCTGATAGATAAAGCTATTTCTATACTATCTTCATCTTAATTTAACTCTTTTACCATTACTCTTTTAATTACTTCTTTTTGTTGTTCAGATCTCCAAAAAGCTTAGCTATTAAAGTGGTAGACCAAGACAAAATAAATTTGTATCTTATGAATAAGTACGAAAAAATAATTAAGGGCAAGGAAAGAGATGGGAAATTTTTCAAAAAAAATAAAAATAAAAAAAAAATACTTTCCTTAACACCATTGTTATTCTATTTTACTTTTGTGTTTGAAAGAAAGAACACATGCTTCTCACATAATCTAAAAATGAAAACCAAAAGTGTGATTATATCCCTCATCAGTTTGGTTCTTTTCCTTACAGGGAAGCAAACTCAATTAATTCTTCTATAAGATTTTTAATTCCTATATTATATAAGAGCTACATTGTCATGACTAGAACCAATCCAAGTAAACCTTAAGTATTCTCTTTTCCAAAGAGCCAATTCCCCTCTTCTTATCTTACCTGGCCTACAAGACATGGCAACCCAACCTCTCCCTCTTTCAAGAACAGTGATTTCACAACTACAAATGACTCACGTTGAAGAGAAGATCATCATAGAACAAGTTAAGGATACACATAATCCGAAAGGTGGCATAGATGTTGATGCTAATTGTCTTCTCAAGTTTGTGGCTGACATTTTCAATTTCAATACGGTTTGTCAATATACTTGCATTAAATTATTTTTAATTTCTTATTTCTTGAAAAATATATATATTTAGTTACCATTGTATATTTAATTATATGCACCTATATAGTGAATGAATTTTTCTCATACAATCACCTAAATGCAGCGCATTGATTCTATACTATTATATCAATGTCACCAAGTAAATTTACATCGAATAATCATAGACCAAAGAGATATTTCTTAAATGTTCTTACAATTCCTGCTTAGAAATAGTTTCATTCTTAGCTTGTTTTCATCACATACACTAGCTTTGTTAATGGAGTATGAGTTTAGGTTCGTCGAGATGCAATGCAAGACAAGTTACAACTACAAGAACACATCCAGAAGGAGATTTCATTTGTTGTTTTACAACTCTCTTTCGTGGTATGGTGTATATAAATTCTCCATTTATCACACAATTTTATATGAGTACAAATTAAATGATGACTTTTTTCTTTTAAATTTCATTATCATTTTTAGATAGCCTTCACTTCGGTAAGCAATGATGATAGTCACTCAACTGCAATTTATCTGCTAAGTTTGTTGTCAAAGTATATGTGGCATGTTAAGGGAGTAATGTTACTCGCATGTTTTGCGATCATCCGGGGAAAATTTAAAGTTGCCTCACAATCATGCCATCGGAAAGGACTGCCTTACAACATGATTGCTCTACGAAAAAGTCTAAAGTCAATGCTATCCTCTGGCAATGAATTTTTTTTGAATGACTCAATAAAATCTATGTTTGAAATCACTAAGCTTATGGTTGAGCTTCGACATTCATCATCAATGTTTTTGGCAAACTACTGGATTGCAAGGAGTGTTGTTGTTATACTCACCTCCTTATTTTGCGCCCCGAGTAAGACCATTTGATTTAGTTTTGTATACATTACATATATTCGGTATTTGCCTTAATCTAATTTTTCAATAATCTTTAAAAAGATTAGTTGTAATATTTTATATAAATATCTATAAATCATTAATACAATATAAAGTAGAAAAATATTTCGAAGCATTAATTTACATTGCAAAAAAAACAAGTGTAAATTGGGTTTAATTAAGAATTTCGTAAATAAGTATAGTGAAGATGATTTATTGATGTTTGTTTTTTTAATTAATTATTAATAGCCATGCTCTTATTCTTCAGGCCACAAATGAGATAATGACGGAACTGTCCATGTATCCACAAAATCAAAGAGATTCTGGCTTCCAGCCTCCCACTACTAGGTTGGCTTAATATTTTATTTTAATATTTAGTTACGAAATGTTTATGATTATAATTATGAATATCATATAATTTCTAGTGCATATGAAGTTATTATAAATTGACGGTAAAAGTTAAACTTTGTTATGCGAAAAAATAATTGTTAAATTTTCTAATTACAATATTAAATCCAAAATTATATTACATGTACAGTACTTTGATTAAATAGATTTTACTAAAAATATAATCATAATTTAGCAATGAGATTAATTATAGTTTGGTGTATGCAGAGGAAAAAAGGGCCGAAGAAAATTATCAAGCGTTGTTACATGCGTTTGATAATTCTTCAAATATCTTGGACGTTCTTAAATTGATATTCAATGTCAAAAATAATGAAAGAGACTCCAATTGTGCGAAATTGGGGCGGCATGTATGTATAAGCATTTGTTCTTACTTATCTTATCATATATGTGTACGTCTGATTTGATGACCTCCAAATATATTTAATATTATACATATTTACAGTGGCGTTCAATGGATTAAATGTGTTTGAAGGAGAGGGAATGCTATTGCTAATATCATCCGGCAAACACTTCCCCAATATGCTTATTTTTGGCCACAGGGAGTAAATTTAATCTGGGTTCCAATTATAAATGATCTGGATGATGAGCCTATACAAATGCTGATTTTATCTACAACTGTAATGTTGTATTAGATCCACAAAAATCGATTGCACCAGCATTCTTAAGATTTCTTCAAGATAAGTGTTTCCCAACTTTTCAAGTTGGGAGTGACCCTATTGTAATTTCACTGGACAAACGAGGAAGATTGGTTCATTCTAATGCACTGCACATGATATTCACATGGGGAATTCAACTTTCTGAAAGAGTACAATGAGATCAGGTGATATAATCCCATCATTAGAAAATGAATTGAGGGAAAGGACTTCTGGTGCCGACCGTGTGATTGATGACATTGATGAACAAATACATAATTTTGCGAGAGAGGTCCGCAAAAGATCAATGATTGGGTGGACGACATCGATGCGAAGATGAAAAGTTCGGTATGTCATCTCATAATTAAACATTTACTCGCTTATTATATGTATGTAGATGTATATCTTTATTTATTTAGAAAAAAAATTCACTAAAAAGCTTATAGTTTTAGAATTCTAACCATTTTATACAAATACAATAATATTTTCTTTATCAGTTTCGTTCATACAATTACACGCGTGAGAGGGAACAAGAGCTTTGGATTAAGGAATCTTGGAATCTTAACCTTCTAGTAGGATGGCTCGACTGGAAAACTTCGAATGGATGCTAAACAAGTGGGTAAGTAATGAATCCTCATTTTCAATTCTAATTAATTAGTGGCCGGCAATTATCTACAAGCTAATTGTTCTGCAAATCAATTATCTTAGCTTGTACGTTCCCTCATGCTTAAAACAAAATTACTACTCCGTGTTCAATATTTACTTTTTTTTAATTTTTATTTTAAATGAACGATTCAATTAAATATTAATACAAAAACCGTTATATGTATTTTTCTTTGAACAGATTGATGATGAAAATTACATTTTCTTATGCGGTGGCAATAACATTGATCGAGTTCTAGAATTTATACTTAAGGTACGAGAAGTTCGTTCCAAATTCCAAATGGATATAAAAATTTCATACGTTGGAAGAAGAAATATGATTAAAGATGTGAGCAGCGCATGTGATGTTGTACCTGACGCGGAGTGGTTTTAAGCACTTTTGGCACGACTTTATAGTGTGGCCTCATCTAGGATTCAATATTTAAATAAGGTTGGACTTGATGAAGGGAGTGATGAAATTCTGCAAGGACTCAGAAAATTATTATCTTATGAAGATGAATGCACAACAATTGGATCATGGGCTTTGTTGAGCAAAGGGAAAAGAATAATTGCATGTGATATGGGAGACAAAATGTTAGGAGTCTTGAATGAGTATGAGAAATGGAATAACAATGCACATGCCAATGATTTTGATGAACAAGCATTCGAGGATTGCTATGAGATGCTTAATAGTTCTTCTTCTTCCCATCAACACCTTTGTCTCTCAATTACTCATCTAATTTAGATATAATTTCAGAGGTTGTGTCCTGCCTCAATGTAACCAGAACATGCATAAATTTGTCACGTTCTCCTGCTGTCATGGTCCGACCAATTATTTATATTATAAGACTAGGAATAAATTATTCAGGATGAAGACTTAGAATATTAGGATATCTTGTATCATATATCAACTATTTGAGACATATTTCTGTGCATTTAATTTCTTGGATTTATTTGTATAGGTTTCATATTCCATGTATTGTATTGTAACTATGTGTGTTTTTGTCATTTGAGACATTTAAAGTTTCTGTGTTTTTAAGGATTAATGTTGTTTGTGCCTGAATACTATTGATTGTTAGTGTTGTATCTGTCATTCTTTATTGAGCCAACAAAGTCAGTGCCTCTACTGAGGAAATGACATAGAATCACTTCATGCACACAAATCTTGGCAAGTGTAAATTCAATTATTAAGTGTTGTATTCATTGCTTTCAAAAAAAAAAGTGTTGTATTCATTGTTTTTAGAGTTAAGAATCCCCCATGCAGGAGGTCCTTAATAGAGAAGTCTGAAGAGACCAAGCAAAATATATCATACATCATACATACTCTTGCACGCATTTTTTTTGTCAGACCACGAGTTATCCTGAACAGACCTAACGGTAGAAGACATTTTAAATCCGTACCATACTCAGATTAATCTCGTCTTGATTTTTTCATACAGAAAGGGGTTTCAAACTCCAGACCTCTCTTAAAAGACGAAAACACTGCACCCATTTGAGTAGGTAATAGGGATGTCATCGCTTAAGTGCTCATTACTATTTTTTTGCAAACAAAGTGCTCGTTACTATTAAACTTTATGTCTATTGACGTGTATTCATTGTTAAAAATGGAACACAGATGAATATGAAAATGATTCAGGAAAATGGTCAAATAGTAAAGTTAAACTTTACTTGAAAGTGCAATAAGAACTCTGAATTTAAAAAGTGCAAGTAAACATTTAAACTTGTCATTTTAGTGTATGTAAACCCAATAACCGGTAATTTACCTGAAATAACCCGTCATCACGTTTTCAGCGACAATTCTGATACAAATTTCAGCAAAAAAAGAATTTGGTAAAAAGAAAAATCTGGTGACCCTGGTGAAGGAGGATGGTGAAGGAGATGAAAACAATCTGATAAAAAGAAAAATCTGGTGACTCTGGTAAGATTTCTTTTAAAAGTAAATCGGTGAAAAATTGAAAAAGAATTGAAGAGACAAAAGTACCCTCACAAAAAATAAGGTATCACTGGAAAATCATCTAACAAATGAAAAATGATAGTTTAAGATGTTAAATTATAAAAACGATAGTCTAAGACTAAATTTGAAATTATCACTAAAAATGCTAAAACAAGGACATCTGATCGAATTAACTCCTCACTTCATTTCCATTTTACATTTTCTCTTTCTGGATTTCCTCTTTCTCTCTGAAATTTTCTTGATGATTTGATGAAGAGCTCGAGGAGTTTAGGAGTGGAAGCTACTGATTTTTAGTACACTATTGTAGCGTTTTATTTATGTTTTTTCAAGGGATTTCAAAGTGAAAAAAGCAAGTTTTTTTTTTTTTTTTTTTTTTTTTTTTTGTGGGTGAATGATAGAATCTTACAAGAGAAAAGGGGTTGGAAATTTGTAATGTTGAGGGGCAAATCAAGAAAAGCAGTGAGCAGCAAGCAAGGTTTCAAGGCGGCCCTTTCGTATCTTCTCTCCAGCAGAGACGGGGGGAGGGGGTATTTTATTTAATTTAAAATTATTAAAATATTTTTTAATTAATTTGTTAATTTGGTAACTGTCACGTTAGCGGATAGCAAGTCAACAAGTCACTTCAAGTTCAATTACATAGATTTACGTTGTTCAGGGATCTAATTGTAATTTTTTAAACTTGGATGACCCAATTACAAATTCGTGTGTAATTTAATAAAATTCAACTTTTACTCTAATATTAAATGATCCGTTAAGCGATGTAAAACCGCATAGCATGACCTCTCCATATATATATATAGGTGCATTAAATGTACCCTCTCCTTTATATGATAGCAACTTTAAGCGATTTAAATCATGTAGTATTATTTTATGTTATTCGAAAAAATAAAAAATTGAAGACATAATACGTACTTTATTTTTAAAGGTATTTCAAAAGAAGTTTAATCATGACAAAAATTGAACTCGTAAATATTAAATTACAAAAATCATGTTTTACTTGTTGATTACTCCTATTAGGTCATTTTTTTAATGCTGATTTGTGGCTTAGCACTAAAAAAAATGTCACTTTCTCTATTTTTCTTTCCCATAAAATTACTTTTGTTAATTTAAAGTTCATTGACTCTTAGCCCAAGACTGGCCATAAGCTTTTTCAAATTATATATATTGTGGATCAGATTCACTGTGCGCATTGTGAATTTTAGTCTAAATTATGTACATGTTGCTAAACTATTATATATTTTTTGTTAATATATTATGTACTAGTAAATAAAGACAAATCATACCACAGACTAAGGTTCACCTTACGTTATCAACCCTGGTCTAAATAACATTAAGATTTTGTACCTATAGTTGATACATTTTGTACATGCACTTAAACATTTCTGTATATGTAAATAAATTGAAGGCACATCACATAGTAATTTCAAACACATAACATGATAATTACATACACATAAACTATTAACTGCAAATTAAATACAAAATATGTTAACTGCAGACACATTTTGTACATGCAGTTAACCGTTTCTGTACCTTTAAATAAATTGAAGGCACATCACATAGTAATTACAGACACAAAACATGATAACATAGACACATAAACTATTAGCTGCAAATACAAAATATGATAACTATAAACACGTAACATGTTAATCCGCATCTTATGTATTTGCAATTAAAATATTGTGTACCTCATCGTTGAAAAAATCGCTAGGCGTTCCTTGGGCGCCTCAAACGCCTAGATGGCGATTAATCGGCACTTAGGCGCCCGTGTATTTTTTATTTGTTAAAAATTTGTTTAATATTTTTAATTTTTTTAAAACTTGATAATTATAAACTATTTAATACTTTTAATAGTTAATATTAAAATATTAAATATTTATCTAAAAAAATCTAGACTTTAAACAATTTAGGGTTATTTCGCTCAAAACGATGTCATTTTGAGTGAAATAGCCCATTTAAAAAGAAGAGAACAATAACTAATCGATCGACTAGGTGACCTAGTCGGTGCTTAGGATGCCTAATCGGCGTCTAGGAAATCTTGTCGGCGCTTAGGCGATCGGCCGTCTAGACCATCGATTATGGTGATACGCTAGGCGACCATCCAGTGCCTAGCGCCTAGCGCTTAGGCATCGATTAATGTTATGTATATATAATTGCAACACTGATGTACCTGTATTTAACAATTTATGTATAGATAATTGTCATGTTATATGTATTCAATTTGTATTACATGTACAAAAATTGTTAATTGCAAGTATGTGTTAACCGCATACACAATTTTTGGACCAGAGTTCACAATGCAGTATCAACCCTGGTTTATGATATAACAATTGGTAAATAAATTAAAGACACATAATATATTAATTACATGTACATAATACTTTAACTACCACAGATACATAATCTGTTAACTACATATACATGGCAAATTATACTGTGCACCACGGTGTACATAGCAATGTGCACCACGTACCTAAACGACGTCGTTTTGAGCATTGTAAACTAATTGTCCGTTTTTTTTTTTTTTTTGGAAATCACGTTTCCCGTTTCAGGCGGTCTATGTATTTATGTTAATATTCTGTGTATTCCAGGCAATCATTCTGTGTATTCTAGGCAACCGTTATGTGTATTCATATTAGTAACACATGTGGTTTCATGTTAGTAACACATGTTGTGATGTGTTTGTGCATTCGAATGTTTAGGAGGATGAGTTATGTGTATTTTGTGTAAATATTCTGTGTATTCATGTTATTAACACAAGTTGTGATGTGTTTGTGCAGCATTCAGTATATGCTGAAGGGTTGGCTATAGTCAAAGAAAAACTGCAAAAAAATTGCATTTTTCAACTAAATTCACATTGCAAATTGGTATAGTACATAACTGCACAAGTGATTCAAGATCTTGTACACTTGCATTTTAGTA
>CP025650.1:11374530-11455326 GCA_003576665.1 Ipomoea trifida
TACTAAAATGCAAGTGTACAAGATCTTGATCACTTGTGCAGTTATGTACTATACCAATTTGCAATGTGAATTTAGTTGAAAAATGCAATTTTTTTTGCAGTTTTTCTTTGACTATAGCCAACCCTTCAGCATATACTGAATGCTTAGTAATTACAGTAAAATAAAATAAAATAAAAAAATGACCAAAGAAATATGGCCTTCTTGGTAGTTTTGTGCATATGAATCTCTCTAATCTATCAATTGTGCAAAATGAAAAGAAAATCTTTGGTTTTGTTATATTGCCACATCCACCCATTTTGGCAGTCTCAATGAAGCCTTCATCCTAAACTTGGCAAAGAAGATCGCGTACAGAATGTGTAGCAATAACACGAAGAAAGCAGAGTTGATAAGAAGCTGTAAATATACGAACAAGTTAGGTAAGGTCATATGACTCAATGAGTAAACAGGAATAACTTGCAAAGAGGGAATCATACATACCAGAGTCCCGAAAATAGTGTATATGACATTCATTGTTGGTAACTGAATTACTGCCCATGGATGTGAGCACATATGAGAGGGAAGCATGGATATTTATGGTAATCTACAAAGCAAGCCAATGAACAACACAAGTGAAACACTGAACATTGAGAAAGAAACAAAAGAAAAACGGAGAGAAAAGGGAGCTTTAAAGATCACAATTTACCAACTGGAGTATGTTTTCTCCTATTAAAAATGAGGTTAATAGCACATACCCTATAGCACCAATTGCCCGAGCCTGCAAAACAAAAAGGCTCCAGTCATCTCAAATCACACGATGAACAGAAATGACAGATTTTAAAGGAAGAGAAGAGAGTGGAAAGGAAACACTACAAGTGCACACAAGAAGATTGATCGCGTCCAACTCGTACGCAACCTGATGAGATTACAATGGAAACAACATTATCTAAGGAATCAGTAAAATTTCACCTAGAATCGAGTCAGTATAATGAATAGAATATGGACAGGGGCAAGGACAAGTGATATAAACTTCATTATCACAAATGATTTGACAGGAAAACTACATAGAATGGTTAAAAAAAAACATCAAAACATTTAGAAATCAAGGCTATGATTGCATACCTCCATAAAGAACCCATGGTAAAACCAAGTAAGCCGTGCATTAGCTGGATAGGGGAATGGGAGGAAGAAAATAAATCAGTGACTTGAACATATCATTCAGCAAATGTATAGTGAATTGTATACAAATATAAGACCTGCACCAAGCTGTATAGCCAACATAACTAAGAAAAGGTAACGGAAATTTGGAGTCTGGAAATTTCACTACATGCACATCTTCATAGTTCTATTATCATTGCTCACCATATAGTTAACTGCTTTCACTGGACCAGATAGGACAAACAGTAGCACAACGGTTGCCACCTAAGAAGATGAAAGAATTATATCATATTTAGTCCGTACATATATATTAAAACAAAAAACCGCATGAACAGAATACATTATAAGAGTGGAGACAAACCATTGTTTTCCTTCCCGCCACAACACCCCATCTTATTGAGGATATTACTATGGGAAGTGCAAAGAAACATCCAAAGTAATTCTGCGAAAAAAAAAAAAACCATCAACAGGGTAAGAATTTAAGAAATTGAAAAGAGAGAAGAAGAGCGTACTGTTATTTTTACAAGGTAGCCAATAGAAGTACTAAAAATGTGCTTGTTTAAGGTAGAAAGAAAGGAAAGGAGGCATATCTCGGATTAAATTAGATGATGCTATATTTGTATCTAGGCTCCAGTACCTCATTCATGCATACACTAATCATATGCTAGCTTAGTGTTTAACTCTTCTTCTCTAAACAAGGTAAGACCAATACTACATGGCTCTTAATTTAGTAAGATGTAGCTCAATATTTTCCTATGTCTTTCCTATATTTCTAATAACAATATGTCTTCTCTGTCTTTCTAAGAAATTATATGTTGAAGATAACTTTGGACTAAATCATTCCCATTATTTTTTGCCATTCAGTCGATAAGTTCTGCACATCTTGTTGACCAAAGAAGCAGAATAGCTAGAGGCAATAGAACTTAATAACAATAGTTTCACAATAATATATCTTTCTTTTTTGTAATTTATCACTTAAAGATAATCTCCACTGCCGCTCAAGTTTCTGTCATAGCCTTAGACCAGATCCAGACCAGACTGACTTAAACCTTTTCAATCCAAGATTTTGCTAACAAAAAGCTTTATTTGCCTTCAACTTATGAAAATAATACATTTTAGAGCACTATTAATTTTCCCAATTCACATAACCTCACTATCCCCAACAGATGATTAGGTCCTAACCTCCTATTGCATGTTTAAATAGAAATTAAACCTGCAATTTTGCATCCTCCTAGTATGGATAAACTAGAAAAGTCCATCCACTTTGCCTTACAATGTAGGGCAATAAGTGCTTGCAGTTGATTTATTTCAACTCCATTCTACTAACATAGCTTCTTATGTAAACAAGGCCAACAACATGTTCAAGCAAAGGATGAAATGATAAACCACTTGCATGTCTCATTAAGATTAAGTAAAAAATAAAACTAACCTAAGAAATGGCACTTGCTATTAACCAAAAGTGCAAAGCTGTAATCTTGACAAAGCCATGTTCCTATGTAGCCAATTAGCACCTTACTTAACTCCCTTAGCTAGAATAAGCTTAAACAATGTAATAAATAAAATAAAATAAAATTTTCAGAAACAATAATGTACTACCTTACCTATAAACATGCAAGCATAAAGTTTTTTTTTTTTTATTAAAAAAAAAAAAAAAAAAAAAAAAAAAAAAACCCCACATCAGATATTGAACAACCAACAATAACTAACCAGAAATTATACCTCAATTGCAAGAGAATTGCTCAAGAGATAGGCTAACCCAGAAACAGCAGCAAACATAGCAGTCTCCACAAGCCTCAGGTGTTCTGAAAACCTCCCCATCTTTCGCCAAGTACTCATACCTCTCAGATCCTCGAGCTTTCTTCTTCTTTGCTGCTCCACGTTGGGTCTGGGTAGTTGATGCCCTGATAGCCCATTTCTGGAATCAGCGAAATCGCAAGATAGGGATATTGGTGAAGCAGAAGAGAGAGAGGGAAAGCGATGCGGACAGAAAGAGGAGGAGAGGGAAGGAAGGGCGGTTCTGGAAAGTCGAGAAGGTTTGGTAAGATGGTGGTGATTTTGAAGCTTGAGGAGATTCATGGAGGATTTTTGCGCACAGTGAGAGCTTCATGGAGCCGCAGATTATTTTGAAGTTCTCTGGATAAGGTAGGATGTTTGGGCCTTTTGTTTTGGAATCATGGTATGGTGGCGAAATCCAATGGACCTGGTGAAGTTTATCAATAGTTAATTAGTTATATCAGACCAGGGCAGTGGAGATTATCTTTAAGTGATAAATTACAAAAAAGAAAGATATATTATTGTGAAACTATTGTTATTAAGTTCTATTGCCTCTAGCTATTCTGCTTCTTTGGTCAACAAGATGTGCAGAACTTAAGGGCACAGTAAAGACTCTGTTTTCTTTTCTGTCGACTGAATGGCAGAAATAATGGGAATGATTTAGTCCAAAGATATCTTCAACATATAATTTCTTAGAAAGACAGAGAAGACATATTGTTATTAGAAATATAGGAAATACATAGGAAAATATTGAGCTACATCTTTACTAAAATTAAGAGCCATGTAGTATTGGTCTTACCTTGTTTAGAGAAGAAGAGTTAAACACTAAGCTAGCAATCCCTAGCATGATTGATTAGTGTATGCATGAATGAGGTAACTGGAGCCTAGATACAAATATAGCATCATCTAATTTAATTCCGAGATATGCCTCCTTTCCTTTCTTTTCTACCTTAAACAAGCACAATTTTTAGTACTTCTATTGGCTACCTTGTATAAATAACAGTATGCTCCTCTTCCCTCTTTTCAATTGCTTAAATTCTTACCTGTTGATTTTTTTTTTCCACAGAATTACTTTGGATGTTTCTTTGCACTTCCCATAGTAATATCCTCAATAAGATGGGGTGTTGTGGCTGGAAGAAAAACAATGGTTTGTCTCTACTCTTATAATGATGCATTCTGTTCGATGTTCATGCGGTTTTTCGTTTTTAATCTATATGTACAGACTAAATATAATATAATTTTAAATTTTTTCATCTTCTTAGGTGGCAACCGTTGTGCTACTGTTTGTCCTGTCTGGTCCAGTGAAAGCAGTTAACTATATGGTGAGCAATGATAATAGAACTATGAAGATGTGCATGTAGTGAAATTTCCAGACTCCACATTTCTGTTATCTTTTCTTAGTTATGTTGGCTATACAGCTTGGTGCAGGTCTTATACAGTTATACTTTTTATATTTGTATACAATTCACTATACATTTGCCCGAATGATATGTTCAGGTCACTGATTTATTTTCTTCCTCCCATTCCCCTATCCAGCTAATGCACGGCTTACTTGGTTTTACCATGGGTTCTTTATGGAGGTATGCAATCATAGCCTTGATTTCTAAATGTTTTGATGTTTTTTGGACGATTCTATGTAGTTTTCCTGTCAAATCATTTGTGATAATGAAATAGAGGCTCCCTAAATCCTTTCTGTTACTGAGATCAATGCCCTAGTGAAATTTTACTGATTCCTTAGATAATGTTGTTTCCATTGTAATCTCGTCAGGTTGCGCGCTAGTTGGACGCGATCAATCTTCTTGTGTGCACTTGTAGTGTTTCCTTTCCACTCTCTTCTCTTCCTTTAAAATCTGTCATTTCTGTTCATCGTGTGATTTGAGATGACTTGAGCCTTTTTGTTTTGCAGGCTCGGGCAATTGGTGCTATAGGGTATGTGCTATTAACCTCATTTTTAATAGGAGAAAACATACTCCAGTTGGTAAATTGTGATCTTTAAAGCTCCCTTTTTCTCTCCGTTTTTCTTTTTGTTTCTTTCTCAATGTTCAGTGTTTCACTTGTGTTGTTCATTGGCTGTGCCTTGTAGATTACCATAAATATCCATGCTTCCCTCTCATATGTGCTCACATCCATGGGCAGTAATTCAATACCAACAATGAATGTCATATACACTATTTTCGGGACTCTGGTATGTATGATTCCCTCTTTGCAAGTTATTCCTGTTTACTCATTGTAGCATATGGCTTACCTAACTCGCTCGTATATTTGCAGCTTCTTATCAACTCTGCTTTCTTCGTGTTATTGCTACACATTCTGTACGCGATCTTCTTTGCCAAGTTTAGGATGAAGGCTTCATTGAGACTGCCAAAATGGGTGGATGTGGCAATATAACCAAAAGATTTTCTTTTCATTTTGCACAATTGATAGATTAGAGAGATTCATATGCACAAAACTACCAAGAAGGCCATATTTCTTTGGTCATTTTATTTTATTTTATTTTATTTTTTACTGTAATTACTAAAATGCAAGTGTACAAGATCTTGAAGCCAGGGCATCAAATTATCTGATCTTGATCACTTGTGCAGTTATGTACTATACCATTTGCAATGTGAATTTAGTTGAAAAATGCAATTTTTTTGCAGTTTTTCTTTTACTATAGCCAACCCTTCAGCATATACTGCATGCTAAATTCAATTAAACAGGAAATTGTTCAAGCCATCATCAAGATTCCATCCACTCATGAAGATATACAACCCATTAAATCTCATTTCAGGCCATTACTTACAAGTTACAACTCAATACTAATGGGGTTTTATTCAGGAGGAAAAGGTAAAAAACATACATGAGCTTAAGAAGATTATTCATCTGTTACTCATGATACACAGTATGGAACTACTTGAGAATTGCAGACTAGAACACTATATCATGTATGAATCACAATGTAATATTCTTGTCTATGAAAAGAACAGAACCGGGGAGACTTACAAGCTTCAGGAGAGGCTACTTTAATGTCGATTCAAGAGAGTTTTGTGCTTGATCTGCCACAATCAAGAATTCAAGATCCACTCCGCCTTTCAATCCAAAGAAATGAACAGAAACCTAAAAGAGAAGAGGCTTTCTGTGTAAACCACTGGATCCCCGAGCTTCACTTCGTTTGAAGACAACGATGGAGGGAGCGGGATTTCCACCTCCCGAAAGCTTCTGGTACTCCTATCATACAACGGAACAATTGCAGACTCTGCTGAGCGCCTCAGGGTTGACAGCATTATCTCGCCTGAACAGGGGACCGAACCAGTTATATACGCCCCCAAATAGTAACCGGGCAGATTTATGATCTCTCCAACCCAATTCCCACTCTCATACTCTTTCAACACCCAAAGATCTATCCTAGAGGAGCCAAATTCCGGGACATCTCCATCGCATACCACTGCTAAGCAGCCATCAATCTCGAGCAGATAAAACGTCCTTCCACTCACTGAGGAAGTCTGTAACTCGACCGGGAGCTCCATGGTTGAAAAACTCTCTGTTTCCAGGTTGAACGTCGCAATCTTCTTGATCTCCCATAAGATCCAATGCATCACACCGGCAATACAAACGCAGTCCTGGTAGCGTATGCTCCAAAACTCATTCTTAATCTCATCTGGCATTAGGGAGTTAACCTTTTTCCATTCACCGATACCACTCATTCGTATGGTGAGAATATGGCATTCAAAACCATCCGAGATGCTGAGCACCTTAAATTCCTCCCTGTTTCGACTAAACCCTAGAGCGTATAAACAGGAATTGATATCTAAACCGAAATTATTGAGAGGAATTTCCACAATTTGTCGAGTGCTAGGGTTAATGAGATACCGGAATTCTTCGCGACGGATGAACTTGTATCGGTGGGGATGCCAGGCGAATCCTTTTATGCGGCCGAATAGAGTCTGCTGGAACCGGCAATTCGAGAAGCTGAAGAGGCAGGCGGGCTCGCCGCCGCCGGAATGGGTGTCGCCGGACAAGATAGTGAGCTTTGATTTTTCAAGACTGTAAGCGGTGATGAGAAAGTGTTGGTGGAGGACATTGCGGAGGGAGCGGGAGAAGTGAACCCCCACCAAAGACGTGTCGCCGATAAGGCCACGCCAGAGCTTGCAGACTGACCGGAAACGGAGGAGAGACTTCACCGGCAGCCTGGAGAAAATGTCGAGAAGGATTTCCACCGGCAGATCATCCCCCACCGCCGCCGGCACGGGCGCGATTTTAGTGCAGGTTGGATCGGAGCTCGTCCTGGCGAGCTTCGCCGCTAATTGCGGCGGAATCGACGGCGAATTTTGCGGCAGAATCGGCGGCGAATCCGAAAACGGTCGGGTCATGGCGGCGGTTTTGAGTTGAAATTTCGTCAAAAACAGAGAATCCTTTTATAGGCATATACTGGACAGTTGACACTTAACTACTGGAAATTAACAAAATTTGTATAAATATTGTGGAAATTAACAAAATTTTGTATGGAAATTAACATTTTGCCCCTTATTTGTTTCACTTTTAAAATTTAGTCCTTATAACTTAATTTAAACGAATTTAGCCCCTTAATTTTAAATAATAATGTTGTACTTTTAGTCCCTAGTATTATACACTTGTCAAACTCCATATACAGTTGTTTTTATTATTATCATTTAGAATCAATATTTGCAGTTAATATGGCGTTATTTTTTTCAAAAAATTTGATTTTGGATTAAAAATATCAAACGTCAAGAATATAACCGTTTTCTTATTTCTCTCTTTCTCAATTTTTTTTTTCATTCTTCATATGACAGTAATGTTCTTACGTTTCATGCTAAGCACTTTTATTTTGCAGAAAATATGTCATACTTTATTGTATTATACGAGTCAGAATTGATGTCGTCAACTATGGCTTGCATATGTTGTGTGTGGGTGTGCGTGCGACGTGCGTGCCATACATATGACATATTTTATGTTTTATACACGTTTGAACTATGAAGTCATGTGCGTGAGTTATAACATTCATTAATTCAGTCAAATATGCTATGTATTATAATGTGTAGAGCATTTTCATTTGATCAAATTAAAAAAATGACATTTTTGTCCCCTTAATTGTTTATAAATCATAATGTTTCACTTTTAGTTTCTAGTATTACACACTTGTCAAACTCGGTTAACAAACACGGGTCATGGCGTCACGTTTTGAGTTGAAATTTCGTCTTAACAGAAAATCATTTTATAGGCATATATAGTGGCACTACTACAAAAATGATCATATAAGTATAACTTTACACTACACCTCTTAAAAACGGTGTAGTGTATTCCCTACAATAAAAAAAAGATCCACTTTTCGTGGCACCCAATCTCAATAGGTGCTGCAAAAAATAAATTATTAAAATAATAAATAATTTTTCGCAGCACCCACAAAGAGTGGGTGCCGCGGAAAATAAATATTAAAATAATAATTTACTTTCCGCGGCACCCACAAGAGCGGGTGCCGCGCAACGTCAATCACCATTTCCAACACACGCATCTGAAAGAGACATTTAATTCATTCCCACGCGCAAAGTCAATCACCATCTCCATTCCGCATTTCATTTCAGATCTGAGAGCTTTAATCACCATCTTCATCTCCATTTCGCATTTCAGCCGTCGCCGCTCCTCCACTTCTCCTCCATCGTTGTTGCCTCCTCCGCCAAAGCATCTACTCGCCGACGCCGTCCTCTCCTCGTCGACGCCGCCCTCTTCGTCGACGACGCCGAAGCAGCCTCCACCGCCGGTACGTATTTCTTTTTTATTTATTTTGTATTTTTCTTATTTTTTTTATTTATTTTATTCCAGATCTTATTTTTTGATTCCAGATGTTTTTTGCGAGCTTTGTTGGGCGGCACTCAAACATTTCTCTGAATGAATCCAACTCTAATGGCACAGCTGTATGGTGAAAGGTAATTCATTATAGATACCTACAATGGCAAGTTCAGAGTATAAAGTAATACATATTTTCTTTTGCATTGGAGCCTTGTTTCTTCATGTTAGTCTTGTAGAGTAGCTATATGATTATAAATTTATGAAATGTTATATTACTGAAGCACAAGTGAACATACCAAATTGCCAATATACCATTTTCTTTGCGGTGCGTGTTGGATAATAGTTGATACCAAGAATACTGAAGTATAGAAATTCTTGTTGATGTGTATAGTGTCAAATAATCTTACATTGACAGATAAAACTCTAGCAATTATAATGGTGTTGAGTTAATGCTTACACTCAGGTAAATTTAATAGGCAGCCCAGTAAGGGGATAGAATATCTGATATCATTAGATTTCAGGCCATGATTGGTGACTACTTGAGTCAGAATGAGGAGATTCCACTTGCCATAATGCATGCCTATGTTAACTCAATGAATTTTTCTGGAATGAAGTTTGATATGGCAATTCGGGAATTTCTTAAAGGATTGCGCTTCCTGGGGAAGCTCAAAAGACAGACCGCATAATGGAAATGTTTGCAGACAGGTATGTTACTGGTTTCTTACCCTCTATATCTGTCTATTTATTAATTCTTCTACACAAGAAGCTGATTTCTATGTTTGAAAGAGGAGTGCCCAAGAACAAATCCAATTACAGAATCATTATAGTCCATGGCTTTGGCAGCTCCAAAGAAATGAGCTTTATGGCTTCTGATGTACTTCACACACACACTCTCTCTCTACTTCCAAACTTTTGATTCTGATTTAATTTCTTTAAGCATTGTGTTCTTATTCTGTCCTCACAGTCTTTCTTGGAATTTTTAGATTAATTTCTGATTTTAGTATAAGGGATAAAGGTTTTATATTTGAGTGTTAGGATTTCATATTTGAGGAATATAAACTGGTAATTAATTGATCTGAGGGTGATGCACTTCTCCTAAATCTCTACCAAGACTGCAAATCTGTTTTTGCAAATTGCAAATCATAGTAATTAGCCTGGAAGCAAGAAAATTACTAATGTTTGCACTTTGGTATATCAACTGATGAGGTCAAGTTCCATCCATGTGGTCCTGCATTTTGTTTCTGATTCCACTAGTTATTGTAGGAACTGTGTTTCTTTTTTCAGCTGTGTTAGTTATGGCTAAATTTGGTTGTGCCACTGAGCTCTCGGTTTTGAGCTTCTGTGAACCTAGAGGAACTATAAAACATGAACCTGGTACCTGCCTTGTGATGTTTCTAGTGATATTTATGATATTTGATTTACTTGATTGATGTTCTTTGTCCAGGTTCTGAATGCAAGTATGCTGTTCGTGGTGAAATTGTCAACCTTGCTCAGGTAATTATGCATCTTGTTTAACTAGCCATAACAAGTTTATTCATTGACTTGCACACACAAATATGTACACCATTCACCGAAGTGGAGTGTAAATTTGGAAAGTTGTTCTGCTATCTCTTCATATCTCTTCATATCTGACGGTCTTGTGTAATGTTGTTTGGCAGAAAATACAGGTCTTGTGTGTAATGTTGTTTGGCAGAAAATACAAGAAGAGTTACAGGCAAACCCAGGTTCTCACCCATTTGATGAGGTATTATTGTTCCTTTTCAAGAAATGCTGTAAAGATGCATGCTTTTCTTTATAATTATAACACATTGTTTCTTGGTACATCTAGTGCCTATATACATTGTTTCTTGACATCACAATGTTATGATTATGTGCATTAATAGCTCAAAAAATTAGAAGAAGATGATGATGGAGGTCAAGATGCTTGCACACCAGATATGTGGCTGGGAGCATTGGTGCACAAGGATTCAACTATTGCTTTCCCATTAGCTTTAGCAATTAATTTCCTACTACTTTAGTAGTTTGGATTGATTCTTAGTATTCTTATTATGCAGGTTCAAGAAAATAATGAATATGTGTTACACAGTGGATTTAAGTTTATTATATGGTTATGTGATAATGATAGGAGTTACTGATATATTCTGAATGTTTTAATATATATTTTAAATTGGAAAAGGAGAATCTGAATTAGTTGTTATTAGCAGTGCCAATATAAATATAAATATATATATATATATATATATATATATATATTTTTTTATTTTTTTAATGGTAACTTTCCGCTACACCCGCTCAGTAGCGGGTGTAGCGAAAAGTCATTTTTTTTAATTAAAAAAATACTTTACACTACACCTCTACAGGTGTAGCGGAAAGTCAAGGACTTTTAGTGTCACTTCCATCCTCTACACCTCTACAGGTGTAGCGTAAAGCTATTTATAGGTGTAGTGTATGGGTTTTTTTGTACTAGTGTGGTCAGTTGACACTTAACTAGAAATTAACAAAATTTGTATAAATATTATGAAAATTAACAAAATTTTGTATAAAAATCAAGGAAATTAACATTTTTGCCCCTTATTTGTTTCACTTTTAGAATTTAGTCCTTGTAACTTAATTTAAACGAATTTAGCCCCTAAATTTTTAATAAATAATAATGTTGTACTTTTAGTCCCTAGTATTATACACTTGTCAAACTCCATATACAATTATTTTTTTTTATTATCATTTAGAATCAATATTTACAGTTAATATGGCATTATTTTTTCGACAATTTTGATTTTGGATTAAAAATATCAAACTTCATAATATAACCGTTTTCTTATCTCTCTCTCTTTCTCATTTTTTTTTTTTTTGCATAAGACAATAATGTTCTTACGTTTCATGCCAAGCACTTGTATTTTGCAGAAAATATGTCATACTTTATTGTATTATACGAGTCAGAATTGATGTTCGTCAACTATGGCTTGCATATGTTGTGTGTGGGTGTGCGTGCGACGTGCGTGCCATACATATGACATATTTTATGTTTTATACACGTTTGAACTATGAAGTCATGTGCGTGAGTTATAACATTCATTAATTCAGTCAAATATGCTATGTATTATAATGTGTGGAGCATTTTCATTTGATCAAATTAAAGAAAATGGCATTTTTGTCCCCTTAATTGTTTATAAATCATAATTTTTCACTTTTAGTTTCTAGTATTATACACTTGTAAAACTCGGTTAACATACACGGGTCATGGCGTCACGTTTTGAGTTGAACTTTTGTGTTAACATGTAACCCTTTTATAGGCATATACTGTAGTTGTACTTCACAGTTGACACTTAACTGAAAAAAATCATCAAAAAAGTTTTAATTGATGACTTGGCTAAAAGAGTAAAAGACAAAAGATTAACTATATATGCTTGATATGAGTTTACATATATTTTATTGTTAAATTAGCTAAATATAATTAATTAAAAATTATTAATTTTTTTTAATAATATATAATACTTTGACAACTTTTTTCTCAAAAATAATCATAAAAGATATATTATCAATTAATTATTCAGTTTTACTGTCAAAAATAAAATAATTGTTATAAAGATGTCATTTTGTGTTCGTTGTAATGTACCAATTACTTAATAGTTAATTTTATCAAATTCTTCTAATTAACCTCTTAGGCATAGTCCAAAAACGCTAATTAATAAAACCTAGTTAAACAAGGGAGATGGCTTTTTAGGAGAGTCGTGTTGACTCGTTTATCAAGTTTGGCATGAATTGCATCAGTTTCGTCAAAACTGCCATGCATTATTATACGTGGGGCAATTTCATATGAAAATTAACAAAATTTTGTATAAAAATTAAGGAAATTAACATTTTTGCCCCCTAATTTGTTTCACTTTTAGAATTTAGTCCTTGTAACTTAATTTAAATGAATTTAGCTCGTTCATTTTTCATATATAATAATTTTGTACTTTTAGTCCCTAGTGTTTTACACTTCCCAAACTCCATATAGAGTTATTTTCTTTTTATCATTTAGAATCAATATTTACGGTTGATATGACATTATTATTGCCGACAATTTCGATTTTGGATTTAAAATATCAAATTTCAAGGATATAACCGTTTTCTTATCTCTCTCTCTCTCTCTTTCTCGATTTTTTTTTCTTTTTTGCATAAGACAATAATTTTCTTATGTTTCATGCCAAGCACTTGTATTTTGAAAAAAATATGTCATACTTTATTGTATTATACGAGTTAGAATTGATGTCCGTCAACTATGGCTTGCATATGTTGCGTGTGGGTGTGTGTGCGACGTGCGTGCGATACATATGGCATATTTTATGTTTTATACGCGGTTGAACTTTGAAGTCATGTGCGTGAGTTATGAAATTCATTAATTCAGTTAAAGATGCTATGTGTTATAATGTGCGGAGAATTTTCATTTGATCAAATTAAAGAAAATGACATTTTTGTCCCCTTAATTGTTTATAAATCATAATGTTTCACTTTTAGTTTCTAGTATTATACACTTGTCAAACTCGGTTAACAAACACGGGTCATGGCGTCACGTTTTGAGTTGAAATTTCGCCTTAACAGAGAATCCTTTTATAGGCATATACTGTGGACAGTTGACACTTAACTAGAAATTAACAGAATTTGTATAAACATTATGAAAATTAACAAAATTTTGTATAAAAATCAACGAAATTCACATTTTTGCCCCTTATTTGTTTTACTTTTAGAATTTAGTCATTGTAACTTAATTTAAACGAATTTAGCCGCTTAATTTTTCATAAATAATAATGTTGTACTTTTAGTCATAGTATTATACACTTGTCAAACTTCATATACAGTTATTTTTTTGTTTTATTATCATTTAGAAGAATAAATATTTACAGTTTATATGGCATTATTTTTTTCTACAATTTCGATTTTGGATTAAAAATATCAAACTTCAATGATATAACCATTTTCTTATCTCTCTCTCTCTTTCTCAATTTTTTTTTCTTTGTTGCAAAAGACACATGTTCGTACATTTTATGCCAAGCACTTGTATTTTGCAGAAAATATGTCATACTTTATTGTATTATACGAGTCAGAATTGTTGTCTGTCAACTATATATGGCTTGCATATGTTGTGTGTGAGTGTGCGTGCGACGTGCGTGCCATACATATGGCATATTTTATGTGTTATACGCTTTTGAACTTTGAAGTCATGTGTGTGAGTTATGACATTCATTAATTCAGTCAAAGATGCTATGTGTTATAATGTGTGGAGCCTTTTCATTTGATCAAATTAAAGAATATGACATTTTTGTCCCCTTAATTGTTTATAAATCATAATGTTTCACTTTTAGTTTCTAGGCATATACGGTGGACATTTGACACTTAACTGGAAATTAACAAAATTTGTATAACAATTATGAAAATTAACAAAATTTTGTATAAAAATCAAGGAAATTAACGTTTTTGTCCCTTATTTGTTTCACTTTTGGAATTTAGTCATTGTAACTTAATTTAAACGAATTTAGCCCCTTAATTTTCCATAAATAATAATGTTGTACTTTTAGTCCCTAGTATTATGCACTTGTTAAACTCGATATACAGTTATTTTTTTTAATTATCATTTTTTTAAGGTAAACGTAGCTATTCCATTAATTCATAACATAAAACGTTTACATCAATGATCAATGAAATGGTACGGTAAACCATTCCTTACAGTCAGACATAGAAACAACTTTCCTAATTATGCTATAGAAAACTTGAATCGCAGACTGTTTCATAACTATGAAGCTATGTTCCTTCAGGGAGCTTAAAGCATCATCAAAGATCTGGGTTTTCGTCATCATTCTTTTTTGCTCGCCCATGATAAGATCAACACTTGTCGAAACCAAACTAAACGATTTATGCTAATGAAAATGAAAAGCTCGTGAAAGTAACGAGAGTAAAAATGCTCGTGAAATTAACGAGAGGAAAACACAATAATAGAGAAAATAAAAAGTGGGTAAAGTCAAAGTAGGGTTGGGAGTTCAAGACTACCAACACAAACTCCAATACCTACCTACTACTATTTTATTCAAAGGCAGAGAAAACGGAAGAAGACGATCTGTGGAGGTGGTCGGAAGCGGATGGAGCTACGACGGTGGTCGAGGCCGAAGAAGAGCGAGAGAAAACATAGAAGGTGACGAAAACCGCCGGCTCAAAGCTCCATTAGAGCTCCGGCCGGAATTGAGCAGCAGAGAAAGGCGTTTCGTTTTAGAGAGAAAAAGGAGGCAGCATTAGGGTTTTCTAAGAGAGCTAATTGAGAGTTAATTATCATTTAGAATCAATATTTGCAGTTAATATGGCATTATTTTTTTCGACAATTTTGATTTTGGATTAAAAATATCAAACTTTAAGGATATAATCGTTTTCTTATCTCTCTTTCTCTCTCCCAATTTTTTTTTCTTTCTTTGCATAAGACAGTAATGTTCTTACGTTTCATGCCAAGCATTTGTATTTTGCAGAAAATATGTCATCATACTTTATTGTATTATACGAGTTAGAATTGATGTTCGTCAACTATGGCTTGCATATGTTGTGTGTGACTGTGCGTGCGACGTGCGTGCCATACATATGGCATATTTTATGTTTTATACGCGTTTGAACTTTGAAGTCATGTGCGTCAGTTAGTTATGACATTCATTAATTCAGTCAAAGATGCTATGTGTTATAATGTGTGGAGCATTTTCATTTGAACAAATTAAACAAAATATCACTTTTGTCCCCTTAATTGTTTATAAATCATAATGTTTCACTTTTAGTTTCTAGTATTATACACTTGTCAAACTCGGTTAACAAACACGGGTCATGGCGTCACGTTTTGAGTTGAAATTTCGTCTTAACAGAGAATCCTTTTATAGGCATATACGGTGGACAGTTGACACTGAACTGGAAATTAACAAAATTTGTATAAAAATTATGAAAATTTACAAAATTTTGTATAAAAATCAAGGAAGTTAGCATTTTTGCCCCTTATTTGTTTCACTTTTAGAATTTAGTCCTTGTAACCTAATTTAAACGAATTTAGCCCCTTAATTTTTCATAAATAATAATGTTGTACTTTTAGTCCCTAGTATTATACACTTGTCAAACTCGATATACAATTATCTTTTTTAATTATCATTTAGAATCAATATTTATAGTTAATATGACATTATTTTTTTCGACAATTTCGATTTTGGATTAAAAATATCAAACTTCAAGGATATAATCGTTTTCTTATATCTCACTCTGTTTCTCAAATTTTTTTCTTTTTTTGCATAAGATAGTAATGTTCTTACGTTTCATGCCAAGCACTTGTATTTTGCAGAAAATATGTCATACTTTATTTTATTATACGAGTCAGAATTGATGTCCGTCAACTATGACTTGCATATGGTGTGTGTGGGTGTGCGTGCAACGTGTGTGCGTTACGTTTTGAGTTGAATTTTTGTTTTAACATGTAATCCTTTTATAGACATATACTATAGTTGTACTTCACATTTGGCACTTAACTGAAAAAAAATCAGCAAAAAATTTTTAATTGAAAACTTGGCTAAAAGAGTAAAAGACAAAAGATTAACTATGTTTGATATGAGTTTACATATATTTTATATTATTGTTAAATTAGCTAAATATAATTAATTAAAAATTATTAATTTTTTTAATAATATATAATACTTTGATAACTTTTTTCTCCAAAATAACCATAAAAATATATTATCAATTAATTATTCAGTTTTATTGTCAAAAATAAAATAATTATTATAAAGATGTCATTTTGTGTTCATTGTAATATACAAATTACTTAATAGTTAATTTTATCAAATACTTCTAATTAACCTCTTAGGCATAGTCCAAAAACACTAATGAATAAAACTTAGTTAAGCAATGGAGATGGCTTTTTACGAGAGCCGTGTTGAATCCTTTATCCGGTCTGGCATAAATTGCATCAGTTTCGTCACAACTACCATGCGTTATGATATGTGGAGCAATTTCATATGAAAACTAACAAAATTTTGTATAAAAATCACAGAAATTAACATTTTTGCCCCCCGATTTTGTATATATATATATATATATTTATTTATTTATTTATTTATTTTTGTTTTTATGTATGCAAGGTGCAATAAATGAAACATATTTGTGATGGGGATATTTGTTTCTCTAGATAAAATTTCACATGTAGAGCATATATGGATTAAAAGCTACATGTGGATGATGACGTGCAGCTTGCGTGCATCTAGGTGGGGGGTGAACATGATTCGAAACGGCGTCGTTTAATGTTATTCGATATATTTTAGGATTTCGCATCATACGTCGTCGTTTAATGTATGTATATATATATGTCGAAGGAAGACTTAATCTTCATTCGTTCTGATGCGCAGCCAACCTAGGGTTTTCCTTTCTCTCATCTCTCTTATGTTTTGAGTGTTCTCTTTGCGAATCGCGACTTCTCTCCGATTCTCTTAGAGTCTGAGTTCTCTCTTCTTCTCCGATTCTCCGATTTTGTAGTCTTTGACTCTTTGTTTTGTGTTTTCTGAGTCTAACTGACTCGTCTCTGATTCTCCGCCTCTCCGGTGGTCGTTGAGACTTGCAGTGGTGGAAGCCATGGTGTTTATTGCTTAGAAGCCCTTGTTCTCCATGAATTTTTTTTTTGTGAGAAATGAAATAATTCGTAAACCCTAATTTATATAATTTGATTTATGAAATTTATTGAACTGTCTTTGATATATATTGTTATCTGTGGTGATATATTGTGTCATTAAAATTGATTTATAAGCATGTTGGGATTGTTGGGTGATATATTATGTTCTGTGAATATGTGATCAATATTTGCCTATTTGGTGATGTATGATTGGATGTTGGGTGGAAGCCAAAATAAGAAGTTAAAGAGTAAAGGGACCGAATAGCAATATATTTTTGCCTTCGTTGATACAGTTTGATGTAAAAGATTTGTCGAGTACTTTAATTCATGTTGATATCTCATTTTTTAAATGCTATGTGATTATGTGAATCAATAAATCAGATTGTCCACAATGTTAGTTTGAGAATATGTTTCTACCCTATGGTGGTTTTCCCACCCCTAGCTAGTTTCATTTGTAATGTTTTGATGGATTATCTTATGTACTTTGGAATGATTATTATTTAAAAAAAAAAAAGAATTGTGTTTTTTTTTTCTCTCTAATTCCTCTCCATTAAAGGATACATTGGAAATACCGTTATGAATCCATTACGACACTACATAGTGGATTCCACAATTGAGAATGAAATTATTATCAACTTTTAATTCCATGAATCCCAATTATACTACAAAAATCAGTAATGACTGCACTTTTTGAACTAGCCAAGTATTACTTCAAAAATTGATGTGGTACGTATTTATATACTAACCATACGTGCCA
The DNA here is from genome assembly GCA_003576665.1 of Ipomoea trifida. Classification (NCBI taxonomy): domain Eukaryota; kingdom Viridiplantae; phylum Streptophyta; class Magnoliopsida; order Solanales; family Convolvulaceae; genus Ipomoea; species Ipomoea trifida. Next base: position 11,392,632 of record CP025650.1, read on the forward strand.
ATGAAGTTTGTAAATTCTGTGAGAAAAAAAAGTTTGATAATTCAAATAGTCTTGTGTTACACATAATAATTTTTAAGATAAATATAAATTATTTTTAATTAGTAGATCCGACTTGAAAATTCACTTCACATCATGTCCCCACCGACTAATTAGAGTAGTCATGAATTTTTTTCTTAGATACGTGGGACACTCTGCTTGGACATGGCCATAACCTTCACATTCGTAGCAGCGAATTCCTTTGATATTGGTTCTATTTTTCGATTGTGAATGACGTGAAGAAGAGAGTTTGTTGTAGCTTGAAGATCCAGGTTTTGATGTATTCTTTGAAGTGCTTGAGTTAAATCCTTTTTTATTTTGAAACTTACCATCGCGTGAATTATTCTTTTGCTTCACCTGTTTCAAAAACTTAGAAAATTGTTTAGTTAATAAAACTACAGGATCATCACTAGACTCATCTGGATCTGATACAGAATCTTGTTCTTCTGCTGCAAATGCAATGTTTTTCTCCTTTTTGGTGTGTTCGGAGAGGATCTCCATCTCGTAAGTTTGAAGGTTTCCCATTAATTGAGCCACTGTTTTGTTCTCCCAACCTGCATGTTCTTGGATAGCAGTTACCTTCATTATGAACCGTTGTGGCAAAGATCGAAGAATTTTCTTGATTAACTTGGGTTGAGGAAATGGTTCACCAAGAACAATGGCACGATTTGCCAGTTCTTGTACACGAACATGAAAATTTACAATGGTCTCATCTTCCTTCATTTTTAATTGCTTGAAGTCAGATTGAAGAAGTTGTAACTTTGACCATTTTACCGAACTTGTGTCTTCATATGTCGTTTCTAATATTTCCCAAGCGTCCTTCGCTGAATCACATCCTGCAATAAGAGTGAATTGATCTTCGTGCATTAGTGAAAAAATAGTATCTAGCGCTTTGTAGTTGAATTCTGCCAACGCAATTTCAGCTACTGTCCAATCAATTTCAGGCTTTGGCACAGGTGGATCATTTTCTGCTGCACCAGCTGTAGTTGGATGTTCCCATCCAGTTAGTACAGATCTCCAAACTCGTTCATCTTTGGCCTTGAGATGCATTTTAGTGCGCGCTTTCCAATAAGCATAGTTATTAGCTCCGGTTAATACTGGTGGCATGCGTCTATCCATTCTGAAACACTCAAACACAAGTAAGACAGTCCACACAAGTAAAACAGTAAAGAAAAATACTAAAAACACAGCACGAATAAGATGAGTTTCTGAGTTCAAGAAACACGATGCACCCAGATCTTTATACTAATAAATTAAGTCCTCAAACTCTGACACCAATTGTAAAATCGTGGATCTTGAATGCTGGATATGCCTTCCAAATAATTTCATTCACACTTTTGATAATTGATATACTCCTCGTATAGCTTGTGGATGTAAGAAAATATAAAGATTTGCTTAATGTAAATATTTGCCTTGTAGTGCAGCGCACTCCTCATCTTCGAAAATTGCCATCCACACCTCTATTTATAGTAACCAACTTTAGATTCAACAACCCTTATTTTTAGCTGCAATATGTCCTTAGTATAATGAGATTCACTCATTTCAATATTTGCCTGAAAACTTCATAACCTCCTCAAAATAATGAGTACCACTCATTTAAAAAGAAGACTTCAATATTTCTTTAGAAGAATGAGAACCACTTATTTCAAGATCTTGCCTGGCTAAAAAAAAATAGTCTTAACAAATTTAATCTAAGTTTTTGATAAATAATATGCCAATATATTATGTGTATTATTTTTGTACTATACACTTACAATTATACAAGAACGTGATTTAATTTGTCCAATACACACCTCAGGATATATAATAGCAGATGCTTAAGCATATATATTTTTACTATCTAATTGATATTCGACTTAAAACCAATTGGTGATGAGTAGGTCAACATTAATCATTTAACATTACTTCATGATAAGCCACAACGTCACGTCTTAAATTGAGTAGAAATGAAACTCGATCAACCTGACCGATGCCCAAGAGGAAAACAAAAAGAATAGCTGGGAAAACATATTGTGGAGTAGCTAGTACAGTTATTTTCACTTATTCTAATCAAGTGGTTGAGCCATACCTCTCAGAATGTTTGTATCCTGCGCTATAAGACATTTGATAAAGGTGCTTTCATCCCTTAGTGATCTAAGGTGCGCGAACCGGACAAAAGTATCAAAACTTTCCAGTTATAGAATAATCAAGTGGATGGATAGATTTTTTATTTTTTATTTTTTTAAATAGTGGATTGATAAGATATCCTTAAAATATGAATAAGAAATTTTAGATACTTCTTTTTTTGACAGTTGTGATATTGTGACCATGGTCCAAAAAGATACTATTTTTTTTAAGTAAACAAACGGTTGTTATCAAGTCTTAACAGAGCTCCTTAAATGAAGCTATAGTTCATTTCAAATGATACTTCCTTACATTTGTTTTTATATTATCAAATGAAACTGTAGTTATATCAAAATGAAATTGTAGTTGTGTTGAAAGGAAATTGCAGTATATATAAAATGAAACTGAATAACAGTTTCACATATTTGAGTGTATATCATCCAATGAAACTGTAGTTATATCGAAATGATATTATAGTTGTGTTGAAAAAAACTGCAGTGTATTATAAAAGAAATTGTAGTTGTGTTGAAAGGAAACTGAATAACAGTTTCACATATTTGAGTGTATAATGTCGAATGAAATTGTAGTTATATCGAAAAGAATATGTAGTTGTGTTGAAAAGGAACTGCAGTGTATATAAAATAAAACTGAATATTTTATACACATATAGAGTTAACGGCACAGAACGGAACCGTTTCTTTTCATTAATCAAAACGACGTTATTTTGATGCATGGGCTACCATGCATTTTGGATCGCGATCCACAGTAAAATTTGCTACTTTTTGATTTATGGGTCGACTTGGGTCAAGAATTTTTATTGTTTGACTCCACTTAGCTTATTTTAAATTTTAATTGGGCCATTTCCGTACAATCTAAATAGTAATCGGACTCATCATTTGACACCACTTAGAAGATGGAGAATGAAACAACTGAATATGGGAGAGGGATTGCCCTTCGAGTAAATATCACAAGAGTTTTTTTGTTTTTTTTTTTTGAGCCTTTTTCTTTGATAAAAGTGGATATTCTTCATTGACTCCATTTTCATAGGAAATTTAAATACTAGAAAATTAAAAAAATGACTTTTGAAAATTATTTTTTATATTAAGTTGTTAACGGTCGGCGTCAACGTATTAGTGCATCATGTTTAATAACATTCATCATTTACTATATTTGTAATATTTATTTTATATGTTCATAAACATAAATATTAATGTACATAAAATTAAACTGTAATACATTATATGTATTTTCATTTACTCTGTAGTAGTTCATAATGTTCTCTCTATATGCATGCATAAAAATAAAGTTTAATGCACATAAACATTAAACTATAATGTACATGTGCATCGTGTTTAATTACATTCAACACGTATTATGTTCATAATATTTGTTTTATATGATTAGAAATCTAAACCTTAATGACATAAACACTATAAACTGCAAGTAAATCATATATATTTCTATTCTCTTTATAGCAAGATCATAATGCTTCTTCTTATATGTCCATAAAAACTAAGTTTAATATATATATATAGATAAACACTACATTACATATGCATCATGATTGTTGGGTGCAGTGAAGAATGAGAATATATAGTTGTTAAAAATACTACCTTGAAACAATATATATTGGTTTACACAATTATTCACTTTATAAGGTAAACACTGATCTATGATATAACATTCTAATGGCCGATATTTGAATATACCTCCCAAAAATCAAATTAACTTATAACAATTAAGGCCCCATCGACGTAAAAGTTGTGGAGTATCCTCTTTAAAAAACTATTATGGCTCCATTAATGTGAAAGTTGTGGAACACCCTCTTTTAAAAAAAATATTATTTATATCAATTATTGAAAACCCATGAACTAGCTAGATAACCACATTATGAGTTATCAAATTAAGTCATACCCAATAAATAATATAATGTTTACTATAATAAATTTAATATTAGTACCATACATATATATATACTTTTACTTAAGATTTTAATTATTATTATTTTTAAATAAAGAAAGAAACCCTTGCTCAAAAATCAAAATGTTATCTCTTTCTGACGTTGCATTCCACATTCGTAAAATGTAGAACTAGTGTAGTAGTATTAATAATGAGCATAACAATAGAATAATCTTTTCCTTTTATAGGTGAAGGAGAGGGGCAGTTTAGGAAGAAGATGCTTTTGGGTGGAAATGAAGCAAACAAAAAAAATCCATATCTCATTAGAAAGAGTTGTATTGGAGACCGCTTATTTCACGACAGTTGACATACATGTCATATGTTAACGCCCGTTTGATTTGTGGAAAATATTTGAAGGAAAATGAAAGTGAATTGAAATTCCATGAAAAACTAGTTATTAGGAAGATAATTTTATTGTTTGGTTGGTGAAAAAAATTGTTGGAAATAGTAGTTCCGTTGTTTGGTTGGATTTATAATTGTAAGGAATAACAACGGTAAAAATCTATATGCCCATACAAATCAAGAAAAAGTAATAAAATTAACAAAGGACACAAAAGGTAAAATAGTCCATCCATACTACTTTTTCTTCCCATCTTCCATTGAAAACAAAATCCTTGGTAATTTGAGGAAAACATCCACAAACCATATTTTACTCAATTCTAAGGGAAACAATTTCCATGGAAAAAATTTTCCAGCCAACCAAACATCCCCTAAGTGAGGAAGGATGTTTTATTCGATGAAATTATGTCGACCGGGGAGTAAGCATGATTTAAATAGATATTGGTGTTGGTTAGAGTAAGAGAAGTTTAAATCGTTTAAACACGAGATCAAGAGTTTTCAAATAAGGTATTATTGAAACTAGGTTGAATTAGATCAGATATCGTTTGACAAGCAGTTAACAATTCGCTGATAGTATATTGTGTATAATAGTTTGACTAGCGGATTACATTTGCCGTTTGTTTGTTAATTGTTATAAGTTAATTTGATCCCTTTGTATGAGATCAAGAGTACCACATCAAAAACAAAATGAAAGATGGGTGTTGATGAGCTCCTCGATCTATAAGTGGAGCTCAATACCCCTCCCTCATTTTGTCCTTGCACATTTGATATTTCCACATTGGGTGTTCACATAAGAGGAGCCTTAAGGCTTCAAATAATAATAGTTTTATTTTATTTTATAAAATCTTTTAGGAGGGTATTTTGAAAAAGAGATTTTTTTTTTTTGGAAATGTAAAATTTAAAACATGGTTGAAAACAACGCTAAAAAATTTAATCGAATTGCTAATTAATAAAAATTATTTTCAACATTTTGACACGAGTAAAACACTATAAATGATTAAATTCACTAAATTGTAACAGATCCATCAATAACTAAACAAGGTCTTAATTTGATTCACTAAAATGTGAATGTCATTAAAAAATATATTTAAAAAAAATTGCATTTCAATACTCAAGCAGGTTTTGAAGGACAATGTGGTCCTCTTCAGGCTCTTTCTTTTTGTCACATATTTGACCCACCAAAATTTTATCATGTCCCAAAAAACCTCCATGATAAATTCGAATCTGATTTTTGTCCTAGCTCTACTAAAACTGCTTCCATTTATTTATTTATTTTCTTTAATTTAGAGATGAGCAAAATGGCAATTTGATTCAAAATGGAACAAAATTTAATGTATGAAATGATGAAATAAAATATAATTTTGCCTTTTATTTTTATCCCGCCACGTCAGATGCACATAGGCATGGTGTTGGATAACAAGGAATCTCCGGAGGGCATTAAAGTCAATACGAAAGCGATAATATTAAGAAATTGAATAATTCATCGTTAGGCGCTATGGCGGCTAGGCAAGGGGCACAATTGCAATATCAAACTAGAGAAGGGGCGAAAATTTCTCCCATCCGTATATAATTTACGAATCCTATACTCTCTATTTTCTCGAAAGTTGAAAATTGGAAGTTGAAAGTTGAAGAAAGCCGCTGCCTTCTCTCCTTTGTCGTTCCGCGATTCCAAAAGCCACGACCCTGATTCTCTAGGTTTCCGCTTTCCTCTCTTTCTGATTCAATCATTGTTATCACATCTTTCTCTGCCGCGATTTTGCTAGAACCTTCAATCTCTTCTGTGATTCGTGATTGATTGCGAGAAATGCGTGTGTTTCGTGCGTTTTTGCGGTTGTGGGTCGTGTGGATTTGGGTATAATTTCTGATTTTGGTCTTTTGTTGTTGCAGATTGATTGGAGTGCGCCTGTAATTGCCTTGGGGAGTGATTGTTTTCCATAAAGATTCAATTTTTAATTCTGTAAGTATTGTTTCTGCTTCTCTGTTTGGTATTGGATTGGCTTTGTCTTGAATGCTGTTTGTTTTTCTCAGGGTTTGGTGTTTGATCGTTTTATTTTATTCAATTTTAGGATTTTTTTATGCCTTGGTATGTAAAAATATGCTTTTAGGCCTTTGGTTTTGGTTGTTGGTTGTTTTAGTTTGGATAGTAGGCGTTTACTCAGATTTGATTATAAGTTTCTTTGAATATGAAAAGGGAATATGAATTCAATTGATTATTAGACTTATTTTTATGTGGTTGAATTGAGAAATTAGACTTGACTATAAGGTGATCATGTATTGTTTATGAGATGTTTGAATAAATATATGATACACACATGTAGGCATATAGCCCTAATAGGAGTGATGTAAATGTGAACTGATGGAAGCATTTTGTTGTCTTGTTTATATTTCACTATGTATTGTTAGAAGCATTTTGTGTTGTTATTTTTCGAGGATGAACTAATGATGCTTGATTAATAAATTTAAATGAACATTGACAGGTAAGACTGAATGATCTAATGGAATCCAAAGGTGGGAAGAAGATATCTAGTAGTAGTAGTAGTAAATCATTGTTGTACGAAGCTCCCCTTGGTTACAAAATTGAAGACGTTCGACCAAACGGAGGAATCAAGAAGTTCAGATGTGCTGCCTACTCCAACGTAAGTGTGTGGGTTTACATGTTCAATAACACTTGATTTTGTTTTTCCTTTCGATGTCACGCTGATATTGATTTTTGGTTTGATCCTTCTCTGCAGTGCGCTCGCAAACCATCCTGATATTTCTAGACTGGTGTTCTGATCACGTCTCTTGACGTGGTGCTACTAAAGCCATACTGTTTTTCTATTTTTCCCTTTTATTTTTGTTTTTCCAACCCTCATTCCTTTTCTTCTTTCTCGTGCCACTTTCTTGTTTTCTGTTTTTTTTTGGGTGTCTTTCTACTTGGTCTTCGGTGAAACTGTGTCTTGCTGCAAACAACTGCATTTTAGAAATGGCGTTGCCAGTCTCTGCTATTGGATTTGAAGGTTACGAGAAGAGGCTTGAAATTTCGTTTTGTAAGCATGGCGTCGTTGCTGATCCTAAATGGAAGGGCCTTCGATCTCTTTCCAAAGCACAGTTGGATGAATTCCTGGGACCTGCTGAGTGCACAATAGTTTCTGCACTGTCAAATAAGTATGTGGACTCCTATGTCCTCTCTGAATCAAGCCTCTTTGTTTATGCTCACAAAATAATCATCAAAACCTGTGGGACAACCAAATTGCTTCAAGCAATCCCGAACATGCTGAAATTGGCGGGTTCCCTTTCTCTGAAAGTACAGACTGTGAGATACACCCGTGGGAGCTTCATTTTCCCGGGGGCTCAGCCATCTCCTCACCGATGCTTCTCAGAAGAAGTTGCTGTACTGGATGGCTATTTCGGAAAGCTTAGATCAGGAAGCAAGGCTTATATTTTGGGCAGTCCTGCCATATCACAGAAATGGCACGTTTACTTTGCTTCGAATGAAACTATCCAGCCCAAGAACCCCGTTTACACTCTGGAAATGTGCATGACTGGTTTGGATAGGAAGAAGGCTTCTGTCTTTTACAAACATGAATCTAGCTCTGCAGCCCTCATGACTGTTGAATCCGGCATTAGGAAGATCCTCCCTCGGTCCGACATATGCGATTTCGAGTTTGACCCTTGCGGGTATTCCATGAATTCTATCGAAGGACCCGCGCATTCTACCATTCACATTACTCCTGAAGATGGATTTAGTTATGCTAGCTTTGAAGCCGTTGGATATGACCTGAAAACCGTGAACCTAACTCTCTTGATCAAGAGGGTGTTGGCCTGTTTCATGCCGAAGGAATTCTCAATCGCTATCCACAGTGATGGTTCTGGTAAGCTACTCGAATCCGTTAGCTCTCTTGACCTAAACGGCTACTGGCTCGGTGAGAAATGCAGTGAAAACCTTGGAACCGGCGGTTCCATCGTCTACCAGAAGTTCATTAGGACTTATGCCTATTGTTCATCAAGGCCTGTTCTGAAAGGCTGCTCCCTCTAAGTGGAATAGAAAGAAGAAAAGGAGTGATTACTTTGGGTTGTTTTTTTTTTTTTGTTTTTGTTTTTGTTTTTTTTTTTTGTGTCTATATTATGTCTGTTTTTTTTGTCTTGTCAGTTAAATAAAGAGTTCATAAGCTCATCTCAGTCATTGCAGTTGTGTATCTGTGTCCAGTTATGGGCTCCCACTGTATAATGGGCCTAGCCCATCAGTTCTTTGTATTTGGTATACCTGTCATGGGCTTTTTGTTGGGCCTATATACCAAACATAGTCACATTTAAGCCAAGGCTTTTGCTTCAATGAATATCCAATACAGTGTTGATGAATGTTATCTGAGGCTCAAAATTCCTGAAGAGTTTTAGTGGGGGTGGTGAAAGTAGTGAGTTTTTGTGTTTCACAGACTACACAAACTTTTCTGAGGTGAAAAGACTACATTTTGTCACCTTTTACTTTCACTGTGAAAGGTTATGATTCTATGTTGATTCACTTTTACTTTTGGGTAAATGTGAGAGATGTATTAAGTATTTGAAGCCATTATATTTCATTTAGGTCCGTTTGGAAAGTAGGAAAATGACTTCTGGAAAATGAGTCATTTTTCAGAAAATAGTTTCATTTCCAGTGTTTGGATGTATTTCTAGAAAATAGTTTCATTTTTAGTGTTTGGATGTATTATAAAAAACTGTCTTTGTGTGTTTGGTTCATTTTATGGAAAATGGGTAGAATTGTATTATTAAACATTGTAATTATTTTATTTAAAATATAAAAAGTTATAATAATATTAAAATAATGCTATTTATAGTACCAAAAAAATAATGCTATTTATTAACAAAATAGAATTTAAAAAAAAAAAACGTAGAATTGACAGGTTTCCAGTATTGGTTTCCGCCGGTTTCCTTGGTTCATTTCGGGCCATGTGTGATATGGCTTGATTTTGATTGAGAACACGCAAAACGGTTATTTTGGCGATTCCAAAAAATGATATACGGAATTCCGTAAATCATTTTTCAGTTGACGGGATGAACTGATTTTTCCTGGTCAACGGAAAACATTTTCCGTTGACCGCATTTTCCGGACATTGCCAAACACCAAAAATTTGAAAAATATTTTCCGAAAGTCATTTTACGAGTTACCAAATACACCCTTATTTGTAATAATTTACAAATTACACAAAAGATCTAGGCTGCACAAAGACAATTCTATGCGATGGGCTCAACCGTTATGAAATGGATAGGGTAACCTTTATGTGAAAATGTTTCACGGGTCTCAATCCGTGAGAAGGGTCGGATCATTGATTAATAGGTCAAATCTTTGATTAATAGATCAGATCTTTGGCCTCATTAATCAAATATCTGACCAGTCTCACGGATTGAGACCTGTGAGACGGTGCGATTTCTCTGGGTGGGTGGGTGTGTGGGGGGAGGGGGGTGGAGGTGGTAGAGAGACCAATTGGTGTTTTATGCAATCCTATACTCACAAGAAAGCCAGAAGCTTGCAGCCAAATGCCTGTAAATGCTCATCTGAGTATTATTGAGTAGTGAGATATAAGGCAGAATGGTCAGACCTGTCTGTGTAACGTCCTGGTCAATACCCCCCTCTCTCTCCCTCACTATAAAAAATGAATATGAAGGACAGCAAAAAATAAAGGCATACAAAATGATTTTTAGTACATATGAAACTAGATCTACTTGTAAACTTTGGACTATTTATTACGGATGAAACATGTTTGGAGCAAAAACTGTCGTGTTGTAATGCTTGAGAGGGACTCGAGAGTGGCTAAGATAAGATAACTAATCAGAAGAGTGTTAGAGATCTCCTGTTTCATATTGTTAGATCGACTGAGTGACTTGACCATATTCTTTTGTGATTTCTATTGTTTTTTTGTGGCCCGTTCTCTGCATTATTATAAGTAGATAAATAAATCTACAACTTCTAATTTAAAAATTAAAATTTATACTACTAGACTACAAAATCTTTGATCTGGCTGCCTCGCAAACTAATGGGATGTTATGCTAAGTTTCAAGCAAAAGAACTAACCCCATTTGCATACTTATTCTTTCAACCTTATCCCAATTCAAGTATCATGTTTTAAATCACTTCATTTCCATCAATTAAGGTTAAATCACATCGTTTAGGACAAGATTTGGAGCCAAATAATAAGTAGAAAAATAGATCTGTCATCAATAATGTGCATGTGCCTAACTCCAGGGATAACCCTCGAGAGGCAGTGATGAGTGAAGTAGGGCTTAATTTCAGGATAATATTGTACTTACATATGACCAATGGTCTTAATTATTAATTCAACCAATTAAATATCTACATATTTTAATCATTATTATTCTTCACAAATGATTGTCTTATTAGCTTCCATATTTGCACATGTAGTGTCCTGAAAAACAACTTAACTGGTCAATCAATTCAAAATAAAATAAGTTTTGTTTGGGTTGAGCGGAGGTTTGGTGGGCCGAGTGCAACATATTACCATCGAAACGTGACACCGACTTCTACACAATTATAAAAAGTTGTACATTCCCTACTAGTTATAGTTTTTGGCGTAATGGTAATTGCTTGATCATAATATTTTGCTAGCAGTTGCATGGTGTATGGTTTGAAGGATTCGAATTCTACTATCTCAGAATTTACCTCATTCACTCGCCTTGGGGACCGGATCGGAGCATTTAGCAACCTCAATAGTTATAGGTTTTTGTGAGTTTTTTTCCAGGCTATGTAGGAGAGAGAAGTAAGTGAGAAGAGCAAAAAAGGAGAAAAAAGGAAACAATAAATTCTGACATGAAAAAAAAAAAAAAAAAACTAAAGGCGTTATGCGCCCAAAGGCACGTGCACTATACGCGCCTTCTGTGCGCGCAGATTGCTGAATACGCACAACAATCTGGGCAAGTTTTCTCTTTTCCTTTCAAAAGTGGACCCCACCCAAAACTCATATTTGCAATAGAAAAATCTAGCCAAAAATTCTTTTTTTTTTTCATTAGAGAAAAATTATTTCTAATTTTTTTCTTCCTTAAAAACCGAGTAAAAATCAATATTATGGTTGCTATTAGAGCCCTTTAAGATGGTTTGAAACTTAATATTTGCATGTGTAGTAGTTGGTATGGATTCCAGCACTGCCTATCCCCTTTAAGAATGTGATTAGATTGTATAATAATAGCAATCATTATTAGTCAATGGATTCTTAACAGTAGATTATATAGTGGCAAATGTTGTTTGTCGGTTTGCTATACGTAATTTTGTACTTTAATTTAATGTAATCTTTACCTTTGTCTTTACATGTACTTGCTTTTGATAATGGACGTTAAATCAAACTAAATAGTGGGTTAGTTAATATTATTATTATTATTATTGAGATGTAACAGCTGGAAATTATTGATCAAGTGCAATCAATATGGGATCTTTTTCTCCATTTTTAATTTAACTTTAATTTTTTAAAAAGATTTTTCTATGACATTGTATGATAAAAAAAAAAAATTAAACAAGAGAATAAAAAGAATGAATGAATCAATAGTTATGTTAGTTTTTGTCTTCCAAACTAAATTAATGACTAGCCTTTCTCTTTCAAGGAAAATGTTATTTGTATCATGTTTTTTGAGTATTACTGACTCTATTTTTATTAATTCATGTATCATTTATGAATTACTTAAATTATCGTCTATTTTTAATATTGTAGCCCTTATGGAACTCATTTAAGTAATAGAGTTAGTAGTACTAAAAAAAAAATCATCATGTCAAATGATACATAATTTAATATGAATAATTTGGTACAACTGACATTACAAATTTTACTCCTTAAATGAGTTCCATAATTTAATATGAGTGTACAAAATATTACCAAAGACCTTGTGGTCTAGTGGCACCCGATTGTACTCTCACATGGGAGGGGTGGGCTGATAAAGTAATAATGAACAGATACTACATTGTAACAGGGTAACAGTACTAAAAAAAAAAAAAACTAAATACATTTGACTTTTGAGTTTCTCTTGCCTTGGTGTGCTACTTTCCGTATTTTTGTTTGTAGTATAAATGCACATTGATTCTTTACTGATAACTTCAATGTAACAATTTAAAAAAAAATTAATTAAATTGTTGAAACTACTTCGATGCGATAATAGTTGAGGCCTTCATCACAACTTGACCGGCCTACTTATACCAAGCCCCGGCCCATATATAGAAACAAACCAACCTCACCAAATACATTATCTAAGCTACACATCATAAGCATCATTTGTTGTCATCTACATTGGATATTAGGTTTTGAAAAGGTGCATGAAATTCTTGTGGAGAGAAAAAAGGGAATTATTACAAGTGTTTAGAAGTATTCTCTCAACTTTATGTGGTGGGCTTACATGTAAAGACAAGGTGGTGAGGTATATACATACATATATATAATATGTATTTATTTATTAGAAAGGAATAAAATGTGAAGACTGTTAGGCTTGTGATGAGGGCATCTTCCAAGCTTTTTAAAGGAAACTTCTTGAAAGGTTCAAATGGCATGGGAATATATACTCACTTTGGTCACATACATATTGCAGGGCATGAGCACATTGGAAGGCCAAAAACACATTATATTTTACTTAGGTAACCAATTCAAGATTCCTTAGCTTTTTCATCAATCCAACTATGGATATATAGTACCTATGGATTTGAATGGTTTAGATTTTAATTTGTACGCCTAATTCTTTTTTCTTGTAGTTAGGCAATTACTTTTTCATAAAGGTAATATGCTGGATACAAATTAAATATCTGTACACAACTCTATAGAGGTTGACGAGGCCTCATTTGGTTAATTCTTGGTGAGTCAGTGGATTTCACCCGTTCACAAATAGCCAACTTTAATTTATTGCTCACCCTATGCTAATCTTGAATTATATTTAATTTAAATGGGTTGATAAACTTCGAAATTTAATTTAAAATTTTCTCAACTCAATTTGATGTGCTCAATTGGTCCATCTTTCACTTATAAACATTAATTATATGTGGTGACAACTTAGTCTTAAATGGTTTTTAGTTTAATTTAATCATATTTAATATATATATATATATATATATATATATATATATATATATATATATATATATATATATAATATTACTCTATTAAATACATTTATGGGGGACAAATAGGTGTGCATATTGGATGATCTCTGACTTTGCGTCCTCTCAACTTGGGTTGCAGGACTTGCATGCAAGCCAGTCTTTGATGATGATGAACTCTCTAAGGGAATCCGCTCTCGTTTTGGCATCCGATGCCATATGAGAGTTGTTTCACTTAGATTCATGTAGTTTTTTCTTTTAAATTTATTTTCTCTATATCTAAAAAAAAACTTGTGCAAATACATTATCATAAAACTTTTAGATATTCTCAAGGCAATATGTATTTAGTGAAATTTCATAATTGTCAGGATCAAATACTTACTACTACGTTAAAATGTACAACTAGTAGTAAATATACAATTTTTTTTTTGAAAACGTAAATATACAACTTTATTTTCTTATACTTGTGTAGCAGTCAACGTCATGTTTCGATTGCCCGCAGGATGCTGGACTCGATTCTCCAAAACTCCCACCCAACATCTATCATGCATTCATGACCTTTTGTGTCCAAATGAGAACTACATCTCAATAAGAATAGGACAACTTGCCCAAAATCCGCTTATATATGGCAAGTGAAATGAATAATATAACAGCATTGTACCCAAAGGAATTAAAGAGGGCTCCCTTTGATCATGATATCCCAAGTAATGAGTGGATGATATTGAATTCCAGGGGCCGGGGCTGAGGCTACATTATATTAGAGGCAATCAAACTAAAAAAGTGGTGGCCTGGATTGATGATAGATTCTCAACATCTTCAAGTACAAGACCTCTGCTACACTAAGGGTTAACATTTTATTGATTGAAAATGGGAAGGGACAATGTGGGGTTGGGGAGTGTCAACTAGATTGGATGCTTTGTATTATATATGTTCCTCTTTTTAAATTGCCAAAAGCCAAGAATCATGTGAATTTGTACAACCTTTTAATATATAGGAGGGGTGTATATAGCAACAAAATGCAATATAATGTGAAGCATTACACCCCCCCCCCCCCCCCCTTTTCTTTATATATATAGTGGATACATTCAACAAAAGCATACTTTAATGAACCGCAAAAAAAAATCAAAATAAACAAACAAACAAATAAAGAGAACAAACATGAAGCCATCCTGACTAGTCACCACTGGAGCCCGAAAAATTCAAAAGAAGACCGAAGGAAAACGAACAAACTTTAAAAACGGTCTAAAATCAAAGAGCATAACATATTTCGAAACTCCATGCAAGGAAAAGCTTAACAAAATTACTCCCATACCTATGTCACTTAAATTAAGAAAAAATCATTTAAGAAAAAATAATAAATCTTAGACATCGGATCTAACCCAATGGAAAATTCGAATTAGATCACAAATTCTCACGGGTAGATCTCAGTCGTCTAATCCTTAATCTCAATGGTTTAAATTAGTTCACGAATTCTAACCTAAGAGATGGTTTGCTAATTTTATAAAATTTACCAGGTTTACATATTTAGTTGTTAGAGTTTACATATTTAAGTGTTCAAGTTTGTATAGTGAAGTTGAAGATAATTACAAAAATGTCACCGTGTTTTTTTAAACTATGATTAGATCATCGAATTTTTACATATGTAAGACTGATATTGGTTCTTAGTTCTCATATGGTACCGGTTCAGGTGTGGACTGCTCTTCTCGTGCGAACTTAAATATAATTATTTAAGATTTTTAATAAAATACTCATCTGTCCTACTTACTATTCATTGGTCAAACTAACTCTTTATTCTTTGTTTCTTTTCTTTAGTAATTTTTTTTACTTATTTTTAAATTTAATTTTTTTTTTGTTTAATAGTACTTTTAGTGTAGTTTCTAAATATATAAATTTTGTACACTAATACTAAACTTACTATTATAAAAAATTGAATTAAAAATCTAGTTAACGGAACCAGACACATAAAATGAGTCGAAATGAGTAATATGGTGGGTATTGGTAGTGGGTGTTCTTTATTGAGAGGGGGGGGGGGGGGGGGGGGGGATGAATCGAACAACGAATGTAGTAATCCTCAACTCTCTCCATCCAATGTTATCTCTAACTATATGTATAACCAGTGTGTATGTAGTTACAAGCTCACTCCCTGTTTATTAGAAAAGAAAAAAGAAACCCAAATGGTAAAAGAACAATAATTTCCCACTCATTTGGGTACCACCCAGCCACCCACTAAGAGCAAAATCTTCATTAAGATTGTGGTCAATTTGTCCTACCCCATTTTTGACCTGCTTTTTGCTTTGATAAGAAAAAAAACAGTGATTAGAAATTACGTTACATTGAATTGATTGAGTTGATTGGCATTAATATCATTTAATCAAAGATGGAGAAACAAAATAATAATGCATGAAAAATAGCGTAAAAGCATCTTTGAAGTAACCCGAATCGTTTGATGTTAAGAGTTCAAATTCATGTGTATGTAACAATGTTCTTGAGAGATTTGTCTTGACTGAAGTCTGACTAAAACTCAATTAGACATCATATGACTGTAAAAGTTCTCTGCAGCAATGTTCTTGAAAAATCTATCTGAATGAGATATGATCAAAACTCGACATAAATTCAGATTGCTATGTAAATATGAAAAAAGGAGAAAAAGGCATCATAGAATTGACAAGGAAAAGAAACCAATAAACATTTGTCAGGGTTTATAATTTTAATAATACAAGGATTGGTTCTCTTGTTGGGTATGCATGGCTTATTGGGGTGTATGGATGTGTGAAGAAAGAAGAGCACTAACCGTACTAAATCCAGTCGTCCAAGTGCATGCATCGTTGCTGAAAGATTCCCTATAGACTTGAAAGCTCACTAACCGTAACAAAAGTTACAAGTTAAACCGGGAAGGCGTTAACACTCAGTAAGAATATTTTTTTTTAAAATTTATAGGGTCTTTCTCTCTGTCCGTTTAACGGTCCAGGGTCCACCCACGAGGCACAGGAGTTGGCCCAAAGGGAATCGTCACTTGTGAGAATTGAACCCGAGTTCTCCCGAAATTCCTCCCCACAAAGAGAGCTCACTTGTCACTTGAGTTACCCAATTGGGTTACACTCAGTAACAATTTAACTTGTAACTTTTTAGTATGAGAATCATGCTCTATTCCCTCAGTCAACTCTTTTGGGACACGTAATACATTTTTATAATTCTATATAAAAGAATTATATTTTAATTAAAAATATTACAAGTCTCAAGTTAGACGGCTTCATTTATTTGTAATTTTGAACTTAAAAACTTATTAATTATGTAAAATGTATTTAACAACTGAATAATTGTAATATTGATAACGTAAAACTGAGAGAGGTAAAACGTACTAGAAATAACTTGTATGACGTACTCGATCGAAAAAATGTTGACAAAAATTAAATACATAATTTTTCAGTACAAGAATCATACTACACCCACTCGATCACTTTTTGTTTGGGTTAGTAATCATGAATGAGTCATGCATGGTTAAAGTGCAAATTATGAATCGAAGCCCTAATCAATATAATTGGCAGCTTTTTGTTGTTCCGATCCATTAGAGCGTTTGAGTACAGTGATTCATGATCATCGCTTAACAGACACAACTGCTATGGATTCCTTCTTCGTTGCTGATCCAAGAAACAACAACATCATAAGTGTAATCGAACCGATAATGGAAGAAGGTTTGAACGAGGTCAATGCTATGATGACGACGTTCACACAACACGTGTATGCCAGTACAACTATCATTAAACCAACCTTAGCCTTATTAATATTATTAAATATTAATTAATTAGTTCATTTTTATAGTAACAAGGTACTAATTAAGGTAACAATATGATAATATCCGATTAAGATCCTTGTGTCAATTTATACACTTAAATTTTGTTTTTTTCCAAAAAGTTGAATCCCCAACCCTAAGGGACCCCATGCCCCGACCCGACAGAGCATCTGGGAGGATGTAAATCATGGTAACTCAGCTGAATAATAAGGGACTTGATTATTGATTTTTCTTACCAAACTTCACCTAAACTTCACCCATGTGACCAGTGACTTAATTTTTTTCTTGTAATTTTCGATGATTGCAACTAGCTAGGATCAAAATTGATTCTATCGATAGTACTAAATATAATTATATATACTATTTTTAATTATATATTAGTTCTAAAAATACACTTTACAATCAATAGTTGATAATTGGATATACAAAAAAGTCGATCTGTAGCATATCCGTAATTGCTACTTGAAGGTGTGCTCTTGATGAAACCATCATTGTAATCTTAACCGGTAAAGAATTAAGGAGGTAAACCAACCTAAGTTGTCCATAGATGATCAATTCAAACCAATAAGGTCAATAAACAACTCCCGCAATGAGCCGAACTTGAAACTTTGTGGTTACCAAATCAGATCAATTGTACGTCTGACCAGTTTGGTTGAATTACCCCACCAAGAGTTGTAGTTGATACTATCAACAACAATAGTACTAATCAATATCATAAAATAAAATATCCTATATAATCATAATATGTGTTAAATCCAAATTTTCTACAATATTGATAGTAAAGAAATTCGTGTTTACATATCATTCTAAAGACAAAAACTTCTATTCGAATATGACTAATGATATCCAAACTAAGATACATTATTTCTTCGATTATTACTAAGAATCAATGATAGCATGTAGTTATTTATCCCATCTACGATGTTCAAATTAAAGTAGATGCAAGGATTGTTCTTCCCTTCAAACACTTTGGATCCTTTAAGCATTAATCTAAACCTAACATAACTGTAGCAACAAATGTTCATGCCAGCAAAAGCACATCCCATAACAATAATAAAAAATCTATTTATCTAGATAATTATTAAAAAATAAAAATAAAAATACATTGAAACAAAATAAATTATAAAGCTAACTAATATGAACAACTTACCATAGAAGGCAATTGGAATAGATTTAGCATAACTTAGCCCGCAGACCAGCCAACGAATTAAATAACTACTGCTTAAATACTTATGAATTTCATTGTTTTACTTACAAAAATTCATTGGTAAATCAAATATCTATAGATTTCAGTAATTTACCTACATATTATTTTCTAGATAAATTTAACTCCTCTTATAGTGTTAATAGAAGGCCATTTGAATGAATTGCATTCAGAAAGATTAGATCATACATAGCTCCAATATATCATAAAAATTTCAATCGAAAGGATATGGATCTGGTGAGACGGATATGATTGGAGCAATCTAACTGCTACCACTCTAATCTTTATACACAAAGAGAGCTTTAATAAAATTAGCTATAATTGCATAAATGTTTCAACCTTTAATTCTAGAAAATGTAAATAGACTTATCATATATAGAAAGGATAGTTTTGAACTTTTTAACCAATAGTCTTCTTTTTCTTTTTTTTTAATAGATTTCATGCAATTTTCTTTTCCTTTTCAACCAAACAATAAATTTGCTCATCAAATTATGGTTGCAAGGTTTTCTTTTTAGGTGATAAGGCCAGGAAACCACAATTATATGTATTGAGTAAATTTTACTTTACCTTTTTATAATAGTATAGTTTGCAAACTACACAAGAAAAATAAATCATATTATAAAGATCATATTTAATGAGTTCAACTAAAAAATTAATGTCGACAATAATTAAACTCGTGAAAATTCAATAGAATACATGATATATTTTTTCTTTGTTCCCGAAAGTTTGAATCCCCAACCTCAAGGGCCCCACACCTCGGCCCGACAGAGTATTTGAGAGGATGTAAATCATGATAAATTAGTTGAATACAGATGCTAGATTTTTGTTTTCTGCACACAAAGAGCCCCAACTGTCGCTAGTGTGATTCGATCATGATATTTTTTTTATTTTATTATTGTGACTAATTGAGCTGCCATGCGAAAATGACATAATTTTCTTGAGAGTGGGGGTGGGGAAGAGAGAATTGAAATAGGAAAAGAGAGAAGACAGCTTTTGCTTTATAAAGATGTGCTTTCACATAAATCTGGTTGGACTAGTGGTGCCTCTAGGCTTGACCAACTTACATGTAGAGAGATAGAGATGTGGGAATCAAAGATAAAGGCACAACCCACTAACATCATAATTAGAGAGAAAAAGTGGTTTATAATTCCCCTTCCCACAAAGACCTCACGAACACCCATTACATCACCAATCTCGAGCTTGTCTCGAGATCTTCACCTTTTTTTATATAATTATGTCTCTCCTTTCATGTTATTGCTTGTCAAACACCCCCCCTTTCCTTATCTTTTATTCATTTATTTATTATTATTTTAATCTTGTGTTCCATGTTCATAGGAACAATGATTACAATAGCCATTCTATTCGGCTTGGTGGCCTGTAGGAAGGCTCGAGTGGTTAAATTCAATATTATGTTGAGAGTGTTTCGTAATTGAAAGATGATTGTGTTAATGCGTTTGACTAGTTGATATCATTAATTGATTGTAGAAAGATGTTTGGTAAATTAGTTGTTAACTGATAGCTGATATATTACATACAAAATAATTTTATCAAAAGGTTAATCGAAAATACTGCTTTAATCAGCTTTTTAAATTTTAGTATTTTAGAACAATAAGTTATATATTATAAAAAGTTAATTAATCAAATATTTATATTGATTGTTTAACAAAATCAAATAACTAATAGTGGTCAATCAAGCTAAAATTAACTGATAGGCTAAGTATTTTACCAAACAAGACCATTATTGTTTAATTTAAAAGGTCAATTTATTGAACAAATATAAAGAAATATAGTTTTTTTTTTTTTTGAGAAAATAAAGAAATATAGTTATCTCATTAGGTTTTGTTGTTGGAAGAGATTTGAAGGGTCACATTTAATATTTTGTTGTTCAAAATGTGATGTTATTATTACGTTTTTTTTTTTTTTTGGTAGAGATGTTATTATTACGTATTGTGTAAGATTAAAGTAATAAAATTATAGATTATCTATTAATTATAACTTTTAATGTAATGATAATCACTTAATTTTAATAATTGATATTAGAGTATGGATGTAAGTCTAGAGGGTTAAATCTAACATTCTACCACCCAAAACATAAATTATCAATCAATCAATACATTAAAAGGAGAATAAAATAGAAATTGACAAACTAAATATAATTATTGAATATTGAAGATTTGCGATTAGAGTATCAAAAACAATATTTTAATTCTTAAAGTTAGTCACCATTTTTATTTTTAAAATAGATAAAATGATTAAATTATTCCCTTAATTACATTAGTAAGCTAATGACACCCTTATTTGTTCTTCAAGATAGCTATTTGAGGATGAAATGTATATTTTGTTACATAGTCATACATGTGTTTTCCGTGTTCTAGGTCTCCATACTATCTCTACTAAAGAGACACTAATAATCATCATCACTACAAAGACCAAAATAGCTACCTTGGCGCGTAATAAGTTCATTAAGGGTTTACAGTACAATAGTTCAACCTATAATTAAGAGATCATATGATTATAATTATATATTTATATTTTATATTTGATAAACTTATATTTAAATGACATGCAGTGACTCTCTCACATGGGAGATCATGAAATCAAGTCTTAGTGGAGACCGTACCAGAATTTGATCATGCATCATTGAACTCTTGACGTGCACATCAGGCTCTCCATTTTATTCTCTAAAAACATGACTAGTTCTCACCTCCAATTACTTACTAAGTTTTCTTAAAGTACGAGATTAAGCAAGTTAAAACTGCATTCTTCTCTTCCCTTAAAAAAACTCTCTAATATAATTATCTTCCCTTAAAATATAATTATCTTTCTCCCTATCTATCCGTCTATATATATATATATATATATATATATATATATATATATATATATATATATATACTTAGGTGATTCCACCAATCATATCCTAGTCTTCATGTGGGCAACAAATTTAATTGAGACTTTAGATTTTTTCATACATATTTCTAATAGGATTCAAACTCATACACTATCGCTCTCAGATGAACCAAGCATGTTAAAACCCGGAGGAAATTCAATATTTATTAAATATATGATATGGTAGCGTGAGACATCCGCAAAAGTATTTACAAAATCAAACATTTGTACTGCGGGCAGGATAATGTCTGGTGTTTTGGATTTATGCAACAAAAAAAAAAAAGAAAAAAAAAAGAGTTAAATAATGTTTTTTGTGCATGTAAATTCGTGAAGCTTTTCCTTTAATTTAAAAAACTAGAATTTCTGTGATCACCAAATCAGAGAGAATGTCTGATTCCCAGATAGATGTTCCAGCATGGCTTCAAAACCAATCCCAATAAGGATGTAGTCTTCTCTGATCTGTGTCAATAGCACCCCCCACCCCTACCCCATCCCCTTCATAACCCACCACTCAGTCACTAATATTGTGACTCTCAGTAGAAGCCTGATTCTTTGTACTTCAGTAGGATGAGAAAATAGTTATGAACAGATAATACATTGTAACATAGTGAATAGTACTAAAAAAATGTTTAACAATTAGCGGGTAATTGATGATGATATTTTACATGACTTTAACATAACAATGTTCTACTTTGTAAAATAAAATGTAAAAAATAAAAGTTAATTTTTCAGATCGGAGCTTCAGTTTAGAGATGAAGATCCTCTAAGTTGTTTTAACATATAAATCATTAGAAGTTATTTAGGATGATGATAATTTAAATATTAATATTGCACGTAATTTAAAATTGATAGAAAATTTTAGAGAATATAGATAAACTAAATAAGCCCTCAAAATGTTTAGAAAAAAAAAATCAAGACATTTATAGGGCCGGGGTGTTTGGTAAATAGTTATTAACGGATAGCGAATTGACTTAACCTATAGATGTTAGCTGATTGGGTTAGCGAATTTAATGACTAGCTAATAGTATTAGTTGTTTGTAGAAAGATGTTTGTTAAACTAGTTGTTAGCTTATAGCTAGCTGATTACATACAAAATGACGGTAAGAGCATATTATATTATTTTAACCTATAATAATAATAATAATAATAATAATAATAATAATAATAATATATTATTATTATTATTATTATTATTATTATTATTATTATTATTATTATTATTATTATTATAGAATTTATATATATATAAAATAGGAAAAATGGTCAAATAAGCCCTATAACATTACCTGAAAAGTCAATTAGACCCCTAAACATTTAAAAAGTGCAATTAGACCTTTAACATGTTAAATTGGGACAAAGAAGCCAAAAAATCAGTAATTGCAAGTCATTTACTGTTCCGGCCAAAATTCGACGACCGGTTATGGCAGAATCGTCGATGGTCGCCATACACCGACGGAAGGATACCATTTGGTCGCCTCAAACCCCAAACTTTTTTAACTTTTCTCTATAGTTTTTTTATTTTCTTGTCTAAAGCATACAAACTTTTTGTCTATTCCTGTCAAATTTTATGTTACGTTTTAAAACTTACATAAAATGCTCATATGTTTTTTTATTTTTATCTTTTTATTTTGACACATATCTATAAAAAAAAAAATCATAGCAACAATTTTATTATTATACTTTTGCCAACAACAACTAGATTTTGCTACTGTTCACAATTGTTACTATTCAGTGCAAGCGACCCTCCCATCCTAGCTTGATGAGAAGAACAGCGTTAATGGCGACACTATATCAACATCCTCACTATTTCAATGACATGCATCACTAAGATCATGCCCATTTAATTTGTAGATTTTAGAAAGGTTTTTGCAAACCCAAAATTTGTTGGCATGGTTTTAAACAAATGAGAGAGATTATTTTTGGCTGATTTTTCTCCTATAAAGAGCTGGTTTTTGCAAATGAAGAAGAAAAAAAAAAAAAAAAGAGGCTGTTGCAGCCAAACTTGCATCCAGCGGGCGCGTTACCATAACCCGCTCGTTGGGCGTTTCAGAGTGACCTCCAATTGGTGCCCACTCTGATTGTTAGCATTTGTATTTTTTTAAAGGTTAAATGACAAGGAATATTACCTATTAACACCATATCAACCTAATATGAAGTAACAAATAATTTACATATAAAATGGGTTGATTGGACTTTTGTTATTTTTTTTGTTTGTTTGTTTGTTTGTTTGTTTGTTTGTTTGTTTGTTTTTTTTTTTTTTTTTGTGTGTGTGTGTGTGTGTGTGTGTGTGTGTTAGAATTCAAGTGTTTATATAAATTTCTATTTTTCTAGTTCAAGGTTACAACTAATTTTTTCTAAATAATTTAGAACAATTTTTTTCAAAATTTTAGGACGCCTACATAGTAATGCCCGCAATATGTATGATAAAACTATATTATGCGTTTCTCAATGATATAATAAAAATATACTCTGTATATAATTTTATCAAGCATAAAAATATAGTCACTTATATACCATTAGTCCATTATAGTGATGTGAAAGTAGTCATCTTTTCCATTGACTATTGTGAATCTCCTGCACACTCTTCAAAGTTAATTTATAGCACACTCTTCAATTATGACTTTTGTAGATTTTTAAAGGCTTTTAAAATAATTGATTCTTAAATTTAGTGGTGAGAGATCATATATGACTACTATATATATCTAGAGATTATTTTTGGGAACAGAGGTACACAATTCTGTTATTTTGAGAAGGGATTAAATAGTACGTACTTCACTCAAGAAATCAGAAAGGATCTTGCAACACAAGGGAAATCATTGTGCTCTCAAATTCTACTCAATTCCCAATGCCTTACATAAAGAGCAGTGACAAGTATTCAAATTTCGTACTGTGTATAAGTTTTTGTGTCTAGAAGTCTTGGGTTTAAGTTGTAACTACCTACCTCGGCTGGGAGGTGGATTGAGCTTTTTTCTAGGCTAACATATTTGTTGGGATTTTTTTTTTTTCGCCTAAGTTGTTTATCGTTAAATGAAATAACTTGTACATTTATAAATTATCTTTGCCTTTTGCATTTTTCTTTATTTTTGATGTTTTTTTTATTATCCTTACATCCGTATATTATATATTGAACATTTATTTAATCATATAATGCATGATATTTCCCTCCACTGAGACTCGAACCCACTCCCTTCCATGTGGAAGTGTAAATCGGGTGCCACTAGACCATAAGGTCTTTGACAATAAATAAATAATGAACCTTTTTTTTTAAAAAAATGAAAAATGATAAGTATAATGAATAAAAATTAAAGTAATACATTCCCTTTCTAATTCCACCCATTAAATTTTACCTCTATATATATGCGGGAATATTTGATTTTTTTTTAAAAAATTTTTATTTGTTTAATAATTGTTAATGTTGGGTAGGGTTGGTTACTTCATCGTAACCAATGAATAAATAGAATTTAGAATTTATTGTCACGTCAAGAGGTTAACACAAAAAAGAAAAATTATTCTAAAAATTATGATTTACTTTTTCTTTTATCAATTAGAATATATCACATTAAAAAATTAAGTAAAAAAAAAAATACATGTAGTATTAGTCTTTATAATATTTGAGCTGCGGTTTAAGATTTTGTAATAAAGCTTTGTCGGGGCAAAAACTGGAATACTAAACTGGGTGGCCCACCAAAGAATTATGTGATTAAATTCCATTAAAATAATGACTTGAGTGCTTAACAGTCAGCACATCAGTATGCTTTTCATTTTATTTTATTTTTTAAATTTTTTGAAACATATGCTTTTGATTTTAAATTCTCCAAAGGGGAACAACAGAATCCTGAAGGCAAGAGCCACCCTTTCTCTAAACCAATGCATGATTGCAGGAATTTTCTTTCTTTTGCCACCATCTTTTGAATTTATCTGCTGCACTACTACTGGGTTTTCTTAATTCTTTTTTTGCTTTTTTATTATTAGCATTGATTTTTTTTTTTAAATAAAATTTTCTGCTGCTTTTTATACTATATTCTTTCCTTTGCTGAACAAAAGTGGCTGGCATGTTGTTTGGGCTCTCACTTTTCTCCACCAAAACCTTTGCTTTCCTTCTCCAATTGGGGTCTGACACAGCCCTCTTGTATCTGGTCTCATGAGTGAGTGAAGTGTAGAGTGAGGAGAGCATGACTGCTTTCATATTGTATTATGCACACCAATAATTCTGCAAAAGTTCCAAGAGTGTAGAATTATATTGTTCAATAAAATCCCAATACCCTTTCACCCTTTCTTCTTCTTCTTCATCATCAAAATCTCATTTTGGTAGTAAGAATGGAGGGTTTGCTTTGTTTCTTGATTTTGATGTTCAGCTGCAGCCTGGTTTGCCATACCAGTGCTATGCTTTCCCCAGATGGTATCAATTATGAAGGTATATATATGCAGATTTTCTTGCCAAAATTCTTACATATGATCATTATATTGCTCTGCAAGATTTAAGTGTAATCTTGAGAATGTTTTCTTGATTGATTCTTGGACAGTACAAGCTTTGATGGATATCAAGAACTCATTGAATGACACCCGGGGTGTTCTATCTAACTGGGATGAAAGTGCTGTTGATCCTTGTAGCTGGACTATGGTTACTTGCTCTACTGATAAATTTGTTGTTGGCCTGTAAGTTAACACAACTGTTTCTTTTTTTTTTTTTTTTGCCCCACGGGCTAGCTCAAGTAATAGATCACCTGACCGAAAATTACCACTCTAATAGCAGTCGGTGGGCCCGACTCCCATCAATAACATCTTGGAACTAGGCTCCCCAAACTAGAGTTTGGGCGCTTGAGCTCCAGAGTCAATGATAGGGACTGACTGAGAGGCTGTTTGGGCGACTTGCGAATCTTGGGCGGGGGTTCTGGACGTTTAAGATTAGTTAACAGAATTTTTCTAAGAAATTACAGTAGTAATTAATCTGGTGAATAAAGATTTCTGAGAGATGATGTTTGGGTGCAGGGCAATTCCAAGCCAAGGTTTATCTGGCAGAATATCACCCCATATTGGCAAGCTGACCCACCTTGAGATTGTGTAAGTTTACCTAACAAAACAGACATGTGATTCAAATATGTGGAAACTGGTACTAGCTGCACCCATTTTGATTGGCATGTCTGGTTTTAGCCTTCTGCAGAACAACAATATATCGGGAGTGATCCCGGCTGAGCTCGGGAATCTTCCAAGGCTTAAGACAGTTGATCTCTCTGATAATAAGTTAACTGGTGAAGTTCCCGCGTCTTTGGCTCAAATCAAAAGCCTGCAATACTTGTAAGCTCTTCCCCTTTAGTTTATCACCTGTGTGAACTTGTTTTGATGTTGCTATATGATGCCTAAAGATTGTTTTTGTGGAATGGATATAGGCGGCTTAACAACAACAGCCTCACCGGAGCTATTCCTTTGGTTTTGGCTAATATGACTCAGCTCACATTTCTGTAATTTTCTTGGCCTTAATACAACTGACATTTCTGTATACTTGTTTCTATGTTGGGAGATATTTACTGGTTTTCTTTGTATGTTTAGGGATTTGTCTTTCAACAACCTAAACGGTCCTGTTCCAAGGCTTCTTGCTAAAACATTCAAGTAACTTTCCTTGGACTTTTTTGTGTTCTGCATCCTTAATTTCCCTTGAGATCATAGGATCAAACCAGAAATCCTATTTACTCATTGTGTGCTTTTTACATGGTATAGCATCTTGGGAAATCCTATGATATGTGCAACCGGGAAAGAGCCAGACTGCAACGGGACAACACCTATGGCTCTCCCGTTCTCCTTCAACAGTTCACAAAGTAAGAAACTTTTTCTCACCTTCGGGATTATGTGATCGAGGGCATAGTTTTTGTTGTCCGAGAGTTCCAGAATTTGTTGTATACCATGATGTTTTTGCTTCACTTGCTAATAGTTCCACCCGGTATCATTCACGGAATAAAAATTGAGAAAGTGAAATGTATAAATTTTTGTAGATTCATTACCAAATGATGTTTTTCTTTGGGTTTCACAGATGTGCAGCCCTCTGGAAAGTCTAAGACTCACAAATTAGCGTTAGCGTTTGGGACAAGTCTGGCGTGTATCTGTTTGCTAATTGTCGTGTTCGGGTTCTTTCTATGGTGGAGACAGAAGCAAACTAAACAAATATTCTTTGACATAAATGGTGAGTATATATGTCTATGCTAGATTACACGATAACCAGATAACCGATAGTTTTTTCTGATATAAACATCCTCGTTTTTAACTTTAGAACAACACCGAGAAGAAGTGTGCCTGGGAAATTTGAGGAGGTTCCAATTTAGAGAACTCCAGGTTGCTACAAGCAACTTCAGTAGTAAGAACATATTGGGGAAAGGCGGTTTTGGGAACGTCTACAAAGGTCGCCTCCATGATGGGACGATTGTAGCTGTGAAAAGGCTCAAAGATGGCAATGCAGTTGGGGGCGAAATCCAATTCCAGACAGAAATCGAGATGATCAGCCTAGCTGTACACAGGAACCTTCTCAGGCTCTACGGGTTTTGCACTACACCTAGTGAAAGATTGTTGGTGTATCCTTACATGTCCAATGGCAGCGTTGCTTCCCGCCTTAAAGGTATGGTCGGTAGACAACTAGGTGAACACAAAGTGGACGGGGCTATGATATGTGCCAAACCACACTAAAAGACTGAATCCAATCAATTAGTTAGTCTAACCCATGACCTTATAAACCCATATATTCTGCAGAACTCAATCGTCCATTCTTGTTGTGTTTGCAGCTAAACCGTCCTTGGATTGGGGAACTAGGAAGCGAATAGCGTTGGGAGCTGCAAGAGGATTGCTATACCTGCATGAGCAATGTGACCCCAAGATCATTCACCGGGATGTGAAGGCTGCCAACATATTGCTCGACGATTACTGTGAAGCTGTGGTGGGCGATTTTGGATTGGCAAAGCTTTTGGACCATTGTGATTCGCACGTCACAACAGCAGTTAGGGGCACAGTGGGGCATATAGCTCCAGAATATCTCTCCACAGGCCAATCCTCTGAAAAAACAGATGTTTTTGGCTTTGGGATACTCTTGCTGGAGCTCATCACTGGCCAGAGAGCCTTGGAGTTTGGCAAAGCAGCAAACCAGAAAGGCGCAATGCTTGATTGGGTAAGAACTAAGAAACACTGCTCGAAAAAACACAGTTTAGAGTACCGTTGTGTTAGTTTTGTCTCGATTATTGTTGGGCGGAGGCCAGTAAAGGGCCAAGTCCATCAATTGGTGGCTAAGGACATTGCAGGGCAGAGGCTGGTAAAAGGCCAAATCCAACACCCTGCCTCTCGAAAATGTGACAGAGGCCGATGAAGGGCCATATTCAGCACCCTGCCTTTCGAAAATGTGATGGCCGATAACTAATATCTATGCGGTTGGTATTTCCAGGTGAGGAAGATTCATCAGGAGAAAAAGCTTGACATGCTGGTGGACAAGGACTTGAAGAACAACTATGACAGAATTGAGCTTGAGGAAATGGTTCAGGTTGCTCTTTTGTGCACTCAGTATCATCCTAGCCACAGACCTAAGATGTCAGAGGTTGTCAGAATGCTCGAAGGCGATGGGCTCGCAGAGAAGTGGGAAGCGTCTCAGAGGGCCGAGGCAACTAAGTGCAGAGCCAACGAGTTCTCGTCGTCAGAGAGATACTCTGATCTCACAGAGGACTCTTCACTGCTCATCCAAGCCATGGAACTCTCAGGTCCCAGATGATGATGCATTTCTTGAAGGGACAAAGCTGGTAAATTAACAAGAGAATCTCAAGTAGCATAAAGCAATAACTTTTTAATGAGAATGTGTAATCCTGTTACCTGTGTATATGATATGAAGCTCCAAAAATGGGGAGTAATTGTGATTGTATATGAAAGGTTAAAGGGCAAAAACAAACCAACTATTAGTCACAGAGGGTTTTTTTTTTTTTTTTTTTCCTACTTTGTTGTTGTATGAGTGAGAAATTTTGTGGAAATGTGCTTTGTAAGAATAATATTTTGGGAGATTATTGATCCTGATATTAAATTTTATCATCTCTAAGGGTCTTGCACTCTTGTGTGGACTTTTTTAAAGAGCAATGATACTACTTTTTGGCCTTTTCTCCTTCAACTGGAAATTTACTTACATAATCTTCCTAAGCAAAACTCTCCATACGTTGTTCCCATGATTGAAAACATAGACTACATGAAAAATTAGGGTTGCCCTGATGCCCTCTTTTCTTGCATTCAATGCTTATATGGCTGAACATGTGTTGGTTGGCCAAATCTTTTCGACAAGAGAAACCCGCATCCACTATCTAAAGGTGTGCACCGAATAAACCTTGTCTTGTGACCCTAATCGGTAAAGAATCACAAATAGGTTAAATCGACTCAAACCAAGAAGGTCAATAGACTGTTCCCGTTGGGAGTCAAGAATGTAAACTTGTGGTTACCAAGTCACCAGCCAGACCAACTTGGCTCTAGGGCACCCCTTACACAAGCCAAATCTTTAACTGCATACATGGTGTATTTTCCCAGGTGACAAGTGTGCAGGTGATGGGGAATGTAAAAACAGCAGACCAGAATTGAATGGATGAAATTTAGTGCTGTACAGAAATAGTGTTTTCACAGAGAATAAAATGTCCAAAAGAATCAGAACAAGAAAAAATAATAATCGAATAAAATCCAGTCAATCCTATTCGTTCTTCGCTGGTGTCACCTGTACAGTCACCTTGCTCTATATCTAGGCTTGTTCTTGAACAAATTTGATTGTAGCTAGAGGAGATGTGCGGCGATAACTCAGCAGCTCAATTAGCATCTTCAATTTTCCATCCATAATGCAAAAACTCGGTGCAATAGTCATTGATTCAAGCACTGGTGAATTCAGAAGTAAAAATTTGATAAATGCCATTTCATGCAGCACAGCAGAAAAATCAGATATTTTCACGACTTTCAGTTTGTGGAATGTGCAATCAGCAGGCAACCCTTTCTCCCAAATTTCCAGATCGTGAATGTCAGTTGATGCTGTGATTGTGGAACCCTAACCGAGAAAAGGGAAAACAAATGTGCTTTTCAACAAATCCAATATCAACATATATATATACGCGATAGTAAAGAAGTAGATGTTTTAACCATGCTTACCGAGATCAGAAGTTGCTCTAAGTTAGGGGAGCTTAAAATCAGGCGAAGAACGACATATATCTCTTTCATATCTTCAAAACTAACTTGATAAAGTTCGAGAACCTTCAGATGGTTATAGATCATAGGATTGCTTCCTTCGTCATTACCTATACTAAGATACTAAGAAGGAACGGGGAGGAAGAATAAATAAGAATAATATTTAACCTGCTTATAGATGTGGTAAGAAAGGAAGAAAGAACAAAGTCTCTTATGGCTGCCTAATAACACTCTTAATCCAACACCAAATACAAAAAATGTTACCTTTGTGAAGTAAATATGCCCGGTAAGATGTTCAATAAGCGGGACATTACCAAGAAACTTGTCAAAATTGCAGCCCGAGCTTTGCTCAAAGTGCTCTGCTATATCATCAGTCATATACATGGCAACTGATATACCAACCAAATTTGGGGTATTTTCAAGGCATATCTCCTTAAATTCACCTTCCAAATTTAAATATCTGAGCTTTGGAGCTCGAATAGTCAGCTCTAAGCTATCAAAGTATGATAATTCCAAATTCTCGAGAAGCGGGCAACTTGAGATGAGGTTTTCAATGTCACATGGCGGAATGACAACTTGTTGAAGATTGAGATGCTTCAAACACATGAACCCCTTAAAATTCAGAGGAGGGTCCAATTCACACCGAACTAGCTCTAAATGAGTTAACTTCTTACAAGAGAAGAAATAAGAAGGAGCTTTAAACCATTCACCCTCTCCTAACTCAATGCTCAATTCCTTTACATCTTTCCGTGAAAGGAAAAGCAGCCATTGATCTATATCAGGCGTGTTTGGCAAATACGAACTGGACAATGCAAACTTATGAATTGGTCCGTTGTGAAGAAACAAACAACGGGTAATGAAATGAATAAGATTGCTCTCAACAACCGATTTGTCATAGCACGTAGTCACACACCTGTCATCGAAAACAAGTTCTGTAATGCTCGACCACTTATACCTCCATTTGGTCGATAATGCGCTCGTCATTACAGCATCCCTTATTGGAACCTTTACCAGGATGGCTTCTATGATGCTTTGGGGCAAATCGCTTATCAAATCCCTCTCCGAATCCATCAATGACTTTTTATCAAGATGAATCAATCTACCTGCACAAAAATCACATCCAATCTCTCAAGCACTGCCAGGAAACAATCAAAATTGCACTGTAAGAGTTCAAATTGAGCCAAAATCATAACTCTCCCCTAAAGTCTAAACACCCATTCAAAGATTTACACAGGAGAAAAACGTCGCTTGCAAAATAAATGAATCTGAGTGGCAAATGGATCCAACGCTGAGCATAAATCCATACCAAATCTCACCGAAAATACTAATTTTTTATCTATTTCACGCAAACCCCATTGGAATTATTGCTCAATGGATTAAACCCGGACAGAAAACCTAATCTAGTTTAACAAAAATCAAAACTTGCACCGCGATCAGGAGGATAAAATCACATAAACTTAATGGAAGAAAGAATGAAAAAATTGAAGCTACTAGAACAGTAGAAGATACCAGCGGTTTAGCAAAATAGGTTCGCTCTGATGCAGAAGATCCTTTCTCTGCGATGCCTCAGAGAGAGAGAGAAGTAGCAGTCGCCGGATATATTGTGCAGTGTCAGTCGCTAAACCGCGCAGTTTAACTCCGCAATTATTTTCCGCTTTTCCGGTGAGCTTTGATGAAGCATTAATATGCGTTTGGTTGGAAAAAAAAAAGATTAGTTGAAAAAAATTCTAATTTTGTGGGAAAATAATAAGGAAGAAATTTATATTACATTGTTTGGTACATAGAATTGAATTGTTGGAAATAGGGAATGAATAGAGCCGTCAAAACGGGCTTAGTCCACCGGGTAAGCTCATCCCGCACCGCGAAAAGGGCGGGACGGGCTATGATATTTTGCGCCCGTATTTTGGCGGGCTTTTTAGCCCGCCCCCGCCTAACCTGCGGGCTTGGCGGGGGCCCGCCAAATAAATAAAAAATATTATTAAAATAAATCAATGCTACAATAATAAATTTACAACATTAAATATGTCTTGTCAACTTAATTAATAATTATATTACTAACATTTTATATATATATATATATATATATATATATAATTTTAGTTTACAGTTTATGTAAACAGTAAACCAAAATTCAATTGCGAAATTGAATTTTGGTTTACAGTTTATGTGTAAACTGTAAACAAACATTCAATTGTAATTGAATTTTGGTTTACGGTTAACCGTAAATAAAAATTCAATATATATAATTAAGTTTAAAAAAAATAATATATTGTATAAATGATTTTTTTATTGGCTTATGGATTAATATATTCTGTATTTGATTATTTATTACAGTAGTTATTATTGTGTTTAAAAAATTAAAAATGTATTAATTTATCTTTACATATCCAAATTATTTTAGTATATACTTATTACCTTTTTTATAATAATTTTTATTTAAATTTATAATTTTTAAAATTTGGCGGCCCCCACCAAGTCCCGCGGGCTTAAGGCAGGGCGGGCCAACCATCCTTAGCCCGTATTTTGGCGGGCTTTTTAGCCCGCCCCCGCCATATGGCGGGCTTTGGCGGGCTTTGGAGGGGCGGGGCCCGCCGGCCCATTTCGACAGCTCTAATTATTCATGAGAAATTGAGAATGAATAAAAACCGCAGTTATAGTGGCGATAATTAATATAATATTCATAATTCCTTTTGCATTCATCAGAGTTAATAGAACATTAAATAAACTTTTTTTAAAAAATTATGTACCCAATGATTCATGATAGTGGTAAGATTCACAACTTTTCATTTGGCAAGGAAATTAAATAACACAACAAAACAATAATATAAAATTAAGATAAATTAATAAATGAATTTTGATAAAAGTAATACAAGATGGGCAGATTATGAAAATAAACTAAATATTCTAATTCATTCAAACTCAATAATATACTTTAATTTCCCGTTGGCTTTGGCTAACATACACGTAGGGAAGCTTTAAGTTTATCTTCGATCTAATTCATTCCGAAAAAAGTATGCTTTCGCTTAACTCCAATCCGATCCATCTTCTAATTTATTCAGAAATATATACTTTCTCTTCAATAACATGCACAATCATCTTTCTCAAAATTTCTAAAGGTAAATAACTAGAAAGTCCACATATCTCAAACTTTCTCCAGACTTGTGTTCCACATGCATAAATTAAAATTTTAGGAGACATACTCCAGGTTCGAATCAAGAACACAATTTCCCCAATACTATTGGTTGTAAAGTTCACGAATTTAGCTTGGCTAATGATTTTAGCCTCTTCCAATGTAAGAGGAACTTCATGTTTGTCCCACCCCGGTACCATTGATTTCTCCAAAGTACAAATAAATATCTGGGTCCTTTCTTTTACATCAACATAAATATAAGCTAGTCGACCATTTAATTTCACCCATGATGAAAATGTCCCACCTGAGTGATGGAATATATAGGGAAAATGTATCATACTAATTAAATTCTCCGTTCCAATATCAAATACAACTATTTCTTGTTCCCTAGAATTTATCTTAAAGTTTATGAAATAGATAATACCATCAATTTGAACACTAGCATAGGGCTTGCGAGGGATGAATAAGGAGTTTTCTGTAGTCACCGCTCTCCATGATTCATCCACCCCAAGAGTTAAAACCTTCAACACACCCAGATAATAGTCGTCAACAATATTAAGGTATACTTCTGACCTCAAAGCCTTGTACCTTTTCGACACCGGATCAAAACGCAGGGATGTACTGGAAAACGTTTTCATCCCCAGGTCCCCGGGGTCTGGCTCCTCAAATAATGTTGATTCGAATGAGAAGGGTTTTGCAAATTGGAATGATATATATTAAGATATATATCAATTTTATGAGGTTTATATATATTGGACTCTGCACACTAGAATTCATTATCAATCTTCCTATTTTAAATATATGAGATTTAGTTTGAAGTATTAAATTGAGATTTAAACATACACAAGCAATTAAATTGACATTAAATTTAAATTAGGAGTAAATTACCAAAATGGTCCCTCGACTATGTTGATTTCACCAATTTGGTCGTACTCATATTGAGTTGGCTAATTTCCTCCTTCAACTATCTTTTTTTTAACCACTTTGGTCCTCCCGCGACTTAGACGATATACGTCCGGGTATGAGAGGGACCAAATTGGTGAAATCAATATAGTCAAGGGACCATTTTGGTAATTTACTCGGTCCATTGACTATATTGGTTTCACCAATTTGGTCCCTTGACTATATTGATTTCACCAATTTGGTCATACTCATACCCGGACGTATACCGTCTAAGTCGCCGGAGGACAAAATGGTTTTAAAAAAAAGATAGTCGAAGGAGGAAATTAGCCAAATCAATATGAGTAGGACCAAATTGGTGAAATCAAAATAGTCGATGGACCATTTTGGTAATTTACTCTTTAAATTAGTGTTCAAGTAAGCTACAACTTAGCATTAACATGTTGATTACTTGCTAATATGTCTAATTGCACTTTTTTTTTTCAGGTTTTTGGCTTGATTGAAGTGATTTTTTTTTTAATTAGTTTGAGGACTTAATTGCATTATTAGGTATAGTTCAATGGCTTATTTGACATTTATCCCTTATTATTATTATTATTATTATTATTATTATTATTATTATTATTATTTATAATAATAATAATTATTATTATTATTATTATTATTATTATTTATAATAATTCAATTATCTAAAATCAAAATAAATCTAAAATTTTAATATAAAGTATTAATATTGAACACCTATTTTTGCGCATCACGAATAAAAAATACTAATATAAATATAAATACGAACACAACTCATTAAATTTAACCAGTATTATTCTATTTGGAGTCCAAAGGGCATTCAAAAATTATAAAAACTTCTTAAATTTGTTATAATTTTAGCTAAATTATCGCATAACCACACGGAATGGTTTACATGATTACGTCTCCCACCCTCAAACCTTGACCTACTTAATTTATAAACTGTTTATTAATCCTTATCTCTGAAAGAATTAATCTTTGGCATAGAACACATCCTCGTACCATGTGAGTAGAATTCCCCTCAATTAAATGTTGTTTGTTTCAAATTCATATGTTAGTTTGTTGTTTGATCTTTAATTTGCATGTGTTAAAAGTTATTTGAATTATGATGGACAGGGGTAACCCCATTCAAGTTGATAACGATAGAATCAGTGAACTTCCGGTAGATGTGCTTGACAACATTATGGGATTCTTGCCTATTGCAGAAGCAGCTAGAACTGCTGTTTTGTCTCGCATTTGGAGAGATACTTGGTTCAATCTTACGCGGCTCAATTTTGATTGTCACTTCTTTGATTACATGATTAAAAAATATTCCAATGATTGTGCAACTGCAGGTTTTCATCATATAATCTACAAAGTTCTTCTGCAGAACAGTGGATCAATCCTCAAATTCGTCTTTTGTTTACCGGGTGATCGTTTATGGTTTACTATTAGGTCACAGTGGTTTGACTTTGAACGATGGTTGCTTCGTGTCACTAGAAAGGGTGTTGAAGAAATCCACCTTAGTTTTAACCCAAACTGTAATGATTATAGACTACCAAATTGCATATTTACTTGCCGAACACTCAAAAGTTTGTATCTCTATGGAGTCTCTTTTGAACCAATACATGCCCATTCCATACTACCAAATGTCACTTCACTGTTTTTTGAACGAGTCAACTTTTGTGATCTTATATCTCATGTTGCTAATCTTCCCATGTTGGAGAACTTATCATTCATCCAATGTAAATCGATTTCTGAATTCAAGATTACTGCTCCAAAACTTCGTTATTTAATCACAAGATGCGACACCGAGTCTTTGATGCTTCCAAATACCTTAGACATCAGATCTATTTGTAGTCTTGATTTGGATTGTGCTTCAATTAAGGTATATCGACTGGACCTTTTAATTTAATTTTTATTTTTTAAAAAAATTCTTAGAAACTAATCTAACTTTAGTTTGTTTCGGTTTGATTTCCAAGGGATTTGTTGAAGTTTATAATATGAGAGAAGAGTCAACTCCACTAAACGTGGAATGCCTGAAGTTAACTAGATCCAGTGGCATATATTCAGCCTATGATGCATCTTCTAATTTCATTTATTTGCTAAAAATATGTCCAAAATTATGCAAACTTGATATAGATTTACAGGTAATAATATCTTCATCTTCATGAATAAACTATATTATAGTTGCTTCCATAACTAACTGAGTTTTTGTTTTTTTGTTTGTTTTATCTAATCCTCCCTCAGTGTGCTGGAGCCTTGTCATCCTTATATTTTGAGGAACTTTGTAAGGTGGCCCACCCGCAAAAAATGCTTCACACTCTGAAGCTTAGCTCGTTTACTGGATCGATATATGAAATGAATCTCATCAACTTGCTACTTGATTGTTATTGTTTTCCTACATTTGAGAAGGTCATCATTTTTAGTCACAGAAAGCTTAGTGGTGCCGAGGAGTTTAATACTATTAAGGAGCTTTTGAATTTTCCTCGTGTCACTAAAAAAGCAGAAATTATTTACAACTGAGCCTACTACTCATATTTTGCAATTTGATCCTGAGCTGAAGCTGTTTGAGGAACACTATGTTTCAACAATTTGCCGAATCAAGATCAAATGGAGGAAATTAAATAATTAGGAAAATAGGATATGGCATGCTAGAATTGATGGAGCATGATGATAGAATAATAATGTTTCCTTTCTTTCCTTTGTTATTCTCTTCGTATTTGCTTGAGATGGTATATAGCTGCGCCTATATTTCCCAATGTTATTATGTTAGTTCTAAATGGAGGAACTAGTTTGGTTGGCGTGAGTGACACTGCACTTTCAGAACGCACATTTTATGCTCATTAATTAGCCTGACCTGAAACGAATGAGGATTAATTTTAATATGGTACTGACTTAAATGTCTGACCCGAAACGAATGAGGATTAATTTTAATATGGTACTGACTTCAATGTCACTAGAAAGGGTGGTGAAGAAATCCGCCTTAGTTTTGACCCAATTTGTTATAATTATAGACTACCAAATTGCATATTTTTTTGCCAAAGACTCAAAACTTTGTATCTCTATGGAGTCTCTTTTGAACCAATACGTGCCCATTCCATACTATCAAATGTCACTTCACTTTTTTTTTTGTTTTACATGTCAACTTTTGTGATCTTATACCTCATGTTGCGTTTTCCTCGTGTCTAAAAAAAAAATAGAAATTATTTACAATTGAGCCTACTCCTCATATTTTGCAGTTTGATCCTAATTTGGAGCAGTATGGTTGTTGATTGTCGATACAAGATTAAATGGAGAAAATTAAATAATTAAGCTGCCCAATAATTGAGTTGTCCATGCGGCGGACAGTGACTGTATATGCTCATTCTTTAAGAATGTATAGAAAAAAACTAATATGATCAGCACTTTACCCTTTAATTAGGTCGGGTCTGTAAGAATGGAGATTAGTACCCCTTTAATTAGGTCGGGTCTGTAAGAATGGAGATTAGTACGAGTTTAAACGTGTCTCTTAGTTAAGTTTATTTAGTATAATGGCATTAGCAGTGGGAGCTTCCCTAAAGTTGGGTCAAAACAGAACCTCTATTTTAAATTAGTTTAATTGTTACAAGTGTTAACTAACTTTAAACGTATAGGTTCTCACACTGCTCCTTATTTGAACATGTGGGAGAGTCAACAAATTAAAATAATTTTAGATTGGTATCTTAATTATATATTACTAGTCGTTTGGGTCTTTCAATAATTTTAGATTGGTATCTTAAGCGACACAATCAGATGCTAAGATTAGACAAAACTAAAGGGATATAATCAGAAGCTAAGATTACTAGCAACATATATCTTGATTATATTCACAATGGGAGTAACACATGATGTATAATTGTTTATTAAAAAAGACAAATATAAAAACTAATGATACTAATGTCACTTTGATTCTGAAGAAAAAGGTACCTGAAAGGGTTTCTGATTTTTGCCCTATATATAGCTTTGTATAACGTGGCGTATAAGGTTCTGGCAAAGGTCGTGGCAAATAGGGACGGTATTATTTCACCTACTCGGCGTGGCAAATAGGGACGGTATTATTTCACCTACTCAAAGTGCTTTTATACTCAAAGTGCTTTTATTCTGATAGACTGCTGATTGATAATATCATTGTACCGGAAGAGATTGGCCATTTTTTTGAGGAGGAAGCATTATGGTGCTGAAGGTTGGTCTGTTATAAAAGTAGACATGGCTAAAGTGTATGACAGGATGGAGTGGAGCTTTTTGCGAGGTATGATGACAGCTCTTGGTTTTGCTCGTGGGTGGGTTGACATTGATGTTTTGTGTTACCACAGTTCGCTACAATCTCATGATTAACGAGGAGTTTGCGGGATTTGTCACCCCTACACGAGAAATTCATTGAGAGAATAGCTCATTCCCATGAACATTATTCATGAGAATGAATAAAAACCGCTATTACAATGGTGATAATTAATATTCATAATTCCTTTTGCATTCATCAAGTTACAAGAATATTAAATAAACATAAAAAAAAAAACAATTATGTACTCAATGATTCATGGTAGTGATAAGATTCAGAACTTTTCATTTGGCAAGGAAATTAAATAACACAGCAAAACAATAATATAAAATTAAGATAAATTAATAAATGCATTTTGATAAAAGTAATACAAGATGGGCAGATTATGAAAATAAACTAAATATTCTAATCCATTCAGACTCAATAATATACTTTAATTTCCGTTTGGCTTTGGCTAACACACATACGGAAGCTTTAAGTTTATCTTCGATCTAATTCATTCCAAAAAATATGCTTTTGATTGCTTAACTCCAGTTCAATCCATCTTCTAATTCATTCAGAAAAATATACTTTCTCTTCAATAACATACACAATAATCTTTCTCAAATTTTCATAAGGTGAATAACCAGGAAGTCCACATATCTCAAACTTTCTCCATACTTGTGTCCCACATGCATAAATTAAAATTGAAAGAGGCAAACTGGCACCTCGAATCAAGAACACAATTTCCCCAATACTATTGGTTGTAAAGCACACGGATTTAGCTTGGCTAATGATTTTAGCCTCTTCCAATGTAAGAGGAACTTCATGTTTGTCCCACTCCGGTCCCATTGATTTCTCCAAAGTACAAACAAATATCTGGGTCCTTTCTTTTACATCAACATAAATATAAATATAAGCCAGTCGACCATTTAATTTCACCCATGATGAATAATACCTCGTTGAGTGTTGAAACTTATAAGGAAAAGGTATCACCCTAATTAAATTCTCGGTCTCAATATCAAATACAGCTATTTCTTGTTCATCCCAGCAATTTATCTTAAAATTTATCAAATAGATAATACCATCAATTTGAACACTAGCCATGGGCTTGCAGGGGAGGAAGGAGTTTTCTGTAGTCACCGTCTTCCATGATTCATCAACCCCAAGAGTTGAAACCTTCAACACACCGTGGTAATAGTTGTGAGTCTTATTACCGTATAATTCTGACCTCAAAACCTTGTACCTTTTCGACACCGGATCAAAACCCAGGGCTGAACCGGAAAGCTTTGTTGTCCACCGGTACCCACACCCAGGCTCTGGCTCCACAATTGGGGAGAGAAGAGAAATATGTTGTCTTGTACTAAGGTCCAAGATGGTGGTCTCTCCATTTTTGCGTAACAGACAAAGCTTCCCATCTGCAAAGCTTGAACCAGCCAGTCGCCATCTGCAAAGCTTCCCATCTGCAAAGCTTCCCATTGTTGTCAGTATACTGGTGGGTTGGAGCCTTCCATGGGTCTCTTCAGTTGTGTAGCCCACAGTGTACAGATGATTTGTGGATTCTAAGGAGAAGAGGATTCTAAACGCGAAGTGCGGCTGAGGGATAAAAGAATGGAAGAATTTAGAAGTGCACTTGAAAGAGAGTGCAGATTTGGGAGGGAGAGTGGTGAGAATTTTGAGAATTATCTCTTGGGGAAGAGAAGCTATGGAAGTTGAAGTAGCGTGGTTCATCTTCTTGAATTCTTTTTATCTTCTTGCTATCTGCAAATTCGATCAAGAATATATGCTAATTAGGGTTTTGTAACTTAAAAGCTAAGGATTTGTGTTGCGCCGTAGATGGGGCTAATTGGATCGCGAACCCTAGCTAGCACGTACGTAGTACATAGATATATATCAATCTTATGATGTTTCTATATGTATTAGGACTCTATATTAATTTTAGGGAATTCATTATCCATCTCCCTATATATTATTATTATTAATATAATACTAGTATTTTCTAACTGTATGTTGCACCGAATTGATTTGTTATGATATTTTAAAATATTGGAATAGATATACAATTATATAAATTAAAACAACGAATATTATATAGTGCAATTGATGAAATGGAATGGATCGATTATGTTTTCTGATATTATCGTTCTTGACTTTGAGCAAATAATTGTCCAATTATCCGTGCGATGCAAGGGTAATTTTTTTTAATATATATATATATATTTAGATAATAAAATTAAAGATGAAATAA
Organism: Ipomoea trifida; assembly: GCA_003576665.1. Taxonomy (NCBI): domain Eukaryota; kingdom Viridiplantae; phylum Streptophyta; class Magnoliopsida; order Solanales; family Convolvulaceae; genus Ipomoea; species Ipomoea trifida. The sequence goes on from CP025650.1 coordinate 11,433,744, forward strand.
TAAACAATTCTAATATTTGAAAGTGTACATTTATTTGATTATAAGATTAGTGCAAAAGTATCACTCAATTAATTGAATAATATATGACTCGTTTGTCTGCAATTATTTTTAAAAAATCGATATGTAATATGATTTATGTAATTATATTATTACTAAAATAAATATGGGAAGAAAATGATAAAATAATTTAATTGTAATTATTATAAAAATAAATCTAATAACGACCCATGTTTAACTTTTGTTTTTTCTTTTGAATACACCCATGTTTAACTTAATTACCATAATAATTATTAGACAATTATTATTAGACAATTGTACTAATATCTATTTTGTTTATGTTTTTTAATGGTTTATAATTGTTTTAAGTAAATAATCTTACTTTCTTTCTATTTGATTTCCAAGAAAATTGTTGAAAAATTTGCCAGGATGAAATTTCCACAACTGTGGAATATAAGCTATAGTAGTGTTTCCCAATTTCCCCATTTGTTCATTTGCTACGACAATGTACCAAGTTATGTAAACTTTATATCGATTTATTGCCAGTAATCTTCATTTGCATGCATAAATTGTTCATTATTTTATTGATTCATTGATATTTTAGTTGTTTATGTCTCGTCTTGTCTTTAGATGCATAAACATGAAGGCGCCTTGTCGGAGCTCTTAGTCAAATTAAAAGAGTGTTACTCCAAACTATACACTTTTAGTCAAATTTTAGTTAGACAACTAAAATAACAAATTTATTTATTTATTTACTAATAAAGTAGAATTACTCAACAAGAAATTAAATTATAATTAATTACTATTATTTTCTAATTAATTAAAATTAATTTATAATTTATTACTCTTTAGTTCATTTTTTTAGTACTACTGATTCTATTACACTAACATTCTTTTGTTCCCGTTAAGGGCAACGAGACTAACTTTATTTGCCTTTATTAGGTTTGTAAATTACATATGATTTTTAAATAATGTTATTCTATAGCAACTACAATATAACATATATATATATACACACAAATATTAAGTAGAATTTGCATCACACAAATATTAAGTAGAATTTGCATTAGGAGGAAAAAATTATATAAATTATATGAGAATATAGAAGTTGTAAACTCATGAATATGTTAATACCAGGCAACAACACAGAGCCTCAAATTTTAGAGGGCTCAATCTTTAATTTTTACCTAGCTAGTTAATAAATTAAAAAACAAAAAGTTTGCAATTAGCTTTTGGTTATTTACCAGAACGGAGCCACACAAATATAAAAACCGACCATAATACCAGAAGGGGTCCAGTAATAACTATTCTCCTTGCAAAGGGAATAGCTCATTAAAAAGTAAAAACCGTAGTGATAATTAATTTTCATAATTCATTTGCATTCATCAGAGTTACACGAACATGAAATAAATTTATTCAAAAAAAATGTATGTGCTCAATGATTCATGGCAGTGGTAAGATTCACAAATTTAATTTTCATTTGGCAAGGAAATTAAATAATACAACAACACAATAATATAAAATTAAGATAAATTAATAAATGCATTTTGATAAAAGTAATACAAGATGGGCAGATTATGAAAATAAACTAAATATTCTAATTCATTCAGACTCAATAATATACTGTAATTTCCCTTTGGCTTTCTGAAGCTTTAAGTTTATCTTCTAGCTAATTCATTCCAAAAAAAATGCTTTCTGTTAACCCCAGTCCGATCCATCTTCTAATTCATTCAGAAAAATATACTTTCTCTTCGATAACATGCACAATAATCCTTCTCATAATTTCAAGAGGTGAATAACTAGGAATTCCACATATCTCAAACTTTCTCCAGACTTGTGTTTCAAGTGCATAAATTAAAATTGAAGGAGGCATATTCACAGCTAGAATCAAGAACACAATTTCCCCAATACTATTGACGGTAAGGCTCACCGATTTAGCTTGGCTAATGATTTTAGCCTCTTCCAATGTGAGAAGAACCTCATGTTTGTCCCACTCCTGTCCCATTGAATTCTCCAAAGTACAAAGAAATAGCCGGGTCCTTTCTTTTTCTTTTACATCAAGATAAATATAAGCTAGTCGACCATTTAATTTCACCCATGAATGATACATTGGTATTGGCAAAAGACTTGAGTTTTGGAATATATAGGGAAAAGGTATGACCCTAATCAAATTCTCCGTCTCAATATCAGATACAAATACAGCTATTTCCGGTTCATCCATGCAATGCATCTTACAATTTATCAAATAGAGAATACCATCAATTTGAACACTAGCAACCAGCTTGCGAGGGAGAGGGAGAAAGGAGTTTTCTGTAGTCACCGCCCTCCATGATTCATCCACCCCAAGAGTTAAAACCTTCAACACACCCTGGTAACAGTGGGGAGCAGTCTTAACGCACCCTGACCTCAAAACCTTGTACCTTTTCGACACCGGATCAAAACCTAGGGCTGCACGGGCAAGCATTTGTGTCCGGTGCCCACTACCTGGCTCTGTCTCCTCAAATGTTTGGGGAAGATAAATACATTGTCTTGTACTAAGGTCCAAGATACTGGCCTCTCCACATATGTTGAACAGACAAAGCTTATTGTCATCTGCAAAGCTTGAACCAAACAGTCGTTTATAAGGCTTCAATTCATCTGTTGACCATTGGAGACTGCTGGGTTGGAGCCTTCCATGGCTCTGTTCAGTAGTGTAGCCCACAGTGTACAGATGCGCGGGATGGGTTCTTGATTCGAAGGAGAAGAGGATTGTAAACGCGAAGTGCGGCTTAGGGATGAAAGAATTGAAGAATTTAGAAGCGCACCTTAAAGAGAGCGCAGATTTGGGAGGGAGACCGGTGAGAATTTTGAGAATTATCTCTTGGGGAAGAAAAGCTATGGAAGTAGCAGGAGTTAATGAACTTGAAGTACCGGCGTCCATCTTCTTCAATTGTTTTGAAGTGTAGTCCATCTTCTTCAATTCTTTTGATAAAAAAATATATGCTAATTAGGGTTTTGTAACTTAAAACCTAAGGATTTGCGTTGCGGAGAAAACCCGGACTTAATTGGATCTAGAAGCCTAGCAGCACCGTAGTGGCAAATTATGCTATGGACCCAGGTCCACCTTGCAAGGTGGACCTGGGTCCAAAACTACGTCGTTTTTGTCTTTTTTTTTTTTCTTTTTTTTTTAAGTAAACATATTGCTGAATATAGAGTTGTCAAAAAATGTGTGAATGTAGAGGTTTCAAAGTGTGAATGTAGAGTATAGAAATCGTGAATGTAGAGTTGCCCAGAAATGTGTGAATGTGGAGGTTTCAAATTGTGAATATGGAGTATAGAAATCGTGAATGTAGAGTTATGCATGTGTGAATCTGTAATAGAGTTAAGAAGTTCTAGCAACTTGTAGCTCTGTAATGTGTGAATGTCAAGTTCTCAAGTTGTGAATGTGGAGTATAGGACCTGTGAATATAGAGTTTTGAATGTGTGAATGTGGAGTTTACAAACTATGAATGTAGAGCATAGTGTATGTGAATGTAGAGTATAGTTACTAAACATATAATCTTGTAATGTGTGAATGTGGAGTTTACAAATTGTGAATGTAGAGTATAGTGTATGTGAATGTAGAGGTGGACCTGGGTCCACGGCATAACAACCCATTATCCATCTCGATCGCTATATTATTAGGAATATTATAATTTATAATTTCTATCCTGCGATTCTATTTTTAATGTATTTTTAAATTTTTAATTTGTACATTTTAAGAAAAATTACATTAAATAAGTAATTAAAATGAGATTTAAGCATACATAAGCAATTAAATTGACATTAAATCTAAACTGGTGATCTATTATTACCGATTCAAGAAGCTGCTAGAATGATTGTTTTGTCTAATTTCTGAAAAAATTGATTGTTCAGTTTGACAGATCTCAACTTTAATGATGACTTCTTTGGTTACATGTATAAAAAATGTTTGATAGAAACTATCTGCGATATACCTACGGTCTTGTATGTAATCAGCATTAGTCATATTCTCAAATTTGTCTTAACTTCCTGCCTCCATATGAGCTGAGGAGGCAGGAGAGGTTAGATCTCGGTTTGATGACTTCAGTCATATATGAATATAAGTACAGTTTGTCGAATTGGATATTTTCTTGCCGCACTGAAGAGGTTGAATCTTTGTCAAGCCTTTGTTGAAGTAAAAAAAATTTGTACGCCACTTCACTTTGTTTTGACCGTGCGTGTTGACTTTGATTCTAGTGGGTTTCCAAATCTACTTGGTACTCTTGTTTTGGATGCTTATAATATTTAGGTATGTTAACCAAAAAAAATTCTGGACTACTATTTATTTAAAATATTCTTTAGGAATTGATCAAGTTTATTTATATTTGTTTTTTAAGGAATTTTTGGATGGATGTACTGAGAGGCTACCACAACAAAAACCGCCCAACACTAGATGTGGAATACCTGTGAAGTTGAAATTTGTTCAGATGTGATTGATTTGCTGAAAATGTGCCCAAATTATGTTTACATGATTTAGACCATCCTTGTGCCTTCATTTCTCCTTACTGTGAACGAGCTTGTATATATTACTTTGTAGTGTAGTTTTTTTCATGGTTTCTATAGTATGCCACCATAGTGAATTGTAACATCACATACAACCTTAACTACTCTTTTTCCTAACAATAGCTAAGTCAAACTATGATCCCAAGAAAGCTTATGAAAGAATTTAAAAGCTTTATATATATATATAGAACATAAAAGCTTTATATATATAGAACATAATTGGATTGATTGAACTTCTTCAATGATTTCAAATGAGTCCTTAAGGGATATTTATACATATTTCACCTCCTTAAGTAAAGATGGAGATCTACTAGATCTTACGACTAGAAAAGAATAGATGTAGATCTACTAGATCTTACGACTAGAAAAGAATAGATGTAGATCTACTAGATCTTACGACTAGAAAAGAATCTGTAGAAATCTGTAGAACCCTTCCTAAATCTTTACGTAATCCTATAGGTGCTATGTATATGCTTCTAGAAAGTTTTACAAATTATGTGAAGTTATGTAAGAGCCAAAGAAACGTCTAGAATAATGTAGCAAATATCGGAAGTGTGTAGCAAATTAAAGTTGCACGTGCATTACAATATACTTCTAAGTTCACCTTGTTTTGGAATATGTTTATGATTTGTTTGTTCTTCAATTTGTATTATAATATATACACACACTAAAATCGGAGGCAGACATGGCGGCTGCCTTCATCAAGCTTTGATCTCCATTCTCGAATGGAGACAGGTTTGATCAAGCTGCCTTCATCAAGCTTATGGTGATAATTAATTTCCTTAATTCATTTTGCATTCATCAGAGTTATAATAACATGAAATAAAAAAAATTTTAAAAAAAAAAATTTATGTGCTCAATGATTCATGGGAGTGGTAAGATTCACAACTTTTCATTTGGCAAGGGAAATTAAATAACACAACAAAACAATAATTTTAACAAAACAATAATATAAAATTATGATAAACTAAATCCATTTTGATAAAAGTTAAATACAATATGGGCAGAATATGAAAATAAACTAAATATTCTAATTCATTCAGACTCAATAATATATACTTTAATTTCCCTTTGGCTTCGGCTAACATATACGTACGGAAGCTTTAAGTTTATATCTTCGATCTATTCTTTTGCTTAACTCCAATCCGATCCATCTTCTAATTTATTCAGAAAAATATACTTTCTCTTCGATAACATGCACAATCATCCTTCTCAAATTTTCAAAACCTGAATAACCAGTAATCTCAAACTTTCTCCATAATTGTGTTCTACATGCATAAATTAAAATTGTAAGAGGTATACTCCCAGCTCGAATCAAGAACACAATTTCCCCAATACTATTGGCTGTAAAGCTCATGGATTCAGCTTGGCTAATGATTTTTGCCTCTTCCAAGGTAAGAAGAACTTCTTGTTTGCCCCACTCCGGTCCCATTGATTTCTCCAAAGTACAAACAAATATTCGGGTCCTTTTTACATCAACATAAATAAAAGCTAGTCGACCATTTAATTTCACCCATGATGAATGATAAGCACCTGAGTGCTGAAATATATAGGGAAAAGGTATCACCCCAATTAAATTCTCCGTCTCAATATCAAATACAACTATTTCTTGTGCATTCCTGCAATTTATCTTAAAATGTATCAAATACATAATACCATCAATTTGAACACTAGCATAGGGCTTGTCAGGGAGGAAGGAGTTTCCTGTGGTCACTGCCCTCCATGATTCATCCACCCCAAGAGTTAAAACCTTCAACATACCCTTGTAATAGTGGTGAGTTTTATTACTGTATGATTCTGACTTCAAAACCTTGTACCTTTTCGACACCTGATCAAAACCCAGGGCTGCACCGGAAAACATTTTCATCCCCAGGTGCCCACAACCTGGCTCTGGCTCCAAAAATGTTTGGGGAAGAGAAATATGTTGTCTTGTACTAAGGTCCAAGATAGTGGTCCCTCCACTTCTGTTGAACAGACAAAGCTTGCCATCTGCAAAGCTTGAACCAACCAGTCGCCATCTGCAAAGCTTGCCACCTCCTTCTGCTGAGCATTGGAGAGTGGTGGGTTGGAGCCTTCCATGGCTCTCTTCAGTAGTGTAGTCCACAGTGTACAGATTTGTGGATGAGACCCAGAAGAGGATTCTAAAAGCGAAGTGCGGCTGAGGGATAAAAGAATGGAAGAACTTAGAAGTGCACTTGAAAGAGACTGCAGATTTTGGAGGAAGACTAGAGAGAATTTTGAGAATTATTTCTTGGGGAAGAGAAGCTATGGAAGTAGCAGGAGTTGATGAAGCCCAGTCCATCTTCTTCAGTTTTTTTGAAGCGTATTCCATCTTCTTCAATTTTTTTGATCTTCTATCTGCAAATTCGATCCAAAATATATGCTAATTAGGGTTTTGTAACTTACAAGCTAAGGATTTGCGTTGCCGATCGGAAAAACCCGCATGCAGTACGTACGTACCTCGACGGCGGAGGGACACGCGGCGATGGACTTAATTGCAACTCGAACCCTAGCTAGCACGGTAGTACATATAGATAGATATCAATCTTGAGATGAATATATATATTAGGACTCTGTATGTCAGGATACACTAAATTTATTCTCCATCTCCCAATATTATTAGAATTATTATCATTTATAATTTCTATTATGATTGGGATTCTTATGGATTCATTCGCAAAATTATTATTCTCATCACCTGGTATCAATACACCAAACGATTCATGGCTACTGCCGCCTGCCTGTGATACAACTTTCTATTCTTGCATCATCTTCGATATTGTTTATCCAATCATAGCCCCGATAAATACCATGCAAACATCTCATCACTTAGCTTTATCTCCATTAAACATAGAGTTAATTCCATTTTTAGTCCTAGATTTATATATAGTTGAAGATTTATAGTTGAATGCTTTTTATCTACTCAAAACAGCTTTTTCGATTAATTTTTTGAGAAAATAAATTATACCGTTAAAGGCCTTTTTACATGTAATCCGCTACTTTGATAGATGTGTAAACATCTTTGATTTTAACATTACTGCTCCAAAACTTGGCAGTTTAGCAATCATAGATTGTTATGCTGACCATCTCGATCGTTTTCTTCCAGCTAACTTGGATTTGATATCTGTTCATACTCTTATGTTGGATGCTTATAATGTTCAGGTATATTAGCAAAACTTTTTTTTTCTGGACTATTATTTATTTAAAGTATTTTCTTAGGAATGGATTAACTTTATTTATATTGGGTTTTAAAGGAATTTATTGATAGATGTACTCGGAGGCGACCACAAGAGCAACTACCAGCACTGCACTAAATGTGGAATACCTGAAGCTATTATCAAATAATGAGTGTTATGCATTTGGCATGCGTTCTAGTGTCATTGATTTGCTGCAAATGTGTCCCAAACTATGTGTACTTGATATAGATTTAAAAGTAATTTTTTCTGGATGAATTATTTAGTGAAATTCAGTTTCTAGTGTTGTTTTGTTCCCTTAATACAATTCTTTTATGTGTAAATCTCAACTATTTTACTTTTTTTTTGGTTTGTTCATTTTTTGAAGGTTGTCGAGGTGGTGCTAGAGGAACAAGAAGCTATGCCAATATTTTCTGAAGAACATCATGCTGGGGTTGAAAAACACAACATGCTTCACACATTGAAGCTTACAAATTTTAAAGCATTAGAGTTTGATTTGCTTTTCATCAAGGGGCTATTAGCCGGCAGTAGAAGACGTTCTCATTACTACTTAGGGCAATAGAAGATTAGAGTCTGACAGAAAAATTGAAAATACACAGAAGCTTGTTTGTTATCCTTGTGCCTCCAAGAAAGCAAATAAAAATTGTTTTCTCCCCTCCATTTCTCCCTAAACCGTGAAGGAACTGTAGTGTGCTTTGACAAATGGATAGAAAGTCCCTAAATTGTTTGGTATTCATTGCTTGTAGTCTAGTTTTTTCTTTCCCAAATGGATAGAAGTTGTAGTGTGCTTTGACAATTGATAATTAGTACTACCATAGTGAATTGCACTGTACAATGTAACTGCCAATAGAACCATATGCTTAGTTCTACTGTTTCTATGTTCACTTGTTTTGGAATATGTTTATTATTTGTTTGTTCTCCAATGATACCATTTCTTCCTGTGAGTCTGTTAGACCAATCATAATAGGTTTTTTACTTTGCATACTATATAGGTATGATGTTTATTTATGTTCTTACTTGGCAGACTCCAATAATGTCTGTGTTTAATTTAGCACTTGCAATTACTGGTACCCTGGCCTCAAGTTCATCCATTTATGTTTTTAATTTTGATTCATTTGTTATTAAATGCATATATTATGGTTATTCGATTATAGCCTTTGAGAGAGATATTATAAGTTAGCTTCTGGCTAATATACTTGCCATATATTGAGATTTTTGCGAATTAAAGATGCTACTAAAACAGTTGTTTTATCCACCATTTGAAGAGATGTTTGGTTCAGTATTATGCGACTAAACTTCCATAATCACTTCTTTCATTATATATTGTTGAGAAACATTGCCCTTGTGCTAGCATATATAGATATTGGTCTTATGGCTTTGACCGATACCTATATATACTCACTTCTTTCAATATGTGCTTTTGTTTGTAATCAACAAAGTTCTTCTCCAACACAATGGAACTATCCAAAAGTTTGTTTTCGATGTTGGGAGGCATACACATATCTAGGTATCGGTCTTATGGCTTTGAACCGTGGTTACTTTTAGCCACACAAAAAGGTGTTGAAAAAATGTGCATTCTTTCCTTGCCAAAGGCTTACAATTTGCAAAACTGCATATTTTCGTGTTTAACACTCAAGAGATTGCTTCTTTTCGCTGCCATTGTTGGTGGAATCAGTTTCCCTAGTATATTTCCAAAGTGTTGCTTCACTTATTTTTAAATTTGTTGAGTTTGTTCTTACAAATCTCCAACATTATTCTATTGATGATGTTCCTGCACTCGAGATTCGAGAATGACACATTTATTCGCTATCAAAAGATGTGTCATATTAACATTATTGCTCCAAAGTTATGTAGCTTAAATTAACATACAATCAAATCTAGCCCTTAAAATGGACGTCAATGTTCGTCATCAAGAATTATTTTCCAAATGGGTTAGTTGAGGCTATACTTATGCAAGAGCATTTGCATTTTCTTCGTGGCTCTGCAAAACCATAAATTATTCTTGTCTAATTAATGAGTATGTTTGCAAGAATTTCATCCCCAATTCGTATTAATCTTATTATTGATTAATCCATGATTTTTTTTATTAATCCATGATGATAATTCAAAGTACATGATGAAGAGATGCATATGTAATGATATAAAGAATCTCAGTCAAGATAGGAATGAAAAATGAAAATATTCTTTTTCTTAAAAATATTGGGAGATGGAGAATAAATTCTAGTGTGTCTTAAAAACTAACAATCAATTCTATTTTACATTGTATAAATTACACATATAAAAATTATATTATCTATTTATTTTAATTTTTCACATTGGACTTTAAGTTAATTAGTTGCGCAATGTAGAACTAGTGTCTATATTTTTCGTTAGAAAATATATATATATATAATATAATATAATATACGGCGTCGGTTGTCGTATGTTTTTCGTAATTTTTTAAAAATATTTTAATGTCGGTTTTTTTATAGTATCCCTTTTTTAAAAAATTATAAATATAAATATTTTTTTGATGTCGTTTTTTTTTTTTTTTAAATCGAAGTTATTTAAGCGACGTTAAATGTGTTTTCTGTAGTAGTGGCAAAAACATTCTTATTTTGAAATGTTGCATAGATATCCGAGTTGTGTTTCAAAATTTAGTTTGATACTTTGTTTGAAGATGATGCGATAATAGGAGGTGGCATCACCGACAGGCGTCCGTAGCCTTGAATCGTTTGGTGCATTGATAAGAATAATAATTTTTAGAATAATTTTATTATTGTTCAATCCATGATAATAATTCAAAGTACAGTACAAGATAAAGAGATGTATATTTAAGAATACAAAGAATCTCAATCAGAATAGGATATAAATCATAATACTCCTAATAATATAAGGAGATGGAGAATGAATTCTGGTGTGACTCAAAATACAAAGTCCTTATATATACACACATCATAAGCTTATCCATTCATGTACTACCGTGCTAGTTAGGGTTCGAGATACGTACGTACTGCATGCGGGTTTTTTTTCCGCAACACAAATCCCTAGCTTTAAAGTTACAAAACCCTGATTAGCATATATTCTTGATCGAATTTGCAGATATCTAGAAGATCAAAAGAATTCAAGAAGATGGACTGCGCTTCGAAAAGATTGAAGAAGATGGACGACGCTACTTCCATAGCTTCTCTTCCCCAAGAGATAATTCTCAAAATTCTCCCCACTCTCCCTCCCAAATCTGCAGTCTCTTTCAGGTGCACTTCTAAATTCTTCCATTCTTTCATCCCTCAGCCGCACTTCGGTTTTAGAATCCTCTTCTGGGTTTCATCCAAAAATCTGTACACTGTGGACTACACTACTGAAGAGACCCATGGAAGGCTCCAACCCACCAGTCTCCAATGGTCAGCGGATGAATTGCGGCGTTTTAAACTACTGTTTGGTTCAAGCTTTGCAGATGGCAAGCTTTGTCTGTTCAACAACAGGAATGGAGAGACCACTATCCTGGACCTTAGTACAAGACAACATATTTCTCTTCCCCAAACATCTTTCCATCCAAACCCAGGTTGTGGGGAGCTGTGGGCAAAAATATTTTCCGGTTCAGCCCTGGGTTTTGATCCGGTGTCGAAAAGGTACAAGGTTTTGAAGTCAGAATTATACATTAATAATCTTCACCACTATTACCAGGGCGTGTTGAGGGTTTTAACTCTTGGAGTGGATGAATCATGGAGGGAAGTGACTACAGAAAACTCCTTCCTCCCTCGCAAGCACATTGGTAGTGTTCAAATTGGTGGTATTATCTATTTGCTAAACTTTAAGATAAATTCCAGGGATGAACAAGAAATAGTTGTATTTGATATTGGAAAGGAAAATTTAATTAGGATGATACCTTTTCCCTATATATTCCAACACTGGGGTGGTTCGCCGACTCGTTCGACTCATTCATCATGGGTGAAATTAAATGGTCGATTAGCATATATTTTTGTTGATGATGTAAAAGGAAGGACGACCCAAATATCTGTTTGTACTTTGGATGAATCAATGGGACCGGGGTGGGACAGACATGAGGTTCCTCTTACATTGGAAGAGGCAGAAATCATTAGTCAAGCTGAATCCATGAGCTTTACGGCTAATAGTATTGGGGAAATTGTGTTCTTGATTCAAGCCGGGAGTATGTCTCCTAAGATTTTAATTTATGCATGTGGAACACAATTATGGAGAAAGTTTGAGATTAATGGTTGTTCACCTGTTGAAGATTTGAGTAGGATGATTGTGCATGTTATAGAAGAGAAAGTATATTTTTCCGAATGAATTAGAAGATGGATCAGATTGGAGTTAAGCTAAAGCATATTTTTCTGGAATGAATTGGAAGCTTCCGTACGTGTATGTTAGCCAAGGCCAAAGGGAAGAAATTAAAGTATATTATTGAGTCTGAATGAATTAGAATATTTAGTTTTTTTTTTTGATAATCTGCCCATCTTGTATTACTTTTATCAAAATGCATTTATTAATTTATCTTAATTTTATATTATTGTTTTATTGTGTTATTTAATTTCCTTGCCAAACGAAGGCCTATTTAATACTTCTTTCTTTCTTTTTTTTTTTTTTTTTAAATATTTCCTGTTCTTGTAACATAACAAAAATGAATTATGGAAATTAATTATCACCACTGTAAGTGTAAGCTAAGGCAAGGGTATTAAATGAAATCTAAATAATAAACATACAGATGGCGGGTTACTCGCATAGAGAGAGAACTGAACATGAAGCCGAAGTGAGTCATTTTTTACTTTCAAATCATCATTTGTTGAGTTTCTAAAATTACCTTTAATTGAAAAGACACAATACCTAAGAACATTATGAGAGTGCTAAAACTATATTTTTAATATATGAATGCATATATTGGACCTGATTGAATAATTTTAGGTCGAAGAAACTCAAATCTAGGGCAAGGATGCTAACCCCTGGGGGTTGGCCAAGGAGCGTTGGGTTAGGGTTCGGGTCGGCATATGAGGTCGAAGAAATGGAGTCAACTAATATTCAATTATTCATTACAACTGTTATGACTATTATGGGTTCCCACTTTATTTGGGAAGCATCCGAGTCATTATGTGCGTTATTGAAGTATGTAGCCATTAAAGTTTATCCTTAGTTATATAAAGAGTTAATTACATTTTTTTTCTTAAATTTATATGTGACAATCCACTTTAAGTCATTTTTTATTAAAATATCCACTTTTGGTCCTAGTATTATTGTGAACTTGTGGCAGGGTCACACTTGTGTGAAACCGTCTCACGGATCCTTATTCGTGAGACGTGTCGGGTCGGGTCAAAGCACCATGCAAATTTCATACTTATATGTGCAAATGTCATACTTATATGCTCAAATATAACACTAATCAAGAATACAATTTTTGTTACTTATTAGATAAAAAGTAATACATTTTTCATAATAAGTAATGTTGACAAGTGTCCCTTACTTATAAGGACAAATATAATACTTTTGTAGAAAAATGTAATACTTTTAAATCAAAATATTGTAAAAGTATTGTATTTTCCCTTAAAAGTATTACATTTACCTTTATAAGTAACAAAAATTTTATTCCTGATTAGTATTACATTTGAGCATATAAGTATGACATTTGTGCATATAAGTGTTACATTTGCATCTTGACCCGACCCGTCTCATGGTGAGATGGTCTCACACAAGTTTTTGCCATTGTGGCATGATCATTTTTCGTCCTTTATCAACAAAACAGTTCAATTATAGATTTTTTCAAAAAAAAAAAAAATAAACATAAAAATATAGCAGTTCAATCTACTTTAATTTGTATAAAAAGGATTGAAATGTTTTTGTATTTAACGACATTTCAACGATTTTGTTGAAGGAGAACTAAAATGGTCATGCGATGTTCTAATAAAAATGGACTAAAAATGGACTATTACCTATCAATCTAGGATAAAAAATGGAATTAACTTATTATATAAATATGCATCCATCCGTATTACTTATTATTAGAAGGACATTTAATTTTGTCTTATTCACATACTTACTTTGTACTAATGGCTAAAAATGAATCGAATCAAATTATTTAAAAAAAAAATTATAAATAACATTTTTTGATACAAAGAAAATGAGAATAATCCACCAAACTATATAAAGTTTTGTTGTGTTGACTAGAAAGGGTCGCAGATGTCCTTTTTTTTTTTTTTTTTTTTAGAAAAGTGTTAAATAGACTCTGAAATTTTACTTAAAAAGTCAATTAGGTCCTTAAACATTTTAAAGTTGCGATTAAATCCATCAACATTGTATTTTGGTGCAATGAAGCTTGAAAATAAGTTAATGACTTGTGATAGTAGATCACTACGGTTCTGGAGACACTCTGGCTCTATTTCCGACAAGAAAACAACCGACGACCATTGCCAGAACTCATATAAATTTATAATTCATTTCATTTTCTATACTCAACCTGCTTGGATTAAAGGCAAAATCAGCATTGACAACAAAAATAATTGGTATATAGGATATAGTCATATAGTCATTGTTTAAAATGTTTATGCACAAAGTGGCAAACTATTTAACTACATGCATTATGCACAAAGCATTTGGACTACCTGCAAAGTTATTGTTGTTACTATCACGTAAACAAGTTATAAAATTATAACAAAAGGTACTACTCATTAACCTTCTAAAAATGGTATAAATATTGCTCTGTATTATTTTGTTTAATACTTTCACATGAGAATGTACGACACAAATCTCACAACACATGAAACATGTAGAAGAAAAAACTATCATTGTCAAATATCAACAGACGCTTACAAGATTAAGTGTTCAAAGCACAAATAAGATTCCAGCTATATAGACAAACACAACCAGACAAATCCACAACTATCTACACCATAATCTCATTGCATAATGCTGGTTTCTCAACTTCGATAATCACTTCTTTCATTATATTGTTAAGAAGCATTGCCCCCTTTCTAGCCCCAATGCAAGGGAATATGTGCCTTTGTAATCAATGCAACAAAATTCTTCTCCAACAAAACGGAACAATTTGAAAGTTTGTTAACGATCTAAGTGCTTCCCCAATAGAGCAACTTTTATAGTTTGTAATAAAATTTATGCTAACATAATAACATTTCATTTGTTCACGATCTAAGTGCTTCCCCAATAGAGCAACTTTTATAGTTTGTAATAAAATTTATGCTAACATAGTAACATTTCGTATGTTCACGATCTAAGTGCTTCCCCAATAGAGCAACTTTTATAGTTTGTAATAAAATTTAGAGTCATTTCCATTTTTGGTCCTACTGTTATTAGGGCATTGCCAATTTTAGTCCACTTCATTAATTTTTGCCACCTTGCGGCCAGTCTTATTTAGTCCTTGCCACTTTTAATCCACCGTTAAAATTTTTGTCAAATAACCGTCTAAAACAGGGATATCTTGGTCTTTTCATGCTTTAATCATCTCTTAACCGTTTGCAGTTGTTTTCCTTACACATTTTCATCCAATGAAGAGGTCCGGCGAAAGCTATGGCTTTGTAGTGTGGCTCACTTGACTTTCGTTGGACCTCTTCATTGGATGAAAATGTGTAAGGAAAACCACTAACAAGGGTCAAGGAGATTACCAAAGCATGAAAAGACCAAAAATACCCCTGTTTAGGACGACCATTTGACGAAAATTTTAACGGTGGACTAAAAGTGGTAAGGACTAAATAAGACTGGCCACAATGTGGCAAAAATTAATGAAGTGGACTAAAATTGGCAATGCCCCAATAACAATAGGACCAAAAATGGAAATGACTCTAAAATTTATGCTAACATAGTAACATTTCGAATGTTCATGATTAAGTGCTTCCACAATAGAGCAACTTTTACAGTTTGTAATAAAATTTATGCTAACATAGTAACACGGAAGATAGAGAGAGGTATGTGAGAGAAGATGAAAATTGCTCCTACAAATATGGGGTTTTTGAAGAAAGTGAGACCCGCCACAAATTACTGTTAGTTGCCTATCTCTCGCGTGAGAGTCACAGGTACGCTCAATAGGCTCATTTCTGGCCCTATTTACGACTTTTATTTTTGAAATCAGACTTTTTTTTGTTTCATTCTTCTTTTTTCTCTTTCTTTTCATATTCTATTTTTTAATCATACTTTCAAAAATTTCTCAAAAAATTCTACTATTGAAGATGCTAGTTGGTCACAGTAAAATTTGCCCACTAGCTAGGCATAGGCTTATGGCATTATTTAACTTTTGCCCTCTAGCTAGGCATAGGATGATGTGACCCAGAAATGATCAGATTAACGGTACGGTTGTGCAGTCCTAAAAAATGGTATGGTCGTATGGATAAACTTTACTTATCCTTATCTAATTGTACTATATGCCATTAAATAAAAAAGATGAGATATAATTTCCATGATCAAATTTTTATCATATATTAAAAATTATATTTAATAGTGAAGATACAAAATTATATTTCTATGTTCGAGTAACAACTAGTGTCATGTTCCGATGATAAGTAGCCTCACTTGCACAACGTAATGGATTAATGAGTGTTTATTAATACGCAAAAATTTTAACTAATAGTTAAGGTGCAACTTTAATAGTTAGTACCATATTTTGATGACAAAATATTGGACGCGACTCTCCAAAATTTCTAAGACCATCCACATATGTGATTTTTACTCAAATTTTGCAGAACACAAAAACTACCACATGATTTTTCAAAAATTTTACTCCTACAAAAACAAAGTTGTAGGAGTATTTTTTAAGAAAAATCTAAAGTGCGCAAGTGGAGCGCACTTTGCGCCCCAAGCGGATACGTGTTCCACACTCCCCCATTGGGGTGATTCAGAGTGGCCACCGGCTAGCGGCCACTTGGACTAAAAGACATATTCTTAATTTTTTTAATTTTTAAAAAAAATTTGTCAAATTCTTTTTTTTTCTTTTTTTTTTTTCTCGCTCTTCTCACTCCTATGTTGCACTTAAAAAAACACAAAAAGTTTTGACTATTAAATGGATGCTCTAATTAAGCCTATGTTTGTAGACTAATAGAGTCGGGATAAACCATTGCTACATAGCACACTATCATTGCTAGTTTCATCGCATAGGCACTTTTTGAACAAATTTAGCAACGAGTTAATGACGGAAATTTTTGTCACTAAATATAAGGGTTGATATTTTCGTTGCTAAATTATTTGGTTTCTTTATAATTTGGAAACCATATAGCGACAAAATAATGACGGATTTTGATTTATGTCGCTAAATACCAATAGAATCCAAAATCTGCTACTAGTTTTTTTTAATTAACATTTTCTAAGATTTTTTTTTTTTAAACTAGAAATGTCTACCCATTTTGAAATCCATCACTAATCGGTTGGTAAAAAATGTGTGCCAACTTTTGGCGCTATCTTTACGGTCATCGCTATTTTGTCGTTAGTTAAGCTACGGATTAAATCAGTTATTCCATATGTTTCATTTTGTCTGACTTGTTTACTATTCATTGTTCAAAATAACTTTTTATTTATTATTGTTTATTTTATTCAGTAATTTTTAATTATTATTAATAATTTTTTGTGTTTAATAGTACATTTATAGTAGTTTTTAAATATATAAATTTTATATACTAATATTAAACGGTATATTATGAAAAATTAAATTAAAAATAACTTCAGTTTAGTTTCGTTCAGCGAATCAGACAAAAAAAGGGACGGAGGGAGTAATTAAATTTATCGGTATTCTGTATTTTCTCTAGTGTATCTGATATCCTTACAAAACTTTTTAACGGTGTAGCTGTATTAGCAACCAGCTTATTAATTATCTATTAGGTTATGATTCAATCTTAAATTTTTTTTTTTTAAATCTAAATCAATCAAAATGTATCTGTCAGCATTAAATGAAATATGGATAAGAACAAAATAGTATCACTCTTTTGAAAATGTGATCTTATAAATAGCAGGCCAAACAAGCAATTCTTATTTCAACCAGCATCTGCCCACTGCCGGTCTACTTGAATGGTATGGCTGATATGATATATTTTTAGTGGATTAAATTATGGGAGCAAAAATATGTTTAATTTCTACTATACCTTACATACTCCAATGTTCATGTTCTTTATTGGCATATTCCTATATATAATCCTGCTTATGTTTAAGACATGCACTTTAATTACTATGGACAAGCAAGTTCACTCATTTTTGGATTATATGTTTTTAATTTTGATTCTTTTGTTAATTAATTTGAATTAAGGTTATGGATTATGGCACCGGGAAGAGATAGAATCAGTCAACTTCCAGCGGACATACTTGACCACATCTTGGGATTGTTGCCAATTAAAAATGCTGCTAGAACTGCGGTTTTATCTTCCATTTGGAGAGGTGGTTGGTCCAGTCTTACACAACTGAACTTTGATGATCACTTCTTTTGTCACATTGATAGGAAATATCACTTAAAATATCACCGTGTTAAAAAATGCAACAAGGAATATGCCCCAAGTTTGTATGTGATCAACAAAGTTCTCCTGCAGCACAATGGAACTATTCGGAAATTAGTTCTCAACTTTTCTAATGTTGGGAAACTTACATATCGGTATCGGTTTTTTGACTTCGACCAATGGCTACTTTTAGTTGCAAAGAAAGGTGTTGAAGATATGTACATTGGTTTCGATGAAAAGGCATATAGGTTGCCATCCTGCATATTTTCTTGTGTAACCCTCAAGAGATTGCATCTGTATGGTGTCATTATTGAACCAATGGATTTACCTCGCATATTACCAAATGTTGCTTCACTTTGTTTTGAGCAAGTTGACTTCGGTCCTAGAAATCTCCTACATTGTGCTATTGATGTTCCTATTCTCGAGAATATGTCATTTCTCAGCTGTCAAAATATGTTTTATTTTAACATTACTGCTCGAAAGTTGTGTGGTCTAACAATCAAATGTTGCTCCTCTAATGTCCCCGACAAATTTCTCCCAGTTAACTTGGACTTGAAATCTATTGTAACTTTTGAATTGGAAGGTTCTCTCCAGGTATTTAGCTGGATATTTTTCATTGGATTATTATTTATTAATCTTTTTTTTTTAGGAACTGATGCTTCTTTCTTTATTTTGATTTTGAAGGAATTTGATAAAGAGTTCACTAAGTTGGGATTTCAACTAAATGTGGAATACCTTAAGCTGTCATGTTTCTCTTACAAAAGTGATGTTACAAGTTCTGCATTAGTTCGTTTGTTGCGATTATGCCCGAAGTTATGCAAACTCGAGATAAATTTATCACAGGTAATTTTAATTTTGATGGATAAATTTTTCATTTATTCACCGATATTTTTGTTGTTTCTGTATTGTTTTGCGTTTGTTTGTAATCCTAATCTGATTTGAATATTTTTAATTGTATGCTGTTTTTTTTATAGCTTGAGGTGGTGACATTTGATTGTGTCGACGCATGGTTGAAACTTTTGGAAAAACTTCATTCTGCAGCTCGAACAAATAAGATGCTTCAAGCTTTGAAGGTTACCTCATTTACAGGGTCAAAAATGGAACTCCTTTTCATTGCGAAGCTACTTGCGAGCTTTTCAACACTCAAGAAGGTTGTCATTGTTCATAACTATTACCGCAACAAGAAGGAGGATAGAATTACGAAGGAGCTTTTGCTTTTTCTTGGTACCTCAGCAGAAATTATTTTTGTTTAATGGGAATGTTTGAAAGTATTTTTGTTTAATGGGTATGTTTCAAATTATTTTTGTCTACTAGTATGTTTGAAATTATTTTGTTCAATAGGGGTGGGTATGTTTCCGCGGAATGTACTAGTACATAGTGCTATGTGTCTTGACTTTTGAGTGACACCAAATGAATGGAAGGTGTTTTGTGTAATATAAATAATTATTTGTGTAATACTGTTATTGTGATATTATCACTCGATTTTCAATTTGGTCATATTTCTTTGTGCTTCTTTTGGCATTTCAATCACTCTTAACTTAAAGAGATACTTTGATAATATATAATAAAATCTTAACAAATGTCATTTAGTCATCATTTGTTAAAAACCTCGCCAAATTCTTCTTTCTCTAATAAAAACAGCTTGAAAAAAGAAATTGAATCGTTACTTAGTGAAGCTCAATGAAGTTAAAACTATAAAAGGCAATTAAAGTCGGTACGGTAAAGCTCGATGCTAGGGTGGCCAAGCAAAATTTTGTGCGGAGTATTATTTAGTCTAAAAAGAACATTTTGCCACCATGGAGAACTTGTTTCGTGCAACTAGCAGCAAGACATGGTGCTATCCATCCCTTAGATTATTTAGATTCAAAATTCATTTCAATTAATTTACAATTCATTAAAAAAAAACAATTACTTTCAAAATTATGTATCAATCAATCATAATATGACATGATATGAGTAAAGAATAGAGCAAAAAGTGACAATAGGTGCATATGTTAGAGCCAATAAGCATAGATTAGGTGTGGAGATCAATATTTGCCACACTCATTTTCCAAATTCATTTCACATGCCTAGATTCTTGAGACTGTTTTACATAATTTTTTTATGAGAAATCATGGGTCGTTTACCAACTTTAAAAAAATGAAAAATTTTCCAGAAAAATGAAAAATTGGAGAAATGGAAAAAGAAAAATTAGAGAAGTTTTTTACTAAATTTATTCTTCCAATTTTAATCTCACCTCCATTCTTCTACTTATACAAATTAAATTTGGACTTATTTAATAATAAATTTTTATTAACTTTTGTTAGTTTTACACATTTAGTACTAATTTATTGAATTTGTAAAATGAAATTTAAAAATTAGAGAAATGAAAATTGAAAAACTGAACTGGAGAAATAAAAAAAAATGGAAAATGAAAAAACAAAAAAAAAAAAATAGAGTAAAGGACTCTGTATCTCATTCACTCTACACAATTTAGAAGAAGGCAAAAACTCCCTCCGCTCAAACACAAATAGGCTCTTCGTTTCCCAGCTAATGACGAACAGTTTCTTCATAGTCACCCTGTAGACAAAGACTTGATCTTCCTTCATCTTTGGCCCGAGACGAAGATCAGTAGACTTTATCAAAAGCGCAAGCCCAACTCAAACGCTCTCTCCTCTTTTGGCGTTTGGATTCCAGGTTTTTCTCTCAAACCCAATTTGCTTTGCTGCTGTGTGTGTACGTATGTATGTATGTGTGTGTGTGAATACATTCTTCTGGATTTTAAAGCAATGTGGATTACTGGATTAAGTTTTGATTTTAAAAATTTGGGATAAAAAATTAGGTTTACAAAGTTTGAATGCTAGAAATTTGTTTGTTTTGAATTCGCTGTTTCTTATTTATTTCTACATTGCATAGTCCATGTATGATGTTTAGCATATTCCTATAAACCTGTCTGTGTTTAAGAGTTGCAATTTTATTACTATGTCCAAGTTATCCCATTTTTGGACTATGTTTTAAATTTTGATTCATTTGTTAGCTAATTTGCATAGGTTTAGGTTATTGGATTATGGAATGGGGGAGATCAAGAGATAGAATCAGTCAGCTTCCCGCGGATATACTTGACCACATCTTGGGATTTTTGCCAATTCAAGATGCGGCTAAAACCGCCGCGTTATCTTCCATTTGGAGAGATGTTTGGCTTAGTCTTACCCAACTGAATTTTGATGATGGGTTCTTTTGTTATATTTATAGAAAACATCGTCATGCTATCAAGTATGGCAAGAAATTAGCTGTGAGCTTATACGTGATCAACAAAGTTTTGCTGCTGCACAAGGGAACTATTCGGAAATTTGTTCTAAATATTTATAATGTTGGGATACATGCAATTAGGTCTCGGTCTTATGACTTCGACCAATGGTTACTTTTAGTCACACGGAAAGGTGTTGAAGAAATCTACATCTC
>CP025650.1:11483999-11500712 GCA_003576665.1 Ipomoea trifida
TTGGGTAATCTTCATATTCATTGATAAATAGTTCATTTTTTCATTTTCATATTGTTTTGCATTTCCGGATAAAATTTTATGTAAATGTTGATTTGGTTGAGTTTTCTTTTCTGTATTTGATGCTTGTCTATAGCTTAGGTCAGTGGCTACTGAATGTGTGGAAGCCTTGTTGGAACTTCATGATGTGGCTCAAACAAATACGATGCTCCATGCTTTAAAGTTTATTTCATTTATAGGGTCACATTCTGAAATGCTTTTCATTAAGAAGCTCCTTGCTAGTTTTTCAACACTTGAAAGGGTTGTCATTGTTCGTGAGAAATATTACTGCAAAAAGGACTCTACTGAAATTATGCAGGAGCTTTGGGATCTTCATGTTGCCTCCACAAAAACGAAAATTATTATTGTCTAGTGAGTGTACGTATTTCCATTGAACAAACAAGTTTCTATTTTGGAAATGGTTTCTATGAAAATCTCTGCATTCCATTCAGTTGATGTGTGTGTGCCTAATCTTGTGGCAACTTGAGATATGCGTATTCATAATATTCATTTTCACAACTACCTTATTCAGTGAAGTTTTGATTGTTTGTATTGTTTTTCATTCCCTAATGCAATTTTGTCCCAAATTATTTCTGGAAGGTTGATGGAATGAAGACAAATGGTGACAACGCTGTCTAGATGTTTTGGAAGTAACGGCTTAGTTTGGGTCACACACAAAATTCTCCACACTGAGGTTCGAGAAAAGAAATAGTTTTCGTCAAGCCATTACTTGTTTGCTTTCCTATGCTCTCTTTTTGAACACTCGAGAAGGTTGCCATTGTTCATACCCATATTTTGCAATATGTTTTAAATTTTCTTCGTTTCTTAGAAAAGCAAAAATGATTTTCTTTTAAAAATCTTGTTGTATTTTTACTATTGGACTCAAATCCTTTATTTTCCTTCTATGAATGATATGCTCTATAGCTTTTGCAATGTACGTGCCATGGTTAGCTTGTATATAACTTTTGGAGCTTACTATTTTTTTTCTTTTTTTTTTTTTGGTTTTTTAATTCATTACACCACTCTAATTGTATATACATTTTATTTCAAAGCCTGTTAATATATTAGGCCTAATCATGCTTAGACACCACCTTGTTGTTATTGGTCAAATTTTTACATTCAAACTCATTCATGAGTGGTGAATGGAAGTGAGTATCTTTAAATGAATGTAATTCTAATAGACTTGTTGAAATACGGAGGTTCAGATCGATTGTCACAAAGTTGTGACTTGCAAAAAATGTTGCTATAAAGTATCAAGTTTAGTAACAGAAATTTTGTCACTCATTTTTCAAATTCATCTTAGGGCCCAAGATTTTTGAGATATTTATACATAAACTTTTATAAAAAATAGTATCCCTTTCTTGAGTACAAATTTAGAAGGCAAATTCTCTCTTTGCTGAGACACAAATTTAGGAGGCATACAATCAAAGACGTGGTCTTCATCTCTGGCCAGAGATGAAGACCAGTACTCTTTGTTTGGCTAGAGACATACAAATGGAGTGGAGCGCGTGTGTGTTTTAATTAATTTTTTTAAATTATTAACATATATTTAAAATTTAGTGTTTAAAAAAAATTTATGTGGCGATTGGTAACCGAATAGTAAAGGATTTTACCGAATTACACAAAATTGGTTAATTTAATAATTTAATTGCACTTTTTTAAATTTTGGTTGCATAATTGCATTATAACATGCAATTCAGTGGCTTATTTGAATATTATTTTTAAACTCGTAATAAAAAAACAGTTTAATATATTATATCATTTATCATGTCATTTATTAACATTTTTTAGATAGGTACAGATGGTTAAAATTGCCAAATTATCTTAAAAAATAAAGTCATTAATTAGGATACAAATTGTACGGACTACGGAGTAATAGAGAACCAAACGCGACCATATCAACAAAGGCATATATGGAGCTAAATATAATAAAATTAAAAATTGGAGAGTAAATATGGCAATAATACGACGTTAGTGAAATTAAATTTTGAATCTTCTGTATTCAAAAAAAAAAAAAAAAAATTTGAATCTTCTGTTTCGGCGCTGCTCAAACGGTTCTCCTCCGCCGCTGCTTCTCTTTCGGCGTTTGGATTTCAGGTTTTTCTCAAACCCTATGTATGTATGTATGTATGAATACAGTATACATTCTTCTGGCTTTTAAAGTAATGTGGATTAAGTTCTGATTTTAAAAGTTTGGGATCAAAAGTTTAGGTTTACAAAATTTGAATACTAGAAATTTGTGTGTTTTGAATTCGTTGTTTCTCATTTCTACTCTGCATAGTCCATGTATGATGTTTGGCATATTCCTATAAACCTGTCTGTGTTTAAGAGTTGCAATTTAATTACTATGTCCAAGTTAGCCCATTTTTGGACTGTTTTAAATTTTGATTCATTTGTTAGTTAATTTCCATAGGTTTAGGTTATTGGATTATGGCGCGGGGGAGATCAAGAGATAGAATCAGTCAACTTCCCTCTGATATACTTGACCACATCTTGGGATTTTTGCCGATTAAAGATGCTGCTAGAACCGCTGTGTTATCCTCCATTTGGAGAGATGTTTGGTTTAGTCTTACCCAACTCAATTTTGATCATGGGTTCTTTTGTTATATGTATAAAAAACATCGCCATGCTATCAAGTATGCCAAGAAATCAGCAGTGAGTTTATACGTGTTCAACAAAATTCTGCTGCTGCATAATGGAACTATTCGGAAATTTGTTCTGAGTTTTTATAGTGTTGGGATACGTGCAATTAGGTCTCAGTCTTATGACTTCGACCAATGGCTACTTTTAGTCACACGGAAAGGTGTTGAAGAAATCTACATTCGTTTTGACAAAGAAGCATACAGGTTGCCGGGCTGCGTATTTTCTTGCTCAACACTTAAGAGAGTGCATCTTTACAGTGTCGTTGTTGAACCAATGAATTTCCCTTGCATATTTCCTAATGTTGCTTCACTTTGCTTTGAGATGGTTGACTTTGGTCCTATAAATTGTCTAGATTGTGCTATTGACGTTCCTGTACTCGAGAAGTTGTCATTTATCCATTGTTGTGACATATTTCATTTTGACATTACTGCTCCAAAGCTATGTAGTTTAACAATTGAATTTTGCTCATCTACCGTGAGGGGCAAATTTCTCCCGGTTAACTTGGACTTGAGATCTATTTCTACTCTTGATTTGGGTGGTCATCTCCAGGTATTTAGCCATACTTTTTTTCTTTTTAAATGACTATTATTTATTTATAATTTTTTTAAAAGGGAATTGATTCCACTTTCTTTCTGTTTGCTTTTCAAGGGACTTAAAGAATTCTCTAGGATGGGATTTCATCTTAATGTGGAATACCTTAAGCTTTCATGTGACCAAGAATTCTATACCAAAAGTGACGGATCATCTTCTGTGTTTGTTCATTTGCTGCAATTATGCCCTAAGTTACGCAAACTCGATATCAAATTGCCATGGGTAATCTTCATATTCATGGATAAATAATTCATTTGTTCACTGAAAGTTTAGTTGTTTCTGTATTTGTGTTTCTGTAATACAATTTTGTTGTGTAAATGTTGATCTGATTGAGTTTTCTTTTCTCTGTATTTGATGCTTGTCTATAGTTCGATTCTATGGCTACTAAACGTATGGACATCTTGTCAGAACTTCATGCTGTTTCTCTAACAAATAAGATGCTCAATGCTTTGAAGTTTATGTCATTTCAAGGGTTGCAAATTGAAAAGCTTTTCATTAAGGAGCTACTTGCCAGTTTATCAACGCTTGAAAAGGTTGTCATTGTTCGTGAGAAACATTACAGAAAAAAGGACTCTACTGGAGTTATGCAGGAGCTTTTAGATCTTCCCTTTGCCTCCACAAAAATGAAAATTATTATTGTCTAGTGAGTATATTTCCATTGAACAAACAAGTTTCTATTTTGGAAATGGTTTCTATGAATTGAAAATCTTTGCATTCATTCAGTTGCTGTGTGTCAGTGTGTGCACCCAATCTTGTGGCAACTTGAGATATGCTTATTGATAATATTTATTTTCACAGCTACCTTAGAGTGAAGTTATGATGGTTTGTATTGTTTTGCATTCCCTAATACAATTTTGTCCCAAATTATTTTTGGAAGGTTGATGGAATGAAGCCTATTGGTGACGACATTGTCCCGATGTTTTGGAAGGAACGGCTTAGTTTGGCGCACACACAAAATTCTCCACACCAAGGCCGGAGGAATGAAATATTTTTTGTCAAGGCATTACTTGTTTGCTTTCCAGCACTCTCTTTTCGATACTCAAGAAGATTGCCATTGTTCATAGCTAAAGTTTGCAATCCTCGTCTCTTGGAAAAGCAAAAATGATTCTCATCTTATTGTATTTTTACTATTGAAATCAAATCCTTTTGTTTCCTTCTATGAATGACATGCTCTATACATTTCGCTGCCATGGTTAGTTTGTACATAACTTTTGGAGATATTATTATTATTATTTTGACCATGTTCCACCGTATAACAATTGGTTTTTTTTTTTTGCTGACATGGAAAACTGGGTATATGAGTTTTTATTGATAGGATGGTAAATTAATATTTTTGAACATTATATATTTGTAAATTAAATATATACATTGGAAAAATGTTCTTTTTCCCTCTTGTATTTCTCCTTCAAATATTTACCTCCTAATATGATTAATTGGTTCTATTAATTCAAGTGCTTGTTTTTAAGTTAGCTAAAAAATTGATTCTATTAATTCGACTTAGATTTTAGCTCTCATCTTTGTTAAGGTCCCAGGGCAGAATCCATGGACTGAGCCTTATTCTGAAGTTGTAATGGATTCCCTTAAAAAATCTACTTATTATACAGATTTACAGAGGGAGAAGCGCCAGAGGGAGGATGATCCAATAATGGATGACGTGGATATGGAAGTAAAAGTCTCCATGTTTTAACCCATTCATTCTTTTCTGCACTACTGCTAGTTTTCTGAATCAACTGGCCTGTTATGTTGTGATGGGATAAGGCAGCATTTGTATTTGCAGTGTTTATCCCTTGAAATGGATGGTGCATTCTGTTAGTTTGATACATGTGTGATTTTAATTTTCCTTCAGTTTGTATTTATGCATACAGATATCTATATGTGTGCGTATTTACAATAGTGTATTGAATGATGCTCCAATTAATTATTTATTTATGGGAAATGCATGCTGAGAGCCTGTGCTAGCAAGATCAACTATTGCTTGTTCAAGTTGTTGGGGCTTCCTGTTGCTTTCGTCGTAAATAGAGAGAATGAAGTGAAACAGAGAAAATTTCATTTTAATTGCTTTGCTTTAGAATGCCTAGTTATCTGGTAAAGTTAAAATAGGAAGGTTTCTGAATTTTGGTTCATACTTAGGTGGAGTAAATTTTAGGAGCCTTTTTTCTTAGTTGTGTGGACGAGTGAATTTATGCAGATTGTCTTAGGGTTTATGACCATTTCAAGTTTGCCTTGCTCCTGTGTAGAGTACAGTGTTGTTTACTGAGTAGTGAATAATTTAGTAGTCTCTATTATTTGTAGGTCAGAGAAACATTTGGATATGGGAAGCAAGACTCTGAAGGATCAAATGTGAACTCCGATAGTTGCAGCTCAAATACCAAAGATACAAACCATTCTACAAGTGGAGAAAAGCTGCAACAGCATCAGAAACCTGATTTCCAGCACTGTTCCTAAACTTTTTAGTATTAGAATTCTTAATTTAATACAAACTTGATAAATGGTTGTTAGCTAATAGCTGTTAGAAGATATGATTAGTTGATAACATTAGCTGATTTTAGAAAAATGTTTAGTAAATTAGTTGTTAGTTGATATCTGTTTGGTATAATTTCTTTTCTCAAAAAGTTAATTAAAAAGACTGATTTGAATAGCCTTTTGAGTTTTAGTATTTGAGAGTGACAAAAAGCTTATTAATCAAACACTATTGATTTTTTTAACCAATATGTCAAACAACTAGTAGTGGTCAAATAAGTCGAAATTGACTGATAGGTTGATTATTTACCAAACAAGGCCCCATATGATTAATTACAGGTTAAAAATGTCAATTGCAAGAATTTTTCAAAATTAATACTAAAATTAAATCTTGAAAGACAAAATTGAATGATAATTAAATTCAATTAAACATCGTTAATCAAATTAAACACATAAAATGATGAATTAAATATTATTTTAAATTTATCTTTATTTTATAATATATTAACCCATGTATAACTTAAAATAAGTTATAAGTTGAATGAAATATATACATAACTTATAGACTATATGCATGACGCATTAATTACATGGGCTAGAAGATAAGTCAAATGGATGATATGCATAATGCATGTGGCAAGAAAGAGATGAGGTTCAAGATATTTTTTTTATTTAAAATTTCATGCATGCAAATACCCTACTTGAATGCAATATAATCCTATTCCAACCAGAATTGGCCTATCCTCTATAATTCGCATTTTCAAAAGGAGTGGGATTAGCGATACTATAAATCACTACTTCTTCTCAATACTCACTTCTCCATCGTCTCCCTTAGCTTGGATCATTTAATTTCCGATTCACTCACAATCTGTTCGCTATGACGGCGTGGGAGAAACAACGTTTTCTAGGATCTGGATCATATGGACAAGTCCACTTGGCCGTTCTTAAACCCGCCGGGAAAATGAAGATGGCGGTGAAGTCCGCCGCTATCCAGTGCTCATGCTCCTTGGAAAGAGAACGAGTGTTCTTGGATGCCCTCAGAGACTGCCCCTTCATCGTTCGATGCTTTGGGGAAGATGTAAGCATGGAGCATGGACAACACGTGTACAATCTTTTGCTGGAGTACGCTCCTGGAGGGTAATCATTTTGTACTTTGTTAATTTAATGTTTTACTATTACAATTAGGCACGATGCTGAAATTGACCCTTCAGTTTCCGTTATTGGATTTACCCTTTGGGGTCTGTTCAGGGCAGGTCCTATCATTTTATAGACTTGGGCGAAATAAAAATAAGGGTCCTAAATATATGAAATTAAAGAATTTTATAGATTAATTGTAAATAATTAATTGATAATTTTGAATTTTTGTATACATATAATTTTTATATTTAAAAATCCAAACTAAGGGGTCCCCATCTCGCCATTTCTCAGGACAGGCCCTATTTGTTTAACATTTGATAAACCAGGGTATTTTTTCTTTACGTTTTGACCTATTTGTTTAACGTTTGATAAACCACGGCATTTTTTCTTTACGTTTTGATATTATTTTAGATTCTTATTGTTGTTTATCTCAACAGAACTCTCCATCAACTAATCAGGACTACTGGCGGGATACCGGAGGATCTGGCTAGACTTTACACTTATCAGCTTCTTAAAGGCATCCATTACATGCACACCCGGGGAATCATCCACTGCGACTTGAAGCCCGAGAACGTTCTTGTCTTTCCCGAAAAGTTCCACGGCTGGAAGCGGCTCAAGCTCTGTGACTTCGGGCTGGCAAAGTTTTCCCACGAGACGAATGTTTATGGCGATTCCCATTGCGGGACGATACAGTACGCGGCGCCGGAGTGTTTAGCCGGGAGATCGTACACGGCGGCGAAGGATATCTGGGCGGTGGGCTGCATGTTCGTGGAGATGGTGACCGGGAAACCCATGTGGGAAGTTGACAACGAAGACGAGTTAGGCATGAAAATACCAAAGCATTTCTCCCCTTCGGCCAAGAGTTTCTTGAAAATGTGTTTAGATAGAGAGCCCGGGCGAAGATGGACGACGGAGATGCTGCCGAGTCACCCATTCCTTGAGAGATTGGGCGTTGTTGGTGAAAGCAAAAAGGAAGAGGAAGGGTTTGTGAACCCTTTGGGGGCTTGGCGGTGGAGTTCCAGTAGAGATCTCTTCACAATGCTCTCGGAGAAGGAGAAAGAGAAAGAAGTATTTGATCTTAATGTGGTTTGTAAGGAAGAGAGGGAGGAAGAAGTATTTGATCTTAATGTGGTTTTTGAGGAAGAAGTATTTGATCTTAATGCGTTTTTTAAGGAAGAGTGGAAGAGGGAGGAAGTGGAAAGATGTTTCCCTGGGTGCTTGGTTCATTGGTCTTAGAGTTCACCATATTATGAACAAACTATATATGTCGCCTCCAGTGATGTTTCTGTTTTGATGTTTCGATCACAGACTTTTTTCAAACCCAATCTGTTGTGTATGTATATATACTTCATACTGTGATATACTGAGTTCTTAGAATCTTTATGGGTCCAATTGTGAATTTGCTTATCGCTTATATGTAGGATTAGATCAATAGTGGAATAATCTTTTGTTCCATTTTTTATAGAGAGTAAAATAGGGTTGTGGATTTCCTTGCAAGAAGAATCCAAGTATAAATCCTCCATGTCCAAAATTAATTAAATACTTTTTATAAGAATTAATTTGTTCTCTTACCATACTCGAATATAAATAATTATATTTATAATATATCACAGTTTCACACTTATCCAAAATCTCACACCTTTACACATATAATTTGACTCCAAATACATCATCATTATGTATACACACCTTTACACATATAATTTGACTCCAAATACATCATCATTATGTATACACAGTAGATTGTTACACTGCCCAGTTAAGAGGAACACAATATATTACTTCTATTTTGATATAAGTACATACATTAATCACCTATAATGATTATAAAGGCATGAACACGATCATAAGTGTAAAAATAAATAATAAAGACATATTCACGAACATATGTATACAAATATGTAATGACAGGATTATATTTAATTAAGAACATATCAAAATATTTAGTTTTCTTTATTTTCTTTTTTTAGGTTTCCCCGGTCCCTTTGATCCAGAAAAAAAATAAAATAAAATTCATTAGCATTGAACTCCATCACCTTTGAAAGTTCTAAAATACAATGTATTTATCGGAGTCTATTTGAAATTTTTTGGATTTGATTCAAAAAGATTTATTTAGTTTTTTAATATTACAATGGGAGACTTGAAAAAATTTTAAAAAATATTTTTTTTTTCTTTTAGTTTCTAAAAATAATAATTAAAATAATTTTTTATATATAATTTGACAATATCATATTTAAGGAAAATTTGAAAGTAACCTATAAAAAATGTTATTTACATAATTTTTTAATTTTTAATGGTCTGATCTAATTGCACATTTTTATTGTTCGATGATTCAATTGCATAATGTGCAAAAATTTAGTATCCTATTTGGCACTTTTCGAAGCAAAAATACATTCGCTAGAAGAACATATTCAATAAGTAAACTGCGGGCTGACTTAAAGGAATAATTCTACCATGATTGCAATTTCGAGAAGCTGCAAGGATGATAAAGATACAAGAAAAGATATAATTAATGACTTTAATAATGACTTAATTAGTAAAAGTCTCACACTTTAGTAGGAGAATTAGGAAATGTTATATTTGTTAAGTCGTTAAGAATATTATATTCATACTCTCTGCTAATGATCATGTGATCTAGTGGCACAAAGTGACTTTCTCAAAAAGATGATCATGTATTTAGGGTAGAGTCTCAGTGGACGATATTGATTGTTTGACTCTACTCTTAGTAGTATGGTACTCTCTCTCTCTCTCTCTCTCTCTCTCTCTATATATATATATATATATATATATATATATATATATATATATATATTCTTCACCTTCAATATTCTCTCTGAACCACTTTACTATCTCCCTATTTTCTTAATTTGTCTTTTTCCTCTCTTCTTTCTCGAATCTCCCCTCTTGTTCTTATTTATGGAATGTACACGCACTCAAAATAGTGCTATCTTGATACGAGATTGTATCAATTGATGCTTTTATTATGAAGTTACTTCTTATAAAATACTACTCTGTAAATTATTTTAGTGATAATAATAATAATTATTATTATTATTATTATTGTCATTTATATTAAAATAAAATTATAAATTAAAATGTATAATAGTTATAAAGATTAACAATAATTAAAATAAAAATATGTAAACATATATATAATAATTTTTAACTTGAAACTCATTATAATAAAAATAAATACATAAATTAATAGATATTATAATTTTGAAATAAAAAAAAAATTGAAGAATTTTTTTTTTGGGATGTGGACCGAACCAGACCAAGACTTTATTGTTTGGTTCAACCTTTTTCAACTCATATACTAATCAAACATTGATAAATGTAATAAAACTAAATTAAAGAAATTGAATAATATTAGTTTATTTTGTATCGGGACAAGATTTTTATTGTTTGGTCCAATTCAATACAATCTATATTTTAATTGGTCATTGATAAACATAATAAGTCTAAAACTCCCAAATTTGATAGTTCAAAAATATCTCATCCAACTGTTCTTGTTAGATCCTAAAGAATTGGTATTTTCCTGCCTAACTTGGACTTGAGATCTATCTCAAGTCTTGATTTGGTTTGTTCCACTTGGTGCTTTGAGAAGGTTATCATTACTTGAAGCGCACACTACAAGAGAAATGCACAAAGACATCAATACAAAGACAACGATTTTTGTTAAAAGTGTCCTATTGAGTAAAAGACAACAACTTTGTCCAAAATTGTTGTCTTTAACGCAACACTTTTACCGAAGACAACGGTTTTTACCGGACTGTTGTCTTTAGTCAGTTGTCTTTGTGCATGTTGTAAAAAGACAACATCACAAAGACAACCGT
Organism: Ipomoea trifida; assembly: GCA_003576665.1. Taxonomy (NCBI): domain Eukaryota; kingdom Viridiplantae; phylum Streptophyta; class Magnoliopsida; order Solanales; family Convolvulaceae; genus Ipomoea; species Ipomoea trifida. The sequence goes on from CP025650.1 coordinate 11,494,703, forward strand.
TTTTTAAAACTATTTTTTATGTGCATTATATATTTTTTAATAAAAGACAACGATTTTATTTAACCGTTGTCGTTGGTGTGTTGTCTTTAAGCGCATTTAAATACAAAATACTACAAATGCAACGATTTTTTTTAAAACCATTGTCTTTGTACGCTCTCTTTTTAAAAAAGATAACCATTTTATTTAACCGTTGTCGTTGACGATTTTTTAAAACTGTTGTCTGTGTGTGTGTGTGTTTTTTTTTTTTTTTTTTAAAGACAAGGGTTTATTTAACCGTTTTCGTTGGTTTGTTGTCTTTAAGTGCACTTGAATATACAACACTTCAAAGACAACAATTTTGTAAAACTGTTGTCTTTATGCATTTTTTTTATAGACAACGATTTTATTTATCTGCTGTCATTGATGTGTTGTCTTAAGCGCACTTTGAATATACTACACTTCTACGACAATGGTTTTAAAAGTCAGTTGTTTTTGTACATGTTTTTAAATAAAGACAACAATTTTCGTTATCCGTTATTGTTGGTATGTTGTCTTTAAGCACACGTTGAATACACAACACTAAGGCAATTAATGGTTTTTTAAAAATGGTTATCTTTGTGCGTTTTTAAATTTTATTTTTTAACAAAATAACGATTTTATTTATCTGTCGTTGTTAGTGTGTTGTCTTTAATGACAACGATTATTTTTAAATGACATTTTGATAATTATATTTTTACTATATAAGTAAACAATTATATTCTAGATACTTACTTAATTTTGAAAAAATAAAAATAAAGACATATATTTAGAGAAAAAAAATAAAACTTGTTTTAATTTGTTTAATTAAATATGTTATTCTTTTTTCTTAAAAAAGATATGCTATTCTTTTTTTACAAAAATAATAATAATAATAATAATAATAATAACAAAAATAAAATAGATAACTTTTCGACTTCCTTCTCAGCTTCTCTTACACTCTTCCCTCTCAAATACAAAAGTTGAGCACACTCAGTACAGCAGAACCGCAGTCTCCCTCTCAAACACAGCAGTCGTCATCTCAGCCACCCTGTCGCCGTCGCTCCTCCACCAAAGTCGTCTCTTCAGTCTTCGCTCCTCCGCCGCCATACTCTTCCTCTTCGCAGTCGCCTCTTCCCGCCTCTGTAAAGCCGTCGCTAGTCGCCTGGAATTTCCTAATAGGTTAGTCTTCAAATCTTAAACCCTAATCTCTAATTTTCTAATTCTATTTATCCCTATCTCGTCATTTCATTAAGCCTTACTTTTGTTGTTAATTTTCCATATTTGAAAGTTGTGAATGTTATTTATGAGTTAAAGGCACTATAACACCGGTTTTTGTGAAATATAGCATTGGTTTAAATAGGAAATAAGATTATTAGAATGATGCTATATATTATAACATGTAAGCAAGGTTTATATATGTGTTCTTCTATGTGTAGCCTTTTGAATGATTAGCAGTTTTACATAATTCAGTATTATATTAAGTACGAACACTGTAACACTGTAACGTTTATGACTTGTTGAGTCACACAACACTAAATATATGTTTGGTTCGTCAAATAAATTAGGAATGAAATACAGGCCGGGTATTTCTAGAATTAATTGATGCTTCTTTCCAAGTTAATTAATTGAGGACTTTGGCTTTTAAACATTTTAGATTAGTATGTGAGACTGATGTTTTAAAAGCTAAATTCAAAGCTGGTTATCAGGGCATGCTATTCATCATGATGTATATATGGTTCTTTAATGACTAAATGCATGTAGTTAGAAGGCCTTTAACTTTTTACTTAAGGCTAGCATGTTATTGGAGGTGACTTGCATTTGTGCATGCTGATGACTACTTGTCAAAAAATTCTTATGATGTACAACTTAATAAATTTGGTTTTGTGATTCCACACTGTTATCACCCTATAAACACATCTGACATTCTATCGTCACCCTATAAAGATCGACACCCGACATTTTGTCATCATTTCTATGTCTGCCTTGATTACTATTTGGTGTTACTAGGAGTTGCTGATATTAGTGGTAACCATACTTGAAAAGGTTGGTACAAACTTCATTATATTCTAATAGTAAGTTTAGTAAAGGTTTATATGCATCCATGAATTATGACTTAATCAACTAAGTCTTATTCCCAATCAAATTTTGGTGGGCTTTGCAGTGATATAAATTATCTATTGATGTGTGCTAGCTAGATTACAAATAGTTACTATAAATCTAGATTTTTGTCTTGTTTGGTGCAATTTTCATAAAACATTTAATGATTATTTTCTGGCTAATTAATAAGAGAATCCTAGTTATTGTGATTGATTTGAATTCACTAATGTTTTTTTTTTTTTTGTTTTTTTTTGGTTTTTCTTTTGCAGCATGGAGAACCAAAATCTGATAAACATAAAAGTGTGTGAATTGCTTTGTTTTTTTTTTTTTAAATTTTTTTAATATGTTTAAATATTTTTATGAAAATGTTCCAATTATGTTGTTACTTTTTCTAGGGTTTCACAGAGCGCATCAACAACCTACAACAATGGCCACCTACTCCTGAATTGCTTCGGGTCTTAAGTGGGATGGGTTTAGAATATATTAATTTGCTTCCATATAATGTCAATGTTGATCGTAATCTCATTTCTGTTGTTATAGACTCTTATGACCATGTACAAAGGGCTTTTGTTTTTGGAAATGATATTAAGTTAGTGTACAGTTTGCAAGATATTTTCTACTTAACAGGATTGCCAATTAATGGCAAGGCAGTTGCTGGTGTAACAAAACAACCAGCTATAGCATTTGAAGAGGCTTTTGGTATGAAGCCTACAAAGGAAAATGATGCCCCGGAAGCAGATGACACAAATTTCCTTAACTTGGTTGAAAAATAATTATAGTTCGAGGCCTTTAATACCAGATACAGAGGATTATTTGCCTCATATTAGAGCTTATATGCTCTATCTTTTGGGCTGTTATATTTACCTGGGTCCACAGGAGATGTAGTGACCACAGATTACTTGTCCATTCTAATGGACATTAATGATATTAAAAACTATGCATGGGGAGCCGCTGCATTGGCCCACCTCCATGCATCTCTTGAGAGTTGCAAGAAAGAAAAAAGGTGGTACTCAAGTGTATGGTTTGGTTTTCCCTCTCATGGTGAGTTTATTTACTTTTTTACATTACTTATGAAACTGTTTTATTTGTTTATATGTTTTATTGACGTTAAATTGTCGTCTCTTCTCATTTTCCTTGCAGCTCTTCTTCATTGAGCATGTTCCACAGCTACGAAATGCAATTTTGTATTCTGCACCACCTCCAAGGTTGACCCTTTGCAATGAATTTTCCTCTAATGTGCGAGTGGAGCAAAATTCTCAATAAACGTATCATTACGCGCACTGCTTATGATAAGAAGTCTAAATACCTAGATATTCTTGGTAGATTGACAATAGATGATGTAAGTTTCTTTTTATTGATAAAATGTTTATGTTATATTTTGCTTCTTTGTTCATTAATTTATTAACAGTAGGCATGCCTTAGTAGTTGTTGGCTTTATTGTAGGTTGATTGGCAGCCTTATGGGCGTCTAGATGCTGCTTTTATACCACATGCTTATGGAGGACAGATGCAGTATGCAATGTCAAGGACAGTGTTGATGTGCTTTGACACTTGTGTTTACCACAGGCCTCATTTATCTCCAATGTAATTTGGTATTCTAGTGGGGAGCGAAAATGCATTGCACGATGAAATTAATTTGCATGTCATCAAACATCATGGGCCTAAGGGTAAGGATTTCACCAAATATAACATCAACATCGGCAGAAAGCGTGCTAATTATGATGAGATGTTCAAAGAATGGGAGCGGAGGGACCTTTGTGTTCTTAACCGTGATGGTAAGTTGTGTTGAATATTTTACATTTTCTTTATCTATTTATTATAAGTTGATTTTCATTTTGTATGTCTAGCAATGGAGCATGGTGGAGGGGCGCCATCTGAAGATACGAAGCTCAGATTTGTACAAGGTCCTCCCCCCTCCCACCGGCGCGCCCACAGTAATCGAAATCTCCTCGGGGGAGGAAGATGACTCTGAAGATGAGGACGAGGATGAGCCTGCCATCGTATCCAAGCATCTGTCACCTGGCCATGCAACGACCGACCTCGACATGGCTGAGCTCGTCACTTCCGACGCCGAGCTTCCGGGTTTGATCTTCATTAGCTCGATTGCTTCGTTCCTTATCTTATATAACCATATATTTCGTACTCATTTTTCAATTTGTCACAGATATGGTCGAGCCCCCTATGTCTTGTGAGGAGATTGTTTGTCGATTGAAGTCTCGTGCTCCTGCTTTCAAAAGACAAAAGACGGGCGAAAGTAGTCGAGCACCTCCTACACCACTAGCGGGCCCACAGACTCGGTCGATGAGGAGTCATGACTCAAGGTTGGAAACGAGGTTGGCGTTGCAGGAGAGCCAATTGAGGGTGTTGGAGGCGAAGCAGAAGGAGTTAGCGACCAAGTATATGCAGTTACAGGCGCGACGCATCAACGAGGCAAAGGAGCATGAGGAGGCTCTTTCCTTGGCAGTATCACGTTACCGGAGCTCCGAGGCCTTCAAAAAAGACGTGGAAGACTACACCACTGCCCATATGGAAGAGCTTGTTACTAGTTGGATTGCCACCAATGCTGGTAGGGAGCGCATAGCAGCGGAAGGGGTGTTGATGTATGATGTGGGTCAGTACACGATGCAGCGCAACATATATGCGGTCCTCCATCGCCGTGACAATGCCTTTGACCCTGCAGCATGGGGTCTTCCTGCCAAGCTTGAGAATCCCGACCCCACAACCCCGGCATGCAACTCTGCAACCAACCTTCCCCGCTATGAAGACATGTTCCCGGAGCTTCACCACGATCACTCGGCCGCAGCTCCCCCTTTGGATCAGATTCACATCCCCGAGAGTATGGGCGACCTCGAGCAAGCGGCTGAGGAAGAGCGAGCCGAGACTTAGTAGCTAGCTTTCCTTTCTTTCTTTTGTGCTATGTATGCTAAACAATCACTTCTTTTGCTTGTCTGGATTTATGACATTGTCATTTTGCCTTTCGGGGTCTTTAAGTTTGTAGTTGCCGCCATGGACCACGACTGCAACCACATACCGACTAAAGTTTACGTAGGTGTAACTCAAATATCAAGGCCTATTAGTTAATAGCTAATGAGTACAGTATGCAACAGAGTTAACGAATGCAACTTGTGAACTAGTTCGATCAGTAGTTCAGAGTAGCATTAACAAACACACCAGAAACTCAAGGAAGCAAGTGATAAAGAAAAAGGCACAATAATAGGGGACGTTTAGTAACCCAGTTCGGAATAACCATTTTTACATCTGGGGCTTCTCATCTACCCAGCCCATGGCGGGAGCTCGAGCAGCTCGGCAACGCACCATTTGTGGCAACAACAAATGCTCTAGTCGGAGAGAGGAGGACATACCCGAATTAAAGAAACTCTACCTAGTGCTGAACTTCAAAAGAAAAGTTCTAATTAATTTCAGTTATCATTGTTGTTTCTTCAACAACGGAAAAAAAAATTATAAAGAGTTGTTCTTCAGAAGCATATTAACACAATGCATACCTGATAATTTTCTACACATACACACATACAAAGAAAGAGCTGAGGACATTATACGAATCTTATTATCTTCCTCGGGAAGATTGTCCATCCTGCTTCATCGCTTCTCCGATTCACTGCAAGGGTTTTAGAATAGAAGACTGGAAGACCAAAGTTTGTTTTGGTTTCTTGCACTGAGGAGGAAGGCGTCTAAAACCTAGCAATTTTAATCTGCGAATACACGGAGGAGGAGCAGAATAGGGTCAAGTTAACAGAGAATTAAGGGAGAATATAATTTTTAACAAAAAAGTTAAAGAGTGTGGGTATTTTAGGAAAATTTCAAAGAAAAAATAAAAATCTAAATTTGATTTAATAATTTGACTTTATTTTTTCTACCAATTATAGGCCTAACTTTTTTTTTTTTTTTTTTTTTTTTTT
>CP025650.1:11501065-11513757 GCA_003576665.1 Ipomoea trifida
CTTAAGTACACAAATCACGCACCTTAAGCACACAAACCATGCACCTAAAGATTTAAAATGGTGCACCTTAAGTACACAAATCGGCCAACTCGGGCGAGTCGGCTTTGTTAATTTTTTATTATATTTAAATATATTTAAATTATATATAAATAAATTTAAATAAATATATATAGATATAATAAAAAAATTAACAAACTTGACTAACCCTGCCAAGTTGGGAGAGTTAACTCGGTCGAGTCGGCCAAGTTAGGCGCTAGGCGGACGCCTAGGGAGCAATTCACCTCGGTTTAGGGGCGCCTAGCGCCTAGGCGGGAGATTTTTGCAATAGTGGATGAAATGTCGACCTGCTAAGAAGCATTTTTTACCCTGCGGATGTAGTACGGATTATTACAACACCAGTGAACCGGGAGCTAGATTACAAACTGTATTGGAGGCATGAGCTGCGGGGTGGCTATACTATACAATTTGCAGTGGATACAGGCTTCTTTCAAACTCAACCCATGTGAACAATACCTTTGCTTATTGTCTAGATAGTGAGTATATTTCCATTGAACAAACAAGTTACTATGAAAATCTCTGCATTCATTCAGTTATTGTGTGTGTGCCTAATCTTGTGGCAACTTGAGATATTTTATTCGTATTATTCATTTTCACAGCTACCTTATTTAATGAAGTTCTGATGATTTGTATTGTTTTGCATTCCCTAATACAATTTTGTCCCAAATTATTGTTGGAAGGTTGATGGAATGGAGCCTATTGGTGACGACATTGTCCCGATGTTTTGGAAGGAACGACTTAGTTTGTCGCACACACAAAATTCTCCAGCTAGAGGAATGAAATACTTTTTGTCGAGGGATTACTTGTTTACTTTCTTGTGCTCTCTTTTCAACACTCGAGAAGGTTGCCATTGTTCATAGCTACAGTTTGCAAGAGGTGTTGAATTTTCCTCCTCTCTTGGAAAGGCAAAAATGATTTTCATCTTATTATATTTTTATTATTGAATTCAAATCCTTTTGTTTTCTTCTATAAATGACATGCTGTATAAATTTCACTGTCATGGTTAGTTTGTACATAACTTTTGGAGATATTATTATTATTATTATTATTATTATTATTATTATTTTTATTATTTTGACCATGTCTACCGTATAACAATTGGTTTTTTGGCTATGGAAAACTGGGTATATGGGTTTTTATTGATAGGATGGTAAATTAATATTTTTGAACATTATGTATTTTTAAATTAAATATATACATTGAAAAAATGTTCTTTTTTCCTCATGTATTTCTCTTCCAAACATTTACCTTCCGATATAATTTTTATTTATTGATTGTCAACAAATTGACTGACCCTACTATTCGTTAAAAAAATAAATTTAACTACTAATAAGATAATGCTACATCAGAATAAATGAAAAAATTATTAGGAAAAATAAAGGAGGAGTTTATAACATTACTCTATACTCTATACATTGGTTGACATGGAAAACTGGGCAGGGGTTTTTTTGGCTCTGTTTGGCAGAGCTTATTTAGGAGCTTATAGCTTATTTTAAGCTACTAAGAAGTTATAAACTCTGTTTGGTAATGTTTTCATGGAGCATGGAAAACACGTCTACAATCTTTTGCTGGAGTACGCTCCTGGAGGGTAATCATTTTGTACTTTGTTAATTTAATGTTTTACTATTACAATTAGGCATGATGTTGAAATTGACCCTTCAGTTTCAGTTATTGGATTTACAGCAGGGTCAGTCCTAACATTTTATAGGCTTGGGGCAAAATAAAAATAAGGGTCCTAAATATATGAAATTAAAGGATTTTATAGATTAATTGTAAATAATTAATTGATAATTTTGAATTTTTGTATACATATAATTTTTATATTTAAAAATCTAAACTAAGGGGTCCCTCAGGACCAGCCCTATTTGTTTAACATTTGATAAATCAGGGTATTTTTTCTTTACGTTTTGACCTATTTGTTTGACATTTGATAAACCACGGCATTTTTTCTTTAAGTTTTAATATTATTTTAGATTCTTATTGTTGTTTATCTCAACAGAACTCTTCATCAACTGATCAAGAATACCGGCGGGATACCGGAGGATCTGGCTAGACTTTACACTTATCAGCTTCTTAAAGGCATCCATTACATGCACACCCTGGGAATCATCCACTGTGACTTGAAGCCCCAGAACGTTCTTGTCTTCCCGGGAAAGTTCCACGGCTGGAAGCGGCTCAAGCTCTGCGACTTCGGGCTAGCCAAGTTTTCCGACGAGACGAATGTTTACGGCGATTCCCATCGCGGGACGATACAGTACGCGGCGCCGGAGTGTTTAGCCGGGAGATCGTACACGGCGGCGAAGGATATCTGGGCGGTGGGGTGCATGTTCGTGGAGATGGTGACGGGGAAACCCATGTGGGAAGTTGACAACGAAGACGAGTTAGGCATGAAAATACTAAAGCATTTCTCCCCTTCGGCCAAGAGTTTCTTGAAAATGTGTTTAGATAGAGAGCCAGGACGAAGATGGACGGCGGAGAAGCTGCTGAGTCACCCATTCCTTGAGAGATTGGACGTTGTTTTTGAAAGCAAAAAGGAAGAGGAAGGGTTTGTGAACCCTTTGGGGGCTTTGCGTTGGAGTTCTAGTAGAGATCTCTTCAGAGTGCTCCCGGAGGAGGAGAAAGAGAAAGAAGTATTTGATCTTAATGTGGCTTTTAAGGAAGAGAGGGAGGAAGAAGTATTTGATCTTAATGTGGCTTTTGAGGAAGAAGTATTTGATCTTAATGTGTTTTTTAAGGAAGAGTGGAAGAGGGAGGAAGTGGAAAGATGTTTCCCTGGGTGCTTGGTTCATTGGTCTTAAAGTTCACCATATTATGAACAAACTATATATGTCGCCTCACAGGCTTTTGATGTTTCGATCACAGGCTTTTTTCAAACCCAATCTGTTGTGTATGTATATATACTTCATACTGTGATATACTGAGTTCTTAGAATCTTTATGGGTCCGATTGTAAATTTGCTTATCGCTTATATGTTGGATTAGATCAATGGTGGAATAATCTTTTGTTCCATTTTTTATAGAGAGTAAAATAGGGTTGTGGATTTCCTTGCAGACACCTATACTTTTCACTAAATGGTCTTAGAGTGGTTACTTCCCGTACAAACTTCTACAACAAATTAAATTCTTCAAGAGGATCATCTTTGTGTGGTTCACGCCAGATGTTATTATGTAGTTTTTTTTTTTTTTTTTTTTTTTTTTTTTTTTTAAGGTTTCCCCGGTCCCTTTGATCCAAAAAAAAATATATATAAAATTCATTAGCATTGAACTCCATTACCTTTGAAAGTTCTAAAATACTATACAATGTATTTATCGGAGTCTATTTGAAATTTTTTGGATTTGATTCAAAAAGATTTATTTAGTTTTTAATATTACAATGGGAATCAATGATAAGCTTGTAAAAATTTTAAATAAAATATTTTTTTTCTTTTAATTTTTTAAAATAATAATGAAAATAATTTTTTTTTATATATAATTTGACAATATCATAAGGAAAATTTGAAAGTAACCTATAAAAAATGTTATTTACATAATTTCGAGAAGCTGCAAGAATGATAAAGATACAAGAAAAGATATAATTAATGACTTAATTAGTAAAAGTCTGACACTTTAGTAGGAGAATTAGCAAATGTTATAGTTTTGAAAGGATATTATATTCATACTCTGTGCTAATGATCATGTGATCTAGTGGTACAAAATGACTCTCTCAAATGAATGATCATGTATTTAGGATACGAGCCTTAGCGGGGCGATATTGACTCTACTCTTAGTAGTATTATATATATATCCTTCACCTTCAATATTCTCTCTGTCCCTCTTTACTATCTCCCTATTTTCTTAATTTGTCTTTTTCATCTCTTCTTTCACGAATCTCCCCTCTTGTTCTTATTTATGGAATGTACACCTACTCGAAATAGTGCTATCTTGATACGAGATTGTATCAATTGATGTTTTTATTACGAAGTTACTTCTTATAAAATACTACTCTGTAAATTATTTTAGTGATGATAATTATTTTTATTTTTATTTTTATTTATATTAAAATAAAATTATAAATTAAAATGTATAATAGTTATAAAGATTAATAATAATTAGCATATTAAGATGTAAACAAATAATTTTAACTTGAAACTCATTATAATAAAAATAAATACATAAAATCAAACATTGTATTTTATTATATGTTTGGTGAATGTAATAAAACTTAACTAAAGAAACAGAATAACTAATATTAGTTTATTTTTGTATCGGGACAAGATTTTTATTGTTTGGTCCTACTCACCAAAATTTATATTTTAATTGGTCATTGATAAATGTAATACGGAGTAAATCTAAACTACAAAATTGAAGAATTTCTTTTTTTTTTTTTTTTTTTTTGAAAAAGAAGAAAAAAGTTAAATGTTTCTTAATGTAATGGTGAGTAGGCAAGGAACCATTTGTGTGTGGCAGCAACAAATGCTCCAGTCAGAGAGAGGAGGATTGCTCCGAAAGTGGCCTGATGATGGTAGCGGCCACGACTGCCATCTTTCTTTCTTTTTCTTTTGTTTCTTTGTTTATGATTTTAAATTTAATATTAATATTTTTATTACTTTATTTTTTAAATTCCACGTCAGCTACTACGCATTTTTGTTACCGACGATTACCTAGAATTAATTGGTTCTTGGTCGGAATGCACAAAAATCGCAAGTTGATAAGTTTAATTGCAACTTTTAAAAGTTCATAGGCCTAATTGATTTCTCGTAAGATGTATTTGATAATTTTCCCAATTGTAAATAATGAGTTAAGTTTGCCAAACACCTTGTGCTCAGATAGCATGTAGTGACTCTCCCATATGGGAGGTCATGAGATCGAGCCTCTGGCATTTGATTGTCTTAAGCATCTTCAAATCTTGAAGTAATATCTTTGTCATCTTTGCCAATCCACCAACTCGACTATAACTCAACAAGATTGAAAAACATGTTAGGGAAAACAAAGAATCAAACCACTCTAGGCGTGTATGAGATACATACATACACTTTTCTTGATCTATGTTTTTAATCACCCTATATAAGAACCCTATATAAAATTTGTAGACAAATTAATTACTCACTCAGGTTGCAAGGAGATAATTCAACAAGGGGAGAAAAAGTTATGAAAAATCTCAAAATTCTTTCAAGCTAAGATACCCTCTCTCAAAATAAGCAATAATGGTGAGTAAATGGATATCAAGGGTGTTACCACTACTACAAAAAATACCTTTAATGTTAGTTATTTTTGACATACAATGTCGGTTATTTTGTGACGTTGTTCTCTCTGACACTATAAATAAATGATACAACTTCGGTTGTCAAAAACGACGTTGTATGTCATTCTAAAAATAAAATTACGATACGAAGTCGATTCTTTAAAAAAATTATTTAAAATATAAGTCATTGTCAAGTTGACTCCTCAAATTAAATAAAAGGTATTTATACTAATATTACCACATGTTGTAAGTAATTAATTTTCTAGACATGATCGTAATCTAGGATTAGATCTCTCTTGCACCTTAACAAGTGCATTGTCCTAAGCCCAAATGAATACAACCACTAGTCTTTTTCCATTGACCTTTGTTCTGGTTTTGAACCGCTAATCTATGAGGATTTCCTGCTCTTTTGTGTTGTTGCATTGGTTTGTATTAGGTCAACCCACTAAAATATTTTTCATCAATAATAATACATAAATGCTAAAATAAATAAAAAAAAAATGTCAATACTCATAAAACAAAAATTAAAGTTGAGACACATAGATAATATTGACATGCTTGTGAGCTGTTAGGATAATATTAAGATATGCTAGAGACAAGATTTTGATAGGAATGCTATTTTCAACATTTTTTTTAATTTTTATAAAATGAAGTGTAAATAACACAATTGCCTGTCAATAAGTGTTGTAGGTTATACTATAAAACATTTATAATAGTTCCTCTATTATCATTTTGTATAATGGGAGTTAATTTAATTTCTATAAATAAAATTTGTACATAAAAAGTTCAGCGAGAGTTATATATAACAGGGAAAATTAAATTTAAAGAATATAGGAAACAATTGTAATTTCTCAAAAAAAATATTTAATCATTAAGTCTTGTATATAACAAACTTATATCAAATTAGGGTCCATAGCTCAGTGGTAGAGCATTTAACTGCAGATCAAGAGGTCACCGGTTCGAACCCGGTTGGGACCTTTTTTAAAAAATTAATGTTATGCTTCGTTTTGTGTTTCTTCTTCGTCTTAGGGAAAAACGAACGCAAAAAAATTTGGCGTCGCCCGGACTCGAACCGGAGACCTTCAGTGTGTTAGACTGACGTGATAACCAACTACACCACGACACCTTCGTTTACAGATTTGTGATTTGTTGATGATATCTATATAATACAGATTCTAATAACACATTTCTATGCTTCAAAACGTTAAAGTCGAAGTCTAATATTTTTTTTTTTTGAAAATCAATAATCAAATATATTAAATCAAAAGACTGGAAATACACAAAGGCGGGGACGAAACCCACACACCAAGGGCAGATGAAGAATCTGTCGCCCGTGCAATACATGATTCGCTGACCTTTTGACATGGCGAACCACAACGTTCCCAATGTCATTAGCAAGAACCCTACAATGCTTAATAATGAGTCCAATATAAGAAAAATCATAAGAGACAGAATTGAAATTGGAACAGAAATTCAAACAATCAGTTTCCAAGATAATGTTCGTCAATCCTTGATTCTTTAGCCACGTTAGTGCCTCTTTAATCGCCATCGTTTCCGCGAGGTAAGGGTCTCTAAAACAATTCAACTGACCTCCATAAGCTGCTACAAATTTACCATTGTGATCACGAACCACAGCACCAAACCCCATGACATCTTCGAATAAGGCAGCATCCACATTGCATTTGACTTTACCAACAGGAGGTGGCTGCCAAGGAACAGAAATTGCATGCATTTTTGAAAAATTCTGGTTGGCAGTATTTGAATATGCAAGCTTCCATGAATTAATGAGGGACTCTACCATGTGTTTTAATTCAGCAGTTTGCCAAACTTTAGTATTCTAGAGAGCCTCATTCCTAGCTATCCATATTGTCCAATAAGTTGCAGCCATTCTTATCGCCATATCATGCCCAGCCATACCCAAAAAATTTTCAACTATAGCAGAAAAAGAATTACCATGGACTCCAACATCAGTCTCCCAGAGCTGCCCCGTCACAGGGCAGTCACAGAACAAATGGAAAATGGTCTCCAAGGCAGTCGAACAAAGACAACAACCACCCCCCGCCATTACTCCTCTGGTTCGCAAAACCTCACGCACAGGAAGAATATTACGGATACACCTCCATAGAAAGTTTCGAATCTTAGGTGGTACTTTAAGGGACCATAATTTCTTCCACTGTGTAAATACCAACCCTGGTTCCTGAACTGCAAAATGTTGAGCCTGAATATGATACCCTTGTTTGACCGAATAGACCCCCTTCAAATCCCCTCTCCAGTACCACGCATCAGTGTAAGTTGGGGAAATTGGAGTTTTGATAATTCTTTGAACATCATTTTGGTCAAATAAATCATGCAGCATCTCTACGTCCCATTGGCCATCTGCATTCAACAAATTACTAACATGGGCTTCACGTAACTCATCCGGACAAGTGGTATGAATATACGGATCAACAGGGTCTGGGAGCCACGGACTCCCCCATACGAGCGTGTCTTTACCATCACCAACTCTACGGGCAACCCCTTCACGAAGTACCTCTTGACCAGCAAAGATACTACGCCAAATATAGCTAGGATTGTTTCCGAGAGTTGCATCTAGAAAATCATGACCAGGAAAGTACTTTGCTTTTAATATTTTACTAACCAGGGAGTTTGGATGAATAAGCAAGCGCCAACCCTGTTTAGCTAATAAAGAGATATTAAATTCTCGTAGGCGTTTAAAACCCAAGCCCCCATAGTTCTTCGGGATTGCCATTCGAGACCAATTAAGCCAGTGGATTCCTTTTGTATCACCTATGCCTTTGTTCCACCAAAATCGATTAAGAATCTTCTCAATATTATCACACACAGTGGCAGGAAGCAAGAAAATAGACATAGTAAATATAGACATTGCTTGACCAATACTCTTAATTAATACCTCCTTTCCTGCTCTGGTTAGGAACCTCTTTTGCCAAGAACCAATGCGATCCCTCAGTTTCTGCTCAATATATCGGAAAATCCCAGTTTTATTTCTTCCAATGAATGATGGTAGTCCAAGGTAGCGACCAAAATCTGTTGTCTGTCGCACACCCAGAAAATCTGCTATGTGATTGCACGTTGTCGTCACCGTATTGGCACTGAACATAATACTGGATTTATCGTAATTGACTGCTTGCCCAGATGCATTACAGTACAAGATTAAAGTACTTTTAACCACTTGAGCTTCCTTATCAATAGCCTTGAAAAAAAGCAAGCTATCATCGGCGAAAAATAGATGCGAGACTGCGGGTGCGCCTCTAGCCACTTTAATTCCATGAATATTACCCCGAGCCTCTTCTTGTTGCAATAATAACGACAAGCCCTCGGCACATACAATGAACAAATATGGGGATAAGGGATCACCTTGTCTAATCCCTCTGGTTGGCGTCACTGTGCCCACTGCATCACCATTAACCAGAATATTATAAAAAACTGTTGTGACACACATTCGAATGATATCAATCCAACCACGGGCAAAACCCAACGAAGCTAGCATACCGTCTAAAAATCCCCATTCCATGCGGTCATAAGCTTTTGCCATGTCAAGCTTTAGAGCCGCCCATCCAACGTTTCCGGTACGCTTCTGACGTAAATAATGGCCAATCTCCCCTGCTACAATAATATTGTCTGTGATCAATCTATCAGGCACAAATGCACTTTGAGGAGGTGAAATAATAATATCCAAAGCTTCCTTAAACCGATTTGCGATAACCTTTGCCAACACTTTGTAGGCAACATTACATAGGGCTATCGGTCTAAGGTCTGAGACTTTCTCGGGGACCTTTTTCTTTGGAATTAGTACTATATTAGTATTATTCCAACCCAACGGTAACTGACACGCATCGAAACAATCAATCACAAAACGCGTGAGAACGGGTCCTACTACTGACCAGAAAGATTGAAATAACGAAGGAGACACACCATCGGGGCCCGGGGCCTTATCAGGAGCCATAGAAAATAGAGCACATTTCACCTCATCTGGTTCAACCTGACGAAGTAGACGGCAATTCAACTCATGAGTAACTCTCGTTGGAAAACGTTGTAGAATATCCAAATTGCAACCAGAAGCATTAAAAATGTTAGAATAATATTCCAGTACCTCTGCATGCATGGCGTTGCCGTCAACCCACAAGCCAGAATTATTCTTCAATCGTAACAACAAATTCATTTTCCTCCTTTGGCTTGCAGACCGGTGAAAAAACTTAGTATTTAAGTCTCCCTCTTGCAACCAAAGTTGCTTCGATCTTTGGCGCCAGTACTTTTCTTCTTGGGCAAGAAGCAACGAGAGCTCATTATTCAAGGTTCGAAACAAGCAAATATCATCAGGCTGACGACTACTTCGAACACTTTCCAAACGATCCCGTAGAGTTTGTATTTTGCGTCCAAATTTATGGAAATGATCACGCCCCCATTGCCATAAATCTTGACCGCACTTAACAACACGTTGCTGGAAATCCAAAACTGTAGACTGTCTCCAAGAAGCCTCAACAACATCTTTACATTTCGCATCCAATAACCATGCAGATTCGAATTTAAATTTCCTACCAGTACTACGAATTGGGCGGCCCAAGAGGTCAAGGAAGAGAGCACTATGATCGCTCGAGACTGCCAATATATTTGCCACTGACGCGTCACCATACAAATCACGCCACTCTGATGAGACCACCACACGGTCTAAACGCTCTTCAACCCAATGATCGGTACTCCTTCCTCTCTCCCAAGTAAACCTATGACCCGTCATTCCCAAGTCATACAGTTCACAATCTTGGAGAGTATCATTAAAACCCATAATAAGGTTATTAGGATGAGGAATATCCCCTCTCTTCTCATTATGACTTGCTAAATCATTAAAGTCGCCGAGGACGACCCAAGGTAGATCAGAACGATTCCTCAACTCTCGTAACAAGTCCCAGGACTGCTGCCTCCTGGTTCTCTCTGGGTATCCATAGAAACAGGTCAACCTCCATGGAGGTACCCCCGCTAATGATACAGAAACATCAATATGGTTGTTTGAAAAACTAAGCAAGCTTGCCATAGCCGAATCACGCCACAACAGAGCTAGCCCTCCTCCCCTACCAACTCTATCCACACTAAAGACACCTTCAAACCCCAGACGAATCCGAAGTCTTTCCAATTGCAAAGAACATGCTTTCGTCTCCATAAGAAAGACGAAGTCGGGTCGCTTCATGGACACAAAACCCATGAGTTCACGAACTGTCCGAGGGCCACCCAAACCCCGGCAGTTCCAACTCAAAGTACTCATTTGGATGGGCGGGTCTGGACATCCGGACCAGCCGACAAAACATTTTTTGACGAAACCACATCAACCATACTAACATCTCCAGAGACAGATTGCTTCTCGACCGGCACCTTATCTCTACGGCGCTTTAACTCCCCATGCAAAACAACAGTATTTTCCACGTGAACGGGGTTAACATCTAGGACTACAGAGTCGGATATAACACAAATTGGAGACGTAGGAAGATCAGCAAGCAACCACTTAGCACCCACAGGTTTAGTCTGTCTTCTTGTTCCTGCTCTCAACCACCCACCATGCAGATAATCTTTCGGCTCTATACCCTCCTCATAAGCCTTCCGACAAAAACGATCTGAATGGCCTATCAGACCACAACAAAAACAAAAAGTGTTGAGGCGTTCATACTTAAACGTGATCCAGTGAAAAGCCCCATCCCTCAACCGAAGCTTCATGCGCCTCTTTAGCGGCTCATTAACATTCAATGACACCCTAATGCGAAAGTAGCTTCTCCAAGTACCACCAAAATTATTTGGATCTGCCTTTCAGAAAGTCCCTATATAATCACCAATTTTCTCCACAAACTCAGAACTAGCGAACATGGTTGGAAGATCATGTACCTGAATCCAAAAATCGATTGAATCTAGAACCACATCTTCTGGCCGCACTCCCGTAGGCACAGGTTTGCACACTAAAGTCTGATTCTCAAAGGCCCATGGACCATCATCAATGACCCTTTGAAAGTCGCGTTGATGTGGGAACTGGAAAACAAAAAGAGATTCACTCATCGGAACGATTCGAACACCATAAAGTGGTCGCCAAACAGACGCCATGACCTGCTGCATGTGATCTACTTTGATAGCCCGATCAGTAAGAAACCGACCAACCAACTCGAAATAAACAGTACTCCCGCTTGCCTGATCATGGAACTGGGCGGGTGCATCCAAACCCCCGGAGTCCTCCTCGTCGATCGAAAGAATAGCGTAACCAGCTTCTAGACCGTTAACATCCATGACGACAAAGAACCGACAAAAAAACAAAACACAGGACTGAACAGTAGACAGCGATCCGATCAAAAAGGAAGAGAAAACCCTAGAAAAAGCCTAGGGAGAAAACTCTCTAAGAAAACCTAGAGAGAGAACCGCAAATCATAACCGCTGTTGTTGGGACGTGTAATTAATTAAAGTCGAAGTCTAATATGAATTCCAAGATATTCTGATACCCAATTACTAAGACCATATGGGAAGATTTTGATTCCCCATTGCAAGATCTTTTTTTGAAGAATTTGAGGAAAAAAACATAATTTGAGTATTTATTATTCTACAAAAATTTTCAGAAAATATCGTGAGGAAATTTGAGGGGAAAAAGTATCATTTCCTAGATTATGAAGATAAAGTGATGCGGCATTTGGAAATACACAATAGGTATTCACTAGTTCAACAGAGACATAACAAAGCTTCAATCTCTTTGATGTGCTTTGACGCGTGTTTATCATAGGCCTCATTTATCTCCAATATAATTTGGAACTCCAATTGGAATCCAAAATGCAATGCACGATGAAATTGATTTGCATGTCATTAAACATCGTAGGCCTAAGGGTAAAGACTTCACCAAATATAACATCAACAAATGCAAAAAACTTGCAAATTACGATGAAATGTTCAAAGAATTGGAACAGGGTGACCTTTGTGTTCTCAACAGTGGGTTGTGTTGAATATTTTACATTTTTTTAAATCTATTTATTATTGGTTGATTTTCATTTTATATGTCTAACAATGGAGGCTGGTGGAGGGGCGCCATCCAAAGAAGGAATTGAACAGAATGATGAGTCTGAAAAAAGAGAACAATTTGTTCTTAATTAGTAATTTAGGTATTAGTTATGTTTGAAAATTTTTCAATTTTGTAATATGTTTATGTATTTGTTTTGATTTTTGTATTAACTTTAATTTTAACAGAAAATCAAGAGACTTCTTCCCAGGGAGAAAGGAGGGAGATAATATCTAATCTTATACCATCCGGAATGCACAATCTTTTGCAGATGTAATGGAAAATCTATTCAATTTGTTCTCACTAATTCAGGCATTGATATTATTCTTTTTCACTTTCTTTCATTGGTTTTATGATGAGTCTGAAAGAAGAGAACAATTTG
>CP025650.1:11533170-11561231 GCA_003576665.1 Ipomoea trifida
TTCCACAACACAGTTACACATCATTCTACGTATGAAAATGCACCAACGGATAGATTAAAACACACCATTCTACAACACAGTTAATGCACCAACATACGTAATAAAACGCACCACAACATGTATTAAAAAGCACCACACTATGTACTAAAATACACCATTCCAATCATGTAATATAAATACTAAAATTACCATAATAACCCCACTTAAACATACGCAAATTTCAATAAGATTAATGAAATTGGACGGTGCTGATTAGGCCACACGACCGCATCTAAACTACAGTCCGCATTTAAACTTTATGTAAACATTGATATGATTATTTCAGCAGAATTTGTATTGTGGCTGAGGAAGATATGTAAATTGTGTTGAAACTTATAAATTGTTAGTATTTTTGCTTTTAAAATAAATTTAGAAAAACTCTATATATGTTTTGTATAATTGAGTAGGTTACAAGTTACACAATAGTGAAAATACACAACCTATATATTCAATTTCCCCATGAAGCCCTCCAAGGTGGAACTCCTCATACATGATGCTTCATACTGCATGCATTGCTCTATCTGAACGCGTTTGAAACGTATGAAGACCATGAAACATCTTTTGCTATTGGTTTTCATGTATTGGGATTCAATTGATTGTTTGGTTAAAATTCTAAAATCTTTCTATGAAATGGTTGTTAGGATATTACGTTATTTGTATGTGATTTCTAATTCATTTTTCTATGAGATTTCTAATTTGTAAAGTATATTAAATGAAATTATTGGGAGTTGATTCTGGGAGTGTATAAATGATGGAAAGAAATTAAATATATGAGGGCAAAGATTGATAAACACCAAGGAGATCCAGATAAAATGAAATATTTTATTTTCTATGCAAATATCTAAGACAGAGACGAATTAGAATACATATTATACTAGTTTACCCTGCTGATGATGTAAATGGTAAATCATAAATATAAAACTTAATATTCATAAATATTCAATAGAATGCATTTCGTATGTATTTTCAATCACTCTATAATATATTCATAATATTCATAATATTCCAAATAACAAATGTTGTTCAGTAACTTAATACATTACCGGGGAACAAACAATTAATTATCCTTAAATCCAAGTACGGTTGTGATAGCAAATTCAAACCTAATAAGCAATCCCATAAACCATTACACACTACAGAACTTACATACTAAGGAGACAGCATAAAGTTATGATTATTATATGTAAAAAATTTCTGCTTTAGTAGAGGCACGAGGGAAACGTAAAAGTTCCTGCATAATGCTAAAATCGTTAATAGAACGATTATACTGACTTCGAGTAATGACAACCTTCTCAATTCCTGGAAAGCAAGCAAGAAACAACTTGATATATTGCATTTCAGACCTCCACCCATGAAACTCGCTAAACTTCAAAGTGCGAAGCATTTTCTGTGTTAGAGCCACACTTCTAAGTCCCTCCATAAGCATAAAATCATCTGGATTTAACTTCAACCCCTATTAATAGAACACAAAAATAAATAATCAATCAACTCATAATTCGCATAACAAATTTGCATTAAGAAATGCAACAATAATGGAATTGGTCATAATTATATATATATATATATATATATATATATATATATACACACACGCACACAAAAGAAGATTACATCTGGATAACATATATCAAGTTCGCATAACTTCGGGCATGCTCGCATCAGATGTATGAATGGATTTATATCATCTCGCAAAGAGATACCAGTATATATACACAACTTGAGGTGTTCAACATTTAGTGCAATTGGTTGTCCCACTGTATTAAATTCTTCAATAATCAACATCTTGGAAATCAAGAGATCGAAACACAATTAGATCAGTTCCTAAAAAATATTTTACAAAAACATGAGTACATAAAAAATGGTCAAGGTAAAATACCTGAAAGTAACTATAGGTACACTCCAAATCAAGACTTGAGATACGTCCCAAGTCGAAGTTAATCAACATATCCTTGGGGTTAAAATAACTCCAGTAGTCAAATGTTACATCCAAACAACAATGTTTAGGAGCAGCAACAATGTTAAAATAAAATATGTCCTCACAACTACAAAGTGAGAGATCCTCTAGCTTAGGAAGATGAACAACATAATCCGAACAATTTTCCGAAAGAAATTGAACATATTCAAAATCAAGTGACGTAACATTCGGAAGTACATAGGCATTTACTAGTTTAACACAGACATTAGAAAGTTTCAATCTCTTCAGGGTTGGACAAGAAAATATGCAATTTGGCACCAGACATAGTGAACTTTGAAAACTAGAAATGTCAATTTCTTCAACACCATTCTGGGGGAGAAGAAGAAACCACTGATTCAAGTTGTCCCCCAACAAATTATCTATATTATTTGAGAACCCCAAATAATCCAATATATCTCCATCAAAATCGAAGGCAATTTTGTGAATAGGTCCACTGTGGCGCATGAGAATTTTGTTGACTACTTCAAAAATGTGAGATACCAAATCAGAACCTTCATCATCGGAATATTTAAGACATAAGTAATCAAAGAAATCAGAGTCAAAGCTAAGCTTTGTGAGACTAAACCAGATATCCTTCCAGAAGGAAGATAAAATGGCAGTTCTAGCAGCTTCTTGAAGTGGCAAAAATCCCAAAATATTGTCGAGTATACCCGCTGGGAGTTCACTAATTCTGTCTGCCATAACTCTGACAAGCACAAAATGAAAAACGAAGAATTCAGAGCATATATAGTTTTATAAAATCTGAATCGGCAAACCTAGAGCTTCTCTGAAATCAGAACCATATATAATATGAAGTCAAAACAAACCTAGTGCTTCTTGAATCGGAAAAGCGAAGAAATCGGATGCTACTCACAATTTACTTTTAAGCAAGAGACAATTTCAGAAAGGAGAGGAGAGGATTAAGCAGATGCAATGGAATTGAAGCTTCTGCGGCTTTTAAAATCCCAAGCAGATGCAATGCAATGGAGTTATTGCGCTTCGCTTCCTTGTCCATATATCAAGTTCGCATAATTTCGGACATGCTCGCATCAGATGCATGAATGCAGAATTAATTATACTCTTTGGCAAAGATCTATAAATTGGTATAGCTAGCTTGAGTAGTTCAATGTTTAGTGCAAGTGCATGGCCCACTCTAGTAAGTTCTTCAATAAACACCTTGGAAACCAAGAGAAAAACAATTAGATCAGTTGCTAAAAAACATTTTATAAAAACAGAAGTAAACAAAAAGAAAAGTGTCATCAGGCCAATTTACCTCAAAGCAACAAGTGGAACAACTCAAATAAAGACTTGATATAGATCTCAAATCCAAGTTAGGTGGCAGAACACCAAATTCTTTGTAAAAATAACAAGAATAGTCAACCAGGTTGATTTCCAAACTACCAAGTTTTGGTGCAACAATGTTAAAATAAAATATCTTATCACATTCGAGAAATGAGAGATCCTCTAGCATAGGAAGATAAACAACATAATCTCAAGTTCTAGACTTAAAGCTACATGGCAATTTTGTTGATTACAAAAAACCCAACAAATAACCACACATAACCATCATAGTCATACTCGATTTAGTCCTAAATTGAGTAAAATCATCAAAGTCGAGGACTAAATTAAGTACAAAAAGTCATTTAGGACTAAATCGAGTAAAACCACTATAGTCGAGGACTGTATTGGGTATTAACTCTAAGTGTAGTCAAAGAAGAAATCATGGAACTTGAGTCGTGTAAGACTGGACCAAATATTTCTCCATTCGGTGGACAATACATCATTTCTAGCATCTTCTTGAAAAAATTTCCAAAATATTGTCAAGAATATCTACCGAAAGTGCATTGATTATATCTCTTTCCGGCATAATCCATATAACTTTAACATATCCAAATTAAAGAGCAAATAAATTAAAATTAAAACATAATCTTTACACGGGGTGGACTTGGTAAGTGATAATCATAGTTAAGTAAACTAGAAATAAGAACAATAGTTAAAGAAGATTCAACTAGTAAGGATACTTGAGCTAACCATTAGTACATTACATAGTATTGAACTTAAAGAGTGAATCAAGGAGATGCAAAAATTCAATTCAACAAAAATATAATAACATGCTTATATGTAAATGATTTTTGCTTTCCTTGATGCACGAGGAAAATTTAAAAGCTTTTGCATAATTTTAAACTCATTATTGGGGTCAAACATCTCCGAGCGAATAATGACAACCTTCTCAAGTGCGGGAAAGCAAGCTAGTAGCATCATGATGAATCGCAGTTCAGACCTCGACCCAATGAATGATCCAAGCTTCAAAGTGTGAAGCATTTTAAGCATTTTGGCCGCACTTTTAAATCCCTCCAAAAGTGTATGTTCAGAGATTTCTGCATCAATCTTAAAAAAAAAAAAAAGCCTCAATCAATTTATCTTTTACACCATAACCTTGTATTAAGTAATGCAAAACAATAATAGAACAACTAGAATTTCATTAAATAATTTATCAATGAAGATGAAGATATTACCCATACAGTCATTATATCGAGCTTGCGTAATTTTGGGCATATTCGTAATGAATGAATAAATGAAGAGAAGTCGTCATCATCATGAAACACGACATATGCTAACTCCAGGCATTCCACATTTAGTACAGGTCCCCATCTAGTAAATTCGGTGACAAAATGCTTGGAAACAAAAAAGATATAAAAATGGATTAGTTCATAAAATATATTTCAAATAAATAATAGTCTGCAAAAAATAAGGATGAAGTGTTGCGGATAACATACCTTGAAAATAAAATCCAAACAAAGAGTATGGATAAATGACAAGTCCATGGTAACTGGGGTAAAACAACTATAAACCTCAATATCTTCATAAATTACATAATTCTTGAGTGTTAAACTGCCAAGCCTTGGAGCCTTAATGTTAAAATATGACGCATTTCTACATAGGCGGAATGAGAGAGTCTGAAGCATAGGAACATCTATAACACAATCTAGATTAATAGTACCAAAGACAACACCATCAAAACTAAGTGAAGTGACATTCGGAAATATGCAAGGGGCATTTATTGTTGGTTCAACTAATACTTTGCAAAGATCCAACCTCTTGAGAGTTAAGCAAGAAAATACGCAATTTGGGAGCCTGAAGTATTTATTTATTTCATAAGCTGTTCGAAAAGCAATGCTCATTTCTTCAACACCTTTTTGAGTGATAAAAAGAAACCATTGATCGAAGTCAAACTTCCGAGAATTAGGCCCATCACCGATGATTGATACGTCACCAATAAAATACAAGACAAATTTCCGAATAGGTCCATGATGCCGCATGAGAACTTTGTTGATTACATACATACAAGTTGATGTGCTATTATAACTGTCAGAATATTTTTTCCAAATGTAAGCAAAGAACTGATCATCAAAGTTAAGTTGTGTGAGATTGGACCAACAATCTCTCCAAATGGTAGACAAAACGGCAGTTCTAGCAGCTTCTACGATCGGCAAAAATCCCAAAATATTGTCAAGTATTTCTGTAGGAAGTTGACTGATTCTATCTCTCCCCGACATCATTTACATAACTTCAAAATATGCAATTTAAAGAAGAAACAAATTAAAATTAAAACAAAATCCTAAAATGTGTACTTGGAGATAGTAATTAAATTGGAATACAAAAAGATTAGTGCACCAAATTCCAGAGTATAAAACACAAATAAATCATATATCGAAATCACTTTATTCAATTTCAATCGCACTATGAACATCTATTGAACAATAATCCCTAAAGATTCTATCACAGTATGAAGTTAGTGTTTAGGGACTGGGATTGAAAGGAAAGGCGGAAGAATGTATACATACACATGGGAACACAGCAGATTCGGTTTGAGAAGAACTTGTGATCGGAACAGTGAAACGGAGAGAGGCGGCAATATTGAAATCACTTTATTCAATTTCAATAGCACTATATATATATATGATATATGAACATCTATTGAACATTAATCCCTAAATATTCAAAGAATTCAGTATATCACAGTATGAAGTTAGTGTCTGGGATTGAAAGGAAAGGCGGAAGAATGTATGCATACACCAGCAAACAAGACGGGTCCTATTGTTTTATAGGTCCGGGGCAAGTGAACAAAAAGAGACCCTATACTATGTAAGTTAACATAAATGTTTATAATTAAATATTACATTTCTCATGATCATTTTCTTCAAATTTTTTTCCTAATAATATGACGCTTACTTGGAAATGTAGCATTTATGTTTATCTCACATTCAATACTTTTGACAATATTTATACTAGAAATCTAGAATTTCACTTTTTGTCACAAGAAAAAGTCATAATTTTGGGAATTTAGTGGTTGAGTAATTGCAAAGACAAGTCAGGCTGCAGCTCTCTAATTCCAAGATGATCATAATATTCATTCATTTCTTACAAAATTATGCAGAGATTCACATGTTATCAGATATTCATAATTACCAAAAGAACTTCTGTAAATTAAAAGTCAAACACCCCAAACCCCATGCTGTAATCCCTCGTGGGATTGCATAATATAATCTTGAAATCTGTTAACAGGCTTCAGATACAAAATATTCCTCTAATTTCACAATATTTTCACTCAGATTATTTATTTATTTATTTGTAAAGACATATAATATGAATAATCCTCCCCCACATAATTAAACCAGCAAAAAGAAAGAAGAGGAAATCCCAATAATGAATAATCCTCCCCCTCATACACAAAACAACAGTTCTAACAGCTTCTACGATCCACAAAAATCTCAAAATATTGTCAAGTATTTCTGTAGGAAGTTAATTGACTGCTTCTATCTCTCGCCAACATTATTTACATAACTTCAACATATGCAATTTAAAGAAGAAACAAATTAAAATTAAAACAAAATTCTAAAATGTGTACTTGGTGATAATAATTAAATTGGAATACAAAAGGATTAGTGCACCCAATCGCAGAGTAGAAAACAAAAATAAATCATATATTAAGGGAATAAGGGTCAAATAGGCAACTGTACAAGATAATGCAACTAGGCCATTGAACTTAACAAATCTATAATTAGACCACTAACCAATTTCATGCAATTTTTACAATTGGTAGGTTTCTAACTGGTAACCCTAAATTATTTTTTTTAAATTTTTTTAAATAATAATCTTTATTCTATTTAAAATAACAAACTTTTACAAAATATTTATATGTTAAGGCTCAAGTTATAAATTTTAATAAAGAAATAGCCAGACTCAATATTTAAATCCAGCCAATTGCAATAATATGTACTATTACAATATTAAAATCCAGCCCAATATAAACTATGACCTAAAACCGATCTAACCCAACTAACAAAAACCCGACAACCCATCCTATAAATGGTACAACTCACCCATATGAAACTCTAAATATAAAATACCCATTATTCAATTGTTCCGCAACTCATCGCGTATCTCCTCCTTCATATTTTTGTAATGTCCAAAAATGCCTAACCAAATGTACATCATAAGTTTCTGGAGTTGGAAAAGCAATGCTCATTTCTTCAACACCTTTTTGAGTGATAAAAAGGAACCATTGATCGAAGTCAAACTTTCGAGAATAAGGCCCATCGCTGATGATTGATACGTCACCCTTAAAATCCAAGACAAATTTCCAAATAGGTCCATGGTGCTGCATGAGAACTTTGTTGATTGCGTTCATACAGGTTGATGTCCTATTATAACTGTCAGAATATTTTTTCCTAACGTAAGCAAAGAACTGATCATCGAAGTTAAGTTGTGCGAGATTGAACCAACAATCTCTCCAAATGGTAGACAAAACGGCAGTTCTAGCCGCTTCTACGATCGACAAAAATCCCAAAATATTGTCTAAGTATTTCTGTAAGAAGTTGACTGATTCTATCTGTCCCCGACATCATTTACATAACTTCAACATATGCAATTTAAAGAAGAAACAAATTAAAATTAAAACAAAATCCTAAAATGTGTACTTGGTGATAGTAATTAAATTGGAATACAAAAGGATTAGTGCACCCAATTGCAGAGTAGAAAACACAAATAAATCATATATCGAAATCACTTTATTAAATCGCACTATAAACATCTATTGAACATTAATCCCTAAAGATTCTATTACGGTATGAAGTTAGTGTCTGGGATTGAAAGGAAAGGCGGAAGAATGTATACATACACTGATACACACAGAGGGAACGCAGCAAACAAGGCGGGTCCTATTGTTTGGACTATGGTCCACATAGCTGTGTGGACCATGAATACAATATACGTTTTTAATATATCAAAAGTATATTATTTGTGTATTGAATGTACATTATTTGATAGTATGATGTTTACTTGGTGATGATGCATCTTTTTATATCCGCTGCCATTGCTCAGGGAGCTCAAAGGTTGAATCCGTTGTCCGGTCGCCAACAAATTCGACAATACAACTATACAAGCATTAAACAACTTGTGAATTTGTGATTGCAGATTACCACAATTTACATAGAACCCTAGATCCCTAATTTTACTAATTTGCGTATACTCAAATTTAATACCTCAATTTTTAACCTGATGTGCGGTGCGAACAACTACTCTTGAGAACCCAAACCTTCGCTATGGCTGGGCAGTGTGGGCGAGACAATCAGAAAGCTGCGTCGTTGAGTTTGCACTCCCGGTCGGGCTCCAGTTTCGACTTTGAATAACTGAAAAAATGGAATCTTTTTTTAAGAATATAATATAGGAAAAATTGTAATTTTTACCCCTCCATAATATGCCAATTATCAATGTTACCCCTGAATTATTAGTGGTGTAAACGTTGCCTCTCAATTTTCAAAAACGGTACATATATTACCCCTCCCGTAACTCAGAAGGGGCAATATTTACACCACGGGAGGGGCAATATATTTACCGTTTTTAAAGTTAATATGCACACGCAAATTTTGAATCCTCCAATTGCATACCGCACATGGCTCGTATATGGCTCGAATGCACACACAAATTTTGAACCACCCAATTGATCTCATTTATAGATATGTTTTTAATTCACTAGATTGGTTCTATTGGACTCTAGGAGGGTGGTTCTCAGGAATATCAATATGATTAAATAAAAAGTGCGGTGACAATTTGGTGTGTGGCATAATGTGTTAAAAATTTAAGTGCGTCAATCTAAAGCCTAAAAAGCTTTAGGGACAAATGGTTTACTCTATTCACATGGGTGGAAATTAAACCCCCAACCTCATGCATAAGAGGCAAGGTGTTAAACCAACACACCAATCATATTGGTTATATCTTTTAAAATTTTACTTGTGACAAGAATGTAAGAATTGAACCCTCACCCAGTGAATAAAGAAAGTCTTAAGTGGGCTTCTCATCTACCAAACCAAATGTCTATGACAAATTGAATTTGGATATAATTGTCACAAGTGTAAATGTTTGAATTTATTCAGAGAAAATTGTAATTTATGCATACCCTTTAAGTATAGACTAATTATAAATGTCACTCTCAATTCTTAGTGATATAAATGTTACCCCTTATGAATTGTCAAATGTGGTCATATGTTGCCACTCTCGAGGGGCATAAATTACAACATATAGTGAATATATATGATCATATTTTAACAATTCAGAAACAACATTTATATCATTTAAGATTGATGTGACATTTATAATTCTTTTTTTATAAACAAAAAAAAAAAGACATTTATAATTCACCTATACTTTATGAAAATAAATTACAATTTTTCCTTTTATTCTCCAATAATATGTTAACATATATTTTTTAGATTTGAGCACAAAAGTGTAGCAAACCTCTCCCAACTAAACGAATTGCCGCTAGCCACCTTTCTCTTTTTCACCGTTCCGATCACAGGCTCTTCTCAATCCGAATATGTGTTCATAGTGCGATTGAAATTGAATAAGGTGATTCTCAATCCGAATCCGTGTTCATAGTGTGATTGAAATTGAATAAGGATCCGAATCTGTGTTCATAGTGCGATTGAAATTGAATAAGGATAGTGCGATTGAAATTGAATTTATTTGTGTTTTCCGTTCCGATCACAGGCTCATTTGTGTTTTCTTCTCTTTTTCATTTTAGGATTTTGTTGGAGAAAAGATTGAGTTAGAGGATTTTGTTGGAGAAAAGACTGTCAGGTGAAATTACATACATTTTGAGTGTTGAGTGACCTAATTGACCATTTTTTTTTTTCGTTCAGTGGCCAAATTGTACTTTCACGTTTAATTCAATGACCAATTTCAACCTTGATCCTTTATAAAATTTTAGTTAATGATTAATTCATTTCGAAATTACTAATTATTTTTTTTTTTTGAGAAAGAAACTACTAATTAATTAAAAATTTAAATAAAAAAATTCCTAAAACTAAAATGAAATCCTAGACCCTAGTTCAATATAATCCTTCGCCCTTCAGCCCTGCGACTCAGCCGTCTCTGTGTCTCTCCACCGCGATTCTCCAGTCCCCACTCAGCTCCACCGGCAGCCGGCCTTAGTCTTCACCGTCTGGCGTCTGCTACTCTGATCCACGGCTAATCTTCAAGAGGAATAGCATTCCGTTTCCCTTCTGCATTTCTAACCCGCAAAGGCTCAAACATCAGAGGTGAGGGTTTCTGTCACTTTTCCCCCAATCTCTCTTTTCTCCCCAAACTCTTAGCTTTCTAATTTCATTTTATTTACGAAATACTAAATTTACAGTTGAAGAATAGAAGGATTTTAGCTTTTGATTTTGATTTCGAGTGTCGCATCGATTTAATGGGTCGTCGACGTCGGCTAATCAAAACCACCGTAGCAGATGCAAATGCAAGTAGGGATTTAATAAGTGCGTTGCCGGTAGAGGTAAAGGACAGAATTTTGGAGTGTTTGCCCACTCGTGACGCGGCCAGAACTGCTCTGCTCTCAAAGTGCTGGAATGATGTTTGGTTGCAGCATGGGCGGCTTGCGTTCGATTGGGAATTCTTGCTAACCGTCCAACAGTGCCAAGATGACTATGGTAAAAGGCTCGTGAACATAATCAATAATATCCTCTTTGCGCGTTCTTGGCCGGTTAAGAAATTTACTCTACATATTTCATATGAGGATCCTCAGCCCCAGCAGTCTGATATTGATAGGTGGTGTCTTTTTCTGTCAAGAAATGGTGTGGAAGAACTTAACATATGTTTAGATAGTAATGATGATCCTCAGCCCCAGCTGCCATTTTGTTTACTCTCTTGCAGGACAATTAAGGAACTGATAGTCCGAGGTCCCACTATTGATTTGCCTGTAAATGCTTGTGGTATATTTTCCAATGTCACTTCATTAGCTTTCTTCCATGTTAGATTTAAGTGTAGTGTTAGTGGAATTGCCTCTAGTATTAGTTTTCCTAAACTTGAGAAGCTGGCTTTCGGAGGTTGTCGAGGGATCAATAAGTTTGAGATTGGCCAGCCAAAGCTTGAAATGTTGTCTGTTATTGGTTCTATGTATGAAGAAGTTGATTCGAGATGGGTGGCACCGCATTTGAAAGTCATTAAGACTCTTTGGTTGTCTGGCTCTTCTTTGTGGGTGAGAATCTAACTCATTTTACTAGATATAATTCTTTACCTTCTGGCTTGTTAAAGTTCTTGTGGTGGATAATTCTGTTTCTTTATTCCTATTTTTCAAGGATATGGATGTATCTGTGTTTCCAACTGCAATAAATTTGCAAGTGATGAAGCTATATGAACTAAATTGTAGTGTTCGGAAGCACCTCGTCGTTGCTATGCAATTGCTTCAAAAATGCCCCAACCTATGTGAACTGCATATCAGTGCGAATGCGACAGAGTATATATTTGGCTATCATGTATGATTCTTCTTGTTTTGCTTTTTCAAATGTCCTCATTGTTGGTATTGTTTTTCATTTCTTCATAGTTGGTATTGTTTTTCATTTCTTCTTGAGTTATAGTGTTGGAAGGATGAAGAAGAAGCTGCCTCAAGGCTTTTGGAGGATCCGAACGGTGGCTTTGTTATTCAAGACCTGAAGATGCTTAACACAATCAAGATTGAATCATTCAAGATTGAATCATTCAGTGAATCCGCATTCGAAATGCTTTTTATGAAAATCCTGCTATCAAAATCCCCTACGCTAGAGAGAGTTGTTATTGTGAAGTCTTGGGGTACGAATGCCTCCCAGGTGAGAAAAATTAAAAGGAAGTTGGAATGCTTCCCTTGTGCATCTCCAAACGTACAAATTGTCTGCACGGGCAATTACTATGCGTCTGTGCGTCGTGATTGGATGGATACCCATGGTTTTACCCTTTCCAGAACTTAGTAGGGTGAATCTCCATGGGTTTTATTTGGGTGCCAGCTTATAAATGTAAGCAAAAATTGTGTTGGAAGTTGAAATGCTTTCTAAGTTGTTCAGCATGAGGTATTTGTAATCAACAAGCACTGTGGGCAGTTAAAGAATGTTCCTATATTTGCTTTTGTTAATAAATTACTTCAAATATGCTGCCTCTTCTCTCTCTCTTTTTTTTTTTTTTTTTTTTTTTTTTTAGTTCATGTTAAGGTGTTTGATAGTTAAAATTAAAAATCCGTGCCTTACATAGGCCCATTACTAGTCACTAATCAACATATATAAATGAGAGGTTCTCAAGCATCAGATCATCAACAGAAAATTCCACTACACAGGACCAAAATCAACATATTCAAACAAATTGAAATGACATTTTAAAATATGCCATCATTAATAGATTAACACGTACTCAATAAAGATGCAATCTCTCCCGTGTAAGGCGGAAGTAGGTAATAAAAACAAAGGTGCATTTCATGCTTCTTTTTGCGTGACAAAATGCGGACTACTATCCTCCATAGCTGGATGTGCCTTGTCATCATAAAAAAAAACTCAAATTTCTAAATATATAGATCCATTATGCTACAAAATAATTTTGTTGATTACATAAAACCCAACAAATGACCACACATTACCATCATAGTCATAATTGTAAGTGTAGTCAAAGAAGAAATCATCAAACTTGAGTCATGTAAGACTGTACGAAATATTTCTCCATCCGGCGGACAATACAACATTTCTAGATTTTCTCTTAGATGATGTTGGATGCTGATAGTGTAATAGGTATAAAGGGTGTGTTCTTAGTTCTTATTGCATTAATATAGTTTCTTCTACAACTTGGAGAGTCTGGTTGAGTGGAAGAAATTAATCCATTCTTATTAAACCAAATATTAAGGGTTCGATCTTTGGTTTTGGTATGAAGCCCATCTACATGCTTGCTTTCCAGGAATTGAGAATATTGTCTTTACTTGAGGTCGGATTTGCTTTGATGAACAATTTAAAATTATGCAGGAACTTTTACGTTTCTCTCGTGCCTCTACAGAAGCAAACAAAATTTTACATAAAGAAATCTTAATTTTGTGCTGTTGTCTTAGTATGTAAGTTTTGTATTGTGTAATGGTTAGCATGGAACTCCACGAATTGAATGTTTTGTATTAAATTTAAAAAATTAAAGGTTTAAATATAATTGTTTTATAGCAATTTTATACTCCCTCTGTCCCATTTTATCTGTCCTACTTATTATTCATTGGTCAAACCCAACTCTTTTTTTTTTTGTTTATTTTCTTTATTATTTTTTACTTGTTTTTAAATTTGATTTTGTGTTTAATAGCACTTTTAGTTTAGTTTCTAAATATATAAATTTTGTATTTTAATATTAAACTTAATATAATGAAAAATTGAATTAAAAATAACTTCAGTCATAACCGAACCAGACACATAAAATGAGACGGAGGGAGTATTAAATACAATGGTTCCAAACCTAAGTAGCTTGTATACTACATTACTACGCACTCCACCATTTTTATTTTTCTGAAAATAAAGCTAAATATATTTTGTGATAATTATATGGAAAGCCTAAACACTTTGTGAAAAAATATATGACAATTGTACCAAATTATGCATAAATACTATCTTAAAATCTCTAAAATTTGACAAATTAATGTATTTTGTAAATAAGTATAATTTCTGACAAAGTATAAATTTAATATAACATGAATTTCTTAAGTTTTAGTACAANGAACTTCGTGTGGCCATTTGCTAGGTTTTTTATAATCAACAAAATAGTCATGTAGCACAATGGACTTATTTGGAAATTTGAGTTTCTTGATGATGATGAAGCATGACTGGTTATGGAGGATAATAGTCCATTTTATGACAGTAATGTTCTGAAATGCGCCTATATTTTTATTACATGCTTCCGCCTTACACCGAAGAGATTGCGTCTTTATTAAGCATGTGTTGATTTATTAATCGTTGCATATTTTCAAATGTCATTTCACTTTGTTTTGAATATATATGTTGATTTTGATTCTGCAAGTGTAGTGGAATTTTCTGTTGATGATCTTGTGCTTGAGGGCCTCTCATTTGTATGTTAATGATTTAGTGACTAGTAAATAGTAATATTTTTTTTTTTTTTTTGAAAGCAACAAACCAACTTGATTAATCAAAAAGAGCAGAAATAGAGTTTGGAGGGACGGAGTCCCAGTACATAGTACTAATCTGCGAATAGGCCGTAGCCGCTAGAGTATGTGCTATGACATTTGCTGATCTCGGAATAAGAAAAACCGCACAAGAATTAAACGAAGCAAGCAAAATCCTCGAAGCCTGAATGGCAAAACCTTCGTGTGAGCGAATGGTATCCTCGTTGGTTAGGTACGTCCGGAGCTGGGAACAATCAGTGTAGACTGCAGCTGTGGGAATGCCCTTGTCGCGTAACCACGAGAGGGCCTCTTTTGAAGCTAAAGCCTCGGCCATTAATGGAGATAAACAGCTCGACAAAGGGCCTGCACATGCTGCGATGAACTCCCCTGCTGCCGAAATAAGGACGGCGCCAAACGACGCTCTGTGAGTTGCAGAACAAAAGGCAGCGTCGAAAAAGCATCTTGGGACCAACATCTGCGTCTGGATCGTATCTTCGGGGGGTGGCGGTGGACTCCCAACAGTTGGGTGGTGCTTGTCGTGGACTTCCTTCCAGGCTTGTAACGCAGCAACAGCCATAGATAGCACCTTTGCCGGTCGCAGCAGATAAGCTTCCCAAACTGCCATATTTCGTGTCTTCCAAAGGTGGTAAAGTACAGCCACGATCACACGGATATGATCTTCAGTGCATACATGCAGAACAGATGAGAACCACTCATTAAAATCATTGCCAACAATAGGTGGTAAAGGTAGGTTTGAATCATTCCAAACATGTTGTGAAAAAACACACGTAACTAATGCATGCATTGTACATTCATGAGTTACACCACACTTTGGGCATGCTGGATTAATGTCTACCCTTTTTAAGAGCAAATTGGTGGTGACCGGAAGAGTACCACTAATAGCTCTCCAAAGGAAAGTTTTCCATTTGGGGGGTACTTTAATCTTCCACAATGTAGTCCATTGATCAAACTCCCCCTCCAAAGCTGTGAATTCCCCTAGAGCTGCCTTATAACCACTTTTTACCGTATAACATCCCCTGGGATCTCCTTGCCAATACCATGAGTCCTCATAACCTGGGGAAATAGGGATTCTACTGATACGTAGGGCATCCTCAACAGTGAAAATGTCATCAATCAGGGGAATATTCCAAGAGTTGGTCTCTGTAACAATCAAACTAGACACGCATGTCCCATTAAGATGAAAAGGCATGGGTGTTTGAACCATTGGAGATGGATTATCCTGAAGCCATGGGTGCCCCCAAATGAGTGTGGAATTACCATCTCCAATCCTACGCCGTACTCCTCCGCAAACTAAGTCATGGGCAGCCATAATACTCCGCCAACAGTAACTAGGACAGCTACCAACTGAGGCATCAATGAAGGATGTCCTGGGGTAGTACCTAGCTTTGAAAATTCTTGCAACCAGAGAATCGGGGTTAATAAGAAAACGCCAGGCTTGTTTGCCCAACATAGCCAAATTGAAAGCACGGAGATCCTTAAAACCCAGGCCACCAAATTTCTTGGGAATACATAAGCGGTCCCAAGCCTTCCAGTGTATCCTTCTGTCAGTCCCGGAGCCCCACCAAAAACGATTCATTGTCCTCTCAATAGATAAACACACTGAATCAGAGAGGAGAAACACACTCATTGAGAAGGTAGGCATAGCCTGAGCAACACTCTTTAACAGAATTTCCTTGCCAGCCTGTGAGAGCAACTTTTTATTCCAAGATCCTACTCGCTGCTTGATCTTATCCTCAATATATGAGAACACTGCCTTTCTGTTCCTACCCACAAAAGCAGGCAAGCCCAAGTACTTTCCAAAATTCGGGGCTTGAACAACCCCTAACACTGCCATCACTTCTTCCCTGTGCAAAGTCTGTGTATTTCTACTAAAGCAGACACTGGATTTGTGGTAATTCACTGCTTGGCCGGACATACTTTCGTATAAATTTAAGCAGTGTTTTACTGTTCCTGCCTCCTGTGCATTAGCTCTGAAGAATAAGAGGCTGTCATCCGCAAAAAACAAATGAGAGACCGGGGGAGCTGCCCTGGCCACCCTACAACCATGAATAAAACCCTGTGACTGAGCCTTCTGCAATAGCAAGGAAAGACCCTCTGCACATATAATAAACAGATATGGGGAAAGCGGGTCTCCTTGACGAATTCCCCTTGATGGAACAACTTCTCCGCTGGGGGCTCCATTAATTAAAAAATTATAGGAGACTGTAGTGACACAAAGCATAATTAAGTCGACCCACCTGGCAGCAAAACCAAGAGCTTCAAGCATTCTGCGCAGGAATGGCCACTCCATTCGATCATATGCCTTTGCCATATCTAATTTTAGGGCCCCCCAACCAACTAAACCAGTCTGCTTTCTATTGAGATAATGACCAATCTCCGCAGCAACTAAGATGTTGTCAGTGATCAGCCTATTTGGAATAAAAGCACTTTGGGACTCAGAGATTAAGTCACCTAACAGAGGTTTCATCCTGTTTGCTAACATCTTAGCCATCACCTTGTACAACACATTACACAAAGCAATGGGCCTTAAGTCAGAAACAGTCTCCGGCACCTTCTTCTTAGGGATAAGAACCACATTGGTTGTATTTAGACCTTCCGGAAAAACACCCGAATTCAAACAATCAATCACAAAATCAGCCACATCCACCCCAACCACATCCCAGTAATGCTGGTAAAAACCTGGATTCATCCCATCAGGCCCTGGGGCCTTGTCAGGGAACATCGAAAACAGGGCTTCCTTAACCTCAACATGCTCAAAGGGGCGCAACAATACATCATTATCAGTTTGTGAGACTCGTGGGATAATGGAATTGAAAAAAGAATCATCTAGAGAAGAACCTGAGGACTGGAAAATATTCTGGAAATAATCTAAAACAACAGACTTCAGGGGCTCCCCCTCAACCCACACACCCATATCATTCTTTAATTTAGACAGAAAATTTTTCTTCTTACGAGCAGAGGCATACCTGTGATAGAACTTTGTATTGGCATCCGCCCCTTGCAACCAATGTTGCTTCGCTCGTTGCTTCCAGAAGATATCCTCTTGGGCCTCCAAACGGGCTAACTGGTTCTCAAGACTTTGGAATTCTGCCAAAGAGGCAGGATCACGTCGTCCTCTGAGAATGTTCTGTGCCCTTCGCAACTGCTTCAGCTGCTTACTAAAATTGTGAAAATGGTCACCGCCCCAGCTCTGCAGCCTCTCTCCACACATCTGTAAACAACCGAGCAGTCCACTGGACCTGCCCTCTTGCCAGGCATTCTCCACCACTCCCCTACAGCCCTCATCAAGAAGCCAAGCCATCTCAAACTTGAAAGTCCTGCCAACACCACCACTTCTCGACACAGGATTGTCATAACGCAGAAACAAAGCCGAGTGATCAGACGATCTAGTAATGATATTTTCTACATGGGCATCCTGCAACAAGACTCTCCATTCAGTATTGACTAACACTTTATCCAACCTTTCCTCCATCCAATCCACAGTTCCCTTTCCCCTCTCCCAGGTAAACTGGTACCCTCTCATAGGCAGTTGAGACAACCCACAGTCATCCGTAGCCTCCCCAAAGCCGCGTAGGAGTGCATCTGGATGTGGGTTTCCACCTCTCTTCTCATGCTGGAACAATAAATCATTAAAATCCCCAAGTACAACCCAGGGCAGATCAGACGAGGCCGCCAAAGTACGAAGCAAATCCCAGGAATCCCTCCTCCTACTCCGCTCAGGAAATCCGTAAAAACATGTCATACGCCAGCTCGGATAATTAGCAATACAAACTTCCACGTCTATGTGATTCTTTGAGAAACAAATAAGTCTAGCCGTGGAATTCCTCCTCCAAAACAACGCTAACCCTCCACTCAGACCAACATTATCAACATAAAAGAGACCGTCAAAACCAAGCTTAATCCGTAACCGCTCAGCATGGTCACGATTAACCTTAGTTTCCATAAGAAAAAGAAAATCGGGCTTCTTATTGGACACTAAGTCCACCGCTTCACGAACTGTTCGTGGATTGCCCAAGCCACGACAGTTCCAACTTATAACACTCATGATGATGGGCGGGACTGGGAACCAGCACCCGCCTTGGACAAGTTTTTTGGCACATCACTCATGGTAACGTCACCCCCATCAACCCTTGATGCACGTCTGCTGCCCGGACTATCAGTTTCACGACGACGCTTGGCAACCAACATAACACCCTTCTCGGCCCCTTGTGACACCGCTGCCCTTGCAACCGCAACAGCACCACGACCACGGCCTGGAGCCGTCTCAGTGACTCCACCCGACTTAGGAGGTCCCGCCAACGGCACCAACCACGGGTCACCAACAGCTCTCGGACCGCCCCTTCCAGCCCCAGCTCGCATGTCAGCCCCAAACGGATAAAGATCGACTGTGAGCGGCGACTCTCGCGCTCCAAGACAGAACTTGTGCGTATGTCCGAGCATTCCACAGTAAAAACAGAACGTATGTAGCCTTTCGTATTTGAAAGTTACCCAGCACCATGTTTTATCCCTCTTGATAAGTTTCATACGGCGTTTGATGGGGCGATCAACAGGAATAGCAACACGAATCCTAAAGAACGTTCGCCAGGGAGATCCTGCAAATCTGTCATCCCCCCGAATGAACGAACCAAGAAAATTCCCAACTTGCTCTAACACCGTGTCCGATGTGTAGCCAACCGGGAGGTCGTGGACCTGAACCCACATATCAACTGAATTAAGCGCAACCTCCCCCGGCAGAGCACCATCACATACTTGTCGGCATACTAGGGTATTGTTTTCGAATGACCACGGGCCTTCATCAAGAACATACCGCATATCAGATTCATGGAAAAACACGAACATGAAGAGGTTTGGCTGAACTTCAGAAATTTGAACCCCCTTCACCGGTTGCCATACAGACGCTAAGACCTGACGCATGAACTCAACTTTGACAAGCTTCGACGTGAGGAAACGTCCAACTACTACCCATGATTCGTCCGCCTCAACCACGCCAACTGCATCGCCTATCGGTTCAAACTCCAGAGCCTCATCTTCAAGCACCATATCCGCCCACCTTGCGGAAAGCCCCACAACTTCGTCCGTCGCCTGCTGCGAAGTCATACCAGTCTTCAAACAAAAACACGAACACAACGTTCAAAATCCGAAGAAAAACCGACGAAGAAACCGTCGGAGAAAGGTAAGGAAAAGTAGGGAAACCCTAGAAAAACCTAGGAGGAAGCCGAAACCCTAGACAAGCTAGAGAGAGTAAATAGTAATATAATTGGCCTATCTACTACAAGAACTTTTATGACTATCAAACGCCTTAACATTATATTGTTAGATGAACTAATTTATGAAAAAGAGCAAATCATAATTGAAGTAATTTATTAACAAAAGCAAATAGAGTAACATTCTTAATTGCCCACAATGCTTGCGGATTACAAATACCTCATGCTAAACAACTTTTTTTTTTTTTTCGAAAAACAACACACTTTATATTAATCACTCGAAAGTCACTCCTCTCTCGTAAACACACTCTCGTGTACATGCATAGGCTTATAGTAATTGGCCATGCCGACAATTTCTGCGTTTGGAGATGCACGAGGGAAGCATTCCAACTTCCTTTGGATTTTTCTCACTTTGGAGGCATTCATACCCAAACGCTTCAGAATATATAACAACTCTTTCTAGGGCAGGGGATTTTGAGAGCAACAGTTTCATAAAAACCATTTCGAATGCAGATCCACTGAATGATTCAATCTGGATTGTGTTAAGCATCTGCATCTTCAACTCTTGAATAACTAAGCAACCATCCGGATCCTCCAAAAGCCTTGAAGCAACTTCTTTGGCATCATCCTCCCAACCCTATAAGTCAATAATAAATGAAAAACAAGCACAACTGTGAGGATATTTAAAAAAAGTAAACAAGAAGTATCATACATGATTGCCGAATATATACTCTACCTAATCCTCCATAATCTGCAGTTCACATAGGCTGGGGCATTTTTTAAGCAATTGCATAACTCCGGTGAGCTGCCTCCCACAACCAAAACTTATTACATACAGCTTCATCACTTGCAGATTTATTGCAGTTGGAAACATAGATGCATCCATGCACTTGAAAAATAGGAATAAAGAAACAAAATTAGCTACCACAATAACTTTAACAAGCCACAAGGTAAATAATTATATCTATCCATCCATTTGCATCAAGTAAATAGTTGGATGAATGCACATTGTTGAAAGGTCGACCTCAATTCTAGTCAATCAGTTGATAACATTAAGTGTTCTCTGCTTTATAAATTATATTTTGCAGATTAAATTAGTGGTTATAGGCCTACAAAATTTGAATGTCAAAAATAGGTTTGTTTTGCATTTCATATTATAGAACTATGTTCTGATTTCTTTGTTTTTCAATTTGTGTTTGTTAGAGCGAATTATCTGGATTATATATGGCAGGAAATGACAGAATTTGTGAACTCCCCTTGGGTATAGTTGACAATATTTTAGAATTTTAACACTGTTGCACCAAAACTTGGTAGTTAGGAAATCATCCTGTCCGAGTGTTCTTGTTATTTTTACAAAGAATTTGGTGTTCTGCCGCCTAACTTGGACTTGGGATCTATATCAAGTCTTGATTTGAGTTGTTCCACTTGTTGCTTTGAGTTAATTGGCTTGATGACACTTTTTTTTTTTTTGTTTAATTCTGTTTCTATAAAATGTTTTTTAGGAACTGATCTAATTGTCTTTCTCTTGGTTTCCAAGGTGTTTATTGAAGAACTTACTAGAGTGGGATATGCACTTGCACTAAACGTTGAACTTAATTCTCAAGCTAAGCTAGTTATACCAATTTATAGCTCTTTGCCAAAAAATATAAATAATTCTGCATTCATGCATCTACTGCGAGCATGCCCAAAATTATGCGAACTTGATATATGGGATCTAAAGGTAATCTTCATTTGTATATATATGGATAAATTGTTCCATAAAATTCTGATTGATTCCATTATTGTTGCATTTCAAATTTGTTATGTAAATTATGAACCGATTGCTTATTTATTTTTATGTTCTGTTATTAGTCATTGAAGTTAAATACATACAGAGGATTTTGTGCTTATGGAGGAACTCAGCAGTGTGGCTCGAACACTGAAAATGCTTCGCACTTTGAAGTTTATCCATTTTAATGGGATGAGGTCTGAAATGCAATCTATCAAGGTGTTACTTGCTTGCTTTCAAGGAATTGAGAAGGTTGTCATTGTTCGAGGTTGGATTAGCCCCGATAAAGAGTTCAAAATTATGCAGGAACTTTTACGTTTTCCTCGTGTCTCTAAAAAGCAAAAACTTTTTACATATAATAATCTTAATTTTATGCATGCTGTCTCCTTAATTAGTAGGTAAGCTCTGTAGTGTGTAATGGTTTATGGGATTGCTTACTAGGTTTGAATGTATTATCACAACTGTACTTGGGTTTAGGTTAATTAATTGTTTGTTCCCCTGGTAGAGAATATTATTTATTTTATTCAAAGGTAGCTTTGTGGTTATCTGCTTTGCATATTTGGAAACATAGGAAGAAGTCCTAATTGAACACAAGTCGCCAATGCTACAATTGAACATAGTAAGGATTGAATTGCAGAATACGACGTAGAAGGAACATTCTGAACTTATTATAGAATGAATTAAAATACATACTAAATGTATTTAATTTTATATTTATGTATATTAAGGTTTAGATTTATGAATATAGTGTGTGATAATATTATTAAATATGATTAGGCCAGAGCATTGACTATTACAAGCATAATGCATACATAGCAAATTGACAATATACTAATTTAGTTTTAACTTACAACTACAATTACAAACATGCAAAATGGAATATACAAATTTGAATTAATGTCATATGGGTTCCTTCAAATATAGTGATTTTGACACGTTTAGTCCTAAACTTTTAAATTGATCGCATGTGGTCCTTCGACTTTCAAATTGTCACCATCCGTGATCCAAGTTAATACACCTTATACATATCACACTATCATCGCCCGAGACAAAATCCAGCACTTATAAATATTCAAGCTAAGGGAGACATTCTTCAAGTCTACTGCTTAGCAAAGATGTCATCCTTATATCTTACAAATGTTTACAACAATTCTTGACAACCATTGATTACATTTCTACTTTATTGGAATTTTGACCGCCATGGAGGAGTCCAGATCGTATGATTCTTGAATAACAACTTTCTCCCGAAAGGGATTTAGAAAGAAACATTTTCAAAATAAATAAATAAATAAAAATACTTTTCGAATGTTTATTTCCTAAATCAGCTCTATCATCAATGTGTTAAGCATTTTTAGATCCTAATCAATAAGATCCTCCGAAAGTCTTATCTCAACGTATAAAAATGTCTACAACTCAACATGAAATGGAAATTAAGTATAACCATGAGAAAATTAAGAAAAAAGAAATCGTAATTGCCAATAGGATTGGTTTCTTACTCCACAGGGAGTGCATAGAGTAAATTTCTTAACACGGCTTCCGGCATGGCACAAAAGATCCAATGTCATTTATCATGTTCACCAGAGCTACGCTTTTATCACCTTTGCATCTTTCGACACACTCTTAACAAATTCCCATTGACCACATTTTGCCCATGGCCCAACCATACAAGGAGCCATCGTGTTCCATGCAAACAATTTGGGCTTTTGGAGATGCACGAGGAAAACGCAACGCAACAACTCCCTTATGGTATCCATTTGCCACACACCATCTAGTATCCAGGAGAGAATGAAGTGGTAGTCAAAACACTAACTTTATTATGCAGGTTTACCATCGACAATTCCAACAACTATGGCGAGGGATATTCAGATGATCTTAAAGCTTATGCTATTACGAGTCAGGTTCCTCGTTATTTATGTTTTCTTCCGTTTATGTTAGTTAATAATAATATCTAACAACGACTACTTCAACATTTTCACTCTTGTGAGAGATAATAGTAGCAATAATGGTCTAATTAAGGTATGCATACACACAGAGAAATGACGACGGGATTCTGTTGTCATAAAAAAAAAAAACATTTAGCATCACTTTCAAACCAAACATGCTCGAGAGCTAATGAAGTGATGCTAGGAAATATACATCCAGCATTTACCGAGAAGCCAAGAAAAAAAACCACCCAACTTAATTGTCTTAATTGTTGAGCATAAGATAATACAAACTAGCATGCAACTTATATGTATGATATAAAAAGATGTTTTTTTAAGCAGTATACCATTTCTTGATAGAAGATACCACTGATCTAAATCGAATTGTTATAACTTAGGATCTAAATAACTATAGGAGCAAACATAGGGTTCTTTGTCCCTCGAGGTGCACCAAGAACACTGTGTATTTGTGAATTCAAATTAGCACAGTATTGACCTTTATTACATCATATATACTATGTAGTATTTATGGACAAAGATTGCATCTAATTTTTACAACTTTACAAGAGAGCAAATAATGCATAGACGCATGTCCATAAAAGGTTTATCTCAATATACAAGTGCTGTTCTTCTATAGTGCATTTTTAGCTCCCAAGGTCCTTATCGCCTTGCTTATCCTATTCTTGTGTTGTTTATCCGTGTTGAATGACACAAGTCAATAATATTAACCTCAATAAGAGAGAAATATCATTTCTATAACAATTTATTCCTTCAGGCATTTTTTTTAAAAAAGTTCTTTAAAAATTGTATTAGAATGACAAGAAAATTATCTCTCTATAAGTATAGCAATATAATATTTATTATCTAAAATACCTTCATAAAATTGTGTCTATTCAGATGTGAAAATATTTTTTAGAAAAAATAAAATATAAAAAGAATTTCTTTGAAATTTTTTTTTTCAAATGTGAACTTCACCGTACCCAACTATATATACAGTGGGGTCCTTAAATAAAGTAGGTTAAGAATTTGTTTGGAAACCTGTAAAATATTTTTTAAGAAAATGACTCATTTTTTAAAAAAAACATTTTAATTTTCTGATGTTTAGTTGAATGTTTGAAAACTATCATTTTCGATTTGACGAAAGTTAAGAAATTGTATTTTTTTTCTGTTTAGTTCATTTTCCTGAAAAATGAACATATTATTTGCTATAATAATAATAATAATAATAATAATAATAATAATAATAATAATAATAATAAGTGGTGGTGGTGATGGTGGTTTAGTAGTGGTGTTGGTGGTAGTGGTAAGATGGTGGTGTGGTAGTGGTGGCCTGGTGTCGGTGTTGGTGTGGTAATAGTGGTGGTTTTGTAGTGGTATGGCGGTGGGGATAGTGGTGAAGGTGGCATTAGTGTGGTGGTGGTGGTTGTAGTTGTTGGTTGTGGTAGTGATGGTGGTGGTGCTAACGGTGGTGTAGTAGTGGTTGTGGTGGTAGTTGTTGGTGGTGTTGATGGTAGCTGCGGTGGAGGTGTGGTAGTGGATGGTGGTGATTGTGGTAATTTGATGGTTGTAGTTGTGGTAATATTAATAATAATCCAGAAAATAAGTTTCTTTTTAAAAAAAAAACGGTAGTGAAGAGAGATTTTGGAAAATAAAGAATTCGAAAAATGTTTTCCAACTAAAATATTAGGTTGACATTTTCCGCCAAATTAAACTTTTTTTCGACAGAATGGATATTTTTCTTTGACTCCAATTTCTTTGAATACCCAAAAACCGAAAAAAAAAAACTAAAAAAAAAAAAACTAAAAACTAAAAACTAAAAAGACTTTCGAAAGTCATTTTCCAAGTTTCCAAATGAACCCTAATTCAAACACCAAAATCAAGATAGAAGAAACTATATTAATGCAATAACAATTAAGAACACACCTTATACCTATCACACTGCTATCATCATCCGAGACAAAATCCATTACTTATATATATATTCAAGGGAAACATTCTTCAGGTCTACTGCTTAGCTAAATAAGATGCCATCCTATCTTACAAATGTTTACAACGTAACAATTCGGGACAACCATTGATTACATTTCTACTCTAAACCATGCAATGAACATGCACAATACTCAATTCCTAAAACTCTACGAAGCCAACTACTCTACCGAAAGTTGTAGTCAACATAGAAAATTTGTACTTTTGGAGATGTACCGGGGAAGCCAATTGTATTGGAATTTTGACTGCCAAGTCCAAACCATATTGGAATTTTGACTACCA
Source organism: Ipomoea trifida (assembly GCA_003576665.1). Lineage (NCBI taxonomy): Eukaryota > Viridiplantae > Streptophyta > Magnoliopsida > Solanales > Convolvulaceae > Ipomoea > Ipomoea trifida. The sequence continues at coordinate 11,558,792 of CP025650.1, forward strand.
TGGAGGAGTCCAAACCGTATGATTCTTGAAATAATAGCTTTCTCCGGGGCAAGAAATTTAGAGAGCAACATTTAAAAAAAAATAAAAAAAAAACTTTTTGAGTGTGGATACCCTAAATCAGTTCAATCTTCAATGTGTTCAACAGTTTTAGATCCTAATCAATAAGATCATCCAAAAGTCTTTATCTCATCATATAAAAATGTCTACAACTCAACATGAAATGAAAATTAAGTACAACCATGAGAAAATTAAGAAAAAAAAAGAAAATCACAATTGCCAAATACATACTTTATAGGATCGGTTTCTTACTCCACAAGGAATGCATATAGAGTACATTTCTTAACACGACAGTCGACATGGCGCAAAAGATCGAATGCCATTATTTATCATGTTCACCACAGCTACGCTTTTATCACCTTTGCATCTTTCAGCACACTCTTAACAAGTCCCCATTGATCACAATTCGCCTATGGCCCAACCAGACATGTCTCCCTTGTGTTCCATGCAAACAATTTGGGCTTTTGGAGATGCACGAGGAAAACGCAACAACTCCCTTAGGCTTTTGACAGCTACGGATGTGTCAATAAAACAAGATTCCATAATAACAACTTTCTCTAGTGCGGAGGATTTTGAGAGCAACATTTTTACAAAAAGTATTTCGACTGTGGATCCCATAAATGATTCAATCTTGATTGTGTTGAGCATCTTTAGATCCTGAAGAATAAAGCAACTATCTGGATCCTCCAAAAGTCTTGAAGCTGCTTCTTCATCAAATTTGCTTACTTCCTATAAGTCAAGAAAAAATGAAAGACATGCACAACTCTAAGGACATTTGAGAAAGAAAAAACAGAAGAATCTTATATGCATAATTGCCAAATTAAATGTATACTCAACCTGATAAGCCGTAATTCCCAGTTCACATATGTCGGGGCATTTTTGAAGCAATTGCATAGCAGCGGTGAGCTGCTTCACACAACTAAAACGTAATTCATACAGCCCTAGTACTTCGAGATTTATTGCAGTTGCAAACAAAGATGCGTCCACATACTTGAAAGATAGTAATAAAGAAAGAGAAAAAATTAGGCAGACAATTAAGAACTTTAACAATTCAATTAAGCCAGAAGGAAACTAATTAAATTAAATTTGTTGGCCATATATCCATATTTGCATAAAGTAAAATGAGGCAGATTAGATTTTTACCGGCAAGGAAGAGCCACACAACCAAAGAGCCTTAATTGCTTTCAAATGTGGTGCCAACCATCTTGATTCAACCACGTCATGCACAGAATAACGAACAGACAACCTTTCAAGTTTTGAAGCGATGATCTCAAATTTATTGATCCCAACACAATTAAAGAAAGCCAGCTTCTCAAGGTTAGGAATAGTAATACTAATACTAGAGGCAGTTCCATTAACAGTGTGCCTAAATTCCACACTCGAGAAAGATAATGAAGTGACATTGGAAAATATACCACCAACATCATCTACCGGAAAATCAATAAAGGGACCGTCGACACTCATTTGCTTAATTGTCCGGCACGAGAGTATACAAAATGGCAGCTTATATTCATCCTCTCCACAATTACAAAATTTTATGATAAGCTCCTCCACACCATTTCTTGATAGAAAAAGACACCACCTATCCAAATCAGACTGCCGATAATAATGTTCAACATATAGAGTAAATTTCTTAACCGGTCCAGTACGGAAAAGGAGAATATTATTTATTATGTCAACGAGAGTTCTGCCTTTATCATCGTCACCCTGTTCGACACTATATATGAAGTCATAATCGAAGGCAAGCCTCCCATGTTCCAACCAAACATCATTCCAGTGGGTTGATAGTAGAGCAGTTCTGACAGCGTCTCGGGTGGGCAAACACTCCAAAATTCTGTGCTTTATCTCTACTGGCAGAGGACTTATTAAATCCCTACTCCTATCCGCTACGGTGGCTTTGATTTGCCGACGTCGAGCCATTAAATTGATGCGTCACTCGAAATCAAAACCTAAAATCCTTCTATTCTTCAACTGTAAATTTAGTATTCGGTAAATAAAACGAAATTAGGAAGCTAAAAGAGTTAGGGAGAAAACATAGATTGGGGTAAAAGTGACAAAAACCTCTGATGTTTGGTTTGCTTTGGGCCTTTGCGGGTTAGGAAATCTTGAAGATTAGCCAGACGCCAGACGGAGAAGACTAAGGCCGGCCGCCGGTGGAGCTGAGTGGAGACTGGAGAATCGCGGTGGAGAGTGGAGACGACGACTGAGTCGCAGGGCTGAAGGGTTAGGATTTCAAGATTTTTGTTTTATTTGGAGTTTTAGCACATTATATACTGAGGTGGAGGTGAGATAAGGTAAGAGGGAAAGATTAAATTTTATCTTCTTATGATTAGTTTTTGGCAGTTTTTATATCGTGGACCGCGGTCCACAATGCATTGTGGAC
>CP025650.1:11563089-11579947 GCA_003576665.1 Ipomoea trifida
CCTTTAAAAAGACTGAAAGACAACTCCTCAAGATTAGGAATAATGTACACAACTCCCTTAACCTCATCACTAAATTCAGCATTCTTGAAAGTTAATGAAGTGACACTGGGAAATATACAACGAGCTATCGACAAATCAAAAATTAAATCACCCAGAATCAGTTGCTTAATTGTCCCGCACGAGAATATACAAGATGGTAGCTTATGGTTACGGGAAATAAACAAATTAAGTTCCTGTAAACCATTTCTCGAAAGAAAACGACACCACCTATCTAAATCAGACTGCTGGGGCTTAGGATCCGATGCGTGGCGAAGGTGTAAGATAAATTTCTTAACGGGTCCAGCTCGGAGCATTAGAATATCATTTATTGTGCTAATCTGAGCCATACCTTTCTCACCTTAGTACTTTGAGAAGCATTCGAAGAAGTCCTGATCAAACACAAGTGGCCCATGCCGCAACCAAACATGGTTCCAGTGAGTTGAGAGCAGAGCAGTTCTGGCAGCGCAGGGCCGGTTTTTTGATTTGCGGGGCCCTGTGCTAATAACTAAGTGAGGCCCTATCAAAGTATAAATAAATTGCGAATTGAAGAAAAATTACAAAGAGAAAAATGCAAAAAAATCTAATTTTGAACCAATATATTCACAAATACATATATTAACTATTAGGCCAGGGCTGGACTAGGGGCCCCCAAAATTTTGAGACCCTGTGCGGTCGCACGTCTTGCACGCCCTAAAATCCGACCCTGTGGCAGCGTCTCGAGTAGGCAAGCACTCCAAAATCCTTTCCTTCACTGTATTTGAATAGTGCAACTACATTCTTTTGTTAGTTTGTATACTTTAAATCATGTATATTTAATAAATAAATATTGTACTTTAATATATTAAAAATATATTATTTTGTATAAATTATAATGCACATTAAGTGAGGGATGATATCAGTGTACTTTAAACGAAAAATCTTGACAATATTTTTAGATTTTTGCCAATTAGGGAAGCTGCTAAAATTATAATTATGGATGTCAATTCAATACAACATGATTCTTACCCGGATAGGCGACGAAAATGGGGGTTCAACACCCCATACCTATGAGATGATCTCACACAAGTTCTTGATATATATATATATATATACACACACACTAATATTTTGATTTTTTTCCAAGTTATTATATTTGGATATTTGAATTTTGGACATTTAATTTTGGTTAAATTTAAATCATTAAGTATTGTTTAATATTTTTAAGTACTTAATTCTAGCAGAGGTCCATTGTCTTTGGTGACAATTTCAAATTTAGTCTCAGTCTATCGTTTTTGTCATTTAACAGTCCAAACTATCATATTTTGGATGCTTTTGGTGCTTTCGATGATTTTTTTTTGACGAAATCTTATTTTAAGTAAGGGTATTTTCGTCTATTCAATTTTTAATTTTTTTTTAAATTTTCCTAATAAGTTAATTCTGGCAGAGATCCCTTGTCTTTGGTGGCTTTCCAAATTTAGTCCTAGACAATTGTTATTGACATTTAATACCCTAGACTATCATATTTTGGACATTTTTGGTCCTTCTAATGAATTTTTTTCTAGTGAAATTCTATTTTAGGGAAGGGTATTTCGAGATGACAAAGAAGAGACTTTTATTATTTTTTTTGGAATAATGTTCAAATTGGCCCCTGAACGTAGCTTGAAAGTGCAATTAGGTCATTGAACCAAAAATAAGTGCAATTAGGTCACTGTGCCCTCCAAATGTAATCAATTTCACCTGATAGCAGGTTACCATCCATTTAATCAGGTTACTTGCTTACGTGGACGAAGAAATTGACATTTTAAAATAATTTTTAATAATAAAATATTAAAAAAAATTAAATTAAAAAAAAACACACACACACACCATAATAAAGAAAAAGTTATTTTGTAAAAAAAGTTGAGTTTCCGTAAATAATAATAATAATAATAATAATAATAATAATAATAATAATAATAATAATAATAATAATAAGTATTCAAAAAAAATAATAATAAATTAATTAAATTTGATTAATCAACAGGTTTCCTATCAAGGTGGCAAGGGTATTATTAGGGGGGGGGGGGTGATCGCAGGTGTGTGTGTGTGTGTGTTTTTTTTTAATAGTTTATTATTAAAAATTATTTTAAAATGCCAACTTACCGTCCACGTAAACAAGTAACCTGAAAAAATGCATGGTAAGTTGGTAACCTGCTATCAGGTGAAATTGCATACATTTGGAGTGTTCAGTGGCCTAATTGCACTTATTTTTGGTTCAGTGGCCTAATTGCACTTTCAAGTTACGTCCAGTGGCCAATTTGAACCTTATTCTTTTTTCTTTTTTTTTTTTGATCTATAGTTATAGTAGATGGTTAACTAAATTATGAGCTAAAACAATAGCGTTCAGACTGAAGCTAACCGGGTGGTGACATCCCGAGCTTTCCAATTACATTGCAAAATGATTCTCCCTCACCCAAATGTCCTCACATACTTGGTATTGCCATTGACGAAGGATGATTTGGGGTTGAGTTGAAGGAGATGAAAACAAGCAAGGGTGAATGAGATTGTGCAATCCACAGTTGAAGAGATGAAAATTGAAGAAAAAAAACTAGCGCAATAAACCAAAAAAAAAATTTAAAAATTTGAAAAAATAAAAATGTCCTTGCCTAAAATAAGATTTCACCTAAAAAGAAAAAGTCATCGGAATGAGTAAAAGTATCCAAAATATGATAATATTGGTTGTTAAATAAAAAAAATTGTCTAGGACTAAAATTGAAATTGCCACAAAAAATAAGGGACATCCGCTAGAATTAACTCATTAGGAAAAAAAATTAAAGAGATAAAAATACCCTTATCTAAAATAGATTTCACCGAAAAATTCATTGAAAGGACTAAAAATGTCCAAAATACGATAGTCTAGGTTGTTAAATAACAAATACGATAGGCTGAAACTATTATTTATTGTATTATTTAAATAATGCTTAGGGTATAATTTAAATAATCTATTATTTTATTGTACACTTAAAATTTGGGACATGTGTAAAAAGAGTCTGGTGCAAGCTAAGGAATCTCCATCCCCAAAAATTCACACAAGGACGAAGATGTGGGCATTTCTCCATCCCCATTAGGGAATGGGGCAATGTTGAGGAATGGGGGATGATTTCAAGGCATGGGCAAGGACGACGATCCTATTCCTTGTTTCTGTCCCGCCCTACCTCGTTGTCATCCTAAACTATTGTTTGTTTACACTTTCCTCGAGAACCTCTCATTTACCCCTTTTTTTATCTGTGATTTTACCATTATCCTATCCCCCGCTCGTTCCCCAACTCGCTGCCATCCCAAATTGTTGTTTGTCAACGCTTCCTATGCTCGAGAACATCTCATTTATCTGTTATTTGTTTATCTATGATTTTATGATTTTACAACAATTGAGGACAATCATTCATTACATTTCTACTTTAAACCCTGCAATGGAGCTGCATCATACTCAATTCCTAAGAGCATCCCCATCAATGGAGCATGGGGTGGTTTTTGAGGAAACATGGGTGATGTGGAGGAGAGAATGAGGAGAGAGAATGAGCAAGGTCATCGAAGGAGGAGAGGTTTTTAGACTGACAAGTGGGGCTCGTATGGTGGAGAGAGGCACGCTTGTTCGGGCTTCAGGCGCACCTTGCGGGCCTAATAGCTTCTCTTTTTTTTTTTGGGAAGACTTTATTTTTTTCTCTCTCTTCCCATATTTTCTTTCCTACTTGCAAAAACATCTCAAAAACCACAATTGTTGGAGATGCTCTAAAACTCTACAAAACCCCAACCACTCTACCTAAAGTTGTAGTCCACATAGACAATTTGTATTTTTGGATCGGAGATGCACCAAGGAAGTCATGCCAACAACTCTCTTGGAATTTTGACCGCCATGGAGGAGTCTAGATCATATGATTATTTGATTCTTGAATAACAACTTTCTCCCGGGCAAGGGATTTAGAGAGCACCATTAAAAAAAAACATTTCGAGTGTGGATACACTAAATCAGTTCAATCTTCAATGTGTTAAGCATTTTAGATCCTAATCAATAAGATCCTTCAAAAGTCATATCTCATCGAATAAAATGAAAATTAAGTACAACCGTGAAGAAATTAAGACAAATGAAAATCATGACTACCAAATATATACTCTATAGGATTGGTTTCTTACTCCACAAGGAGGGCATACAGTAAATTTCTTAACACGACGGCCGACAAGCATGGCGCAAGAGATCGAATGTCATTTGTCATGTTCACCATAGCTACGCTTTTGTCATCTTTGCATCTTTCGGCGGCAAATTATACAATGGACTAGGGTCTACCTTGCATTGTAGACCCTGGTCCAAGAAGAACTTTCAAATTCTATATCAATAGTTGATAGATTCTTACCTGCAATTGATAGTTTCTGCACTTGTAGTTATCATATTAAGTATTAACAATTACCAATTATTTGTTTACATGTACAAAAAACTATTAATAGTATGTACAAAATGGGTTAATTGAAGGTACAAAATTTTTGTATCAAGATTCGTGCAATATAAAATTATAAACCCTAATCCATGGTATAACAATTCTCTTTTGGCACACTCTAATACCGCTCCATTGACCATAATTCGCCCATGGCCCAACTATGCATGGAGGCATCGTCATCGTCGTCATTTTCCAAGCAAACAATTTGGGCTTTTGTAGATGCACGAGGAAAACACAACAACTCCCTTAGGCTTTTGACAGCTATGGATGTGTCAATATCACTAGATTCCATAATAACAATTTTCTCTAGTGCGGGGGATTTTGAAAGCAACATTTTCACAAAAAGCATTTCGGTTGTGGATCCCCAAAATGAGTCAATTTTGATTGTGTTAAGCATCTTTAGATCTTGAACAATAAAGCAACCATTTGGATCCTCAAAAAGTCTTGAAGCAGCTTCTTTATCAAGTTTGCTTACTTCCTATAACACAAGAAGAAATGAAAGACATGCACAACTCTGAGGACATTTGAGAAAGAAAAAAAACAGAAGAATCATATATGCATAATTGCCAAATTAAATGTATACTCAACCTGATAAGGCGTAGTTCCTAGTTCACATAGGTTGGGGCATTTTTGAAGCAATTGCATAGCAGCAGTGAGCTGCTTCCCACAACCAAAATGTAATTCATACAACCCCAATACTTGGAGATTTATTGCAGTTGCAAACAAAGATGCGTCCATATACTTGAAAAATGGTAATAAAGAAAGAAAAAAAAAAATTAGGCAGACAATTAAGAACTTTAACAAGAAGCCATCCATTTGCATAAACCTAAGTAAAATGTGGAAGATCAGATTCTCACCAGCAAGGAAGAGCCACATAACCAAAGAGCTTTAATTGCTTTCAAATGTGGTGTCAACCATCTTGATTCAACCACATTATTCACAGAACCACGAACAGACAACATTTCAAGTTTTGAAGCGCTGATCTCAAATTTATTAATCCCTCGACAATCAAAGAAATTCAACCTCTTAAGGTTAGGAATACTAATACTGGATGCAGTTCCATTAACAGTGCGCCTAAATTCAACAGCCATAAAAGATAATAAAGTGACATTGGAAAATATACCACCAACATTATTTACTGGCAAATCAATAAAGGGAGCGTGGACAATCAGTTGCTTAATTGTCGGGCACGAGAGTATACAAAATGGCAGCTTAAATGCAGCCTCTCCACAATGATAAAGACATATGTTAAGCTCCTCCACACCATTTCTTGATAGAAAAAGACACCACCTATTCAAATCAGACTCCCGCAGCTCAGGATAATAATTTGGAATCACTAGAGTAAATTTCTTAACCGGCCCAGCACGAGAAAGGAGAATACTATTTATTATGTCAACTAGAGTTCTGCCTTTATCATCATGGCCCTGATTGACCCTATATCTGGCACTACTTGAGAATTCCCAATCGAACGCAAGCCTCCCATACTGCAACCAAACATCATTCCAGTGGGTTGAGAGTACAGCAGTACTGGCAGCGTATCGGATGGGCAAACACTCCAAAATTCTGTGCTTTACCTCTACCGGCAGAGAACTTATTAAATCCCTACTTGCATTTGTATCCGCTACGGTGGTTTTGATTAGCCGACGTCGATCCATTAAATCAATGCGTCACTCGAAATCAAAAGCTAAAATTCTTCTATTTTTCAACTGTAAATTTAGTATTTCGTAAATAAAATGAAATTAGAAAGCTTAAGAGTTGGGGAGAAAAGAGAGATTGGGGGAAAAGTGACAGAAACCCTCACCTCTGATGTTTGGGCCTTTGCGGGTTAGAAAAGCAGAAGGGAAACGGAATGCTATTCCTCTTGAAGATTAGCCGTGGAGCAGAGTAGCAGACGCCAGATGGAGAAGATTAAGGCCGGCCGCCGGTGGAGCTGAGTGGAGAGTGGAGAATCGTGGTGGAGAGTGGAGACAAAGAGACTGCTGAGTCGCAGGGCTGAAGGGGGAATGCTGATTGTTGAACTAGGGGTCTAGGATCTTTCTTCTTTTTTGTTTTTGAATACAACTGACCCTATTACATTGTAGTATCTGTTCATCTATACTTTTCTCCCCTGTGTACATATATTCTATGTGGTGATGGGTTGGGGTTGCTAGTTGGGAGTGTTAGCTAGTATACTTTGTTGTGTGCATTGTAATTGTATTTGTGTGTGCGTTTTAGGTTGGCTAGTATTGGGGGTGTGCGTGCAGTCGTGCACATTTGTGTGTGCATATATTCTTTGTTTTCTTCTGTATTTTGTGTATTCATTGTACCCCCAACATTCTTTGTAGGTAAGGAGCCCCGGGTTGTGCGTCAACACCAAGTTGAATTACAAGTGAACGAGGATGAAAACGATCCACAAACAATAAAATAGTAATGGCGAAGGGAGAAGAGTGGAGTTTTCTTTCTTTCTTTCTCCAAATAAAAAAAACAAACTTTGTATATTCTATTCTTTTAGATATTGTAATAATGTGGTTAGTTATAACCCAACGGGGTAGCTCAAGTGGCCTGGCAAGTGAGCTCTCTTCATGAGGAGGAATTTCGGGAGAACCCGAGTCCAATTCCCACAAGTGACGATTCCCGCTATGGGCCAACTCCTGTGCCTCTCGGAGCCTGGGTGGACCTTAATAAAATTATTTGTTAAATAGTTGATATTGAAACTGCAATTCTAATAAGTAGTTTGTATACTCACTCATTTTGATCGAAGTGTAATCCATTCATTAAAAAAAATAGCACATGTGCATGTCAAAACAACAATGCAGAATTGAATGTCATTAGATTTCAGTATGGGTGCACACGCTATTGCACGTAGAAGGACATAGTGCTATAAACAGAAGTGAATTTTTTTCTTGCTGATCATACTAGATATATATTTTAATTTTGGAATTTGAAATCGATATCTTCTTAAAATTTAGTTTAAACCGAAATATTTTTAATTAAGAGGCTACTTACCTACTTTCTATCCATTGAAAAGACTATCATTATTTGTTAATTACGTACTAAAGATCTGAATGCAATGAGGAGTTTAATGTTATGTGGAAGCTTTTACATCTCTTTGTGCCTCCACTCTTAGGTACAAAAGGCAAGAAAATACAACATACATGAAGTAATTTATTAACAATTCAAGAAAGTTACAATTTCATTGAAATAGAATCCGTGCACATCATATATACAAAAATCATATCAAGATTCCAAAATAATCTATTAACTTGATGAGTCTCATACAAATTTCATGGCGGAATGCAAATGCAACAATGATAGTCAATAATTTTTCAATAAAACGTATTAACATGGGTGATTTCAAAAATTAGATTGGCATTTTATGATATATAAAATGTGGTGCCAAACAAACAATGCAATAATATATTATTAAATAATGCAATAATATATTATTAAATAATGATTCTTCATATGTAAAGACAATAAATGTACATCAGACTCAGAAGATAATATGTTTCTTCTCCAAAAAGGTTGAATATCTAATCAACTCACGACCCTACCAGAGTAGGGAGTGTCTAAGCCCTCACCAATCACATTTCCCTCTCACCTTTGAGAAAGGGGAGAGTGGAAGACAAGAGGCACACCACATGTTTGATGAAATGCCTCTTCTTCTAGCCTAGTGATTATGAGAATAACGCTAAGGTATGGGAGAGAGACCATTTACCACATTGGCACTTGTAGTCTTGTCTCATTCGTGTCCGATGAGTGTTGTCAAACCTTAGGGCTATAGGAAATTGAGAGTGAGCATGCTTGCTACGTTGATTCAAATCCCCTTTTCATTTGATTGTATCTCATTCTTTTGCATTTGTTATTTTACCTTTAGCATGATTCTCACACCTACTTGCTTAGGACTAGCTTTCAAACACTAGTAACACTTGTGCTTAGTCCACTTCCTTACCGATTCCTTTGTGCCTTCCTAGAGAACGACACTCAGGGAATTTTCCTCGTTTTATCACCACACTCACTACCACTAGAATTACACTCTTCAGATAATTCAGTAGCTCAACAGACGGGGCCAACTGCTGAGAAGATAATTAAATATGATGTTGAGCCGTTTGGAGGATTGGCTCTTCTTGGTATGACACACGTACAAAACATCTAAATTCTTCAAAACATTTCTTATATGTAAGATTAAGAACTAACATACTTTTAATCAAATTGTTAAAACTTAGCTATTTGAGAAGGTTGATAATATGGTTGACATATTAACTAGAATACAATAATAATACTTTAAGACATCGGACAAAAAATTAGAACTACAATGTACCACACAATCCACAAGTTGCATTATATTCCATAGGAAATAGGGCCATCAAATTGGAAACACCATTGCATTGAAGTCATAAGAAACACTTGGCTAAGCAGTAAGAACTCACATCATACCATCTCAAGTAAAATTTAGAACAATTAATAGAAGCAAAAACTAAAGAAGGATATTCAGTTCTTGGGGTCTAATCAACACCTTAGGAAACAAGCTAAGGTACCATCCTCATCTTACAAGACATTGCAACTTCCACCACAACCGTCGCTTACATTTCTAAGTTGCATACAAACTGAACCCATGGAGTTTCACCATACAATTTGTGCTTTCGGAGATGCACGAGGGAACGAGCACAACAACTCCCTTTGGAATTTTGCCACGTCCTTGTATTGTTGATGCCAATAATAACTTTCCAAAAAAACAACATTCTCTAATGTAGGGGATTTTGAGAGCAACATTTTCATCACAAGAAGCATTACGGCGGTGGATCCACGAAACAGATAAATCTTGATTGTTTTAAGCATTTTGAGATCTTGATTAATAATACAGCTGTCTGGATCCTTCAAAAGTCGTAAAACTAAATCATTTTCTATGCCATTTCCAGAACCTGTCTACAACTCAACAACAAATAAAAAATAAATAAATAAAAAACATGAACAACCATGAGCATGTTAAGAAAACAAAAATCATGATTGCCAAATATATACTCTATATAGGTTTTTGTCTCACAATACTTACTACTGTAATGTTTAGTTCACATAGGTTGGGAGATTTTTGAAGCAACTTCAAAACATCCATGACCTGTTTTTCATTGGCAAACTCTACACCATCTAGTTTGATTACTTGCAGATTTATTGCAGTCGGGAAGGAGACTTCTTCAACATCTTCCCACTTATTAAAAAAAAATAGAATATAAGATTTAAATAGAACAATAATAGATATATGAAGGAAGAGAGATACTCACAAACATGCATCTATGATTCAAGCAAAGAACCTTAATTGTATCCAAATGAGATGCAAGCCATCTGGATTCAGCTGCAGGTCTAAAACCAGAAATAGACAAGCTTTCAAGTTTTGGAGCTCTGAACTTAAAATTCCTGATCTCGTAACAATGATCGAATTCCAGCTTCTCAAGATTAGGAATGCTAGGCACAACTCCATCAACATTGTGAATAAAAACAACTTCAGAGAAAATTAATGAAGTGAGACATGGAAAAATAGAAGGAGCATTTATTGGGAAATGAAAACCGCGGAGTCTCAGCTGCTTGATTGTGGGGCACGAGACTATACAAAATGGCAGCTTATATGGACAGTAGATGTAGGTATTATAAGAGATGTCAAGTTCCTCAATGCCATTTGTTGACAGATAAAGACACCACTCGTCCAAATACGACTGCTGCTTCAGCGTAGGATCAGTTGAGGAACTGAGGTATACCCTAAATTTCTTAACGGGTTCAACACGATGCGAGAGAATGTAAGTTATTATTTTATGAGGCACGATACTTTTATCACTGCATCTTTGGATATGCCACAATAACAAATCAATATGGAAAGAGAGCCGGCCAAGCCGCAACCAAACATCATTCCACTGTGTTGAGAGCACAGTGGTTCTGGCGGCGTCTCGGATGGACAAACACTCCAAAATTCCCACCTTTAATTCTAACGGCAGTTCACTTATCAAATCCCTATTTGCATCCGGTACAATTCTGAGTCGCAGACGTCGAGCCATTAAATTGAAAGAACAATGAGGCGTCAGTTGAAATCAAAAGCTAAAATTGTTATATTCTTCAACTGCAAGATTTTGTACTTGGTAAATAAAACGAAATTAGGAAGAGTTGGGAAGAAAAGGGGAAAAAGTGACAGAAACCCTCACCTCTGATGTTTGGTTTGGGCCTTTGCGGGGAGTTCACTAATCAAATCCTTTCTTGCATCCGGTACGATTTTGATTGAAGAACCAGCCATTAAATTGGGAGTGATTGCTTGCAAATTTCGGGAAGAAAAGGAAATTTGGGAGTATCGGAATAATGAGAACTTTAAAAAAAAAAAAAAAAGGTGAGAAGTGTTGGAAACCTATTCTCTGTATGACTCTATCGTCTGATGGAAGCAGAAACTATCGGAATAATGAGAACTTTTCAAATTGTATTCAAAACTATAAACTGTTTTAAGGAAGCTTGCAAATATTAAAAATATGCATGGAAATTATAAAATAAACATAATGAAAATTAGAAATTAGAAATACTAATCAATCAATATTATTAATCTATCTATCCATATCTATACTATTAATAAAAACAAACCCAAAACACTCCTATACTATTACAGGGCGTTTGGTTGGAGGGAATTACAATTTCATTCCCACCTAATTCCGAATTCAACTAAATTCCTTCGTTTGGTTGGAGGGAGGGAATTGCAATTCTCTCATTTTCATGTAATTAGAATCCCATAGTCCCATGGGATTTTAATTGACACTCCTATACTATTACAGGGCGTTTGGTTGGAAAGAATTATAGTTCCATTCCCACTTAATTCCCACATAATTCCAAATGCAACTAAATTCCTTCGTTTGGTTGGAAGGAATTGCAATTCCACGGAATTACAATTCCCTCATTTTCATGGAATTAGAATCTCATGGTCTTTGTGATTCATAACGAAGATGAACTATGGGGATCGAAAAACTAAAGAATATTTTTACCTAGGTCCACACCCCAACATCTCCATAATATAGAAAAGAATGCCTCTCTTATTAGAATTATTTCTTCATTCTGATATTGACCGTATTACTCGGTTCTTATAAGTTTAAATTATGAAGACTCGTGCAATATTGGTATCGAAATTCTAGGGGTTACTATACTGTCAAGGAAGGATATAAAAAAAAATGATAGGGGAATTTGATGCACAACGGTCAAGCTTTAAGTATTGGTCTCATTTCTGGAAATTAAAGGTCCCCCTAAGTGGAGCACATTTCTTTGGAGAGCAGTGATTAATTATTGGTCTCATTTAGAGACTGCTCTATCAGTTTTATTTCGCGGTCTTCTAATTTCTTAGCTCATTCATTATCTATGTTAGCCTATGGTCAGGCTAACAGTTTGCACTGGAACTCTGCACCCTTGATTTTATTCCATCACATCTATAATTGGTTTGCTTTTCTTTCAAAAAAATATATATTTCTGTCATGGTTGGGTGCTCTTTTGTTCTCACTTGAACCTGTTGCTAAAAAAAATTATTATGTATATAAAATATAAGATATTAATTAGAATGAAAATTGTGTTGGTAATATAAATTGTATAAGTGTTTGTTCTATGTGTTACTTCTTTACACTTTCTTTTAATTTTATTTTTCACATTTTTTCATCTCACCTTTATTTTAGCATTAGTTATTAATTGAACCTTGCTAATCCACCCCACTTAGAGAGGGAGAGAGAGTACTTAACCTGAGTTGAATATTTTTCCAACTGGAAGAATGTTACTTGAACTTATGAATCCCTTAAATAAATGTCACAATACAGTACAATTGAAAATGTCCAAAACTGCAAGATCTCCTAATTTATGCTAATATATTTTTCAAGAGTATTAACAACTAATTCTTAGGTTAATTAATAAGAACCTCTTCTAAATTAAAACCCTTAGAGATAGCATTAAAGATTTGTGAGTTGCATTTGAATGATTTGACTTGAACACAAAACGCCGAAAATTAATGTCATCATATCTCTAGAACGTGTTGCATGCTACTCCTCTAAATCATGTGGTAATCTAAAAATGCAAAGGACATCTCTATCACAAATGCATGCATCAAACATGAATTTAATAAGCTACCAATTATTAATTTAAGAATAATGAAGAGCATGCTTACATGGGCAGCTCGGTTGGTCATATGGATGAAGTTTAGGAAGAATAATGAAGAACATGATTGAATCAAAAGATAAACAAAGGTATCAGTCAAATATAGATATTAAGCATAAAGTCTCATTAACTAAACTAGTATTTTCACCCGTGCGTTGCACGGAATGAATTTGTTATAATATTTTAAGAAATATTTGAATTGATATACAATTATATAAATTATAACATCGAATATGAGTATGAATAAGTGTATAAATGCTATGAATAAGTGTATAAATGCAATTATAGTATGAGTCATCCTTGCATTTAGTATAAATGCTATGAATAAGTGTATAAATGCACTTATATTTTGATATTCAGTAAGTATAACTACATTAGAGAAAAAATTTACATGGAGTAATGGGATAATCAGTTGAGTAATTATTGGTTGACCGTAGAGCGTTGTGTTGGAGGAAGAAGATGATATATAGTGTAGATGATATTGCCCTTCACTATATATCATCTTCTTCCTTCAACACATTGATATTCTCTGGACAAATAACTGTTGGGAAAAAATTAGCATAAAATGGCATTTTACTGGCAATATTGTGGTACAAATATATGTGGGGTCCACTTTCGATTTGGGTCGGGTCAAAGTGGATTCGTGTTCTTCGTAGTTAGACGAAAAGATTGATATATTGTACGCTCAAAACTGATAATGGATGAATGAGAAATTGGTTCTCAAAGTTGACCCATTTGAGTTAGAAAAATATAGAAAAAAACCTTTCAAGTAACTTTTGTCCCACATTGGTTTGAGAAGTGGTTTGCACCACTACTTATACAAGAGTTTTTTTAAGGCTTATTGAATTGTATAGCATAGAGGCTCTCTCTCGCACGTAAGGGGGGAGGGGTGCAAATGAAATCCCAAAATGAACTTAAAAATGATTGAATGATTGACTCGTGCGCCGACACCTGCATGCACGAATGTCGTTCAGAAAATTGGTTGGCATAGATTGCATTACAAAGAAATATATATACTGAATTATTACCATTAGTAATTCTAGTCTAAGGGAAGAATATATTTTATTAGAAATTCTATTTTATTTTACAATTGTAGTAGGGATAGGAATTATACTACCATATTTTACAATATTACGCAAACCATAATATTATAGGTCTGTTTTGGGCGGGAAGTTAAAACTGAGGATATTGTTTTTATTAATAGTATAGATTGGAAAAAATGCAATAAAATTCTTAGATATAAACAATTTCAGCTTTTGGAGATGCACGGTGGAAACGCAATAGCTTCTGCACAATTTCTATCTCATTGTAGTAGTAGGCAATCTCTTTGGGGCGTACAATGATGACCTTCTCAAGGGATGGAAAGGAAGCTAGTATCCCCTTGATGAAAAGCATTTCAGACCACTTCCCTTCAAATCTTTCAAGCTTTAAAGTATGAAACATTTTGTGCGTTTGAGCCACACTAGGAAGTTTCTCCAAAAATTTCAAAATATTATCCCCATCATTGTACTTCAAAAATGGAATTAAAAAAAAAAAAAAGGAAAAACAACTCATTTAATTAGTCATTCACACACCATCTCACATGAGGAAAGAAAAAACAATAATGGAAAGCATATGCATAATTCATTCATGAAAACGATGATTACCCAAAATTGCATATCAAGTTTGCATAACTCTGGGCATATTTGTAGCAAATCAATGAGCGCAGAGCATGCATCATCATCTGGAAAAAAAATAAGTGATAACTTAAGGTATTCTACATTTAGCACAGGTGGTTGTGGTCCTTTGGCTCTAACTTCCTTAACAAAATCCTTGGAAATCAAAGGAAACAAAGTTGGATTAATTTCTAAAAGTATTGTAAATAAATAAAAATTTGTACAAGAAAAAAAAAAAAGTACGACTAACATACCTCAAGAGAACAATTCAATTGAATGGTACGTACAGATCTCAAGTCCAAGTAAACTGGTAGAAAAGCATCAACCTCATAGTCATGACCTTCACAACAAGTGATTGAAAAACTACAAAGCTTTGGTGTAGTAATGTTACAATAAAATGTGTTTTTACACTCCATAAATGACAGATTCTCGAGCATAGGAACTTTAGTAGTACAATCTTGAAGATATGTAGAACCAAAATCAACACTTTCAAAAGAAAGTGAAGTGACATTGGGTAATATGCAAGGGGCATTTATTGGTCCAAAAGTGACTCCGACAAGATGCAACCTCTTGAGTGTTATGCATGAAAACATGCAATCCGGCAACCTATATGGATCCGACTCAAAACTAATGTTGATTTCTTCAACACCATTTTGTGTAGCAAAGAGTAACCATTGATTGAAGTCAAACAACCAAGACCTAGATGTTGCAAGTGTTGAGGAATCATCACATTCAAAGACAAATTTTCTAATAGGCCCACTATGCTGCAGAAGAACTTTGTTGATTACATACAAACTAGGTGATAATAAGTCGTTGTAACTGTTGTGATATTTTTTCCAAATGTAAAAAAAGAAGCGATAATCAAAGTTGAGATATGTAAGACTGAACCAAATATTTCTCCAAGTGGTAGACAAAACAGAAGTTCTAGCAGCTTCTTCAATTTGCAAGTATCCCAAGATTTTGTCGAGTATTTCCACCGGAAGTTCACTGATTCGATCTCTCCCATCCAAAATAAATCTAGATAACTTAACACGTTCAAATTAAAGAGAAATAAAATTTAAATTAAAACATAATCCTAATGTGGGTTAACTTTGCAATAGTAGTTAAGGTGCAAGTCTCAAGAAGATGCCAAGTATATATGAATATGAACGTAACATCGTACTTGGAGTATGCAATAAGTAAACCATAACTTAATCGACTAAATATATATCACACATTACACATGCCTATTTTTTCACTATTTGTGCTCTTCACTAGGAACTAACAACCAAGAAAAAATTCTTCACCAAATATGCAAGATGGAAATTAACGGAATGCCTATACTAACCCAGTGGAAGAAATTGAGCAACACGTAGTGATGTAGAATAGAGTGCGCAACAAATATTAACAAAGTTCTATTGATGAAGCAGAAAGAAATTTACAACTTATGTTTAATACATTGTAATTATATCTAATAGAGGAATTTTTGTTCTTAGTCTCTTAAATGTTACTTGCTAGTCGTTTTAGTCCTTGAACTTTTGCCATTACAATATACCCCCTAACTTTACAAATAAGTTTTTAGTTTTAGTCCTCCTTGGAGCGGTAGAGCTAAACACGGTTAGGGTTTTACTTAATATATAGGTATTTTAGTAATTTCATTTGTTTCTTCTTTATAACCTTCTTTAGTTTTCATATTTTATTTGCAAAATAGTGAACTTGGGGCAGGGGGACAAGGAAGATATACTTCAATTGACGAGGAACATTTTAGGAAACGAGGTTGCAAATTCTCTATTTTATAGATGAATACTGATTAGGGATGGCAACGCAACGGAGACTATACTCCTCGTCTCCATCCTCGCTATCCCGTGGCTAGCAGGGAAATCAAAAAATTCCCCGTTGAGGGGGAATTAGGCAGGGAAGGGGAATCCACATCCCTGTCAACCCCCAATTCAAAGCTTTATGAATATAAATTAAAATTAATATATTACCCGTGGCTGCCTAGTACGCTTCTTTCGAATCATTGGTGGAGTGAAAGAAAACCACAATCCTGATATCCTGAAAATTTTAATCTGTCATTACTTTCTGCAAGAGTTGCTAGTTCTCTCCATTTCAATGAAATTTATCAAATAGAGTCACTATAATATAAAACGTAAAGTCTGTCATAGGAAAATTAAAGGTATAAATTAAAGTTATGTATAGTTTGATGAACATTCTTCATGCAAATCCAGAATATGAACTCATTAGTATGAACAATCTGTTACAGGTGAATTGAACGTACAAGAATTTAGACGTTTTAAATTCTGCAGATTAAAATATTAAAGCCTTAAAAGGCTTAAAGGTCATACCTGTTCTGGTGTCTGCCGGAGTGGGCGAGTCGGCGGGTCTGAGGTCGCAGGGTGAGCAGATTGGGGATGCTTGGTATAATTAGGGTTTAGGGTTTAGGAAATATAAGGGCATTTTGTTAACGGAAACTTGTCTTCTGTTTTAGTTTTTATTCTCTACTAGTATTTTCACCCGTGCGTTGCACGGAATGAATTTGTTATAATATTTTAAGAAATATTTGAATCGATATACAATTATATAAATTATAACATCGAATATGAG
>CP025650.1:11581490-11603238 GCA_003576665.1 Ipomoea trifida
CTTGTTTATTAACATTTATTCTTTTAGATTAATGTTATAAAATGAACACTTCGAATGCTTTCTAGATTTTAAAATTTAAAATATTTCAAGATATGTGATGGTATAAATTGAATGAATATTATTTTGCTTTTAAATCTAATATATGTAAAATTTTTACATTTGGTATTCAAACCAATTAAATTTATATTTGTATATAACATAACTAAAAAATATATCCTAACCAATAACCTATTAAGTTCATATAAAATTTAGTTTATAGGTTATTTATATAAAATTTAGTTTAGATTAGAATATTTTTGAATATATTCATTTGAATGACATGTAATCTTTAGTTTCAATTTAATATTTGTGAAATTTCAATATCCGATATGCGGATCAAACCTGTATTACGATATAGCATAACTAAAAATATCTGAACCAATAATCAGAGTTCAATCAAAATCTAAAACATGGTATAAAATTCAATTTTTAATTAGGATAATGTGAGTAATGTCTAACTTTAAGCGTAAACAAATAAGTTATGTTTAAATAAGTAATGCAAGTAGAAAAGCTAAGATAGAAGATAGTGATACGTAAAAGAAGATGATAATGAATGTAATAGTAGTAATAAATAAATATGTAAGTATATAATGGTGAGAATGTGGTTATAGTGTCATATAGCCGAATAGATGATAGATGATTTGTTTTTTTGTTTAGAAAACATTTTTAAACGTTTTTCAATTTTCTAGAAAACTAGAAATTGTTTAATGTTTTAAAAATTAAAAACTGTGCTAGTAAATGTGTTTTCTGTTTCTTGTTCTCCAATTTTTTAATTTTCTAGAAAACTAGAGAAATGTTTCAGTTAGTAAATGGATTCTTAAGATTCTATGTTTGGTTTAGATTATGTAATTTTCTCAGAAACTATAATATATAATTAAGGGAATATGAGATATCCTCTATTTTTCTTAAGTACTTTCATATTTCCTTGTCTTATTATTAATATTCTCAATTCAATATATTGGTTTTTCTCTGCCCTCAAGATATACCGTGGGTGTTTGACAAATAATTGTTAGTTGATTGGGTTAGTGCGTTTGACTAGCTTATAGCATTAGCTTATTGCAGGAGAGAGATGTTTTATAAATTATTTGTTAGTTGATTAATTACATGCAAAATGACCTTTAAGAGTATAATTTATTTTCTCAAACATCTTATTGAAAAAACTATTTAAGCAGCTTTTTGAATTTTAACATTTTAGAGTAATAAACTTATGGTTGTCAACGCGGCCCGCCCCATCGCAGGCTTTTTATTTTGCGGACCGGCCCAAGAAGCCAGCGGGCCGAGAAGTACATAGCTCGAGCTCGTCTCATGCGTGTTTGTGGGCTTCGCGGGTCAATAATAATTTTTTTTAAAAATGAAAATCCACCTCCCAGTCCTTTGAGGACCATGAGTCCCTTACAATCTTACATTACAAAATTAAAATAACAAAATTTATTCAGATGATAACTTCAAAAATCACAACCAAAAGATATGCATTAATTTCTATGAAACATTGAAATCGGTAAGCGGTGGAGACGTGGAGCGGTGACCTGCGACGACGACGGTGTCGTGACTGGCAGAGGAGCAGTCGAGCAGATTCGCAACAGGTGGTGGAGACGTGCTGCACAGCTGCGTGCAGTGGTGGCGTGATGTCTGGAGCAAACGAGAGTGCGATGGCGGTGGCGTGAACTCTGGGTGTGACGGCGGTGGCCTGAGATCTGGAGTGCGACGGCAGTGGCGTGAGCTCTGGGTGCGACAGCGGTGAAGTGAGTTTTGGTCCAGATTTAACGGATGTTAAACGGAAAAAATAAACGAAGGACCAAATTGGTTAAATTTTGCAAAATCGAGGGACTTAATTAATTGGTCACAAAAAATTGTTGAGGACCAAATTGGTAATTTCACAATAGTCGAGGGACCATTTTGGTAATAAACTCTAATTAAAATAATGGAGAAGCGGATAACCAAATTCAACTACTTTTGAGAAATACCATATATTTGGTTGAAAAAAAAAATTAAAAAGTTACTAGCTTATTTTTGAAAAGTTACCTAAAATAGCTTTTCAAAATAAATTATTATTTTAAACTACTAACTTATTTTGAAAACATTACAAATAGAGTTAGGGTTTACGGCATTGTATTTTAGTCCATCTCTAAGGCTTAGAGGCTTTTCAAAAATTTCTCATACGCGCCGCCGTACGATTCTTCTCTGTGATACATGGAGCTACAGGTTTAATTTGTCTGCGTCTATGTATTTATTATAACTAGAAAACTTTTTGTCTCCGATCCTCCGGCGCTTATTTCTGCAAAAACATAGAGGCTTTAGGAATTTCGTAAGTTCATCAAATATATTTTTGTTTCGTATCCAATGGCTTGTTGTTGTTGTCGTCGAAGAAAATCAGAATCAAATGCAAGAAAGGATATTATAAGTCAGCTGCCAGGAGATATTAAGGATAAAATTTTAGAGTGTTTGCCCACTCGAGACGCTGCTAGGGTTGCTCTGCTTTCCACTGAGTGGAGGGATGTTTGGTTGCAGCATGGGCGGCTTGTGTTTGATAATTCCTTCTTCTTTAAATTTTCCCAAAAATACATAGGCTACAAACGCCTGGCGAACATAATAGATCGCGTTATCATGCACCGTGCTGCACCGGTTAAGAAATTTACCCTATGTGATTCCGAGTCAGGTCTTATGCTGAGTCAGTGTGATTTAGACAGGTGGTGTCTTTTTCTATCGAGAAATGGGGTTGAGGGACTTAGCATTGCTTTAGTTGAATCGGGAATAAAATATGATCTGCCATTTTGCATACTCTCCTGTCCTACAATTAGGCATCTGAGCCTTGTAGGTTTCTTTATTGGTTTCCCGCGTAATGCTCGTTGTATATTTCCTGGTGTCACCTTATTACGGTTCAAGAATGTGGAGTTTATGCCTAATGATAATGGAATTGTGTCGTGTATTATTCCTAATCTTGAGAAGCTGTCTTTCAGTGGTTCTTGTGGAGGGATCAATAAATTTGAGATCAGTTCTCCAAAACTTGAAAGCTTCTCTGCTGTTGATGTAGTGTATGTGTTTGAACCGAGATGGCTTACGTTTCATTTTAAAGCAATAAAGACACTTTGTTTGTCTGGCCTGTTGTTGTCGGTGAGAATCTGGACTTCATATTATCTTAATGCAAAAGGATTTGTATGTAACACATATCCATTATTTATACAAACTGATTTAGTTTTTGTTGTTTATTATGTTTTTGAAGCGTAAACCTGTTGCAGAAGCCGTACCGACATTCCCAACTGCATTAAATCTGCAAGTAATGAAGCTGTATGAATTAAGTTTTGGTTGTGGGAAGCAGCTCACTCTTACTATGCAATTGATTCGAAAATGTCCCAACCTATGTGAACTGGGGATTGTGGCAGAAAAGGTTGAGTATATATTTGGCAATCATCTGTTTTTTTTTTTTTTTGTTCTTTTTCAAATTTCCTCAGAGTTGTGGGTGTTTTTCATTTCTTCTTGAGTTGCAGTCAAGTTGGAGGGATGACAAAGAAGCAGCTTCAAGACTAAGAGTTTTGAAGGATCCAGATGGTTTGTTTAATATTCGGGATTTGAAAAAACTTAACACAATCAAGTTTGAATGTCATAGTGGATCCACACTCGAAATGCTATTTTTGAAAGCACTGCTCTCAAAATCCCCTCAACTCGAGAAAGTATTTATTCAGAAGGGTTATACTATGGAATCTGATATCTCAAGGGAGTTGTTGCGCTTCCCGCTTGCATCTCCCAAAGCACAACTCGTCTTCAAGGAGGCCTGGTTGCCACATACCCTGATTGGTCACCCTGAGCTTTGGTAAGTATTATTTTGAATCCTCTCTCAAGCAGTAGAGTGCTTAGATTTTTTACTTCAGATGATGTGGGTGCTTAGCCAAGCTAAGTGTTTCTTATAAGTTCAATGCAATGATTTTTAAATTTGATTATAAGTTTGTATACTTTGACTATTGATTATGTTTTTGGATTTTTATTGGGTAAGTCAGCAGATGAGAGTGATATGATTATGGAGTAAAAATATATTTTACTTTGGTTATAAGAGAATTATTCTTCAAATTTGAGGAAAATGAATTTATTGTTCTCTTTCGGTATTTTATTTTATTTTACATATATTTTGGGAGAAAAGATACAACGTAAGTTCCTATATTGCCTTCAAATGCTTTTATTAGCTAGGGGCATTTGAGATTTTGTACTAATTATTTTTGACAATTTATTTTATTTCTTTCTAACCAAATAATGAAATCAATATTCTGAGATTGTTTTCCAAGAAATTCAATCCATTTTTAATTCTTTTTCACAAATCAAACTAAGTTGGAGAGGTAAAGGATAGAATTTTGTAGTGTTTGTCAACACGAGATCTATTCTGGCCTCACTGGAAGGATGTTTGGCTTGTGTACATATGATTGGGATTTCTTTCAATTAATCCAAAAATACAAAGGTCATATCATTACTTGTGTGATGCTATCTTTAAGAAAAATGTGTTGGATTGCATATTGTATTACTATATGTCGTGCAGTCACTTATATTACTCACTATTTGTGAAATAGTAATAGGGAAAATGACACTTTTTCCCCCTATGTTATGTGCATATAGCACTTTTCCCCCTGTGTTATTAAAGTGGCACTTTTTCCCCCTGAAATGTTAAATAGACATTTTTACCCTTAAAATAATTATTTCATTATTTTTTTCTCTAACAAATTATTACTTATATGTATGGATGATCACGATTCGGTTCAAACCTAACCAAACACTGTAGCAATCATACCGAAATAGTATGGACGGTTCTGGTTACGATTCAGAACCGAAAAAATAAAATTAAATAATTGTTGAACTGTAAACCGGAACTGAACCACATTCATATATAGTGAAAATGATCAAACACTTATTTGATAATTCAGTACGGTTCGATTCCAATTTCGATTTTGAACCGCCAATCAAAACTTATTTATTTATTTTTATAATTTTATTTCTTATTTAAAAATAGTATAAATTTAACAATTATTTTATTATATTTTTTCGGTTCTGAATTGTAACCGTAACCATCCATACTTTTTAAGTTCAAGTGCTACGGTGTTTGATTAGGTTCGTATCGAACCGTAATCTTCCATGCATATTAGTAATATAATTGGTTGGAGAATAAAAATAAATGAAATAGTTTGTTTTAAGGGCAAAAATGTCAATTTAACATTTCAGGGGGGAAAGCTACCACTTTTAAAATAACTGAGGGGGAAAAACTGCCACTTTAATAACTCAGGGGAAAAAAGTGCTATATGCACATAACTTAGGAGGAAAAAGTGCCATTTTCCCATAGTAATATTTTTTCTTTTCTAAAGACATGGGCTTCTTTGTGGGAATGATTATTGGGATAACTAGAGTCTGATTTTCACAAGTAACAATTTTTCATTGAGCGATTTCCTATGCCTCTCTAATAAATCAGAATTATTAAACAGACGGAGAAAGACCTAGAACATTGGTGGTTTAAAAAAAAAAAAAAAGAAGGAAAAAAAAAGACATGAGAAATAGTTATGGGCGCTCCTAGGGGTGTAATATACTTAATTATATTACATATATTACACATTAATAAAGAATAATGTGTTATTGAAATGTTTGGAGGATCTTCTTTGCATCTCTCAAGCCTACTAAGGCTATGTTTGGCAAACCTAGCTGAAAAGGTAGCTGAAAGCTGAAAAGTAGCTGAAAGCTGAAAAGCTATAAGCTCGAAGCTGAAATCTGAAGAGCTGTTATGCTTAAAAGTGTTTGGTAAAATTTGTTTTTTGATAAACTGATAAATGTAAAAAGACTAAAAAGGGCATCTTCATATAATTTAAATAATTTTAAATTTAAATATGTTTGTTTATATATTAAAATATGAAATAGTGAAATTAATATATTTTAATAAAATATAAAGTAAGAACATATATTTGAAAACATACAAAGTAAAATAAAATGTTTATAATTCATAAGATTATTTCATACAAAAATTAATGTTCAAACACAAATGTCAAATTGAAATTACAACAAGAGAAAAAGTCAAAAAGATTTTAATTGAGAAGGGTAAAGGATGTCATTTCTTTAAAATAATAAGGTTAAAGATGGAAAAAAAGTTAGGAAGCTACTAGCTTATTTTGAAACGCTACCTAAAGTAGCGTTAAAAAATAAGCTCTTATTTTAAGCTACTAGCTTATTTTAGGAACATTACCAAACATAGCTTATAGCTTATTAGTAGCTTAAAATAAGCTATAAGCTCCTAAATAAGCCCTGCCAAACAGAGCCTTTGTCTAGTATTTAATGTTCAAATATAATTATAATGGGAACAATTCTAACCAAATTAGTCACTTTGTAGGCTTGATAACCATAATGTTTTAAATGGGATAAGCATTTCGGTATTCAATTCGATTTTTCAATTTCGGTTCAATCTTGAAAAAACGAAACCATTCAATTTAACAATACAGTTCAATTTCAGTTTGATATTCAATTCAATTTAAGAAACTCAAACATTACCTAACAAAATAGCAAATCCAAACATTATGCCAAAAATTATGCAGTTGTTATACTGTGGACCATAGATCATGGTTGATACTGCAGTTGTGTTGAACGGATATTGCAGTTGTGTTGAAAGGGAACTACAGTTGCGCAGAACAGAGGCCGTGTCATCCGTCTAGAACTGCAGTTGCGTTGAACTAATACTGCAGTTGTGTTGAACGGATACTGCAGTTGTGTTGAAATGATACTGCAGTTGTGTTGAACGGATAAACGGTCACTGTTCCGCGCAACTGCAATTTCTTTTCAACACAACTACACTATCCGTTCAACATAACTGCAGTTTCAGCCATGTTCATGGTGCATTCACTGCATTGTGGACCATCCACAATATAATTTGCGAAAATTATGTACGATAGTTTTTATGCCAAAAAAGGAAAAAAAATCTAAACGAAATAATGTACGTGGAGTTTATTGAGCAAATATTATTATTAATTAATTAATTAATTAATGTTGGCAATAATTTGTTAATTATTGCTGCTCAAGTGCTCAGCTTCACCATAGTATAAAAAGCTGCAGATGTAACATAATATGGAGTGGTTGCTCGACATGTAAAAAACTGCTCAGATGTAAGATACGTGAAATGCGTCTTGTGACCCTAGCTGATAAAGAAATATGAGGAAAATCAACTTATGTTGTTTATAACAGATTAACTCAAACTAAAAAGGTTAATAAGCATCTTTCACAATGAGTTAATTTTAAAACTTTGTGGTTACTAAGCCAACAACTCGACCAACTCGGTTGGGGTTGCCTCCTCTCTCAATTATACTTATTCTTATTTGTCATCGTTACTTATCTGCGAAGTAATTTTTTTGTCATTGGAATCTATTAAAATTGTATTAAAGAAACTACAACGCATATAATTTGAGGAAGAAAAATACCCACTTTGTAAACAATTATTATAAGAAAAGTGACAGGTCTAATAATAATATAATTGAAGAACGAAAAAGAAATATGATTTTATCATATTTAAATACAATTTAGATTTTAAAAATATGAAGTCAATATAATATGGAGGAAATAAATTGAAGTACACAATGCAAAAGACAATTAAAAAGCGTTCACCACGTGCCCATGTGGCCAATTGAAATTTGTAAACTTAGCCGTTAGCACTAAAAAAAAAAAAGTGAATAATGGAGCCATAGAATATTAATTTTGAAAAATATTTTATAATAAAGCATTATAAATTTCTAAGAATATTCTAAATATTACTACGTATTATTTTCCTCTTGATATGACAATAAATTTTTTAAGATGTTGCTATAAGGGTCAAATCTTCTATTCATTTAATTAAATGTATAAAAAGATACCATGTTAGTTTATGTAGTTTTATGCTATTTAATGCGTGTATGACTGTACCATGGAACATGTATTTAGTGCCAAATAAATTGATTATTATGTTTTAGATAAGAGAAACTTGTAGTCACTTCTTGAAAGGTAACCGCTCTTGTATGATAATTCAGAAACTATATAAGAGAGGTAACCACACGGAAGACCTAGTGCGAAGGATTTGATCGAGAGGGTGTTGGCAGCAATTAAATTTGTGATGTTCTGATGCGGGACTAAGAGAATCATGCTCCACTCACTTAGCCATTCCTTTCATGGTCAAGTAAATTAATTATATATGAGTCTTATGTAAGACCATCTCACTCTGAGACACATAATACTGTTTAATTAAAATATTATTTTTTTATTAGTGCATAGAAAAATATTAATTATATTTTAACTAAAAAATATTTCATGCTTCGTTAAGACAATATCACACAATACTTACTCTATTACTTAATTATTAATGTTATGATGATGTACTTTTGATACTAAAATAACATACTTTTTGACAATTTGATATTATAAATTTGGATAATTTTATTGGTACAAGTTAATTCATGAGAAGAGTTTATTATTGGTTTGAAAGAACAATTATAAATTACATGTGTCATATTTTTATTCACTTTTATGGTCAATTTCCTCCTTCAGGTCCATTTGCGCCAATATAAATAATTCATTAGTCGCTAATTCACAACACAAACACATACGTACACATTATCAAATATAGTTTTCGTACAGATTTTAGTCTACGACACTTAATTATACTGAGACGCATTTTATATGTAGAAGGTATTAATGAGATCAAGAAGGTAAGGGGCCGGCCATATAAGGTTGGAAAGCTTCAATTGGCACTACAAGTTATGAAGAATTAGCCCCAAACAGTAGTTAGGATGCAACATAATATGAAAAGCTCACGTGCGTGACATTCATTGATTGAACACTCAAATCGACCACAACACATGTAAGTTGTTGATGTGGTGGTCGATAATGTGACGACAACAGGGTTGACATGTTTAATAGTGACAATAGTGGTCGACTGATCGCCTTCTCCAGTTGAGACCCAGATTTGGGTTGCCTTCTCCAGTTGAGACCTAGATTTGGGTTGCTTTCTTTGGTTGAGTGGCGACCCTTCGCATTTTCTTCTCTTTCTCCGTGATCGGCGACCGTCAACTGGTTGGCGGTCACTGTTTTGCCTGAATTTTTTGTCCGAGAGTGGTCGAATCTTTAATGACTTGTGATAGCAAGTCAGTTACTGGTTATTGGGCTTCATTGCTTCAAAATGAACTATTTATGGGTGTAATTGCATCTTTAAAAATTGAGAAGGTTAATTAGCTTTTTAGCTAAAGTTCGAGAATCTATTTGACCATTGTTTCAATTATATTCCACGTATACTTTTAACAAAATATAAGATACAATCATATAAAATATACGAGTATACCACATTATAAGATTTAGAGCAAATATCATTTTTAGTCCCTCAACTATAATATATGTATCAATTTTGGTCCTTGACTATTAAAAATTTCAAATTAGGTGCATGACTATTCAATTTGTATCACATTTGGTCCTTGACTATTAACATTTTCAAATTAGGTGCATGACTATTCATTTTGTATCATATTTGGTCCTGCCGTTAAATTTTCCGGCCAAACTTCCCGCGAAGTCACCGGTGACCGACTAATTTATTTAATTTTTATTTTAAAAATTATTTTAATACTCCGTAACTTTTAAATAAAAAAAACTTAAAAATAAAAAATAATAAAAAAAAAATAGAAAACGCCGGTCACCCGATGACTTTGCCGGAAATTTGGCCGGAAAATTTAACGGCAGGACCAAATGTGATACAAAATGAATAGTCATGCATCTAACTTGAAAATGTTAATAGTCAAGGACCAAAAGTGATACAAATTGAATAGTCATTGACCTAATTTGAAATTTTTAATAGTCAAGGACCAAAATTGATACATGTATTATAGTTGAGGGACTAAAAATGATATTTGCTCTAAGATTTATTGTACTTATGGCCAAAAAAAAAAAACATAGAAACATATGAGTGGGACATGGAAACAGTGGTGGCACATGCATGCAACCTTGGGGCAAGAAATGGACAGTTGGTGATGACCTCACCTTGCCTTAATGGTTAAATAAATAAATGCTGCAAACATACTGTAATCCGCACTGCACACAAATACAGACCGCACAGTTTTTTTTTTTACAAAATTTGGGTTGCATTAATTCACACACCTACATATATACCAATAATTTATTTTTTAGTTCTAGTAAATATACTCTCAAATTATACTACTCACTTTTACTTTTTAATGTGATAGACAATAATATGCTATTTTTATTATGCGAATTTAAAAAAAAAATTGAAAATAAAAATAAAATTTGAGAGTAAAATTTGAAAATACACGTAATAATATCATTTATTTTTAGTCTTTCAACTTCAATGTTACAATAATTGCTGGAAAAGTTCATGCAATTAATAATGCCTTGCTCCCTCCCTTAGGGGGTGTTTGGTTGGGTGTAGTTGGGGGGAATTAGAATTCATTGAATTGTAATTCAATGAATTCCCAAACTATATTGTTTGGTTGGAGGGAATTGCAATTCCCTCCAAATGATGAATTGCAATTCATGGGATACCCCCATGAATTGCAATTCAATGGAGAGGAGGGGCAATTTTGTTGGTGTAAAGACAATTTTGCCCCTCTTCTCATACCCTTTGTCTTCTTTTTTTTTTTTTTTAAAATTTGAAATAATAATAATTATTATTATTATTTAAAGAATTATTATTATTTTGAAAGAATTATTATTATTATTATTCTTTAAAGAATTGTTATTATTTTGAAAGAATTATTATTATTATTATTATTATTATTATTATTATTATTATTATTATTATTATTATCATCATCATTATTATTATTACTCTTCTACTACTACTACAACTACAACATCTACTACTACATAAGGGTATTTTAGTCATTTTATCATTTCTTACCTTTCAATTCCCTATACTCCTATTACTGCATATCAAACACTGTAATTGCAATTCCAACCTTATTCATTGAATTGCAATTCCACCGAATTACAATTCTTTTCCCCCCTAATTCCCTCCTCCCAACCAAACGCCCTGTTAGGTGTTGTGGTGCTTTCAGAGTTTCAGCTCCCTTATGTTTAGTAAAATAAAAGTATATTCTGTTTTTTTTTTTTTTTAAATTAGTTTCAAGTATAACAAGTTGTAACAGATATTGTTACTATGAGAGTCAATAGTATGGTGTCAACTAACATATATAATATAAACACATAATAGGTGTAATGAGTTTGATGGATATATTTGATCTTGGTACAAGCTTTTAAGTCTAAAAGGTGTGGTGCGGACTTAAGGCGAAACATGTAGTCCGATGGTCAACCGACTAGGCACGAGTTTAGATGATGTCCCCGGGAGATCCAGAGTCAACCAAAGACTACCTAATTAGGGAGTGGAGGTCACGTCGTTTCTCGGTCGTCTTGATGTTAACCATGACATCCTAGGATCTAGGGGTTGTTACGACATATAAAGCGGAATCCGCGAGGATGCTCGATCCTTGGTCAGGCGGCATGATTGTTGGACAAAGATTGGTTTCATAGATTTGCGTGGGGGTTTTTAATGAGCAAGTATAAATATTTAAGACCACGAGTTAATTTTCTCAATCAGAGTTGTATTGAATATCGTCAATAATACATGGTTTAACTTGATGCACATGCATATTGTCTTATCAATTACAATTTACAACATAATATTAATAAGATGTAGTAGTTGTATAATGTACTATCAATACTAGTGTCAATAATACTTGATATAACGTGTAACACCTATATATATTTGTACCAATTACAATATGACACTGATGTAATTTAATACAGTAGTTTTTTATGATATGGTATTATATGATATGATAAGAAATCATAATTTATTATTTTGATAAAGTTTTACCTAACACTAAAATAAATAAAAAATTCAAAGCACAATTTTATACAATAGAAGGTATCTTCATTTAATTTTCCTATTAAAATAAAGGTAGTTAGTATATTAGTATATATACTTTGAATCCAATGAACATACCTCATGTCCATTGTCCTACGTTGATAGGTGATTGACTAGTGACTACCACATAATTAAAAGCACTATAAAAATTTTATATGAAATTCAAACAATCCGTTTGGTTCACTAAAATTATTATTTTTTTCTCAATAATTTTTTAAAACTGTGAATTCTCATTTACTTGGTTGAATTTTTTGTTTTTAAATTTTTAATTCTTAAAATTTGAGAAATTGAAATTTCATGAAGTCTCTTTAATTTTTTAAATTTGTCATTACTTGAGGAAAAAAAAAAGTAATATGTATTGCCATCATATTTTATTATGTATGAACATTTGAATATTTACATACAAGATTTTTACCAGCCAAATAGTTGAACCTTTATTCATTTATGTATAATTTAAATTTCACTCATCATAAATTTTGAAAATTGCATTTTTATATAAAGCATCATATTTTGATGAAAAGAAGTTTAAATTATACATAAATGAACGCAATACTCAAAGAATAATGTTATTTTTCTCATCTTGATTTTACTTCTTGATTTGATAATAAAATTGCATGCTAGACAACCCTATATAAGTCATTCCCTGTTAATCACTCATTGGCGTAATGGTGTGTCACCGTTTTATTTGATATGTTACCGCACTAGGAATATCCTATCCCATGAGCTCAACTAAAAGAGTTTGACAACAATCAAACTCATGATCTTCATGTACAAAAGTCATGTTTCATTCCCTCGATCATTCCTTCGGTGTCAGCAGACACTGTTATTTGATTTACAGGAAAACCCGTAGTCACCGAAGGTGTGCTTTAAGTAAAACCTACCTTGTAACACTAGCCACTAAATGATTATAATGAAATAACCAACATACATTTGCTCGATCATAGCTGATCAACTCAAACTTAAAAATTAATAATAGACCACTCCCACAAAAATTAAATTATTTAAAATTTTATGATTACTAACCTAATTGTCAAACTGGCTTACTCAAGCATTCTTAACTCAAAATGACAGTAATATGCGTATGAAGAAGTGCAAAGTTGGTGGTGGAAAGCAACAGTTTCACACTTTCAGCAGAGTTAGTTTAATTTAGGCTTTTTAAGGCATCATTATTAAGCATTTAAGCTTACAAATTTGGCTGGTTTATCCTCGTGAGGGGCCGAATATAGGTTGTCGACTTGTCGTCTGTATATTTGTTTTTCATGGTGAGAGATCACGCTCAAAAAAGAATTGCACATCACGCGCCACTCTTCTATACATTCTTTGATTAATAAAACATTCGATTAATGTTAATTTTTATTTATAATTTTAAGAATTTAAAATTTTAATTAAAAAATTTCAGTTAATCAATAAATTGAGTGATTAATTAAAAAAATTGATTTAGTTCATTCAGTAATAAAAAGTTATGTTCAATTAACGGTTAAATTTTTAAAAATTATAGTTAATATAGTTCGATTAATCGAATACACACACCTACTAATCATATAGACAACTATTAAACCAACTAATGCTTTACCAATGTGATGCACGAAAGAGCTTATATTATAATGAATTTAAATAACAAATTGTAAATAATGAAAAGATGTTAATTAAAAAGAATAATAATTTGTTATAAAATGATGTAAAATCATATTTTATAAATTGAAGGAAAAAAAAAACGTCTTTATTTATATTTTTCATATGATTCAAAGAAAGTTGACACTTCTTATCTTTGAATTATACAAAAATAACATTTTCATCCTTTAATTATANGTGATTAAGTGTATGCGAACGATGATTAAATGGGTGCAAACGGTGATTAAATGTGTGCAAACGGTGATTAAATGTGTGCGGACGGTGATTAAAAGTGTGCGAACGGAGTGATGTGTCAAACAATCTAGACCATTAAAATTTTTTAGATTGATGTACGAAATTTGATCTCAAAATTTTTTAATGGTCTAGATTGATTAAGATTCCAAGTTAGAGTGTGTGCGAACGGTGATTAAATGTGTGCAAACAGTGTGTGTGTGTCAATCAATCTAGACCATTAAAAAATATTACATGGATGCATAAGATCTGATCTCACGATCTTATCTAAACAAGTGATCTCATTGGAATCCTCCCCTATATATATATATAGGCATGGCTTGTTTAGTTTAATAAACATTGAAACAGGCCCAAGCATAGCCTTAGCTTTTTACTAAGGGTCAGGTCATAGGCCCCTACAAAGGGGTCTACCTGTCTGGTCTAATCCCATAATTGAGACATTTCGGTAGATCTATAATGAACTTGCTATTATACATTAGTCAAACCACATACAAGTTTATTACGCTATTACGACATGTTTATTAAATCTCAATTACAAGATAAATCATTAAGTCACTTTTAAAGGTTCGTCATTAAATTACTACCGTATGTTCGTTTAGTCACTATTATAAATCCATCAATTTACTACTACAAGTTCATTAACTTATTCTTGCAAGTTTATCAAATCAATACTACATGTCTACTATGTAACTATTATAAGTTTATTAAGTCAATACTATAGATCCATCACACAAATATTGAAAAGACATTATAAAAATCTATTAATATGAGTGTTATTTAAAATATCTGAATAAAACATTTTGAATGATATATTTTTTATACATTGAATTTATTATACAAAAATAAATAAAGAACAATGTGCCATTGAAATGTTTTGAAGATCTTCTTTGCATTATATTGTTCAAGCCTACAAAGTTAACTCTTTGAACTTTAATTTGAAATTTCTAACATATATAAGGTTAAGAATTAATTTACTTTTAACTAGAGTTATCAATGAGGAGGATGAAGAAAAACCTCAACTCACCTTGTCAACAGATACAATGTGAAACAAATAAAATGAAAAATAAAATTTTAAAAATTAGAGCAAAGAAAGCCAGGCCACACCAACACAAATATAATGTGAAACAAATGAAATAAGTATAAGCAACAACATAAATACATAATACACTTATCTACGCCAAAAATAGAATCAACTACAAGAAATTGAAAACAAATATATAATAGCTAATAACAAACACCAACAAAGCGTTTTCAAAAAGAAAAAGAAAAAAAACAAACACCAACAAAGCAACAGAATATCTTACTTTAGCCATAAGGTGTCACTGCTCACTACGGTTGAATCTACATCAAAGGGCAGCGTTGGAAAAGTTGTTTCAATGTTGTTGTTGGTTTTTTGTGAGGGAGATAAAGGGAAATGGCAAGGAAGAAATGGGTAGACGGTGAGTGGGGGAGAGGTGCGGCAATGGAATCGGGATTTAGGGTTTGTAGTATTTACTATTATTGCATTCGGGATTAGGGCTGGTGAATTGAAGAATTAAAAAATTTTAAATAATAATGTCAGGCTAGCCCATGTGTCTTACTTGTTGCCGGGTCTCGAATTTCCTAATCCACACCCTGTCGTATTATGCAACAAGGTAGGCTGGCCCAATAGGTTAGACTTCTTTTATAGTATTTATTCAATAAAATCATTACTTGCATATTTTATGAGAATGTTATTATTTTTTAGGCAAAAGGGTCGAATAAATCCCTAAACTTTACTCAAAAAGTCAATTAGGTCCATAAACTTTAAGAAGTTACAATTAAACTCACAACATGTTATTTTAGAGCATTAAATCCTAAAAACTTATTGTTGGTGACCTTGTAGGCCAATTGGGGTTCTGGTCATTCCGACGAGCGTCTAGGTAATTTCCTGCAAGCAGTGTCAAATACCATCGAACGACGAGCGTCAAACGGTAGCCCGTCGCATTTGAAGAAGGCGACAAACTAGGTCGCCAATTTATTGGGTATGGGACTAGGAAATATGAATTAGGGAATTTTAAATTGCATTTTTAAAATAATAATAGTGGCCTCAAAATTTCTAATTGTTATACAGTGGACCATGGTCCATAGTGATATATGGAACATGGTCGTCAAATGAAACTGTAGTATAATTAAAATTATATTTTAGTATTGTTAAAATGAAACTAGTGTGTGTGAAAAATGAAACTAAAAAACAGTGCTCATTCAACAACGTATATTATTAAATGAAACCGTAGTATAATTAAAATGATACTTTAGTGTTCTTAAAATGAAACTAGTGGGTGTGGAAAATGAAACTAAAATTCAGCGCCATACAATAACATATGTTGTCAAATAAACGTGGAGTGTAATTAAAATAATACTTTAGTTATTACACTTAAACTAGTGTGTATGAAAAATGAAACTACAAAACAAAGCTCATACAATAATGTATATTGTCAAATGAAAGTGTAGTTGAATTAAAATGATACTTTGATATTACTATAATGAAACTAGTGCGTGTGAAATATTGTCAAATGAAACTGAATTATGATTAAATTGATACTTATTTCATATGGACCACATTACTATATGGACCGTGGATTGGCCGGCCCAACAAGTTAAGCATGTTTTTAGAATATTACTTTTAATCAAATTGTTACTTTTATATATATATATATATATATATATATATATATATATATGTACTTGTTTTTGTTATGCGTGATGCGCAAAAAATAGGTGCCCAATATTAATATTTTGTATTAAAATTTTAAATTTATTTACATTTTAATATAGTAAATAATAATAATAATAAATTATGTATAATTAGATATTTATATTTAAAAAAAATAACTAACATACAACTCTAATATTTAATGTGTATATATTATTATTATTATTATTATTGAAGAAGATAAGAAAATATATGGTGGATGCATGTGCATAGTAACAATAGTGGAAAAGATAACGGAAGTTATAACAGTAGAAGTATATTTGTCCAAAATATTATGTAGTACAACTTTTATAACATAATATACAAAAAAAAAACTTAACGGAAAAAACAGACATAAATGAGGAGTATAACCTTTATTCACATTTATTATGTTTTTAGATTAGATATATATTTGTTTTTGATGACAAAGAAAACAATAAAAAAAAAAATTAAATTTATGTTGGAGCTTATTATACATTTTTCTCGTATATCTTTATATATAAAAATTGTTACCTGGCCATTTCACAATTAGTCTATAATTTAAAATTTAAATGATATATAGCACTACCTTTGTCCCATTTTGATTGTCTGATTAATTTAACAAAACTTGACTGAAGTTATTTTTAATCTAATTTTTCATAATATTATGTTTAACATTAATATATAAAATTTATATATTTAGAAACTATATTAAAAGTACTATTAAACACAAAAAAAATTAAAAATAATAAAAAATTACTAAAGAAAATTAAGTAATAAAGAAAGAGTTGATTTGACCCATGAATAGTAAATAGGACAGGTAAAATTGGATAGAGGGAGTACTTCAAAATCTATTTAGCGAACAAATTTATTTAAAGACTGAGCTACATATGAGAACTATTGAGCATCACACAAAGTGATAAGTTGCATTGTACTCCATTAAAAACAAAAAGAAAAAAAAAACATTTCTATGTTGCATCCAAACTGAAGCATCTAAATTCATTCCTAAAATTCTGGGGGATCAATTAGTCTTTAGTTAAAGTTGTTGTACTCGATGAAGACAATTTTTGCTTTTGGAGATGCACGAGGAAAGTCCAACAACTCCCTTGAGTTGATATGAGCCGTTGCATTGTGCCTATTACGTAATTCTTTAACAACAACTTTGTCTAGTGCAACAGATTTTGAGAGTAGTGCTTTCAAGAAAAGTATTTCATGTCTGGATCCTTTAAACCAATCAATCTTGACCGTATTAAGCATCTCCAAATTCTTATTTATAATGTCCGGACCCTCAAAAAATTCTTGATGGATCTTCTTTGTCATCGATCCATTCCTCCTACAAATGAGAGGAAATTAAATCTGAAAAGAAATTAAAGAAAGAAATCAAGATTGCCAAATATATAAGATTGTGTCTCACATGTTTCTCTGCAGAAATCTCCAGTGTGCATAGATTAGGGGATTTTTCAAGCAATTGTATAGCACGTTTTAAGTGCCTCTCACAACCAAATCTGAAACGATTCAGCTTCATTACTTGCAGATTTCTTAACGTTGGTGCTTCTTCTGCAAGTTTTGCAGTCTTGAAAAAGAAACAATAAAGAGAAAATTTTAAACATGAAAGAACACTTACAAGTCAGAATGAAAAACATTATATTAAATCAATAACAATTAACTTAGATAATATTGTCCCAACATGTGTATTTCATTTGACCTTAGATGGGAGCTGACCAACTTAAACTAAGAAAATCAAATGGACAGCCAATTCAAATCTAAAAAAGCCAATAAACAATTCTACAAAGTCAAACTTAGAACCTTGGATCTACCAAACTAATTTTTCAGCCAATTAGTTGCCGTGTATTTTCAGCCTAGGTTGTCAATGGAACCAAGAAGGCCAAATAGACAACCGATTTAAACAAAGAAAGCCAATAGACAATTCTATTGAGAGTCAAACTTGGAAGTTTGTGGCTACCAAACTAACTGTCCTACGGTCCTACCAACTTAATTAGTGTATTCCATGTGACCCCAGTGACAAAAAATTACAAGATTAAACTGGCCTAGGTCGTCCATCGCCGGAAGGCCAAGGTTGCAATAAAGGACCACAAGAAGGGTAAACCCTTTCTAGGTTGTCCATGGTAGGCCAGCTTAAGTTGTGGATAAAGGACCATATGAGGAGGATAAATCGACCCAAGTTGTCTATCATACACTGAAAAACCACTAAAAACCCTAGATTGTAAGGGTAAACCATCCTAGATTGTCTATGGCCAGAAGGCCTAAGTTGTGATAAAGGATCACAAAAACGATAAACTGACCTAGATTATCCATAGAACCATGGGCAACCGATTCAAACCAAGAAGACTTATAATCTAACCATCCTATCAACTTAGCATACCAGCAGCCTAAGACCGAGTGAAACCAAAGAAGGTCAAATGGGCAACCAGTTCAAAATATATTGTGGTTAGACTGGTTAGCAAAGGTTGGCCTACCATTTGCATGAAGTAAATAGGTAATTGAAGAGTAGATCGAGATTCTCACCTCTGACAAATCAGCTGATAAGCAAAGATACTTAATTGCAATAAGCCATCTGGGTATAGAAACATACGGAAAACAATTAGAATACAATTGAGAGAAGCTTCTAAGGTTTGGAGCACTTATATCAATCTTCTCAATCCCATCACAAATTTGGTANTTTTTGTTTTTGTTTTTGTTTTTGTTTTCATTGATTCGTTCGAATTTCCTCATGATGTTTTTCATTTCGTGTTGAGTTGTAGACGAGACGGGATGAGAAAGAAGTTGCAAGTAGGCTTTTGGAGGATCGGACAATGGCTTTATTGATCAGGAAACGATTATGCTTAAATTGTAAAGATAGAATGTTTCGCACTTGAAGTCCTTTTCTTAAAGTCGGTACTCTCCAAATGCCCTGCATTGGAGTTAAAGAAGTACGAATCGAACACAAGATGCACATGCCGCAACCATAAATCCTTGGAGCGGGTTGTGAGCACAACAACTCTGATCTGCAGGTAGCATTCGGGTTGGCAACCATTCCAAATTTTTTATTTCATTTCTACTAGCAGCAAACTTATTAAATTAAATCTATTAAACTAGGAAGAACAACAAGGGTTCAACAAAGTAGATTGAACAGTTATAGTTTTTATGTTTATTTTAAAAAAAATTTATAATTGAAGTGAAATGTCCTTATATTTTAGGATATTTAAACTATTTTGATGATAAAAGACCAAAAATGATCATGCCACAATAATACTAGACCAAATTAAAGTGAATATTATGATAAAAAAGGACTGTGTATTACCACCTATAAATTTAGGATCAAAAATATAATTAACTCTTGTTTTTTTTTTTTTGAATGCTAATTAACTCTTGTTTAATTTATAAGAATTTGAAATCTGATCTTTAGGAAATAAGCTAAGAATCCTCATAACTAATGTCAATAGGTTAAGAAAGGAAGCCCATAAACTTTTTTTTAAAAAATTACACAAACACTTCATTAACTAGCAATGTCTAAGTTCAGAACACAAGAATACAAGACAAAGGGTTTTTAGCGTGCCACTCTGCATGCATGATCAAACATAACAACAAATTCCCTAGTTAAGACATAAGTAACTCGATTTGCATGTCATTATGCAGCAAATCAGTATTCATCTATGACATT
Source organism: Ipomoea trifida (assembly GCA_003576665.1). Classification (NCBI taxonomy): domain Eukaryota; kingdom Viridiplantae; phylum Streptophyta; class Magnoliopsida; order Solanales; family Convolvulaceae; genus Ipomoea; species Ipomoea trifida. The sequence goes on from CP025650.1 coordinate 11,601,651, forward strand.
ATAACCAACAAGGTTATACGTAGACTCGTGCTCCAGGAAGACAAGTTGTGCATTAGGAGATGCACGAGGGAAGCACGCCAACTCTCTTAGGATATTCATCTCCAAGGCATATGTTATACTCCATGCAGGGTGAATAACAACTCTCTCCAATGCAGGGCATTTGGAGAAAACCGACTTTATAAAGAGAACTTCAAGCCTAGATCCATTAAACCCGTCAATCTTCACTGTTTTAAGCATCTTCATATCTTGATTAATAAAGTAATGGTCTGGATCCTCCAAATGATTCAAAGTATCTTCTTCACATTGGGCCCTTGCCTACAACTCAACAAGAAACGAAAAACACCATGAGAGAACTCTCGAAAGAAATAATAAAGAATCAAGATTGCTAAAAATTAATAAACTCAACGTACCATTGCTGCCCCAATACCCAATTCACATAGGTTGGGAGATTTTTGAAGCAATGTCATAGCAGTGCCGATCTGCAGCTCACAACTAAAACTCAAATCATGCAGTTCCATTACTTGCAGATTTATTGCAGTCGAAGAATTAAGCACGGCTGCTACAATAATATCTCTACGCTACAAAAAGATCAGAGCAACGTACAATAGATAAAACAAATTAATTAGCCCAGGCCAGACAACAACTTTAACATTATATTATAAAAGCTAAGCAAGATAGATTCTTACCCACAAGAAACTGCCTCCAGATAAGCAAAGAGTCTTAATTCTATTCAATTGAACTGCAAACCATGTCGGTTCAAACCCAGAATAACCACTAATGTGACACAAGCTTTCAAGTTTCGGAGCAATGATCTGAAATTTATCCATCCCTTCACAATCTCCAAGGAAAGCCAGCTTCTCAAGATTAGGAATAGTAGAGGCAACTCCATTAAGCTCAACGCTTTCGAAAACTAATGAAGTTACTCCGGGGAATATACAGGGAGCATTTGCTGGGAAATCTACAATGAGACCATCGAGTTTCAGCCGCTTAATTGTGGGGCACGAGAATATACAAATTGGCAGCTTAAACATACTTCGAAGAACAAACAAATGCAAGGTGAGTTCTTCAATACCATTTCTTGATAGAAAACTACACCACCGCTCTACATCAGACTGCTGCAACATAGGCTTTATGTTGATGTTTAAAGTAAATTTCTTGACAGGTCCACCACGAAGCAAAAGAATATTATTGATTATGTTCACAGCACTTGTGGAGTTTTCAGCTATGTAATTTTGGATGCTTTGAAAGAAGTCCTCATCAAACACAAGCTGCCCATGCTGCAACCAAACATTCTTCCAGAGGGTTGAGAGCATGGCCATTCTGGCAGCATCTCGGGTGGGCAAGCACTCCAAAATTCTTTGTTTTAGCTCTATTGTCAATTCACTTATCAAATCCCTTCTTTCATGTTGTATGGTTTCCATTCGAGGACGAGTAGCCATTAAATTAAATTGGGAGTAGTGATGAGGAAGTATATATGTTTAATTTGTTTGGGGTCGTTCAAAATCAAATCAAAAGTTTAAACCATTCCATTCTTCAACCTGCAAGAAAAGGAAATTGGGAAGAAGAAAGAGATTAGCAATATGAACTC
>CP025650.1:11607987-11625828 GCA_003576665.1 Ipomoea trifida
AGAAACATACGGAAAACAATTAGAATACAATTGAGAGAAGCTTCTAAGGTTTGGAGCACTTATATCAATCTTCTCAATCCCATCACAAATTTGGTAAGCCAGCTTCTCTAGTTTAGGAATACTATAGACCACATTTCCTTTAACATTATTATGCTTAAAGGAAACATCTTCCAAAAGTAATGAAGTGACGCCAGGAAATATACAACCACCATCTACGGGCAAATCAATAAGAAAACCTTGAAGTTTGAGGTGCTTAATTGTGTGGCACGAGACTATACAAAATGGCAGTTTATATTTCTGGTGTAAACCACACCAAGAAGACATGTTAAGTTCCCCGACACCATTTGTTGATAGTAAAAGACACCACCTATTTATGTCAGACTGTTGCAACTGAACACCTAAACAGGAGATGTGGAGAGTAAATTTCTTGACGAGTCCAACACGGAGCAAGAGAATATTATCAATGATGACAGTTGTGGAGTCATAAAGTTTGCATTCTCGAACCCATTTGACGAAGTCCCAATCGAATGCTAGCCGACCATGGCTCAAGCAAACATCCTTCCAGTGAGTTGAGAGCAAAGAAGTTCTGACAACGTCTCGGGTGGGCAAACACTCCAAAATTCTTTCTTTTAAATCTACTGGCAGTCCATTTATTAAATCCGATCCGGTTTCAATCCGCTCACAACTAGCCATTGAATTGGAAAAAACAAGAAAATTTCATCGCCACTACTAGATCAGAAGATCCATACTCCTTATAACGGGTTCAACTAAGAAGGAATTGGCAATAATAGGCTGATGCTGTTTTTGTTGGGGTTATTAGTCGAAATCAAAGTATATCTGGGAAGAAATTAAAGAGATAAGGGGAAGAAATTAAAGAAATTCGTCAAAACTTTTCTTATATGTAAGATTAAGATCGACCTAACATACTTTTAATCAAATTGTTAAAAGTTAGCTATTTGAGAAGGTTGTTAATATGGTTGACATATTAATTAACTAGAGAATACAACAATAATACTTTGAAGACACGGACAAAAAATTAGAACTACAATGCATCATACAATCCACAAGTCGCATTATATTCCATAGGAAACAGGGCCATTAAAATGAAAACACTATTTAAAAAAAAAATTGAAAACACCATTGCATTGAAGTCATAAGAAACACTTGGCTAAGTCATAAGAAACACTTGGCTTAGCAGTAAGAACTCACATCACTGATCACACCATATGAAGTACAATATAGAACAATTAACAGAAGCAAAAACTAAAGAAGGATATTCCTGGAGTCTAATCAACACCTTACAAAACATTGCAACTTCCACTACAACGGCTGCTTACATTTCTAAGTTGCATACAAACTGAACCCATGGAGTTTCACAATACAATAATTTGTGCTTTCGGAGATGCACGAGGGAAGCAGCACAACTCCTTTAGGAATTTTATCATATCCTCATTGCTTTGCCGACAAAAACAACAATATTCCAGAATAACACTCTCAAGTGTAGGGGATTTTGAGAGCAGTATTTTCACAAAGAGCATTTCGACTGTGGATCCACAAAGCTGTCTAATCTTGATTGATTTAAGTGTTTTTAGATCTTGATTAACAATACAACTGTTTGGATCATTCAAATGTCGTAAAACTTGTATGTCATCATCATCTTCTATGTCATCTTCAGAACTTGTCTACAACTCAACAACAAATAAAAAAAATTTTAATATGAACAACCATGAGCATGCTAAAAAAACAAAAATCATGATTGCCAAATATATACTCTATATAGGCTTCTGTCTTACAATACTTACTTTTGTAATGTCTAGTTTACATAAGTTGGGAGATATTTGAAGCAACTTCAAAACACCCTTGACATGTCTTTCATTGGCAAAATTTACAAAATGCAGTTCGATTACTTGCAGATTTATTGCAGTTGGGAAGGAGGCTAATTCAACATCTTCCCACTTATTAACACAAACAAAAACAAAAAAAAAAAAAAGAATATAAGCTTTGAAAAGAACTCCATCAAACCAGAAGGCAAAGAATATTTAATCTGTCAATATATGAAGGAAGAGAGATCCTCACAACCATGCAGCTATTATCCCCCAAGCAAAGAACCTTAATTGTTTCCAAATGAAGCGCAAACCATCGGGATGCAGCTGCAGGTATAAACCCAATAATAGACAAGCTTTCAAGTTTTGGAGCTCTGAACTTAAAATTACTGATCCCTTCACAATGAAGGAATTTCAGCTTCTCAAGATTAGGAATGCTAGACACATTTCGATTAACATTATTATGGTTAAAAACAACATCAGTGAAAATTAATGAAGTGACATGGGAAAAAATAGAATGAGCATTTATTGGGCAATCAAAACCCAAACCATTGAGTGTCAACTGGTTGATTGTGGGGCACGAGACTATACAAAATGGCAGCTTATATTGACAATGGTGGAAATGAGAGATGTGAAGTTCCTCAATGCCATTTCTTGACAGATAAAGACACCACTGATCCAAATCCGACTGCTCCAGCGTAGGATCAAGTGAGGTACTGAGGTGTAGTCTAAATTTCTTAACAGGTCGAACGCGCTGCAAGAGAATGTAAGTTATTATTTTATAACGCTGAAAGTTACTTTCACCACTGCATTTTCGGATATGCCTGAAGAAGTCAAGATCGAAAGCAAGCCGCCCAAGCCGCAACCAAACATCATTCCAGTGTGTTGAGAGTAGAGCAGTTCTGGCGGCGTCTCGGGTGGGCAAACACTCCAAAATTCTGAGCTTTAACTCTAATGGTAGCTCACTTATTAAATCCCTACTTGCATCCGGTACGATTTCGATTGAAGAACTACCCATTAAATTGGGAGTGATTCAGCTGCAAATTTCGGGAAGAAAAGGAAATTTGGAAGAATTTGGGAAGAAAACAGAGATTAGCTAGGTGAGAAGTGTTGAAACCTATTCTCTCTATCGTCTGATGGAAGCAGAAACAACCGGTATAATGAGAACTGTTTAAATAGAAAAATAAAGGAAACTGATGAGTTGCAATTATGAAAACATGCCTGGGAACTATAAAATAAACAATAATGAGAATTGGAAATTAGAAATACTAATAATATTGAAAGCTAATTCAAATTTTTCATAAAAAGTAGCCACCAAACTCCATGTCTTTTAGACTTCATGCATGTGATTTATTTTTTTGTTCTGAAATGGATTTCCTTTTGAAAAATCCTTATATTTAGCTTCAAAAGCTTTTTTTTTTTATTAGTTATAGATATTGTGTTTTCCAACATTTCTACTTAGAGGAAACCTGTTACACAAACTAATGGATCATATTATGATCAGTCTGTTCATAGTCTTATCCTAATTGTATTCTTTTTATGGCTATATTTACTTTTATTGGTGTATTTACTTCTTCTTCTTCTTTTTGAAAACAGTGTATCTACTCATTATTTTATTTATTTTTCAGTTTGAAATATAATTATTTAATTTCTCTGTTGCCTTTCCATCTTCACCAATTGGCTAAGCGTGATGATTATTTACTCTACATGCTTTCAAGTTTTTAATTTGTACACACACACACACACACACACATATATATATATATATATATATATATATATATATATATATATATATATATATATATATAAAAGTAAATGCCAGCATTTACCCGGCCTTATCACAACTACACTTTTTTTTACCATAACTCACATCCTAACGTTAAGATGGCGCGGCGGGACAATTTATCTTTGCATCTCAACTCAACCCCATTTCGTGTCTGATGGGTGCGCACATATGAGATAAAGTAAAAAGACAAAAGCAGTCAAAGAGCAGAGAGTGTTTGTTCCATAATGAAGAGGTTAGTTATTCTAAAACTATTTAAATGGTTTTATTCTTGGGAAAATGACACTTTTTCCCCCTATGTTATGTGCATATAGCACTTTTCCCCCCTGTGTTATTAAAGTGGCACTTTTTCCCCCTCAGTTATTTTAAAAGTGGTAGCTTTCCCCCCTGAAATGTTAAATTGACATTTTTGCCCTTAAAACTAACTATTTCATTTATTTTTATTCTCCAACCAATTATATTACTAATATGCATGGAAGATTACGGTTCGATACGAACCTAATCAAACACCGTAGCACTTGAACTTAAAAAGTATGGATGGTTACGGTTACAATTCAGAACCGAAAAAATATAATAAAATAATTGTTAAATTTATACTATTTTTAAATAAGAAATAAAATTATAAAAATAAATAAATAAGTTTTGATTGGCGGTTCAAAATCGAAATTGGAATCGAACCGTACTGATTTATCAAATAAGTGTTTGATCATTTTCACTATATATGAATGTGGTTCAGTTCCGGTTTACAGTTCAACAATTATTTAATTTTATTTTTTCGGTTCTGAATCGTAACCAGAACCGTCCATACTATTTCGGTATGTTTGCTACAGTGTTTGGTTAGGTTTGAACCGAATCGTGATCATCCATACATATAAGTAATAATTTGTTGGAGAAAAAACTAAAGAAATAATTATTTTAAGGGTAAAAATGTCTATTTAACATTTCAGGGGGAAAAAGTGCCACTTTAATAACACAGGGGGGAAAAGTGCTATATGCACATAACATAGGGGGAAAAAGTGCCATTTTCCCTTTATTCTTTGTTAACTATTGCTATTGTTATTCTTTACATTCCTGTTTATTGAATTAAAAATGTAAGGTACTTTTATACATGCTCATATATCTAAGGAGCATGTATAGAAATACACCACTCAAGATAACATTTATTTGATCAAGAACTTTATGTGTATCACCAACTTCTTCGAATACAAAATCACTACCCATTGTTACATACTTACATGCACGACATATTGGTGAAGGGTACAAGAGAGTTGAATTTGGATCTCAACGCTGCATTATGACTTACTTCCCAGGGGTTCACCCATCATGTGATGACGGTAAGTCAAGCACACTTAACCATTCATTATGCTTACTTCCCAGGGGTCACTTCACAGGGAGTCATCCATCTTGTGACTCCGGTAAGTCAAGCACGTCTAACTACAGAGTTCTTTGGATATCTAGTTGTCATAACCTACTTAAAACCAATTGGTGATGAGTAGGTGTACATTAACCATTTAAGCGCATCCCTCCATGGTAAGCCACAACGCCACGTCTCGAGTCGAGCAAGAGCTGAATTTGGCCAACATGGTTGACACCCAATAGTCCCACTCCCAGCACCTGCAGCAATCTTTGAACACCAAGCCCAATTGCTGGGTTTTATGTAATCAACAGAATTGTCATGCAGCACAATGGACTTAATGAGACGCGCAACGATTGTGGAGGATATATAGTAGTCCATCATATGATAGTGATAACTTGTAACATTTTGTCACACAAAAAGAAGTTGATGAAATGCACCTTAGTTTCTATTGCATGCTTCCGCCTTGCATATTCTCTTGCCTTACATTGAAGAGATTGTATCTTTATTGAGAACGTGTTGATTTAAGTCAAATATTTAATTGTTGTATATTTCTGAATGCCACTTCACTTTGTTTTGAATATGTTGATTTTGATCTATAAGTGTTGTGGAATTTTTGTTGATTCCGGCCTCTCATTTATATGAAAATGATTTAGTGACTAGTATTTGGCCTATTTATGGCGGGAACTTTTAATTTATGACTATCAAACGGCTTAGCATTATCAGATAAACTGATTTACTCAATGTAAGAAAAGGTAGCATAATTGAAGTAATTTATTAACAAAAGCAAATAAAGGAACATTCTTTCTTCCCAAATACCTTATGCTGAACAACTTAGAAAACATTTCAACATCGAACAGAGCCATTGCTTAGATTTCTAACTTGCATCAAAATAGAACCCATGGAGATTCACCATACTAAGTTTATGAAAGACTAAAACCATGGGTCTCCAACCAGTCTTCACGCATAAACTCATAGTAATTGCCTATGGAGACAATTTGTGCGTTTGGAGATGTACTAGCTGAGGGAAGCATTCCAACTTCCTTAGAATTTTACTCATGCACCTTGAAGGTATTCATATCCCAAGACTTCACAATAACAACTTTCTATAGGCTAAGAGATTTTGAGAGCAGCATTTTCATAAGATGCATTTTGAGCGCGGACTCACTGAATGATCCAATCTTGATTGTGTTAAGCATCTTCAGCTCCTGAATAATAAAGCAACCGTCTGGATCCTCCAAAAGTCTTGATGCAGCTTCTTTGTCATCCCACCAACTTGACTATAACTCGAGAAGAAATGAAAGACACACAAGTGTGAGGACATTTGAAAAAGCAAAACAAGATGACTATACTCAACCTCGTCCCCCATAATTCCCAATTCACATAGATTTGGGCATTTTTGAAGCAATTGCATAGCAACCGTGAGCTGCTTCCCACAACCAAAACTTAATTCGTACATCTTCATCACTAGCAGATTTATTGCAGTTGAAAACATAGATACATCCATAAGCTAAGGTAAGTAAAGAATTATATGTATCCATCCATTTGCATAAAATAGAATGAGTAAGATTCTCACCGGTAACGAAGAGCCACACAACCAAAGAGTCTTAATGACTTTCAAATGTGGTGCCAACCATCTTGATTGTCTAATTCGTTTAACGAGGCTTGACTGAAGTTATTTTTAATTTAATTTTTCATAATATTATGTTTAGCATTAATATATAAAATTTATATATTTAGAAACTATATTAAAAGTACCATTAAACACAAAAAAAAAAATTAAAAATAATAAAAAATTACTAAAGAAAATTAAGTAATAAAGAAAGAGTTGATTTGACGCATGAATAGTAAATAGGACAAGTAAAATTGGATAGAGGGAGTACTTCAAAATCTATTTAGCGAACAAATTTATTTAAAGACTGAGCTACATATGAGAACTATTGAGCATCACACAAAGTGATAAGTTGCATTGTACTCCATTAAAAACAAAAAGAAAAAAAAAAAAAAAACATTTCTATGTTGCATCCAAACTGAAGCATCTAAATTCATTCCTAAAATTCTGGGGGATCAATTAGTCTATAGTTAAAGTTGTTGTACTCCGATGAAGACAATTTTTGCTTTTGGAGATGCACGAGGAAAGTCCAACAACTTCCTTGAGTTGATAAGAGCCGTTGCAATGTGCCTATTACGTAATTCTTTAACAACAACTTTGTCTAGTGCAACAGATTTTGAGAGCAGTGCTTTCAAGAAAAGTATTTCATGTCTGGATCCTTTAAACGATTCAATCCTGACCGTATTAAGCATCTCCAAATTCTTATTTATAATGTCCGGACCCTCAAAAATTCTTGACGGATCTTCTTTGTCATCGATCCATTCCTCCTACAAGAAATGAGAGGAATTTAAATCTGAAAAGAAATTAAAGAAAGAAATCAAGATTGCCAAATATATAAGATTGTGTCTCACATGTTTCTCTGCAGCAATCTCCAGTGTGCATAGATTGGGGGATTTTTCAAGCAATTGTATAGCACGTTTAAAGTGCCTCTCACAACCAAATCTGAAACGATTCAGCTTCATTACTTGCAGATTTCTTTAACGTTGGTGCTTCTTCTGCAAGTTTTGCAGTCTTGAAAAAGAAACAATAAAGAGAAAATTTTAAACATGAAAGAACACTTACAAGTCAGAATGAAAAACATTATATTAAATCAATAACAATTAACTTAGATAATATTGTCCCAACATGTGTATTTCATTTGACCTTAGTTGGGAGCTGACCAACTTAAACTAAAATTAAATGGACAGCCAATTCAAATCTAAAAAAGCCAATAAACAATTCTACAAAGTCAAACTTAGAACCTTGGAGCTACCACTTAGTTGCCTCTATTTATGTGTGTATTCTCATCCTAGGTTGTCAATGGAACCATGAAGGCCAAATAGACAACCGATTTAAACAAAGAAAGTCAATAAACAATTCTATTGAGAGTCAAACTTGAAAGCTTGTGGCTACCAAACTAACTGTCCTACCAACTTAATTAGTGTATTCCATATATATATATATGACACTAGTGACAAAAGATTACAAGAAGATTAAACTGGCCTAGGTCGTCCATCGCCGAAAGGCCAAGGTTGTCCATGGTAGGCCAGCTTAAGTTGTGGATAAAGGACCATATGAGGATAAATCGACCCAAGTTGTCTATCATACACTGAAAAACCTAGATTGTAAGGGTAAACAGTCCTAAATTGTCCATCGGCCAGAAGGCCTAAGTTTGATAAAGAATCACAATGAGGGTAAACTGACCTAGATTATCCATAGAACCGTGGACAACCGATCCAAACCAAGAAGACTTATAATCTAACCATCCTACCAACTTACCAAGGTTGGCCCACCATTTGCACACCATTTGCACGAAGTAAAGTACGTAATTCAAGAGTAGATCGAAATTCTCACCTCTGACAAATCAGCTGATAATCGAATGCTAGCCGACCATGGCGCAAGCAAACATCCTTCCAGTGAGTTGAGAGCAAAGCAGTTCTAGCAACGTCACGGATGGGCAAACACTCCAAAATTCTTTCCTTTAAATCTACCGGCAGTCCACTTATTAAATCCGATTCGGTTTCAATCCGCTCACAACTAGCCATTGAATTGAAAAAAACAAGAAAAATTCATAGCCACTATTAGGTTTCAATCCACTCACAACTAGCCATTGAATTGGAAAAAACAAGAAAAATTCACCACCACTATTAGGTTTCAATCCGCTCACAACTAGCCATTGAATTGAAAAAACAAGAAAAATTCATCGCCACTACTAGATGAGAAGATCAATACTCCTTATTGTTTGAGTTGGGAAGAAATTAAAGAGATTAGGGGAGGAAGAAGTATCCTTTCTACAGTGTATCGCCTAGTTGTTTGAGTTGGGAAGAGTTCTAGTGTCTACCGCATACCGCTTAGGATGTGCATTGTTTAATTTTTATTTTTTTTTAATAAAGAGATGAATACATAAACTTGGTTTATAACTTCTAAATTAATAATTAATATTTTTTTCAATCAACATCTAAAGTTTTCCATCAAAGTCTGAGCGCGCGGTTGTATTTAGATACAAATAATTTATGTTTAGATTTCTTAATATCAGTGTTGCAAAAATCTTGCTGAGGCGTCGATTAGGTGCTAGGCGCCAACTGACGTATCACCATAATCGGTGGTCTAGACGATCGGCCGGTTAGGCAGCCGTCTAAGCTGCCTAAGTGTCGCCTAGGCCTCCTAGTCACCGATTAGGTCGTCTAGTCGGTCAATTAGCTATTGTTCTTTTTTTTTTTAATGTGTTATTTCACTCAAAATGTATCATTTTGAGCAAATTGTTTAGGTCAATATTTAACATTTTAGTATTAACTATTAAAGTATTAAATAGTTTATAATTATTAGTCTTACAAATTTTTAAACAATAAACAAATTTTTAAAAATAAAAATAAAATAAAAATTACACGGGCGCCTAGGCTTCCTCCGGACGCCCGAAGAGCGCTTAGCGATTTTTTCAACCATGCGTAATATACTTATAATTTATTTAACTTATATTTAACAATAATATAATTTATATTATGTAATATTTGTAATATTAAATTATAATAATATTAAGTTATGAAGTTTATAAAATATATATAGTTTATAAATTTATACAATTGATGTATGTGAGCCTTTTATTCCTCAAAAGTGAGCCTTTTATTAACTTTATAATTATATTAATATTTATATAAGTTCTAGGTTAATCATATTAATTAATTAATACCTATAATATATGTAATATAATTAAGTTATATATTACACCCCCTGACACCCTTAGAAGCGCCCATAACCATTTCTCATGTCTTTTTTTTTTTTTTTGATAAATCACTAGGGTTCCAGGTATTTCTCATTCTGTTTAACAATTCGAATTCATCCTACTAATTCTCGTTCGCTTCGAAAGGCACAGGAACTAACTTAATGAGAAATTATCGCTTGTGAAAATCGAACTCTAGGTAACACAATAATCATCCCCACAAATAGTGTGTAATATAAGTGACGGCACGACATATAGTAGTACGATATGCAATCCAACACATTTTTCTTAAAGATAGCATCACACAAGTCATGATATGACCTTTGTATTTTTGGATGAATTGAAAGGAGTCCCAATCATACGTACACAAGCCAAACATCCTTCCAGTGAGTTCAGAATAGATCCCATGTCGGCAAGAGTAATTCTACATGTAATCCTATTCTATACTCTCTATTTGGCTTGCTTTGATTCATTTTATCCATTTGTTTTTTTTTTTTCAATCAAATTTGAACACAAGAGTGTGACTAAAAATTCTCAAATTTTACTGTGGACCGCGGTCTACAATGGATTGTGGTCTATGCATCAAAACGACGTTGTTTTGATTAATGAAAACAAACAACTGAAACGGCTCCGTTGCGCGCTGTTACATTGCAGTTTTCTTTAAACACAACTGCAGTTTTTTTCGATATAACTACAATTTCATTCGACATTATACACTCAAATATGTGAAATTGTTATTCCGTTTCCTTTCAACACAATTATAATTTCTTTTATAATACACTGCAGTTTCTTTTCAACATACCTACAATATTATTTCGTTATAATTACAGTTTATTTGGACAATATATACTCAAATATGTGAAATTGTTATTCAATTTCATTTTATATACACTGCAGTTTTCTTTCAACACAACTACAGTTTCATTTCGATATAACTATAATTTCATTTGACAATATAAAAACAAATGTGAGACAGTATCTTTCGAACAGCCATTTCTCTTATAAGTTATAATGAGAACGTGTTTGATTCGGACTGGTGGCGACCGCCGGCGCAGGAGGCGCTGTCACGGTACGTTCGGAATCAGCGGTGGCCATCGGAAAAGAAGGAAACGGGATAAGATGAACCTAACACTAGGCTGATACCAAATGAGAACGTGTTTGATTGATCATTCACAGAGAGAGAGTAATTACAGATAAAGAGTCTACGGTTACAAACTATACTGAAGGCTAAAGAATAGGAACAAACTAAACTAACGTTTACTTGTTCTCACAGTTATAACCAAAGTAAAATATGTTTTTACTCCATAATCACTCTCATCTGCTAACTTACCCAATAAAGATCCAAAAGAAGGATAAGTGGGTGAGAAGCCTAAGCCATCCAGGCCAATTGGGACTTGGGGCTCCTGTAGTCAAAGTATACAAACTTATAATCAAATTAAAACATCAGTGCATTGAAGTCATAAGAAAAACTTAGCTTGGCTAAGCACCCACATCATCTGAAGTAAAATATAAGTACAATTAACTAAAAGTTTAGTTTCAACTTCCACCACAGCCATTGATTATTTGATTACATTTCTATATATTGCATCCTAACCCATGGAGCTACCAACGCGTCGACAAACTAAATTTGTAAAGCTCAGGGTGACCAATCAGGGTATGTGGCAACCAGACCTCCTTGAAGACGAGTTGTGCTTTTGGAGATGCAAGCGGGAAGCACAACAACTCCCTTGAGATATCACATTCCATCGTACTACCCTTCTGAATAAATACTTTCTCGAGTTGAGGGGATTTTGAGAGCAGTGTTTTCAAAAATAGCATTTCGAGTGTAGATCCACTATGACATTCAAACTTGATTGTGTTAAGCTTCGTCAAATCCTGAATATTAAAGCACCCATCTGGATCCTCCAAGACTCGTAGTCTTGAAGCTGCTTCTTTGTCATCCCTCCAACTTGACTGCAACTCAAGAAGAAATGAAAAACACTCACAACTCTGAGGAAATTTGAAAAAGAAAAACAAAAACAGAAGATTGCCAAATATATACTCAACCTTTTCTGCCATAATCCCCAGTTCACATAGGTTGGGACATTTTTTAATCAATTGCATAGCAACAGTGAGCTGCTTCCCACAACCAAAACTTAATTCATACAGCTTCATTACTTGCAGATTTAATGCAGTTGGGAATGTTGGTACGGCTGCTGCAACAGGTTTACGCTTCAAAAACATAATAAACAACAAAAACTAAATCAGTGTGTATAAATAATGGATGTGTGTATTACATACATATCCTTTTGCATTAAGATAATATGAAGTCCAGATTCTCACCGACAACAACAGGCCAGACAAACAAAGTGTCTTTATTGCTTTCAAATGAAACTTAAGCCATCGCGATTCAAACACATACACTACATCAATAGCAGAGAAGCTTTCAAGTTTTGGAGAACTGATCTCAAAAGTATTGATCCCTCCACAAGAACCACTGAGAGCCAGCTTCTCAAGATTAGGAATAATACATGACACAATTCCATTAGCACTACGCTTAAACTCCACATTCTTGAACCGTAATAAGGTGACACCAGGAAATATACAAGGAACATTACGCGGGCAACCAATAAGGAAGCCTTCAAGGTTCAGATGCCTAATTGTAGGACAGGAGAGTATCCAAATCGGCACATCATATTTTTGTCCCGAAACAACTAAAGCAATGCTAAGTTCCTCAACCCCATTTCTTGATAGAAAAAGACACCACCTGTCTAAATCACACTGATTCAGCATCAAATCTGACTGGGAATTGGATAGGGTAAATTTCTTAACTGGTGCAGCACGGTGTATGATAACGCGATCTAATATGTTCACCATGCGTTTGTAGCCTCCGTATTTCTGGGCACATTTGAAGAAGAAGGCATTATCAAACACAAGCCGCCCATGCCGCAACCAAACATCCCTCCACTCAGTTGAGAGCAGAGCAATCCTGGCAGCGTCTCGGGTGGGCAAACACTCTAAAATTTTATCCTTAAGATCTCCTGGCAGCTGACTTATAATATCCCTTCTTTCATTCGATTCTGATTTTCTTCGACGAGAACTAGCCATTGGATACGAAACAAAAATATATTTGAACTTACGAAATTCCTAAAGCTTCTATGTTTTTGCAGAAATAAGCACCGGAGAATCGGAGACAAAAAAGTTTTCTAATTCTTCATAGGAGTTTCAGTGAGAGAAAGGAAAGGCGGAAGAATACATACATACACGCAGACAAACCTGTAATCGAAACCGCGAAGAGGAGAACGGACCTTTCTAGTTCTATGCTCCGACCCGAGTGAAATCGGTACACTGCTAAGGACTCCGCAGGGAATAACATTGAATCGGCGGGTGAAGATTCTGTAGCTCCATGTATCACAGAGAAGAATCGTACGGCGGCGCGTATGAGAAAGGCGCGCGTTTTCCCTCCATTATTCGTCGCTTTCTTCGATTAGTCCCCTCCCCAAGCCCTAGAGATTGACTAAAATACGACGCCCTAAACGGCTAAACCCTAGTACTAATGACAAATGCCTAGCTGCTCAAATTTCACATTGGTACAAGGCTAGTTGTTACTTGGTTGATAGCCCAAATCATGTCTGGAATTAATGCAGGAATAAAGGTCTTAATTTCCTTTGATGCTATCTTATGTAAAAGTCAATGACAAACACTCTCAAGCGTAGGTTTGTTTTTAACCATGGTTAAATGTACGTAGCAGTCTCAAGAGTTAGTAGTCTTAAGAGATTAAAAATTTTGATTTGTGGTAAAAATGTATCATTTTTAAATACGACTAAAATGTTGTGTACAAAGAAGTTTTCAATATTGTGTAATACAATTGCAACGTTTATCGTTTCAAATTTATTAACTATTCATATATTCCATTTATCTCCTTTTTTTTTACTGTATATTCTATATTATATATATATATATAGCCGTGCATCTCACGTGTGCAAATACTAGTTGATAGATAGTTTTTATGCAGTGTTTGATAAATGGTTGATCAACCAATTTTTAATATCAAGATTTATGACATAAATAGTGGTGTTTGGTAAATATGTTGATAGGATAATTGGGCAAGATGCACCAGATCCTACAGAAACCGACCTGAAGAGATAAGGGGTAACGTAGCAATTGCATACACACTTAAGAGGAGATCGCAATATTTACTTTAGCACCGTTACATTAAGCAAAGAGACATTGTACACGTCTCCCCTATACTATTAATGGAGCGTTACATTAAGCAAAGAGACGTTGTACACGTCTCCCCTGCACTATTAATGGAGCGCTACATTAAGCAAAGAGACGGTGTACACGTCTCCCCTGTACTATTAATGGAGAGTTGCCATTTGCCCCTAAAAAATGGCACATCTATGAACCATTGATCTTAAATTGTGTAGAAAAATCTAACATTTGAAGAAAAAAAAATTCATTTCAATTACCCTCAATTTTTAACCAAATTACAACATTGTCATTAGTCTCTCTATTCAGACACTAAGGGGGTGTATTCGATCAAAACTTTTACTTTTAAAGTGATGGATTTTAATTGTAAAAAGACTAAAAATGACACTTTTTAATATTTTATTAAAATTATTTAATATTTTAATATTTAAACAAACTTATTTAAATTTAAAACTATTTAAAATTTTAAAAGGTGTCATTTTTAGTCTTTTTACATTTATCAGCTTATCAAAAAATTAATTTTTACCAAAAGCTTTTAAGCTTAACAGCTCTCCAAATTTCAGCTTCGAGCTTATAACTTTTCAGCTTTCAATTACCTTTTCAGTTAGGTTTGTCAAATATAGCCTAAACCCATACCCCAAATCGTATCAAAAAATCCAAACAATGTCTTCGGCTTTCAGTGATGATGAAACTGCTCCTTTCTTCGGCTTCCCATTTTGCATATTATTATGTTAACTTAGTTTTATGCATTCCAAATTTTTAATCTGAATATTACTGAGACAACATTCAAAATACATGACATTCTGAATTTCTGAGATCTCATTCAATGATATAAACAAGGTAGAATTATCTAATGTTCCATCTCCCTTATATTGGAATTTGGAAGAGATTATATACTTTAATGCATCCATATTGTTTTGTAGAAATTATGTGTAATGTAAGAGTAGCTCTATTACTTAGCTGATGTAAGATTATTATTTTTCTTTTCTTAGTTGCATGGATTTGAGATGAAAATCTAATAATGACAGTGTTAGGGGTATAAATAGTTGTGTGTCTATGAGAGTATTGTGTAGTTAGATGTGAATTTTACATTCTAGCGAATAGTGTTTGGTATTATCAACAAGATTAATAGAGAACTCTATAATCTATATGCATGTGTCTATCATTCCTTGTAATCTAAATACATCAATTTAGTTTTATGGCTTTGTTGATTATCAGTTGTCGGAGATATATGTTATATTATAAGCGATAGTGTTTCCCTTTTTGGTCTTAAAGTTTCCAGAAGAGTGGAAAGCTTGAACAGTTATCCGATCAACCTATTAGAGAGGTTATTGTAAATATCTATAATCGCCAATTGTCGAGAACTAGCATGTGATGTAAGTATTATATTGATAATTGTTGAATTTCTTTCTAATAAAGAAATGGTTATTGAAGCTTTCTTGTTTAAAATTGATGTAGATTGATTGATTTGGACTCATGTTTGTTTATTGAAACACTCTCTGTACATATTAAAACATGCTCTTAGAGCTTGGTTTAATTGTTTGCGTGGTTTCTTTTTATATGTTGGGTTTAATTTTAAAGCTTCTAAGATGTCTCACTGTTTCATTATTCACTGGATTCTGATTTTATGTTCATATTGGTTTATGTTGATGAGATTCTTGTAATGGGTAGTGATCAGACTCTAGTGAATACACTATTATTATCCAAATTGTCTGTTGCTTTTAAAATCAGAGATCTTGAGAAGCTTGGGTTCTTTCTTGGTATTGAAACAGTTAAATGTGGTGATGGTATGTTACTTTCTCAACAACGTTAGATGATAGATATTTTTGAAACGTGTTAGTATGACAGACTGCAAACCTTTATCCACTCTTATCTCTCTCTCGAAATCTATCCTTATTGAGACAGATCTGTATGATGATCCTACTAAGTAGAGGCGTTTAGCTGGAGCACTGCAATATCTTACTGTCACACGCCTGAATCTGTCCTTTGCTGTCAATCAGCTTTGCCAACACATGCATGATCCAACTGTTTCACATTGGGAGCAACTGAAAGTGTACTGAGGTATGTTAAGGAGACAATCACTTATGGGCTTCGTATAATTAGAAAATCTATGTTTAGAGAATTGCATACTTTTTCTGATTCTGACTAGGCTGGCTGTCATGAAGACCATAAGTCAACTAGCGGGTTTGCTGTGTTTCTTGGCTCAAATCTTATTTCCTGGGATTGCAAGAAGCAAAGAACTATTGCAAGATCTTCTATAAAAGTTGAGTACAAAGCTCTAGCAGATGTATGTGCTAAAGTAATATGGATTTTATTATCTCTTTTGCGCGAACTTCATATTGCCAATATATCTATTCCCAAGTTATGGTGGGACAACATTGGTGCTACATAAATGTGTGCAAATCCAATATTTCATGCTCATACAAAACATGTGAAAATTGACTATCATTTTGTTCGAGAGAGTTGCATCGGGAGAGATTCAAGTGAATTTTATTTCAACTAAAGATCAACTTGATGACATTTCTACCAAGTACCAAGCTGGCTCTACGTGGTCCTAGATTTTATTTTCTATGTATTTGAATTAGATTATGATTCTCCATCATACCCTCCTTGTAACTCTCTCTTGTATATATCTCTCTCCAAAGTCTAACCTCTGTATCTCTGTAACTGTTATTATTCAATACAACACCACAGTTCTCATCGTCTTAAAAAAAAAAAAGGATATGATTGTCTAAAATGATAACCCCATAGATGGTAAAATATCAAATTATTTTAGAAATTAACGTTAGTTTAGTGAAAATTATAAAAGAGAAATAAATGTGATAAAGTTGTAGGATGTGACAATGTTATAAAATAATTATCTCTTATTATGTTACTACTAGTTTTTTTATGCGCGATGCACAAAAAATAGGTGCTCAATATTAATATTTTATATTAAAATTTTAAATGTATTTAGATTTTAGATATTTAAATTATTGTAAATAATAATAATAATGTAAAATATTTTTATAAATTTTATATTTATATTTTATGAAATAACTAACATATAACTCCAATATATAATGTGTATATATTATTATTATTATTGAAGAAAATAAGAAAATATATGGTAAATGCATGTGCATGGTAACAATAGTGGAAAAGATAACGGAAGTTATAACGATAAGAGTATATTTGTCTAAAATATTGTAATGTACAACTTTTATAGCATAATGTATAAAAAAAAATAACTTAATGAAAAAAAACGGACATAAATGAAAGGTATAACATTCATTCACACTTATTATATTTTTAGATTTTAGATATATGTCCATTAAATAATATGAAATGCTTGTCCCATCCTTATTTTATTTTGCAGGGTTTCATAGGACATTAGGACGTCACAAATGAGGAGAATTTTCACTTTCTGGATCCGATTTGGGTGTATTCAATCAAAAAATAATAATAATAATAACTTTTAACGATTTTAAAAGTTTGGTGGTATTCGATCTAGATTTTTAAAGACTTTTTTAAAAATCAATTAGTATTATTCAAACTTTTAATTTTTTTTTTTTAAATCTACTTTTAAATAATCTTTAAAAGTATAATTGTATCCAATTCAAATTTTAAAAAAAATTTTAAAATCTACTGCTATTCAAAAACTTATTTACTTTTATAAACCCTATCAGAATAGGAATTTTCTAGATTTTTTTTTCACAAATATAAATAGTCCAACCTTTTGATCTGAAATTTTTCAACTTTCTCTACAAACTTTTTTGGGAAAATGGCAGTTTTTCCCCCTATGTTATGTGCATATAGCACTTTTGCCCCCTGTGTTATTAAAGTGGCTATTTTTCCCCCTGAAATGTTAAATTGGCATTTTTACCCTTAAAAATAATT
>CP025650.1:11629276-11767382 GCA_003576665.1 Ipomoea trifida
GCATTAGAGTCTTTCATCATATTTTCCCCTCTTTATATACCCTTGTAATACACAAGATAGTTTCAGTTTTCTTCTTCATCTCTTCACTCTGTAATCTTCACTACTCATCAATACAACAGTTTCTACTTTTCATTGTTATACTGCTAGCAAATCCATCACTTTTCCACATTATCAGAAAATATTCCCCTGGTTTGAAGACCCAAACCACAAAAGAGCAAAAGAAAAGCAGTGATATTTGGATGTCTGCGGCTTTGTATGTAATCAGCAAAGTCCTCAATCAGCACAATGGTCTTATTCGCAAATTTGTCATTGGTTTTCAGGAATCCTGGTACTATAGGAAAACGCTTAGGTCCAAGTCGTTTTACTTGGACCAGTGGTTCCTTTTTGTCACACGGAAAGGTGTTGAAGAAATCGATCTTACTCTTATGGATGGAGATAAATACAGGCTGCCAAATTGCATTTTTTCTTGCCCAACACTAAGGAGTTTGCATCTTAATGGAGTCTCTGTTGAATCAATAAATGCCTACTGCACATTACCAAATGTCATTTCACTTTGTTTTGAGAATTTTGACTTTAATGGTGTTGATCTTCCGGTTCCAGTTGATTTTCCTATGCTCAAGAATCTCTCATTTATAAGTTGTGATAACCTGTCCAATTTTAATATTACTGCTCAAAAACTCAAAAGTTTAACAATCGAAGATTGCAGTGTTTTCAAACTCTCTATTAACTCGGATTTGAGATCTATTCGTACTCTTGATTTGGATAATTATGCTCTCAAGGTATTTTAGCCAGACTTTTTTTTTTTGGTTGGATAATTATTTATTATTTATTTAAAGTATTTGTTAGCACTTAGGAACTGATCTAACTTCATTCTATTTGGTTTTAAAGGAATTTGTTAAACGATGTACTAGAAGGGGACTACAATCACAACCACTTCCACTAAATGTGGAATGCTTGAGAGTATCAGAACACTCTTTTTATGGGGATGACATTTCTTCTGCATTCATTCATTTGCTTAAAATATGCCCAAAATTATGCCAACTTGGTATAGATTTATCGGTAATTTCCATGTATTAATCCTTCTATTGGTTTTAGTTGTTTCTATTTTTTTTTATTTTTTTTTGCATTCCTTAATACAATTTTGTTGTGTATATGTTTTAACTTCTTTTTTTTTTTTTCTTCTATGAAGTTAACTGATGTTTTGCGAAAACTTTCTGAGGAATTTCATACTGTAGCTCAAGGACTTGAAATGCTTCACAATTTGAATCTGATGGACTTTGTTGCATACGAGAATGATATTGTTTTCATCAAGGGGCTACTTGCTTTTCTTCCTGCACTTGAGGAGGTTGTCATTACATGTTCAGAAATGTGCGAGCACAATGAGGACTTTGAAAATTACAAGGAGGATCTTTTGCATTTTCCTTGTGCCTCCACAAAAGCAAAAATATTTATTATCCAGTAAGAATTTTAATGTACTTCTGTTGAATTGATTTTTTGCGTTAATTTCATACCCCCTGTATATTTGTTAGTTTGAGTATCCATGCAAGCAATCATTATTACATAGACCATGGTCAAAACAGTTGTGTGGATCATAAATAAAAAGTACATTTTAAATATACTAAAAGTACATTTAGGGCTATTAACGAACCGAACATAAACGAATGGAGGTTTGTTCGTGTTTGTTTGTTAAGGAGTCTGGAGTGTTCATGTTCGTTTATTAAGGTTTTTGAAAATTCTGTTCGTGTTCGTTTGTTAAGCATTTATTAGTGTTTGTTAACGTTAGCGTACGTCCATTAGTGTACGTTCATGAAGAGGTTCGTGAACACTTAATTACCAAACACCTGCATATGTTCATGAACACAATTCGTCCATGAAGAAGACATAATTTACGTTCACGACCAATAACCAAACAAACAACACAACTATATATGTTTGTGAACATGTTCGCGAACATGTTCGCGAACATTATTAAACGAACACTTAACGAGCTTGTTCGCAAACATTACTAAACGAACACAAACGACCTTGTTCACGATCTCTTAGCAAACGAGCTTACCACTGTTCAAACCTTGTTCATTTATTAACCGAGCTCTAAACGAACGCTCTGTTCACACACCCTTAAGTACATTATTTGTGTATGTAAAATATATTATTTGAGTATTGAAAGTACATTATTTTTATATAGTAACAAATAATGTACATTCAGAATAAAAATAATGTACTTTTAGTATATTAAAAATATATATTATATTTATGATCCACACAGCTATGTAAACCATACTCCACAAAATAATTTGCCCCATACCAAGTTATACTAATATATTTTCACAATTCACATAGCCTGATAATATTAATTCAATTAAATTTTGATTATTGTCATGATATTTAATTGCAATACTTGAAACCACAAGCTAAGTTGTCACATTTGGAGTAGGTAGGAAACGATTTTAATCAATGAATATATAATATTCAAAAAATTATTATTATTGTTGCAAATAGTCCGTTAGTTCAAATATATGGATAAAAAGAAATGTAGATAGGTTCGAAAATGGGTGGCTCAAAGAAACTAAGTGTGATGAAATTATAGCAAGGACATGGTCAGAAACAGCCAGCCGGAACCTCCCACACAAACTGGAATTATCTCCTTCTTAGTTGAGCCCATTATAAGAAGTATCGATCTCCTGATCTAGTAGTGGCTGTGAATTTCTCTCGTTAACGAACAAGCTAGCATTTAATGGCTAATTGTGAGCGGATCGAAACCGGATCGGATTTAATAAGTGAACTGCCGGTAGATTTAAAGGAAAGAATTTTGGAGTGTTTGCCCACTCGAGACGTTGCCAGAATTGCTTTGCTCTCAACTCACTGGAACGATGTTTGGTTGCGCCATGGTCGGCTAGCATTCGATGAGGACTTCCACAAATGGGTTCGAAAATGCAAACTTTATGACTCCACAACTGTTATCACCATAATTAATAATATTCTCTTGCTCCGTGTTGGACTCGTCAAGAAATTTACTCTCTCCCGTTTTGGTGTTCATCCGGGTAGTGTCTTTTACTATCAAGAAATGGTGTCCAAGAACTTAACTTATCTTTTTTTTTTTGTTCTCGACAGCACAGATATAAATTGCCATTTTGTATAGTGTCGTGCCACACAATTAAACACCTCAAACTTCAAGGCCGGTTTCCTTATTGATTTGCCAGTAAATGGTGGTTGTATATTTCCTGGCGTCACTTCATTAGTTTTGGAGTCTGTTTCCTTTAAGCATAATAATGTTAAAGGAAATGTGGTCTATAGTATTCCTAAACTAGAGAATCTGGCATTTCAAGTTTGTGATGGGATTGAGAAGATTGATATAAGTGCTCCAAAACTTAGAAGCTTCTCTCCGATATATTTTATTTTTTTTTCGTTTGATCCTATACCCAGATGGTTTACTGCTCATTTGGAGGTAATTAAGTGTCTTTGCTTGTCAGCTACTTTCCCAGAGGTGAGAATCTCTACTTTAGAATTACTTTACTTCATGCGAATGGTAACTAGTCTAACCACGATATATTTTGAACTGGTTGTCCATTTAGCCTTCTTTGGTTTAAGTCCGCCTTAGGCTGGTGGGCTAAGATGGTACGATGCTGTCCGTAAGGATAGCCCAGGTGGTCTACCGCCGAGAGGTTGGAGGTTCGATCCTCAAATCCTTGGGTTTGAGCCGGTCAGCTATAGGTAACCTAAGCTGGTTTACATCCTTGTGGTCCTTTGCCGGCTAGGGTCACAGGGCGAGGAGAAAACCTCGAAGATGGTAGGATGGTTAGACTATAAGTCTTCTTTGTTTGGATTGGTTGCTTATGGTTCCATGGGTAATGTAGGTTAGTTTACCCTTCTTGTGGTCCTTTATCACAACCAGTAGGCCTTCCTGCAATAGACAACTTAGGTCGATTTTTTCATCGATGCATAACATATAGGTCGGTTTACCCTCCTCTTGTGATCTTTTGTCAACAACTTAGGCTGGCCCGCTATGAACAACCTAGGAGGGTTTTACCCTTCCACTACACCAAATAAGGCATTTAGGGCGGCTTTTTTTTTTATGTTTAGCTGCGGTTACAAACTGCCACTATTGTGGTCCTTTATTACAACCTAGGCTGGTTTACCCTCCTTTTTAGTTGTTTGTCACTAGGGTCAAATGAAATATACTAAGTTGGCCGGACACTTAGATTCGTAGCCTTAGATTACTTATTAGCTTCATGCAAATTGAATACGTACACGCCAGTAATTGCTATTGATTTAGTATAATGTTTTTCATTATATAGTGTTCTTTCAAGTTTAAAATTTGCTCTTTATTATTGTTTCTTTTTCAAGCATACAAAAATTGCAGAAGCAGCACCAACGTTAAGAAATCTGCAAGTAATGAAGCTGTATAATTTCAGATTTGGTCGGGAGAGGCACTTAAAACTTGCTATACAATTGCTTGAAAAATCCCCCAATCTATGCACACTGGAGATTGCTGCAAAGGAATATGTGAGACATGATCCTATATATATATATATATATATATATATATATATATATATATATATATTTGGCAGTCTTAATTGATTTCTTAGCTTTTTTCTTTTCAGATTTAATTTCAAATTGAATTCATTTCTTTCTGAGTTGCAGGAGGAATGGATCGATGACAAAGAAGGTACATCAAGAATTTTTGAGGGTCCGGACATTATAAATAAGAATTTGGAGATGCTTAATACGGTCAAGATTGAATGGTTTAAAGGATCCAGACGTGAAATACTTTTCTTGAAAGCACTGCTCTCAAAATCTGTTGCACTAGACAAAGTTTTTGTTCAAGAATTACCTAATAGGCACAATGCAATGGCTCTTATCAACTCAAGGAAGTTGTTGGACTTTCCTCGTGCATCTCGGAAAGCACAAATTGTCTTCATTGAGTACAACAACAACTATAGACTAATTGGTCACCCAGAATTTTAGGAATGAAAATTTACATGCTTCAGTTTGGATGCAACATAGAAATGCTTGTTTGTTTTTTTTTAATGGAGTACAATGCAACTTATTATGACTTTGTGTGATGCTCTATAGTTCTGATATGTGGCTCAGTCTCTAAAATAAATTTGTTCGCTCAATAAATTTTGTTCTACTATATATATATCATTTAAATTATAGACTAATTGTGAAATGGTAACAATTTTTATATATGTTACTATAGATACGAGAAAAATGTGCAACAACTAATGCTTAACTTGTTGAGCCAGCCAATCCCCTTGTATAATAAGGGCAAATTATATCATGGTCTAGCTACCTTGTATTGTAGACTATAGTCCAAAAATAACTTTCAAATTTTGTATCATTATGTATTAATTGCTTCTATACTATAGTTGACAGTTTCTGTATGTGTAGTTATATATTATGTATTAATTGTAGGAACAAAATGTGCTAACCGAAGGTAATACAAAATTTTATTTTTGTATGCAATGTACATCATTTGAGATTTAGTTGTGAGAAGTAGATCGCCACCGCTATGGCATTGCTTCAAAAATCTCCCAACCTATGTGAATTGGGTATTAGGGCAGGAACGGTACGTTGAGTTTATTAATTTTTAGCAATCATGATTCTTTATTATTTCTTTGTTTCTTTCGAGTTCTCTCATGGTGTTTTTCGTTTCTTGTTGAGTTGTAGGCATCATGGAGTGATTATGAAGAAGATGCTTTGAAGAATTTGGAGGATCCAGACCATTACTTTATTAATCAGGATATGAAGATGCTTAGTACAGTGAAGATTGAAGGGTTTAATGGATCTAGGTTTGAAGTTCTTTTTGTAAAGTCGGTCTTCACCAAATGCCCAGCATTGGAGAGAGCTGTTATTCAACCTGCATGGATTGGGAGTATAACATATGCGTTAATGGGGATGAATATCCTAAGGGAATTGACGTGCTTCCATCGTGCATCTCCTAATGCACAACTTGTCATCCTGGAGCACAAGTCTACCAATAACCTTGTTGGTTATAATGCCGTAGATGACATCTAATTTGCTGCATAATGACATGCGAATCGAGTTACTCATCATGTTTTAATTAGGGATTGGTCGTTATGTTCATGCGGAGTGGCGCGCTCCAAAACCGTTTATCTTGTATTCTCTTGTGTTTTGAACTTAGACCTTCCTAGTTAATAAAGTGTTTGTGTAATTTCAAAAAAGAAGAGGTTATGGGCTTCCTTTATTAACCTATGGACATTAATTATGAGAATTCTTAGTTTATCTCCTAAAGATTTCAAGTACTTATAAATTAAATAATGAGTTTTTTGCAATTTTCTATCAATTTCTCGCTGGAAAAAAAATTCCTTTTCAAACAGAGTTAAAATGGACATTTACATTGTGCATGGAGAACGCCGAATAGACATTTACATTGTGTAAATCTCCAATCATCCAAATCCCTCATTTTTTGTCTACAACGACGAACCTGTGAACTTGTGAGCGAACCTACGAACCGTGTGAGCGAGCAACGAGCAAAATAATGTTTAATTTAAAAACATAATTTAAACAGGTTCTTTGCTTATATTCTTTTTTATATATTCTGGTTTGCAGGTTCGGGAGATTTCGGGAAAAACATGCATGTAGTTTGGGAATTTGCGGAGACTAATAATAAAAGTAATAATGTTTAATTTAAAAATATAATTAAAAAGTATATTTAACTTAATATCCACGTAGGCGACATGTGGCATGGTAACCTGTTGAAATAAGAAATATCTACTATACTAATAAGAGCCAAAGAGAGTTAGGCCTAAAATGGGTCGAAAAAATGGCGGTCAAATTATTTAATCAAATGGATGGTTCAGATAAATTATTTAATCAAATAGATGGTTAAGATAATTCAGATTAATATTATTAATAGATACATACATACATACATACATACATACATACATACATACATACATATATATATATATATATATATATATATATATATATATATATATATATATATATATATATATATTTGGTGCTCCGAGAGGCACAGGAGCTGGCTCAGGGGGAATCGTCTTCCTCCCCACAAAGAGAGCTCACTTGCCACTTGAGCTACCCCGTTGGGTTATATATATACACACACACATATATACTTTTATTTAAAAACAATTAATATAATTAAGATTTTAACATTAAGTATTAAGTATTAATATTATGTGTGTATTAGTCTAATACGGTAGCACAAGTGGCAAGTGAGCTCTCTTTGTATGACAGAATTTTTGGAGAACCTGAGTACACTTCTCATAAGTGGCGACCTCAGGGCGCCTTTTCAATTATTGTTACTATGCACAGGTATCCACCATATCTTTTTTTTTTTTTTGAAATAAATAACTTAATGCATTAAATCTTTGAGAACACAATCAACAAGAAAAGGGGTGGGCTATCAAACCATTCCCCGCAACCTAGCTATCCACCATATCTTTTTTATATTCTTCAATAGTAACTAAAATTGATTTCATTTAGATTTTAATTAGTAAGGTTTTGTTACTATTTTCAAAAAAAGTAAGGTTTTGTTACTTATTTTCTAAAATATAAATATCAAACTTATAAAAATGATTACATTATTATTATTATTATTATTATGATACAACAATATTATTATATAAAATCTAAATAAAAAACTTATTATAGTGAACTAATGCTATTACCCATAATTTATATCTGTATTTCTATGCTTATTGAGGTGTACGTTGCGCTACAAATATTGTGTTATTATTTTTATCAGACAAAATTATTTTACACAGTTTAACTTCAATTAATATATATTAAATGTTACTATAATTATATTGAATCAATTACCATATCTAAAATTCTTACTTTAACAATTATTAATCATATCATAATTACTATCCAAATTATCAAATATCGACTATACTTTTAATATAATTTAAATTCTACACCTATGAAATATTTTTAAAAAATCTATATACTATTATTTAAAAAAATGTTTCAATATTAATATAATTATGATTTTAATTTAATATTAAATATTAATATTGGACATCTATTTTTAGACGAAAAAACTATTACTCCGTATTACTATATATATTTATACAATAATATGGAATGCCTATCCCATCCTTGTATAGTTGTATGATTGTTTTAGGGATTTATAGGATGCCGTGAATTGGGAGATTTATAGGGTTTAGCAAACGGCAAACTTCTCCCAACTCAAACACTTCTCCGTTTCGACGTTCCGATTACTGCTTTCTCTCAAATCGAATCTACAGTGCGCCGCCGTGTATGTATGTATTAATGTATACATTCTTCTGGCTTTCTTGTATTGTGTATGTAGGGCTTGCAATTTATAATTACTAATTTACTATTGTCGATTTAACCCACTTTAAGGTTTTGATTCAATTTTAATTTATTATTTATTCTTTAATTTGCATATGTCAAAGTTATCTGGATTATGGCGAGAAAACGACAACAGAGACAGCAGCAGAGAGATAGAATCAGTGAACTTCCCGTAGATATAGTTGACAAGATTTTAGGGTTTTTGCCGATTCATGAAGCTGCTAGAATGGCTAGCTGTTTTGTCTACCTTTTGGAGAGATACGTGGTTCAGTCTTACAAAGCTCATGTTTGACTCTAGGTTTTTGTCCCACATTATGAGAAAATATAGGACGACCCAGGAAGACAGTGATATTTGGATGTCTGCAGCTTTGTATGTAATCAACAAAGTCCTCAACCAGCACAATGGACTTATTCGCACATTTGTTGTTAATTTTCAGGGTAACACTAGGAAATCACTTAAGTCTCGATCGTTTGATATTGATCAGTTGTTTCTTTTTGTCACACGAAAAGGCGTTGAAGAAATCTTCCTTAGTTTTATGGTTGGAGATGATTACAGGTTTCCGAGTTACATATTTTCTTGCCCAACACTGAGGGTATTGTGTCTTGATACAGTCTCTATTAAATTATGTGCCTACTGCACATTACCAAATGTCGCTTCACTTGTTTTTAAAAATATTGATTTTCATGGTGTTGATCTTCCGGATCCAGTTGATTTTCCTTTGCTTCAGAATCTCTCATTCATCAGATGTTATAACCTGCCCAATTTGAAGATTACTGCTCGAATACTCGATATTTTAGTACTCTACGACAGCCATTTTTACCATGTCCCTATTTACTCGAACTTGAGATCTCTTCGTGTTCTTGAGTTGGATTGTTTTGCTCTCGCGGTATCTTAGTCTGAACTCTTTTTTGTTTGGATTGTTATTTATTTAAAGTATTTGTTAGGAACTGATTTAACTTGATTTCTATTTGGTTTCAAAGGATTTTCATAAAGGATGTACTAGAAGGGAACTACAACCACAACCATTTGTACTAAATGTGGAATACTTGATATTATCAGAATACATTTATGTGTCCAGTGACATTTCTTCTGAGTTCATTCATTTGCTCCGAGCATGCCCAAAGTTATCCACACTTGATATAAATTTATCGGTAATTCTCCTATATTAATTTTTCTGTTGATTCTAGTTGTTTAATTTCCATTATTATTATTTTGCATTCCTTAATGCAATTTTGTTGTGTAAATGTTTAAACCTTTTTTTTTTCTTTTATGAAGTTTACCCATGGTTTTCCAAAACTTCGCGATGAATTTCATACCGTGGCTCAAAGGCTTAAAAGGCTTCAGAAGTTGAATTTGACAGAATTTGTACCGTGCAAGCCTTATGTTGCTTTCATCAATAGACTACTTGCTTGCTTTCCCGCACTTGAGGAGGTTGTCATTAGTATTACTCGTTCAAAAACGCTCTTCGACGTTGAGGGTAACAAAGAGGTTTTGCATTATTACAAGGACGAGGTTTTGCAGTTTGCTTGTTGTGCCTCCACAAAAGTGAAAATATCTTTTATCGACTAAGAATCTTAGTGAATTGAGTTTGTGCATTGACCTTCTATATAAGTTAAGTGATGTATAATTGTTAGTTTGAGTATCCTAGCACAGTTTAATTATGATGTTATTCTCACATAGCACAATAAGATTTACTTTTGATTAAATTTTTGTTATGGTCATGATATTTAATTGCAATGCTTGAAATGACAAGTTGAGTTGTAACATTTGGGATACGCAGGAAACGATTTTCACTAATGAGTTGTTATATTGATGCATGTTGATTTTGTCTCATATAAAGATCCGATTCCATTGCATAGGGATAGATGCATATAAATATGTTGGTTGTATCTTTAGGTGTTATTGTTGGATATTATTCTCGAAAATCACAAAGAAAATGGAAAATTACAATAATATTCCACGAAGGAAATTAATCCAGAAAATTAAACCTACGAGAGGTAGAATATACTTGGAACACGAAGGTGATGGAAAAACTGAGGACGATCTCGGGTTGGTTGGAAGCACGAGTCGTGGTTCCACTCTTTTTAAAACCTTATTTACCACCTTTATTTATCGCCTCCCGGGGTGCTGGAGCGTTGCGGTCTAGGTTTCCCATAATAAAACGCACTACGATCCTTGCGTTTGAACATACAAACTTGGGGTCTGCGAACTAGAACGTGGGATGAATTTCAGGTGGCTAGAACGAAGGAAGAGCAATATTTTTAGGGAGAAAACAAGTGAATTTCGTGGTGTGAATTGCTTGCAAGTTGTGTTCTAAATCAGCTACTCAACCTGGGATTAAATAGTAGAGGAAAGGTATAGTAGCATTAAATTATGGCATTTAATTTCGAATATAACCTCCACCTACTAGCAACCTATTTACACCACTCACTAATCCATTAAGAAAACGAGTTAATACCCAATATAGTCCTCGATTATGGTGGTTTTACTCAATTTAGTCCTAAGTGACTTTTTGTACTCTATTTAGTCCTCGACTTTAATGATTTTACCCACTTTAGTCCTCTGTTAAGAATTCTGTTTGTTGGGGATTAATAACAAAGTTAACATGGTAATTTCATTTCTATTTTATTTTTTTTATCAAATTAATTATTAATTATATGTTCTATATATATTTACACAATTGCATACTAAAGACAAAGTAAATTATAATACTTTAGGAAAAAAAAAAAAAAAAAAAAAACAGTTAGCAAATAATGAGCAATTACTTAACTTTGGCATGCATATTGAAATTCTGATCACTTTTCAAATGAATTCAAATAGAAGCATTTTTAGTTATTTTCAAATGAATCCAAACACAAAGTAATTAGCAAATAATTAGCAAATAGCATTAACAGTAATGAATTCAAACTCAATCAATTAGCATTTGTTCCTGTAGTATCAATACATTAGAGATACTAAGATAGAGATAAATTAGGACATATAATTAATAATTAATTTGATAAAAAAAATAGAAATGAAATTACCATGTTAACCTTGTTATTAACACCCAACAAACAAAATTCTTAACAGAGGACTAAAGTGAGTAAAACCATTAAAGTCGAGGACTAAATAGAGTACAAAAAGTCACTTAGGACTAAACTGAGTAAAACCACTATAGTCGAGGACTATATTGGGTATTAACTCTTAAGAAAACATAACTCTGAAAATAATGATTGGAATTAATCAAATTAATTCCGTGATACCAAAAGTCATTTTTCTTAACGGATACAGTAGGTGAAACGTCGCTCAAGAGGTCACCCGAGTCATCAGACCAGGTCGCGAGACATCAACGCACGCGAGCTAGGTCGACTCTTTCAGCCACGAGCTAGAATGACATATATTGCCCCTCATCTAATAGGAAGAATGAGAAACATTGTTGTCGACGGAAGGAGAACAAACGAAGAAATAAAAATGGAAGAAAGGAAACGACGAATGCTGACAGGCAACACTTTCATCATTAATAATTCAGAAATGACATTAATAATTAGTATATTTGTTAGAATATATATTACAATTTTTCCATTCAACATTTATTCTAATACTAATCTTTTCCATGCGCGATGTGCAAAAGCATATGCCTAATATTTATATTTTAAAAAATAACTAACAAATTCTTATTAATTAAAGACATGGACATAAATGAGAGATATATTGAGACTTATTATGTTTTTAGAAGATTAATTAAAATCTGAATGAAAAAAATTATTTATTGTATAATATTTACAAATATTATTATCATTAAAGAATGGTAAGGATATTTTTGTCTAATTAATGAAAATTAATGAAAAAATGATAAGGTAGATGCATATGCATGGTAAAATTAATGAAAAAATAACGGAAGTTAGAATGGTAATGATATTTTTGTCCAAAAATTTTTATAGTACAATTCTAAAAACACAATGTACAAAATGATTAGCACTAAAAATATAGACATAAATGAGGGATATAACTTTAATTGAGACTTATTTTTTAGATTTTAGAGATGAGAGGCGTATCCGCTATCCCATCCTTATTTTTTAGGGATTTATACGACTCCGTATATAAAGAGATTTTTCACTTTCCGGACCCGATTACAGTAGTCGGACTAGGAACATAGCAGTGAAGGGTTTAGCAAACTGCAAAAACCTCTCCCAACTCAAACACTTCTCTCTTTCGGCGTTTCGATTACTGCGTGCTTTCTCTCAAATCCAATCTACTGTGCGCCAGCGTGTTTGTATGTATGTATACATTCTTCCGGCTTTCCTTTCTCTCGCTGAAACTAGCTTCATACTGTGATTTACACAACTCGATCTTTCAACTTTTTTTAAGGATAAATGTTTTATATGTGTTCATAGAGCGATTGGAATTGAATAAAGTGATGTTGAAATATTGTAGACTGTTTTTTTCTTCTATGCAGTTTTGTTCGAATTTTTTACTTGTTTCCAGATGAAAATCATAAATATGGTGTCTTTTTCTTTTCGCTTATTTGAAACTAACCTAGGATGGTTATAATATTGGGGATTAAAGATGGGGAATATAAGATCACCATTGGTGTTATTGTGAAAAAAATTGCATTTATTTATTGCGGATTCAAAATCATTCTCCCATTTCAGGGTGCCTGCTTTATGAATTTTGGTTGATCTAAGTTGAATTTGTTGTCTAAAAAATGTGCACTTTTTCCTGTACTAGTCACTTTGACAAAAACACAAAAAAGTGGTTTCTGTGTTGATATGTTCCTTCTTTTCTATTAACTGGTAGAGTTTCATTGTAAAGTGTTGTTTTTGTGGTATTAATGCATCTTCACTCTTCAGAAGTGTGTCTTGAATTTTTTAAATGCTTGGGTGAACTAATCCTTTTACCTTAATCATGCTTATATTGCATAAAGCTCGTACTGAATTCAATGGGTTAGGATAGGCACTCCATTAAATTTTACGTCTTGCATCTTTCAAATTTGGTATCTTCCTGCAGCTGATGCTTGCAATTTATAATTACTAATTTACTATTGTTCTTTAATTTGCATATATTAAAGTTATTTGGATTATGGAGAGAAAACCGAGACAGCAGCGGAGAGATAGAATCAGTGAACTCCCAGCAGATATAGTTGACATGATTTTGGGGTTCTTACCGATTGAACAAGCAGCTAGAATGGCTGTTTTGTCTACCTTTTGGAGAGATATGTGGTTCAGTCTTACAAAGCTCCACTTTGACTATGAGTTTATTTTTCACATTAAGAGAAAATATTCCCATGCTTGCCGTGATATCAGGACCCAAACCACACAAGAGGAAAAGAAAAACAGTGATGTTTGGATGTCTGCAACTTTGTATGTAATCAACAAAGTCCTCAACCAGCACAATGGACTTATTCGATCATTTTTCATTGATTTTCAGCATCTCCGGAATACGCTTAGGTCTCGGTCATTTGACTTAAACCAGTGGTTACTTTTTGTCACACAAAAAGGTGTTGAAGAAATCGACCTTAGTCTTATGGTTGAAGATGAATACAGGCTTCCGAATTGCATATTTTCTTGCCTAACACTAAGGAGATTGTATCTTAATGGAGTCTCTGTTGAATCAATAAATGCCCATTGCACATTACCAAATGTCACCGTACTTTGTTTTAGAAATATTGACTTTGATGGTGTTGATCTTCCGGTTCAAGTTGATCTTCCTATGCTCAAGTATCTCTCATTTATTGGATGCAATAACCTGTCCAATTTGAACATTTCTGCTCAAAAACTCTATAGTTTAACAATCAACAATTGCCCCTTTTGCCAACTCCCTTTTAACTTAGACTTGAGATATGTTTGTACTCTTGATTTGGATAGTTATGCTGTCAAGGTATCTTAGCCAGACTCTTTTTGTTTGGATAATTATTTATTTAAAGTATTTTTTAGGAACTAATCTAATTTCGTTTCTATTTGGTTTCAAAGGATTTTGTTAAAGGATGTACTAGAAGGGGACTGCAACCACAACCACTTGTACTAAATGTGGAATGCTTGATACTGTCAGAATCAGATATCTATACCGATGACATTTCTTCTGAATTCATTCATTTGCTTCGAATATGCCCAAAATTATGGGAACTTGATTTATCTTTATCGGTAATTTTCCTATATTTTTTTCTTGATTCTAGTTGTTTTCATTATTATTGTTGTTGTTGTTATTATTATTATTATTTTGCTTTCCATAATGCAATTTTGTTGTGTAAATGTTTTAACCTTTTTTTTTTGTTGCTTTTATGAAGATTTTCTATGATTTTCCAAACATCGACGAATTTCAAAGACTTAAAATGCTACAGTATTTGAATCTGAGAGACTTTGTAGCGTGTAAGGATTATATTGTTTTCATCAAGGAGCTACTTGCTTGCTTTCCAGCACTTGAGGAGGTTGCTATTACTATTTCAGAAATACATGTGGGATTTGAAAATTACAAGGAGGAGCTTTTGCATTTTCCTTGTGCCTCCACAAAAGCGAAAATATTTATTATCGACTAAGAATCTTATTGTACTTTTGTTGAATTGACTTTGTGTATTGATTCCATACCTTCTATATACGTTAAGTGATGTAAAATTGTTAGTTTGAGTATCCTTGCAGTTTATAACTTTATACTGATATTCTCCCATAGCAGGTTAAGATTAATCTTATTAAATTTTGATTATGGTTTAATTTCACTACTTGGAATGACAAGTTAAGTTGTAAAATTTGTGGTAGGTAAGAAACGATTTTTACTTGGTACGACAAAGTTAATTTTTTATGTTCTTATTTTTATGCAATTAAGTTAATTAACAGATACTTTTAGGTAAATGGTACTTTTTAAATTTTAAAAATTAATTAAAATTAAAAAATATTTTTCTTAGTTTAGATAAAATAATTATTTTTTTTAAAAAAATAAGAACTTCCAAAACGTACGACAAGAAACGGAAGACAAACTCGCATGGGCAACTCAGCTGGTCACAGTGGTGAAGTTTGGGAGAAGAAACGACATATCCTAGTGAGGATATGCTTTTGTCTCGGTCATTTGACATTTGTCACACAAAATGGTGTTGAATAAATCCAATATAGCTATCCAATATAGCTATGTAATCCTTTTCCTGAAGATAAATGCAGACGGCCGAATTACATATTTTCTTGCCCAACATTTAGACAATTGCACCTTTGTGGAGTCTCTGTTGAACCAATAAATGACCCTTGCATATTTTCAAATGCCACTTCAATTCATTATGTTTTGAAAATGTTGACTTTAATCTTAGAAATCATCCCGTTGATGTTCCGATGCTTGAGAATCTGCCACTTATCTCTTGTACAAACATGTTACATTTTAACATCATTGTGTCAAAACTTGGTGATATTGACCTACAAGGTGGTTTTATTGTAGTTAACTTGGACTTGACATCTGTTCATATTCTTGATTTAAATGTTTGTGTTATTGAGGAATATTAGCAGTACTTGTTTTTTTTTTTTTTTTTTCTTTTTCTTTTTCTTGCAGACTATTATTTGATTAATTTAAGATTTTTTTAAGGAACTAATCTAAAATTTCACTTTGGTTTCCGAGGAATTTGTTCAAGAATTTACTAGAAGGGGACTACGACTACAACAACCTATACTAAAAGTGGAATACCTGATATTACCAAATTATGATGATTTTTGGCCTCCTAAGTTTTCTCATTTCATTAATTTGCTGCGAGTATGCCCAAAATTATGCACACTTGATTTACATACACATATAGAGGTAATTATATTTTCTTGGATAAATTATTTACTGAAGCCTAAGTTTTTTTTATTTTTATTTTTATTTTTATTTTTCTTTTTAAGTTTGGCAATTTGGCTTGAAAGTGCTGGACAGTGAGTAAAAAAAATTTCAAGGATTTTTATAGCGTGGCTCAAACATTCATAATGCTTCACACTTTGAAGTTTAGCTCAGTTGTGGTTCGGGACACTTCACACTTGTATGTTTACTATTCTGGAGCTATTTTCACACTCTCCAAAGCTTGAGAAGATTGTCATTATTCTTGACTCAATATATAAGTACAATTATGTGTTTAAATTTATGGACGAGTTTTCACATTTTCCTCATGCCTCCACAAAAGCCCTTGTGCTTGGACAAAAGCAGAAGTTGTATAGTAGCTTAATTGTTATGAGCTAACCAACAGGCTGTGATTACAATGTGTGTAGATGCAAATACAACATCCATAGTTGTGTTTAATATTCAAGGAAGGTTTAAAATAGCGATCAAATAAACCTTTGAATTAGACTAAATAGTTTAGTTGAGGTTCTCACCTGAATTTATAGATATCTAGGACTTAAATGAATGTTTTTTTAGTTACCGATTTTAAATGCGTGAATGAAGATTTTATGTTCAGAGACTCAATTATATTATTTGATCTACTTTATAAATTTATTTGACTTTATCCCTTTAAATAATACTCCGTATGAATGTTTATGTGTTTCATAATTTGTACCTTTATATAAAAGTTTAAAATAATAAGAGAGACACATCGAAAGTGATGACCAAGTATGTGAAGCATGATTCTGGCCAACACCCTCTCAGTTGAGCATCTTTATTGTACGATATGCTTCTCGTGTGATTTGCAGGCTATTATGAAACCAAATTTACTCAATAGAAATTATTACACAAGAGTGACGTCTCATGCTTTGAATCTTTTTATTTTATTTTATTTTTTATTTTTAAAAGAGTTGTGGTCTAAAATGTGTTTCGTCAAAGTATCACTTGCTTGCTTCATTCTCAACACTTGTAAAGTTCGGTTGTCATTTAGCATAAAACTTTTTTTTCCTTAGGTTTCATATTCATCCTTAATAATAATAATAATAATAATAATAATAATAATAATAATAATAATAATAATAATAATAATAATAATAATAATAGTTTTTTTTTGTGAGAATAGTTAATTTATTTTTTATATTAGATTTATAGATAACATTTTATTTTTAGTTATTTTTTTAAAACATAAACCTAGTATTATTATGGTACAATAATTTATTATTTTCTATAACAAATTTGCTTAAATCACGTTAAATATGAGTATTTTTAATTCTAAATGTCAATTCCTTTTTTGACTGAGTATTTTCTACCTTGCCCTATTTCACAAATCGGACTTGGAACATTGCCGTGAAGGGTCACTTCTCTTCGCCGCCGATTACTGCCTCCTTGCAATTCGCCGCTCCGATTACTGGTTTCTCTCAAATCCAATCTACTGTGTGCCGGCGTTTATATGTATGTATACATTCTTCCAGATTTCCTTTCTCTCACTAACCCTAGCTTCATATTGTGACTCACACAACTCTTTGAGCTTTTGAGGATTAATGTTCAGTATATGTTCATAGGCTTAAATTTAATTACTAATTTACTATTGTCGATCAATTTCACCCAACTTAGGGTTATGTTTCAATTTTAATTTATTTCTTCTTTGATTTGCATATGTTAAAGTTGTCTGGATTATGGCACAGAAAGATAGAATAAGTGAACTCCCGTCAGATGTACTTGACAAGATTTTAAGCTTCTTGCCGATTCAGGAAGCTGCTAGAATGGCCGTTTTGTCTACTTTTTGGAGAGATGTTTGGTTCAGTCTTGCACAACTTCACTTTGATAGGAGGTTTTTACTTCACATATGGAAAAAATATTCTCATGCTCACAGTGATATCAGGACCCAAAACGTACAAGATATGAAGAAAAACATTAATATGGACTTATTTGCTGCTTTGCATGTAGTCAACAAAGTTCTCATCCAGCACAATGGACTTATTCACAAATTTGTCTTTGATTTTGCCTTTTCGAATAGGGGGGAAACATTTAGGTCTCGGTCGTTTGATTTCGATCAATGGCTCCTTTTTGTCACACGAAAAGGTGTTGAAAAAATACACCTTAGTCTAATGCCAAAAGATCAATACAGTCTGCCGAATTGCATATTTTCTTGCCCAACACTAAGGGTATTGTATGTTTGTGGAGTCTCTATTGGACCAATAAATGACCCTTGCATATTACCAAATGTCACTTCACTATGTTTTAAAAATGTTAACTTTAATCCTAGAGATTATTCAGTTGATTTTCCAGTTGATGTTCCTATGCTCGAGAATCTGTCATTTGAGAGTTGTAGTAACCTTCCTGATTTTAACATTACTGCTCAAAAACTTCATAGTTTAAGAATAGACTCTTGCCCAAAATACCAACTCCCTTTTCACTTGGACTTGGGATCTATTCGTACTCTTGATTTGGATTATTCTTCAATGGAGGTATGTAGTCTAATTCTTTCTTTTTTCCAAGTAGTTATTTATTTAAATTATTTATTAGCAACTCATGTAACTTGATTTCTATTTGGTTTCAAAGGGTTTTGTTAATGAATTTACTGGAAGGGGCTTACAAGAACCACTTGCACTAGATGTGGAATATCTGATGTTATCAACTAAATACCATCGTCATTATTTGAAAGATGTTTATTCTGCATTCATTCAGTTGCTTCAAATATGCCCAAAATTATGCAAACTTGATATAGATTTATCGGTAATTTTATTTTATTTATTATTTTTTTTTTTTGGTGAGATTCTAGTTGTTTCTATTATTGTTATTGTTGTTGTTGATTTGTTTTTGTTTTTTTTTTTTTAAAGTTGTCCCATGTTATGCCAAAGCTTTCGGACGAATTACAAACTGTGGCTCAAACACATACAATGCTTCACACATTGAAGTTGGACAAATATATAGGAAGCGTGGATGAAATGATTTTCATCGAGAGACTACTTGCTTGCTTTCCTACACTCGAGAAGGTTTTCATTCTTCGTGACGAGGATTCAGGGGACGAAAAATTATTTGAAAGTAGAAAGGAAGAGCTTTTGCATTTTCCGTGTGCCTCCATAAAAGCAGAAATTATTATGTTTTATAATTATTAGTTTGAGTATCCTTGCTATTTAAATTTGCATTGAAACACACCTTTTTTCTTTTCTTTTTAGTGGTTGTGAATCAATGAGACAGTCTCACACAAGTGTGATCCTTTAAAAGCATTACGTTTTACCATATAAGTAATAAATGTTTTATTCTTGATTTGTATTACATTTTTCTGTTATATTCTAATCTTGACTCAACCTGTCTCACAGATAAGGATCTGTGAAATGACATGGTTTCATGCAAGTTTTTGCCTAATAAGTATACTATTTGTTCTTGTGACTAATGATATCAATGTTAGTCTATAAGACTGGAAAATTATAGGATTAGGATTGAAAAATTTGTAGTATCATGAGATACCATTAAGTCTCAATGGTTTGACATCTATTGGTGGCTCATTTTTGTCACACAAAAAGGTGTTGAAGAAATCCACCTTAGTCTTTTGCCTGAAGAAGAATTCATTAATGATATACCAGGAGATATATACAAGTTAGTTACCGATTTGCATGTTTTGATTTCATTATAATTGGAATAAGGTTAAATTGGTCACGGAACGTAACCTGAAAGTGCAATTAGGCCACTGCAATTTCACCTGATAACATGTTACTTTCCATTTCATCAGGTTGTTTGCTTACATTTTAAAAAAACAAACAAATGCCAGGATGCAATGTTTATTAGAGTTTTATTTTCAAGGTATTATAGATAGAATTTATGAGTCTTTTCTGGTTGGAGACGAAGGAGGGGTGGATGGGTGTCCACCATTTTTTGTAAAAAATAATTAATATTTAATTTTAATTTTTAATGTTTATTATTAAAAAAATTATTTTAAAATGCCACTCACAATCCACATAAGCAGGCAACCTGATGAAATGGAATGTAACCTGCTATCAGGTGAAATTGCGTGTATTTAGAGTGTTCAGTGGCGTAATTGCACCTTTTTTTTTCGTTCAATGGCCTAATTGCACTTTCAGGTTACATTCAGCGGCTAATTTGAGCCTTATTCCTCATTAATTTGATGCAAAAATAAATAAATAAATAATAATGTCCAAAATTACGCAAACTTGATATAGATTTAGAGATAATCATATTTTCCTGGACAAATTATAAAGCGAAAATCTTGATGCAATTTTGTTGTTTAAATGCTTAGCTGATTGAGGTTTTCTTCTCCTCCTTTTATGAAGGTTGCTTAATTACATGGTGGTGATTGTCTATACAATGCTCTCCTAAGGGGATGTATTCAATCAAGACTTTTAAAGACTTTTAAAATTATGTATTTTAATTGACTTTTGTAGAGGTTTTTGTAGACTTTTCCAGAATATTTTAAACTTTCATCAACTTTTGTTAGAGTCTATAAATATCCGTGGGACAAACATTTATAAACTTTTTAATATTATAAAAAGTCTACAAAAGTCATTAAAACTCTAAATTGAATACACCCGTACAAACATTCCACAACTTCTATTAATATATTATTTATAATAATTTTCTTACAAAAATATATTTTTACAAATCATAAATAAATTAATGCGTTGTAAAAATAAATAAAAAATAAATATTGATTGTCACAAAAATAGGATATACTATACATAAACAAAATATAATCAATTTTCACTAAATATAACCAATAAAAATATTTCTTAATCTAATGAAAAACTAATGTTACTCTCCTCATGTACACAAAGTATATTGCACTTAAATTCTTTTACCCACACGAACTCCAGAAGAGTGGTGAAATACAGATTCAGAAGGTTCATTCCAGTGACAATCTAGCAGATTTGTTCACTAAATCCCTACCTACATATACTTTTGAAAAGTATGTGCATAAAATTGAGATGCGTATATTAGGGAAATTGTTGTCTTCAAGGGGAGCAACGTTTAAGTACAATTGAATATTGATCCCGAAAATCAAATATTCTTTATCCTGAATTTAAACCCTGAAAGTTTACAATTGTACTCTTTTTCGCTTAACTGAGTTTTTGTCCCACTGAGTTTTCTCAGTGTAAGGTTTTTAATGACGTGACGCAACGAAATGACACATGCATTACCCGTATATCGTGTACTTTTTCTCAACTAGGTTTTTTTCACAGGACTTTTCTAACGAGTTTTTAATGAGGCACGATTATAGTTAAATAATGTCCAAGGGAGAGTGTTACAAAATAATATATTAATGGATATTATTATTATTGTACTTATGTGAATTTATGGAGATGTTTTGTAACCACTCTTTAATGAAATATATATAATGATAACGAGATTGGATGACTTCTCTTTTATTCATTCTTGCTTCTTTTCTTTTTTCTTTTTTTTTTTTGTAATCATTCCTTCTTGCTTATTATTCTCTGCAATTTCATTTTTCCTGTTAATTATATTTTGATACTATCTATCTGCAAATTCACCGGTTAAAAGCTAATAGGCCAACGGGCACGACCTTACAACACTTTTTAATTTTACTAATCTACATT
Organism: Ipomoea trifida; assembly: GCA_003576665.1. NCBI lineage: Eukaryota > Viridiplantae > Streptophyta > Magnoliopsida > Solanales > Convolvulaceae > Ipomoea > Ipomoea trifida. The sequence continues at coordinate 11,650,967 of CP025650.1, forward strand.
TTGGCTTTGATTTTAATTTTTAGATTTTATCAAATGTTGCACCGGTCTAAATTTCCGTGCGTCATTGTTATCTCCATGGGCAACATGTATGTACCAAAAGGCTCTCTTTCATTCAGGAAGACGCTCAAAATCAGGAACAAGTTAAAAGTTCACATCAATTTTTTTCTCTCTCTTCTCTCTCTCTCTCTTTTTGTTTTTTGTTTTTTCCTTCCGTTTCTTTTCGTTGCCTCCTCCGGATTTTTGCTGAAAAACGAAGAAAAAAACAAAAATATATTCCCAAAGTGCCAAGCTTTCTGCTAAAAAGGAAAAAAAAAACTTCCTAGCCAAAATAAACTTTATTGTTATAATAATAAAAATAATAGAACTTTTTATCTCTAAATTATAGAAAAACAACTTTTAATCTATGATGTTATTTTTTTGTTTTCAATTGTGACAACAACAAAAATCTCTGACAATTAGATAGCGAAAAATGAATAAATAGTTTTATTTCTCTATAATTTAGGTACACAAAGTTCTAAAATAATAATTTTTAACTATTAAAATTTAAAACATATTAAAAATTCCTTGTCGAAATAAACTTTTCCTTTTTAATAATAATAAAAAATTAACACTTTTCGTTCATAAATTATAATGAAATAACACTTTTCGTCTTCAATCATCCTATCATGAATTTTGATCTTCAATTATCTACAAATAGGGTAAACCTTTTAATCCAATCTTGCGGAGTATCTTTTTTAACCTAACTAGCATTTTCACCCGTGCGTTGCACGGAATGAATTTGTTATAATATTTTAAGAAATATTTGAATCGATATACAATTATATAAATTATAACATCAAATATGAGTATGAATAAGTGTATAAATGCAATTATAGTATGAGTCTTCCTTGCATGCAACAAATATCACAAAAATTCAGTGTTCTAAAATAAGTGTATAAATGCAATAGGTAGATAATTTACATTATTGCAATTAATTTAACTAGTATTTTCACCCGTGCGATGCACGGAATGGATTTGTTATAATATATTAATAATATTTGGATCGATATATAATTATATAAATTATAACATCAAATATTATATAGTGCAATTGAAGATATGTTTCGGATCGATTATGTTTTCTGATGATAAAACTGAGGATATTGTTCTTATTAATAGTATAGATTGCATCGCAAAGAAATATATATACTGAATTATTACGATTAGTAATTTTAATCTAGAATTATATTACGAATAGCAACGTAGGGAATAATATATTTTATTAGCAATTCTATTTTAATTTACAATTGTATTAGGGATAGGAATTGTATTACCATATTTTACAATATTACGCAGACCAAAATATTATAGGTCTGTTTTGGGCGGGAAGTTAAAACTGAGGATATTGTTTTTATTAATAGTATAGATTGAACTTAAACAAAAGAGTGTTATTTTCTTATAATTATTTAATAATAAAATCTGTCACTTTCCTAATAATAATAAAATTAAAAACTAAAACGACTAAAAATTTAATTTCTAACTAATAAAAGTGCTAAAAAAAAAACTAATAAAAGTGCGGTATAAAATATATAAAAATTTCCATATTAGGCATTTAACCATAAACTTATCATTGCTTTTAAACTGATTGTTTAGAGTTAGAGTGATGCAAGAATTCTATTAGCATAGAGTTATCCTTAACGACTTATCCTGATCCGAATCTGACATCAATTTGTTTAAGCTTTTACGCTATATACATCAGATCTATATCTCTTTTTTTGAGTGACGAGAAAAATTTAACAATATACACGGCTAAATTTCATTTTATGACCCTAATCGGGAAATGATTACAACGAATTAAATTAATACAGCTGCACAGACTCTTCATAGATGATCAATTTAAACTAAAAATGTCAACAATTACGAACTCCCTGCCCACAAAGGTGGGCCGTGGGCCCCACAATCTGACCTGATAGAACTGTGGAGGCCAGTAAACTATTCTTATCGGGAGTTGAATTTGTAACATTGTGGACTTGTAGTTATCAAATTGGCTAGGGTTGCCATATCTATATATCTATTTTGATCTATATAAATAAACACAACTTTCATCAAAAAAAAAAAAATTGATTAGCGTTAATAATTCTCAAACCCCAAAGAAAATATGGCTCCAAAAAGTCGAAGACTCTGTTGTTTCACCACCGCTCTGCTTTTGATCGTCATTGTCCTCGCCGCCGTCTGCGCCGCTCTGTTCCTCACAGTCTTGAAACCCCGGCCGCCGGTGGTCATTCCCCACCCCACGCGCCTCCGCAACGTCACCGTCGCGCTGTTCCCGGAGCCGAGCCTGAGCGCGTCGCTGAACATGACGATCACCATCAAGAACCCCAATTACGGCGACTGCTCCTACCGGAACGCCACCGCCGAGGTGTACTATCGCGGCACTCCGGTGACGGCGCTCCCGCTCTCCGACGGCGCGGTTCCGGCGAAGGGGCAAATCGACGTCGTCGCGCACGCCGACCTTGTCGGCGGCAAGGTCGTGAGCAGCCCGAGTTTCTTGGCGGATATCGGCGCCGGAAGTCTGAACTTCACGTCGGTGGCGAAAATGCCGGTGAAGGTTACGGTGTTGAAGAAATTGAGGTTTCATGTAAGGGTTATTATCAGCTGTAATATGTCTGTTAGGGTTTCGGATCAGTCGTATGATGTTTTGTCAACTTGTGCCTCAAAACTCAAGATCTGATTGATGATTAAATGTGTGTAATGGAGTTTTGGAGATCAAGTGGTTTATTGTTTAATTAGTGATAGGAAAAAAGATTATATGTTTCTAAATTAAATATTTTCAATTATCACTTTCTCTAAACCATTAGTTTTTTTAAAGCGTTTTTATGTTAACAGTGATTTAGTGGGATCGGGGATCGTATTCACTCTTTGTGCTTCACTAGTAGATTGAGAAAGTAGCTAATATGGACAGATACTACAATGATAAAATTAACATTTATTTAAGAGTTTGGAATGACAGCTGGGTTCAGGGAATATTACATGATTACATACACATATCAATTATGTAAATGATAATAAAGTCAATATGTACAAATAAATTCTGCCAACTTCCAATTGAAGTTCAAATGGAGTTTTAAATGATTGAAGTCAACGCCCTAACCCCCCAACAACCTTACTTTTAGTTGGCACTAATAACCTCAAACATAGCATTAGTTCAAAATAATTAAGGGCAACTATATCAGTGATTCTTTTCCAGTTTTTTGGGTGGGTTTTTGGGTAAGGTGGAGGGGAGAGAGGGTAAGAGAGAAGAGAGTATAAGTTGTGAAGAATTTTTTGTGGACTCCAGTCATATTAAAAGAAGCCATCCCGTCAAATTTGTTTTCTTCTTTTATTCTCCAAATTATTATGTGGACCATTTACATTCAGGACTCGGGTCTCAAATTGTGAACATTCAGCATGTTAATGGATGAGTCTACCTTGCAATGTGGACTCGGGAGTCGGGTCCATGGTATAACTGTTGCCTATTTTTTTTTCTGAACAAAAAAAAGTTGTGCAATTAACTCATGCTCCCAACAAGCACATAATCGAAGCTGATATCTTTTTTTTCTAGTTGATAACCTTGTTCAAATTAAACGATATAATTGATTTTACTAAACACCTCTGTATATCTGCTGGTCAAAATTGTTAACCACAAATTGTCAAAGGCCATTGACAACTTGTATACATTTGCTAGCTATGTTTCTTCTCATGTAAGAGAGGCTTTGAGTTCAGATTTTTGTGCACTACACACTGAGTTTGCCATAATTAACTAGAAGAAGAAGAAATGTGTCAATTACCAGACAATAAATTTTCTTTATATAAAAGCTATTTACAGAAATTAACCCATACATGCATGCAGAACAATGCATATGGTTCTCTGTTGCATTGTCCACAATTCATTTTGGTGGCACCACAATTTTCCAAACTATAAATATGAATTGAATTACATATTTGCATTGTCAAAGGCATTATTGCCACTCATACGTACAAAATTCTTAAACTGATGACAATTATACATCACCAAACCTATAGAGTATGAATCAATGCACAAACTCAATTCCATAGAAGTACACTAGGATTATATTGTTATACTGAAAAATAATTTTAGCTTTTGTGGAGGCGCAAGAAAAACGCAACGACTACTCCTTATATTTGAAGTCCTGATTTTGATAGGGTAATTTTGTAACAGTAATGACAATGCAACCTTCTCTAAGTGCTGGAAAGCAAGAAAGTAGCCCGCCCTTTGATGAAAAGGGTATCTTTGTCACATCCCATGAATAAATCCAGATTCAAAGTGTGAAGCATTTTATGTCTTTGAGGCACAGTATGAAATCCCTTCAAAAGTTTTTGCATAGCATCAAAACAATCAAGTACAACATAGGAAAACTCCATAATAATTAAACCAACAATTAAAGAGTGTGTTAAGAGTCTCACGTTGAAAATATAAAAGTGAATGTATGAGTTAATAAGATCATGGATTAGGCCAGATAATTGATTTGATTTTGATTCAATCTTTTAATGTTATTTGGCCTCCCAATTCAATCAATTTTTTTTGTCACACAAAACGGTCTGTTGTGTAGTTAGCTTGTGTTGTTGTATTGGGTCAAGATATCACTGTGAGCATGTGAATATTTTTTCTTTATGTGATCAAAGAAGTCTCTATAAAAGTTGAGCTCAGTGAGATTCGGCCAAATATCTCTCCAACCAGTAGACAAAATAATATACTGCTAAAAATCTTTGATTTTTCGACCACTCAGAAAAATGGTCGAAAAAATGACGTTTTTTAAAATTTTCGGTCAAAGAAATATGGTGGACGAAAATAGGTCGGAATTTCTAACCACCTTTACATAGTGGTCGGAAATAACAACCACAAAGTAAGAGTGGTTGGAATTTTTTTTCACCATTTAAATTTTTTAAATTGATCTTATTTTTCGGCCATCTTCAAGAGTGGTAGGAAATACTGACCACCAAGTCAAGGTCGGGTCGAAGCAATATGCAAATGTCATACTTTTATGTGCAAATATCATACTTATATGATCAAATATAATACTAATCAAGAATACAATTTTTGCTACTTACTTATAAGGGAAAATATAATACTTTTAACTCATGTTGACCCAACTCGATATCACACAAGTTTTTGCCATATTGTAATATGACTAGAGGAAGGGTACCTTCAACCATACCGCTAGTCGCTAGAAGAAGGGTTTGAACCTTCGACCTTGTGGTTAACAGCCACACGCTCTAACCAACTGAGCTACTCCAGCAAGCGTTAAATAATTTTATGTAATTAATTAAATTAATTAATTTTTGAAATATTGTTTAATAACTTCAAGTCCATTTGGTTCACGAAATGAATTTTGAGAGAATATGAATTCTATTTTATCGGGAATATAATGGCGAAGAATAAAATAGGAATTCAATTCCATTCTTCTATTCACGTACAGCACGTTTGGTTCACGGAATGAATTTTAAGGGAATAGGAATGCTATTCCATAAGGAATGGAATAGGTAAGGAATAGAATATGAATTGTATTTCAGCGTTTGGTTCGCGGAAGGAATAGACTTAGGAATTGTATTCCAGCGTTTGGTTGGTTAGCGGAATAGAAATGGAATATATATGTAAAAGACATAAATGCCCTTGTACAAAATTTATTATTATTATTATTATTATTATTATTATTATTATTATTATTCTCATTATTATTATTATTATTATTATTCTCATTATTATTATTCTCATTATCAGAAGAATAAATTATGAGGTTGGGAGAAGAATAATAAATTATGAAGTCTTCAGGAAGTTTGTTTGAGATAGGTGTCTCTCCTTATTTCAAGGAGTCTTCTTGCAACAAATGATCAAAATATCCTAATATTACTATTTGCTCAAGAATAAATAATATTAAGTATAACATATATTAATAATTAGTCTTTTCTTACTGCTTGAAACATAGTATGTGGTTAAGATATACGAATGTTTCTTTTCTTAGGTTTTTTTATTGCTTTTTTGTTTGAGGTTAAGGACAATGGTTATGTTCGTGGTGGCTACCTTTCGCAAATAGGATGGCATCCAGAAATTAGAAGGCATCCAGAAATTAGAATGTTAGACGGCGATTCCCTGTCAAAGCCCTCCCAAACCTTCGACCATCCCTTGCAACGTGATTACCATCATTAAATTGGTGATCAACTGCTTTCTTAGAGTTTCCGTGATTCTGTCTAAGTTGCATCGATGGCGACTTCAATGGCGATCCAGCTGTTGGATGATGGATCGGATAGCATAGATGGTGTCGGGGATGTGTTGCGAACTTTCGCTCGTTAACAGATTATTGATGATTGTTGATTGGCGGCCTGTGAATTTTTCGGGAGATAGTGTTGCGAGTCTCCGGCGAATCGATGATGCTAACAATGAAACAGATGGTGGCGTTGGCAAAGAGAAAGAAAGAGAGAAAGATAACAATTTAGGTTAAACAAAGGGTAAAATAGGAAATAAAATATAAAAGCTATTCCTGAGAACTCAGGAATAGCTTAATACCAGGGGGGAGCCAGTAATAGCTATTCCTCCCGTAGGGGGAATGAGCCATTCCTAGGAATAATATTCCTGGGAATAAAAGTAGTTACCAAACGGAGGAATAGACCTATTACTGGGAATGCTATGCCATTCCAAGTCTATTCCATGAACCAAACGTGCCAGTAAGGAATATATTTAGAAAATGTATTTTAGTGTTTAGTTGGATTAAAGAATAGAAATACAATAACATTCAAAAGACAAAATTACCCATCACATTGATATATGCATACAACAACAACAACAACAACAACAACAACAATAATAATCTATACTATTCTTAAAGTCTTTTGTGTTTTCTAGCAAAAACTCTTCCGCCCAAGCAATTAATAATTAATTAATCTATACTATTAATAAAAACAATATCCTCAGTTTTAACTTCCCGCCCAAAACAGACCTATAATATTATGGTTTGCGTAATATTGTAAAATATGGTAATAATACAATTTCTATCCCTAATACAATTGTAAATTAAAATAGAGTTCCTAATAAAATATATAGTCTTCCCTACGTTCGTATTCGTAATATAATTCTAGACTAGAATTACTAATGGTAATAATTCAGTATATATATTTCCAGTAAAATGCCATTTTATGCTAATTTTTTTCCAACAGTTATTTGTCCAGAGAATATCAACGTGTTGAAGGAAGAAGATGATATATAGTGAAGGGCAATATCATCTTCACTATATATCATCTTCTTCCTTCAACACAACGCTCTACGGTCAACCAACAATTACTCAACTGATTATCACATTACTCCCATGTAATTTTTTCTCTAATATAGTTATACTTACTGAATATCAAAATATAAGTGTAACTCAAGATCTTGCAATAACTAACCGACAAGTAATTAAATTAATGAATATGATGCAATAATGTAAATTATCTACCTATTGCATTTATACACTTATTTTAGAACACTGAATTTTTGTGATATTTGTTGCATGCAAGGAAGACTCAAACTATAATTGCATTTATACATTTATTCATACTCATATTCGATGTTATAATTTATATAATTGTATATCGATTCAAATATTTCTTAAAATATTATAACAAATTCATTCCGTGCAACGCACGGGTGAAAATACTAGTATTAATAATAATAATAATAAAATAGAAATTAGAAATACAAAAACATCCGTAATTCACTTATATGTTAGGAGTAAAAATGAAAAAAAAAATGGAAAATGATCCCTAATTCACTTAATAATAATAATAATAATAATAATAATAATAATAATAAATAATAATAATAATAATAATAATAATAATAATAATAATAATAATAATTGAATCTGATCTATAAGTCAATAATGTCAATAATAATAATGATGAGGAGGATAGGAGTAAAAATGAAAAAAAAAATGGAAAATGATCCCTAATTCACTTATTAATAATAATAATAATAATAATAATAATAATAATAATAATAATAATAATAATAATAATAATTGAATCTGATCTATAAGTCAATAATGTGGTTTGTAGTAAAAAACTGAAAATGAAATCTGATCTGTAAGTCAATAATAATAATAATAATATTTAGGTTAGCAGTAAAAAAGGAAAATTGAAAACGATTCGGAATTCACTTATTCTATACTATTAATACAAACAAAATCCTCAATTTTAACTTCCTGCCCAAAACACTTATATACAAGGTTTGATTAATATTGTAAAATATGGTTATACAATTCATATTCGTACTACAATTGTACATTGAAGATGGTAATACAATTCCTAATAAAATATATTCTTTCATACTTTCCTATTTGTAATACAATTCTTGATTAAAATTACTAATCATAATAATACAGTACATATATTTTCTGCAACGTAATTTATACTATCGGTAATTCATAATTTTGAATAAAATACTGACTGTTATTTGACTATTATAATTGTTCTATAAATACTCTCAAAAGCAAAGAACAATTATACTATTGAATATTTTCTATTCTTTTATGTTATTCTTATATTTCTCCTTATTGTTTAGTAATGTAGCATATTTTGTCTCTACCTCCGACTTATTCCCCAAGACAAGGAAAAGCTCTTTTAAGGACTCAAGTGTTTATTCCATTACTCCCATATGAATTTTTTCCTAATAGAGTTATACTTAGTGAATATCAAAATATAAGTGTATCTCAAGATATCACACGGGTCAAATATTCTTAATATATTATAACAAATCAATTATGTGCATCGCACGGGTGAAAATACTAGTAATAATAATAATAATAATAATAATATAATAATAATAATAATAAATAAAAGCAAAGAAAATGAGAAGAACAAAGAAAAGGAAATGAAACAATTAAGATGTGAACATCATGTATCGAATAGCAAACCTCTCACACCTAAACATTGTTCACCCGTGTTATCTCTCATTCCTCAATTTGAAGAAGTCCAAATCAAAGTTCTTCAAAAGTGTACATAAAGTGTAAAAATAGAGAGGAGTTGGGTGATTGTAGTGATAATTTTACTAAACAAGTTTTTCATTTTTCATTATTTCACCTTTCCAATTCTTTATTTCTCTAGAAAATCTTTCATTTTTTATTTTGGTAAACAACCCTTTAAGTTTTTTTAAAGCATTTTTATATTAATAAAGAACGTCAAAACTCAAAAGGTGCCTTTTAGTTTTTTAAAGCATTTCACCAAAAAAAAAAAAAATATTTTTAGTCCTAGACTTATTATGGTTTGGATATTTTTAGTCCATAAAAAAATGTCACATTTTACCCACTCTTATTTGGCAGTACCACTTTTAGTCTACTGTCTGTTGACTGTCAAAATTAGTGTATTTCTGTCACTACATGTTGTCTTCTTCTCACCCTGTATATTTTCTTCTTTTACAAAAAAAAAAAAAACGAATTAAACTCCGATGACCCAAACAAGCACCTTGTGCTCAGTTGGTGTCTCTGTGGCTCTCCTTCAGGGAAGGTCACAGGATTGAACCTTGATGATAGGGTATGAGAAATATTGAGTTTTACTTTTACATTATACACAAATGATGTGATCATTATACAGTGGACCACTAAAAAAAATTCTCTTAATGAAAAAGAAGGGTAGCTGTTACGTTTGTTAAGATGTGGCGCGCACAAATTTTTTTAAATGACATTGTAATGAAACTACAGTGTGTATAAAATAAAACTGAATAACAAATATAAGATATTAAGTGTATATTGTCGGATGAAACTGTAATTAAATTAGAATGATACTTTAGTACTACTGCAATGAAACTACAATATGTATAAAATGAAACTGAATAGCATGTCTCACATATTGAGTGTAAATTGTCAAATGAAACTATAGTCGTCGAATAATAATGATACTTTAGTAGTATCGTAATGAAACTATATTGTGCATAATATGAAATTGAATAATAGGTCTCACATATTGAATGTATATTGTTAAATGAAACTGTTTTTTAATTAGAATGATGCTTTGATNGTATGAGTTAATAAGATCATGGATTAGGCCAGATAATTGATTTGATTTTGATTCAATCTTTTAATGTTATTTGGCACCCAATTCAATCAATTTTTTTTTGTCACACAAAACGGTCTGTTGTGTAGTTAGCTTGTGTTGTTGTATTGGGTCAAGATATCACTGTGAGCATGTGAATATTTTTTCTTTATGTGATCAAAGAAGTCTCTATCGCCAAGGGCCTTGTAGTCCAGTGGCATCAAACCCTTCCCTGTATACGGGAGGTGGTGGGTTCAAGCCTCAGTGGAGGCGTTGTTGTCTCTTTGTGCTTCAGTAGGTTGAGAAAGTAGTCTCTACCAAAGGAGATTTGATTTTTTGACCACTCAGAAAAATGGTCGAAAAAATGACGTTTTTTTAAATTTTCGGTCAAAGAAATATGGTGGACGAAAATAGGTTGGAATTTCTGACCACCTTTACATAGTGGTCGGAAATAACGACCACAAAGTAAGAGTGGTTGGAATTTTTTTTCACCATTTAAATTTTTTAAATTGATCTTGTTTTTCGGCCATCTTCAAGAGTGGTAGGAAATACCGACCACCAAGTCAAGGTCGGGTCGAAGCAATATGCAATGTCATACTTATATGTGCAAATATCATACTTATATGATCAAATATAATACTAATCAAGAATACAATTTTTGTTACTTATAAGAGAAAAAGTATTACATTTTTCGTAATAAATAATGTTGACAAGTGTTCCTTACTTATAAGGGAAAATATAATACTTTTGAGGAAAAATGTAATATTTTTAAATCGAAATGTAAAAGTATTGTATTTTCTCTTACTTAAAAGTAACAAAAATTTTACATTCCTGATTAGTTGTACTTTTTCATGTTAACCCAACCCGATATCACACAAGTTTTTGCCATTTTTAATACAGCTAGAGGAAAGGGTTGAACCTTCAACCTTGTGGTTAACACGCATCGCTAGAGGAAGGGTTTGAACCTTCGACCTTGTGGTTAACAGCCACACGCTCTAACCAACTGAGCTACTCCAGCAAGCATTAAATAATTTTATGTAATTAATTAAATTAATTAATTTTTGAAATATTGTTTAATAACTTCAAGTCCATTTGGTTCACGAAATGAATTTTGAGAGAATATGAATTCTATTTTATCGGGAATATAATGGGCGAAGAATAAAATAGGAATTCAATTCCATTCTTCTATTCACGTACAGCACGTTTGGTTCACGGAATGAATTTTAAGGGAATAGGAATGCTATTCCATAAGGAATGGAATAGGTAAGGAATAGAATATGAATTGTATTTCAGCGTTTGGTTCGCGGAAGGAATAGACTTAGGAATTGTATTCCAGCGTTTGGTTGGTTAGCGGAATAGAAATGGAATATATATGTAAAAGACATAAATGCCCTTGTACAAAATTTATTATTATTATTATTATTATTATTATTATTATTATTATTATTCTCATTATTATTATTATTATTATTATTCTCATTATTATTATTCTCATTATCAGAAGAATAAATTATGAGGTTGGGAGAAGAATAATAAATTATGAAGTCTTCAGGAAGTTTGTTTGAGATAGGTGTCTCTCCTTATTTCAAGGAGTCTTCTTGCAACAAATGATCAAAATATCCTAATATTACTATTTGCTCAAGAATAAATAATATTAAGTATAACATATATTAATAATTAGTCTTTTCTTACTGCTTGAAACATAGTATGTGGTTAAGATATACGAATGTTTCTTTTCTTAGGTTTTTTTATTGCTTTTTTGTTTGAGGTTAAGGACAATGGTTATGTTCGTGGTGGCTACCTTTCGCAAATAGGATGGCATCCAGAAATTAGAAGGCATCCAGAAATTAGAATGTTAGACGGCGATTCCCTGTCAAAGCCCTCCCAAACCTTCGACCATCCCTTGCAACGTGATTACCATCATTAAATTGGTGATCAACTGCTTTCTTAGAGTTTCCGTGATTCTGTCTAAGTTGCATCGATGGCGACTTCAATGGCGATCCAGCTGTTGGATGATGGATCGGATAGCATAGATGGTGTCGGGGATGTGTTGCGAACTTTCGCTCGTTAACAGATTATTGATGATTGTTGATTGGCGGCCTGTGAATTTTTCGGGAGATAGTGTTGCGAGTCTCCGGCGAATCGATGATGCTAACAATGAAACAGATGGTGGCGTTGGCAAAGAGAAAGAAAGAGAGAAAGATAACAATTTAGGTTAAACAAAGGGTAAAATAGGAAATAAAATATAAAAGCTATTCCTGAGAACTCAGGAATAGCTTAATACCAGGGGGGAGCCAGTAATAGCTATTCCTCCCGTAGGGGGAATGAGCCATTCCTAGGAATAATATTCCTGGGAATAAAAGTAGTTACCAAACGGAGGAATAGACCTATTACTGGGAATGCTATGCCATTCCAAGTCTATTCCATGAACCAAACGTGCCAGTAAGGAATATATTTAGAAAATGTATTTTAGTGTTTAGTTGGATTAAAGAATAGAAATACAATAACATTCAAAAGACAAAATTACCCATCACATTGATATATGCATACAACAACAACAACAACAACAACAACAACAATAATAATCTATACTATTCTTAAAGTCTTTTGTGTTTTCTAGCAAAAACTCTTCCGCCCAAGCAATTAATAATTAATTAATCTATACTATTAATAAAAACAATATCCTCAGTTTTAACTTCCCGCCCAAAACAGACCTATAATATTATGGTTTGCGTAATATTGTAAAATATGGTAATAATACAATTTCTATCCCTAATACAATTGTAAATTAAAATAGAGTTCCTAATAAAATATATAGTCTTCCCTACGTTCGTATTCGTAATATAATTCTAGACTAGAATTACTAATGGTAATAATTCAGTATATATATTTCCAGTAAAATGCCATTTTATGCTAATTTTTTTCCAACAGTTATTTGTCCAGAGAATATCAACGTGTTGAAGGAAGAAGATGATATATAGTGAAGGGCAATATCATCTTCACTATATATCATCTTCTTCCTTCAACACAACGCTCTACGGTCAACCAACAATTACTCAACTGATTATCACATTACTCCCATGTAATTTTTTCTCTAATATAGTTATACTTACTGAATATCAAAATATAAGTGTAACTCAAGATCTTGCAATAACTAACCGACAAGTAATTAAATTAATGAATATGATGCAATAATGTAAATTATCTACCTATTGCATTTATACACTTATTTTAGAACACTGAATTTTTGTGATATTTGTTGCATGCAAGGAAGACTCAAACTATAATTGCATTTATACATTTATTCATACTCATATTCGATGTTATAATTTATATAATTGTATATCGATTCAAATATTTCTTAAAATATTATAACAAATTCATTCCGTGCAACGCACGGGTGAAAATACTAGTATTAATAATAATAATAATAAAATAGAAATTAGAAATACAAAAACATCCGTAATTCACTTATATGTTAGGAGTAAAAATGAAAAAAAAAAATGGAAAATGATCCCTAATTCACTTAATAATAATAATAATAATAATAATAATAATAATAATAATAATAATAATAATAATAATAATAATAATAATAATTGAATCTGATCTATAAGTCAATAATGTGGTTTGTAGTAAAAAACTGAAAATGAAATCTGATCTGTAAGTCAATAATAATAATAATAATATTTAGGTTAGCAGTAAAAAAGGAAAATTGAAAACGATTCGGAATTCACTTATTCTATACTATTAATACAAACAAAATCCTCAATTTTAACTTCCTGCCCAAAACACTTATATACAAGGTTTGATTAATATTGTAAAATATGGTTATACAATTCATATTCGTACTACAATTGTACATTGAAGATGGTAATACAATTCCTAATAAAATATATTCTTTCATACTTTCCTATTTGTAATACAATTCTTGATTAAAATTACTAATCATAATAATACAGTACATATATTTTCTGCAACGTAATTTATACTATCGGTAATTCATAATTTTGAATAAAATACTGACTGTTATTTGACTATTATAATTGTTCTATAAATACTCTCAAAAGCAAAGAACAATTATACTATTGAATATTTTCTATTCTTTTATGTTATTCTTATATTTCTCCTTATTGTTTAGTAATGTAGCATATTTTTGTCTCTACCTCCGACTTATTCCCCAAGACAAGGAAAAGCTCTTTTAAGGACTCAAGTGTTTATTCCATTACTCCCATATGAATTTTTTCCTAATAGAGTTATACTTAGTGAATATCAAAATATAAGTGTATCTCAAGATATCACACGGGTCAAATATTCTTAATATATTATAACAAATCAATTATGTGCATCGCACGGGTGAAAATACTAGTAATAATAATAATAATAATAATAATAATAATAATAATAATAATAAATAAAAGCAAAGAAAATGAGAAGAACAAAAGAAAAGGAAATGAAACAATTAAGATGTGAACATCATGTATCGAATAGCAAACCTCTCACACCTAAACATTGTTCACCCGTGTTATCTCTCATTCCTCAATTTGAAGAAGTCCAAATCAAAGTTCTTCAAAAGTGTACATAAAGTGTAAAAATAGAGAGGAGTTGGGTGATTGTAGTGATAATTTTACTAAACAAGTTTTTCATTTTTCATTATTTCACCTTTCCAATTCTTTATTTCTCTAGAAAATCTTTCATTTTTTTATTTTGGTAAACAACCCTTTAAGTTTTTTTAAAGCATTTTTATATTAATAAAGAACGTCAAAACTCAAAAGGTGCCTTTTAGTTTTTTAAAGCATTTCACCAAAAAAAAAAAAAATATTTTTAGTCCTAGACTTATTATGGTTTGGATATTTTTAGTCCATAAAAAAATGTCACATTTTACCCACTCTTATTGTGGCAGTACCACTTTTAGTCTACTGTCTGTTGACTGTCAAAATTAGTGTATTTCTGTCACTACATGTTGTCTTCTTCTCACCCTGTATATTTTCTTCTTTTACAAAAAAAAAAAAAACGAATTAAACTCCGATGACCCAAACAAGCACCTTGTGCTCAGTTGGTGTCTCTGTGGCTCTCCTTCAGGGAAGGTCACAGGATTGAACCTTGATGATAGGGTATGAGAAATATTGAGTTTTACTTTTACATTATACACAAATGATGTGATCATTATACAGTGGACCACTAAAAAAAATTCTCTTAATGAAAAAGAAGCGGTAGCTGTTACGTTTGTTAAGATGTGGCGCGCACAAATTTTTTTTAAATGACATTGTAATGAAACTACAGTGTGTATAAAATAAAACTGAATAACAAATATAAGATATTAAGTGTATATTGTCGGATGAAACTGTAATTAAATTAGAATGATACTTTAGTACTACTGCAATGAAACTACAATATGTATAAAATGAAACTGAATAGCATGTCTCACATATTGAGTGTAAATTGTCAAATGAAACTATAGTCGTCGAATAATAATGATACTTTAGTAGTATCGTAATGAAACTATATTGTGCATAATATGAAATTGAATAATAGGTCTCACATATTGAATGTATATTGTTAAATGAAACTGTTTTTTAATTAGAATGATGCTTTGATGATGCTATAATGAAACTACAATGTTTATAAAATGAAATTGAATAACATATCTGACATATTGAGTATATATTATCAAATGAAAATGAAGTTGAATAATAATGATACTTTGTAGTGTTATAATGAAACTACATCGTATATAAAATACAACTTAATAACAGAAACTGTAATTGAATTAAAATAATATTGTAGTGGTGCTATAATGAAACTACCGTGTACATAAAATGATATAAAACGACATTGTTTTAAGTATAGTCCATATAGTCAACAATCCACAAAATTTGTCCAAAATACGCCTATGGTTCAATTTCATTGTACACAATTCATTTTAGTGGCATTACAATTAGGCCACCAAACTGCACACAAAAATACAATTAAACCACTAAAGTATAAATACCAATTACATACAAAATTCTTCTAATGTTATAGAAGGCACAAGAAAACAGCATCCCTCCATGTCCACAGGGAAACAAAAAAGTTGCATTCCAATACACTTAACTTGCAATGATCCTCAAACTAACAGTTATACATCACCAAACCTAGAGTATGAGTCAATGCACAAACTCAATTCCATAGAAGTACACTATGGATTATAAGAGCTGAAAATAATTTTAGCTTTTGGGGAGGCACAAGGAAAATCCAACAGCTCCAACTTATTAAATTTATAGTCAAAGTAGTCATCACTATATAGGACGATTGAGCCCACTGAGCTTTCAGGAGTAATGACAACCTTCTCAAGTGCCGGAAAGGAATCAAGTAGCCCCATGATGAAAGGGGTATCATCACTGTAACCCCCTCTATATTCGTTCAGATTCAAAGTGTGAAGCAATTTATGTCTTTGAGCAACAGCATGAAATTCCTTCGAATGTCTTCGCTCAGGATTAAAAAAACAATCATGTGCCACTTTGGAAAACTTCATAAAAGAAACATATAACCAAAGAAAAAAAAAAGAGTTAAGGAATGCAATAACAATAATAATGGAAATAACTGAATCTCACAGAAAAACTAATCAAGGAAAAAAGATTACGCTTAAATCCATATCAAGTTGGCGTAACTTTGGGCATATTCGAAGCAAATGATTGAATGCAGAAGAAATGTCATCATCCCTATCCCCATAGCTCTTTGATAAGATCAAGTGTTCCACATTTAGTGTAGGTGGTTGTTGTTTTTGTCCCCTTCTAGTAAATGTATTAACAAAATCCTTTGAAACCAAATAGAAATCAAGTTGGATCAGTTCCAAACAAATAATTTAAATAAATAATTATCTGAATAGAAAAAAAAAAAAAAAAGGTTTAGGTAATATACCTCGAGAGAAGTACAATCCAATTCAAGAGTACGAACAGATTCCAAGCCCAAGTTAACAGAGAGTTGGTGCAAATTGCAATAGTTGATTGCTAAACTACTAAGTTTTTGAGCAGTAATGTTAATTTCAGACTCGGTTTCACATAATACAAATGACAGATTGTCGAGCATAGGAACATCAAGTAGAAGACCTCCACCCTCAAAGTCAATATTTTTAAAACAAAGTGAAGTGAGATTTGGTAATGTGCAATGGGCATTTAGTGGTTCAACAAAGATTCCATCAAGATGCAAGCTCCTTAGTGTTAGGCAAGAAAATATGTAATTCGGCAGCTTGTATTCACCATCTGGCATAACACTAATGTCGATTTCTTCAACACCATTTTGTGTGACAAAAGGGAGCCATTGGTCAAAGCCAAATGACCGATAACTAAACTCTTTGGCAGGGCTAAAAGGAAAATTGAAGAAAAATTTGCGAATAAGTCCATTGTGTTGCATGAGAACTTTGTTGATCACGTAAAAACCCATAGAAGTCCAGATATCAATGTCTTCCTTTTCGTCATTGTAATATTTTTCCAGAATGTGACAAAAGAAGTCATAACCAAAGTCGAGTTCTGTGAGATTGAGCCAAATATTTCTCCAATGGGTAGACAAAACAGCAAGCCTAGCAGCTTCTAAAGTCGGCAATAACACCAAAATCTTGTCAAGTACATCTGCCGGAACTTCACTAATTCTATCTCTCTGTATATCTGCAGAATGCTCACTAATTCTCCCTCTCCCTGTATCTGCAGAATGCTCACTAATTCTCCCTCTCCCTGTATCTGCAGGATGCTCACTAATTCTCTCTCTCCCTGTATCTGCAGGATGCTCACTAATTCTATTTCTCCGTCGCCCTCTACGCCGTCCACGACCCATAATCTTAGATAACTTAAATATATGCAAATCAAAGAAAAAATAAATTAAAATTGAAACATAACCCTAAATTAAAATGGGTGAACTAGGAGATAGTAATTCAATTGCAAGTCTCAATCACAAGCAGGAAGATGTCAATTATGAAAGATGTAAGATGCAAAACTAATGGAGTCCCTATCCTAGCTCAGTGAATCTGTTCCGAGCTTTTGAGTATACAAGCATTAAGCATGATTAAGGCAAAAAGATTAGTGCACCAAACCGTTGTAAAATAAAGACACACTTTGGGACAACCCTAGCCAAATTGGTCTGTTTGTTCTTCGTAACACTTAGGATTGAAATCTGTGAGACGTGTCATATCTTTGATTAATGGGTAAATTTTTGAACTCATTAATCAAAGATTCGACCGGGTCTCATACGAGTTTTTGCCAAAAAAATAAATACATTTTTTAAGATTAAAAAAACAAACAAACAAACAAAAAAACACACACACACACACACAACAGCAACATTGTGTTGCATTTGTTAGATGAGACTATGAAGAAAATGAATATGTGGCAGGTGATGGAAAAGAAGGAACACATGAACACAGAAAGGACTAGGTTGTGAAGGTGCGCAGTACATGAAAAGGTTCAAATTTAGACAACAATTTAGAAAACTCTAACATAATCAGAAGAAACACACGAATAAATCACATTCGAATAAAGGGGGGTTTATTCAATTTCAAGCGCTATATTGAATATTGAATATCAATCCCTAAATGTATGAAGCTAGTGTGAGGGAAAGAAACGAAAGCCGGAAAAATGTACACATAAACACTGGAAAACAGAAAACAGTAGATTGCGGTTTCAGAGAAACCTGTAAGTAATCAAAATAGGCGGAAGAATGTAGCGGCGGCGAGCTGCCAACAGTAGAATCGATTGAGTTGAAAGAGCTTTCCCTTCTATGCTTCGACCCAACCCAAAATGTGAATGTACACTGCCCACTGCCCACTGCCTAGTACTCCGCACAAAGCAGCGCGAAAACAAAGAAGGCAAATTATACCGTTCACTAGGGTCCACATCTGCACTTCATCGCTTGAAAATAAGTTTCTATTTCAAATTTAAATGTCAACAACTTGTGGTCAAGTAAATGAAGCATGTAACGAGAGCAATATTCCTCTTACATAGAGCACCTCCTCTTCACTTCGTTAACGATGTGGATTGATCCTATATCAGTTACAAAGGATTTTTTTTTATTTTATTTTATATTATATATAATTTTGCTTTTGTATTATTATTATTATTATTATTATAAATTTTATTTTATTGCATAATAATAACAACAACAATAATTATAATAATAATGATATTATTATTCTTATGAATGTCCTACCCTCAAAAATTATTATGAGTATCTTTATATATATTATTATTATGAATATCTTACCCTCAAAAATTATTACAAGTATCTTTATATTTCCTTTTACATTTAACCGCTAATAGTAAAGTTAATTTTATCAAATATTTTTTTACAAATCGCTAATGTAATTCGTTGGTCAAGCTCGCTAGCACAATTTGTTAACCGCTATTTACCAAACAAAGTCAATATAAAATTTTAGTTAAATCATCTGATAAACCCAACAATCTGAGATTTGACTCAATAGAACTGAACGAGCTGGCCTATTTGATATTTCTATGAACTGATTTCAAATAGAATTTTACACTCTTTTTTAAAGGTTTTTTTTTTTTTTTTTTGGCTTTAAACTCTCTTAAAGTAAGTTTTTTCTTTTTTGATGATTGAAAACAGTCATGAATTTGAGCTACACGATGAAGTTCCTTCAAAAAGTTCAATATAAACGCCTCTAAATCAACTTTTAGAAAAGGGTCGGAGAAAAAATAAATCAAAAATAGAAACAATTGTTAATGATAGTAGTGCAAAAGGAGTACAAGTTGTGTTTTTCATAGGATCATGATATTAGTGCTATATAAGAATTGGTTATAAAATGTGTGACAAAAACAACTAAATCATAGGATCCCCAAGGAACCAACTAAAAGCATAATAAACCCTTCTCTAATACAGTAAATCTCACAATAGAGAGCAATGATTTGCCTACAATGTCTAATACTGTCTTCTTTCCCGGGAGAAAAGGGCAAAATACAGCAACTGAATATTTGGTGTCCAAGAAAATGGCTGTAAACATCTCTCTTTGTTAGCACCACATTGGTAAAAAGATCACTAGTGGGTATGTTCAGTTTCTGTGTCGAAAACTCCGAAGAAACAAGATTCCCAGGCCAAGGCCTGCAACCGAGAGAGCAGAGATAGCGGGTACTTTGACAGGGTCGAGCGCAGATATTAACCTGTGTCGCCTCGTCCTCGGTTTATGTTGGGATCTGGGTCCTGACCTCTCGCGGAGAAGAGTGCTAAGGTTGTCGAGTTGGAGCATAATTTGGCGTTGGCTACGAGCAATGTTCGATAGCTGGTTTCAAAGAAGAGTTGACATCATTTAAGAAGCCAACAAATACTCTTCCTATGTCTAGTCGACTCTCTAATTGTCATCTCTCTTATCGTCATTTCTCAATTTCAAGGGGGGAGCAAATTGTAAATTGTAAATTCAAGAAGAAAAAAGGTTTAAGAAGAAATGCGAAGAGGATAGAGGATACCTCTTCGGTCAAAGTGGAATCCCTTGCCATATGGGAAAAAGACGACGAGTGTGGCATTATAGAACCCGTCAAGGAACCGTTCTCTAAACTAGATATGAAGTGAGAAGTCGGGGCAGATCCATTGCCGGTTTCAGATAGCTGAGCGATATTTGGGGCGCTAGGGGAACTTCGCCGGTTGCTTAAATTGGAATTCAGTTCTTCCATCCTAGACGTGAAGTCATCCATCCTATCGTTTAGAGTAGAAATCTGTTCCGATAGCTGTGCAATGGAACCCTAACAGAATAAAACGAAGGAGGAAATATAAAACCAATACACGTAACAAGCAGAGGATGGATAAAATGAGCTGCAAAGCAAGTAAAATAATGTACCTAAAGACAATAAACAAATATATTCGACTCTTGTAGTGTGCATAAGAGTCACCTGGTTTGCTAATGTTGATGGCAAGACTAAAGCCCTGTCATCGAGCTTCTGATTCGTAGATGAAAATTCATCAACTTTGGGTAGGTTTTTGTCCCTATGTGTTGAATAGGAATGTGACATCCCGCTGCAAAAATGCACGTCAATAACAAACTAGTTTGATATCAAAAAGTTACATCAAAACAGAACAACCCCAGTCAAGTTAGTCAAGCTGTTGTCTTGGTAACCAAAAGGTTACATGTTCGACTCTCGGGAGTGACTTATTGGCTTACTTGATTTGAACTGGTCAACTATGGGCAACCTAGGCTGATTTACCTCAGTGTGATCCTTTACCAGTTAGGGTCATAAGGCGGGGTTTACCAGTGCACACCATCGGGTAATGACCGACAGATTTCCCTCGTCACTCAAAAAGTTTCGAAACATCACTTAATTTGTTATGCATAAACATATTCATCCAACATAACATTCAGGGGAAGATTATAGTCTATTCACATTACCCGAGGCAGGAATGCCTGGAGGTCTGCTCAGCTTTGAGTTTTGAGTTCTCTTTATACATTTCGGAATAGGGAAGAAAGTGAAAATTAAGGAACAACCTTCAATCCATTATCGGTTACTCCCCAGAGCCGCCAAAACGGTAAAATGAAGGTATCATTATATAAGTTAATGGTTGATGATGAGAAGAAAATTGTACCTTCGGAACTTTTTGTTTCTCAACGCCAACCTTTCTGCTGAGGCAAGGGAAAGTACAACATCCTTAGGGCTCGACACAAGATCTTCATCTAAGCTAAGCTTCGTTTTCAAATCATCTGGCAACACCTGCAAAATTATAGGGTGAAAAGCAAGATGCGGGGGAATGCACCAAAGTTGTTGAAGCAGCATACCATAACTTCGTTCACAAGCTTTTCTAGCTGAATTTGTTCGATATACGTGCGCGGGATGTATGAGCCTTCCAACCCCAACTGATCAGCAATAGATTTTACAACCAGACGATCTCTTCCTTGAACCTTAGTATATCAATTCAAGGTTTTAGTAACTTTACCAACAAAGAATTAACTATAATCATTTCGTATATCAATTTGTCTACACTTTTTTGGCAACAAGGATACGGGCACAACAGTGGGAATCCTTAATGCCCAGATAAATAACACGAAACTTTGCAGAAAATAGTAAAATATAACACACTCCTAATGCAATCAATGTGAAGCATGAGAACGAGGCACCTTGCCAGAAACTCAACCGAGCAAAAAAACAAAACCTTGGCATATAATTTAAATACTACCTGAACATATTGCCGATTCAGCTGTTCAAGCCAATCAATTTTAACACAAACCCTTTCGTCACGAAACACATGGCTACTTCGTTTGAGGATTGCTGCCATTGTATATCCCAAAGCCATCAACCCACCAAGAAGCCGCACACTAACTTCAAAAGTGATCCTCGGCGAAATAATAAACGGAGAATCTGTGACCCATTCCTGCAATTCAGATGCATAAACAATTGCAACACGTGGAAGTGCTATAAAAGTCTTATATTTCAGTGTATAATAAGAATAAGACTGCCACAGACAAACTATAGAACTTAAACTCGATTGTAACAGAAACTCGAGATTTCAACAAAGCAGAAGTCCTTAAGCAAACCTCAAACATGAGATTATATCTTCCTTCTCTGTTCCTCATCCTCAGATACGAATGGCACGACTCTGGATCTTCGCCAGGTGGCAAAAGATAAATATCATAAGTCTCTTCCATACCCTCCGTATGTTCCTCGGACAATAATGACTTGATCGTTTCCACATTCACTTCCTTTGAAGACTGCAGAGGATGAAATGAGCTTAAACGTCAATGAAAAAAACGTCTATATAGCAGTAACTCCAGGGTTTCTGTATGCTTGTAAATAGGAGAGGATCAACCGAGTAAGGATAGAGGGACGCAGTTACCTTTAGAATATAAGTAGGGCTCTGAAATCCAGTGAACGGATTAAATTTATTGATTATTTTTATATGTGCTGTTTGTAGATCAGGCTCAATAAACGCCTTATACATTGGATAAACCTGCATTTAGGTTTAAACCGTACAACATTATGAGAGGAATTTTTCAAAGTCAATTTCTAAATGAATCAGTTTCAGTTGACGATGTGGAAACAAACCGTTTCAGATATTTGCTGGATTATCTCTTCCGGTTCTTGCTCAACACGTTGTATATCACGCAACACTCGTTTCACTAGGTCAAAATGAACACCCCCCGTTACAGATACTCGAAGATCAAGAAAAGGCCGCAGTTTCTCATTCAATGCATAGATGCCCTCTATAATTACAATACGGGATTCAGGGACTTCAAGCGTCCTGCACCAGCACCCAAGGCATAAGATCGATGAAATATAGAGGCATATTCCCCAACATTGAAAAGAAAGGAGCACATGAAAGCATTTCAAGAGAAGATAGTAAATGTCAAAATGAATCGGAAGCCTAACCCGCATCAATTAAGTCATAGTACACTTAGGTAAGTTAAAACACGTGAAACTGTGAAAGGCCTAATTGAATACAAGCACATCTGTTGTTAATGGGAGCTTAAGAAGCTACATTCATACTATTTGCAATTACTTAGCCCTAATAGATTCAATAAATTACACAAGCCAAAAAAAGTTTGCATCAGAATACAAAATGAAGGAATTTAACCTGTATCCTACTCGGGAGCTACATTTGAAATCATATATTGGAATTTCAACCGGTTTGCCCACCTTCAGATCTTGGATGTTTTTGAGCAGCGTATCATAGTCTGTCAGGCGTGGGTCTGTCTCAAAAATATAAAATATCAGAAACAGTACAAACAACTGCATTAAGTTACACTTTCACTATGGAAAACTTAAATCCTAAATCCTCTACAGGACATCAAATTTGAAAGATATAAATAAACGTTTTCTTGAAACCACACAAAAATCACCGTATTGCAAAGTATTGTCGAATGAAAATTGTAGAAAAGCGATGAATATAGATACACCATCAACTTAAAGAACACTATATTTCATGAACAACCAACAAAAATATAGATTGCTAACAAAAAGGAATTCTTAAATGAATAACAATAATTCCAATATCTCCAAAATGAGGAAAAACAGAAAATGATCACCAGAAAGTGATGATTGCCTATTCAGCTTATTAGGAACTAGTAAAAAGCCCAAGTTGTTCCAAAGAAATTACAATAAGACTTATGGTAAAATGCTTTCTTACCATCAAAGTTGCCATCAATGATACGACTTGCATCATTGTAATTATCCATTGAAATAACAGCAACAGTTGGCATGAAATTAAGTATTTTTTCAGTAAACATGGTCTTTCCAGCACCGGATGGCCCAGCAAATCCTACCAATGTAATCCCATCATTTTTCTGAGCCAACAATTGGCATGCACGGATTACAACAAAGAATCCTTTCTCAAATGACAAATTATCTGGTATTGGTGCAATCTCATATCGATCACAATCCTTTCGCTTAACCAATCGAACTTGGTCTTTCAACAGACCGGATTTTTGATGAGCTGATCCATTGTTAGTAGTATTCCTTGCCATCTAAAGTTGAAATAATCCTAAACTCTTATCTGAGAGAGAAAAAAACAGAATCAACTGCAAGTAAAGTGGCAGTATGATATGGTAGATTGACCTAAAGACCAGTTACAATCTTCAACTTCTGAATAGCAGGTGATCTCATAATATATAATATATCCACAAAAATGCTCATAATATTTTAGGGGGGGATTAACTCAAATCATAGATTTGTATTATATATCATCATAATGCCAATATGCAAGTATTTCTAATCAGAAATGAACAAAAACACAGCTAAATCTACAAGGACTAATGTTTCCTCTTATTCCACCAATACTAAAAAAGATGCCAGCTTTCATTGTACTAATCATAACAATACAAAATCCAGATACAAAGAGTATCACAATGATTAAAAAAAAAGGTTCCAAAAGACAATTTTGCACAATCCCACAAGTACACAATCCTCAACAGCATCAAAATGTGATCATTCACAAACAAAAAAGGCAAAACAACATTGCCCCATACTAGAATTCAACACAAAAGAACATATTCCATGCAACAGACACAGCTCATCAAATGCTACCACAAATAAACTAAATAAAGCAAGAAAATGGACAATACCCATAAAATACAATAAGAAAAACAGAAGAAAAAGAGTAAACCCAGGAAGAATTTAGATCAAATGACAATATCAGAGTGAAATCCAATGCAGAAGGGTGAGAAACCCGACCTAAAAGAACAATGGGCAGTGGGGCTCTAGTCCTGCAAAGAAAAGTATACAAGCTTTAGGCGGTCTATTTTTGGGGAGTTCTTGGGACCAGAGGGCAGAGGCGGTGTATTTATATAGATTTATTTACCTATTTTGATCTTTATAAATTTCTTTGAATTTATTACCAAAGATTAAACTTTGGGGAAAGATACGTAAAGGGATTTTCCTGGAAATTGAGAATTCTGGAGGTTTTGCCACGGAGTTGCGAAAACTTCAGATTTCACAGACTAGAAACAGATGGACAGGGAAGACTAGACTCCGCAGATGATATTTATTGGCAAGTTTTTTTCTCTTTTTATCAAAAAAAGTTTAATGAATTTTTATATCACTGGAAAAAATAAATTACTGCTTCTGTAGATAACGTTTGTTTACCGACTACAATTAAAACTCTTGGAAAATTTTGCCTAAAAATGCGGTGCTCATGGCCCACCTTTCTCCAGGCCAATCATGCAAATCATACAACGAATGCGGGTCTACCTTGTATTGTAGATCTTATTCCAAAAATAACTTTTTGATTCTGTATTTGTAATTGACATATTATGTATTTGCAGTTAACAATTTTTGTATCAGTAGCTCTCATATGTCGACAATTATCAAGTTATTTGTTTACATGTACATAAACTTGTTAACTGTAGATATAGAATGTATTAATTGAAAGTACAAAATTTTTGTATCAGTATTCACAATGAAATATGAACTCTGGTCTATAGTATAACAATTGATCATTAATCTAGGTTGCCTACATGAAGAGCTCAGTTGATTCGATTTTTATTTATTTGTTCCTAAAACTATTCACTTATGGCTCAAATCCCTTATGAATACATCAAAATAATATACTTGTGCGCAAAAGAAGTTGAACACAAATTCAAACCCAAACCTTCAACATTCAAAGTAAGAATTAAAATCCCCACATTGTTACTGGAAGCAAATTTAAGTGAGATTTCTCATTCATTAAATCAATACCCACACCACAAAATAGCTTGCCTCTCCACGCCACGACATGTGGTATTTTATTCATTATTTCATAAATATCACGTCATTTTTTAGTTAATTTTTGTTTTTTGATATTATAAAATTAAGGGATAATGAAAAATAACTCCTTGAACTATTTATGAAAGTGTAATTAAGCTTTCAAACTATTAAAAAAAAAAAGAGACTTTTGGATACTGATCATTTAAAAAAAAATTACAAGTAATCCATTTTGACATGTTACTATGGGTAAATTCTAACTCAAAGATGATTGCAGCTCCAAATCATTATATTTTGATAACTTGGATGTCTAATAATAATGGAGTAATAATTATATTAATATTTATTATCATTACACAAATAAAATATTAAAAAAAAAACCAACTTGGCAGCTAAAAATATTTTAATTTTTATAATGATGATATTAATTTATTGTTGTTGTTGTTAGCTAGACATCCAAGGCTGCAAAATATAATGATGTGACATTTCAGTCATCTTTAATTTAGAGTTTACCTACAATAACAAATGAAAATGAGTTAATTATACTCTGATCTGTTCTAAGTTAAAGTATCTAATTAGAGTTTTTTTCTTTTTTTCCAATTTGATAACCTAATTTTATTTTCTTAAATAATTCAATGACTAATTTGAACCTTATCTTAAAATTAATTATGAAATGCATGTACAAGTATGTGATATAGATATGTTATTGCAATGAAAAGTACACGGTATATTAAATTATTGCCCGTACGTCCGGAGTAGCTGAAGTGGTTTAGTAGTGGTAAAGTTTTATTGTGCGTAAAAATGTACAAGTTATAATGTAAATTATGTAATGAGATTTTTTAGCCTTTGGATCACAATTCTTCGATTGAAATGCCTTTAAATTAAAGTTTATTTCTTCCCATTTTTGTTTTCTTTGCCAACAAAGGCGAAACTCCCTTGCCCTAAAGGCCTCAAACCCTAACCCAACAAGATGGTGGAAGGATAAAATACGGTGACTCAGCGACCCATTATGTGGAAGGATTATTAGTATCTGTGTCTATAAGGAACCCACAACATCGAGTGTAACTCTCACACTATGATTGCGAGGACTCGGTCATGCATGTGTCCTTGCCCACCATCATTTTGGAAGTATGAAAGATCGAGTTTTTTTAATTAGTATTCAAGAAAATTAACTAAAATAAATAAGATAATGAACGTTAATAAAAGATTTAGTCTACTAATATTCTATAGGCAGTTAAAGACGTTACATTATAGTTATTCTCTTCAACATATGATATTTAATTTAATATATTATTATTCTCTTTTTATTTGACTGGAATGCCTTTATTCCTTTCCATTTTTTGTTTTCTTTTAATTGACTGATATATTATGTGGATTCAAAATTTCCACTTGTAAGAAACATTATATATGATTTACAAGTTCTTCTATGTGATGCTAGCTAGCTAGCTAGCCTCACTTTCTAATATTCCTCCAATTCCACAAATTATACTATATATGGATATTAGTAAATGTTCATTTTAATATATTAAATGTATTATAGGTTTATTTTTAGTTAATATACTAAAATTTAAGTAAATTAACAATGAATATTTAAAAACTAAACAGGTATTACATTAAAAATAAATATGCATGTTAGTGATTTATGTTGTGATATGATCATGATCCATGCTATAATGATTGCTCCAATTCTCTTCATTGTTTGTGGTCGTTAACTAGTTTTGAAATAGAAAAAGAATCTATTTTTATTATCTCAATTATCGCTTTATGTGATAAAAGAAAAAATATATATAAATTACATTTTTATGCATTACGTATCACCATATTAAGCAAAACAATATTTACCTAGGAGTGTGGTTTGTGCCCTCTGCGCATCCTCGAATAGTGAATGTTGCGAGTTTTTCTTGTAACTTAAAAAAAATTAAAGAAAAAATAACACTTTTTGTTCATGAGTTATAGGAAAATAACTTTTTTGTATCTTTCGATTATTTGCAAAGTAATTTTTTTTTGTCTTTTAATTATCTATGAAATAGTTTTTTTTTTAAACCCTACATAACAAAGCTCAAGGACAACAAAAGTCTTTTCATAGATAATTGATGAACAAAAGTGACAATACGTATAATTGAGTAATATAATCAAAATATTATTTTTCTATAATCTAGCCATCTAGAGATTAAAACTTGAAAGTGTCGTTTTCTCAATAAAAATGATCACTACAACACTACTAACTTCGTTTTGTTTGTTTGTTTATTTTTTAATATCAAATTTTCAATGTAACTAGTGTTAAATTGATTACTTTTTCATCTTTGAAAATTAGTTGATCGGACATGATAACTAAAACACTACAATGATTTTATTTATTTATTTTATTTTGGTTAACTAGTTGAGAAATAGGACAAAATTATTTGTATTAATGTACAACATGTCATTACTAGATTCTTAATTTAAAAATAAATAAATAAAGTTGTGTTTTTTCATTATAAAATGTAAAGTTGACTATTTTAATCATAATTCCAGCCTTTCCCAAACAAAAAGAATCATTAAAGATGGCAAGATTTTGGCAAATGAAGCAATTGAATTGAGCTTCACAATCATGGACTAGGAATCTCTCTTTTTATGCATATAACTTGTAGACGTTGTATGTAGTGAAGTTTTTTACTTCAACATGGGAACGTAAGTAATTCGGTATGTAATCCTAGTTGACTAGTTGAGAAAATATGTAATCATGTCCTATCTCGATATGTAATCCTAATTTACTAGTTGAGGAAACCATTATTAGTCGCTTTTTATGGCTGATATTTTAATCCTAATTTACTAGTTGAGGAAATCATTATTAGCCACTTTTTATGGCTGATGTTTTAATCCTAATTTACTAGTTGAGGAAACCATTAGCCATAAAAAATATGTAAAACTATTATTATATATTTAAGATCTATCTCATGTGAGAATGTCTTAGAAAAGTTTTTTTAAAAAACTCTTTATATTCATTGATTGCCTATGAATTAACCAATCACACTATGAATCAATGGCATAGGTTAGTCGTTTAAGATTGTCAATAAAAAACTTATATTACATTTTTTCAGTGACGATGAAAATCCGCAGTCACTACCTGAGGGTGTGCACTGAATAAGTATGATCTTGTGACCCTAACTGACAAAAGATCACAATAAATAACATTTTTCAACCTTAAAAAGGTTGATTTTCTTGCCAACTCTGTAAAATTCTCTATATCCATTGATTGTCTATGAATTGACCACTCTCACCATAAATCAATAGCATAGGTTAGTTTAAGATCAATAAAAAAAATCTTGAGATCAAAAGTTACTATAAATTACATTTTAAAATTGCGGAAGGAATTTTAGCATTCATCAAAAGTTACTACAAACTACGTTTTTCAACCTTAACAATGTGAATCTAGCTTCTTGCTAATGCCCTCCTGGTCAAGCCCATCCATAAATCGCATAGCTAGGTCTTCTAAGTGTGGCTTGCAATATATATATAGTTTACCTTACCTATGTGATCTATGGCCTATTACAGAAAAATGAGATCTACTAAGTGCACACCCTGGAAAGTAGCGGCAAGTTTTCTTCACCAACAAAAAAAAAAAAAAAAAAAAAAAAAAAAAAAAAAAAAAAACTAATCAGCTTTTGGTAGGAAAGAGATAACCCACCAATCAATCAAAGTTGTGCTGTTCATCCATCAAAATGCCTTTTGAAGGTACAGGCAGCACCATAAACCTTTATAGTATACCATAATGTTGGAATATAATATAGGTAGATCTATGATTGGACTTTGAAGATATAATGAGAATTTCTCACCAAATTTTCCCAATCTTTTCTAAAGATTTGTTGATCTGATGTGGCAAATGCAAGTAAGTTCCGTTCTTCATTGGTGCATTGATAAAGCAAGGTACAAATAAAGTTCCTTAATAAAGTTGAGATTGAAATTTTAAGGACAAATTCAGTGCCTTTTTTCCATTGTTGATTCTTGACATACATATCCAAATGAAGATATGTCTCAACTTCCTTTTTGTTCATTGTGCTATTGAGGGCCCTAGTGTTAGGCACAACCAATGCCATTATCATGAATGTTTTTATATACTTTAATTTTTTTTCATGTCCCACTGATATCTATATCTCAATTCGAGTGCCATTTAAGATCGTTGTTATTATGTAAACTCGACTTTCAACTTTGGACTCATGCTTAAACAACTTAATGGTTGTCCACAATTCACCTAAACCAACGTCTTATAGTATATTAGTTTTTTTTTTTAATTAATGTCTATACTCGCAAACCTTATTAGTTACTATGACCAGACTGTTAGACTATCACTAATATATAATTGGTTAGTGGTACTTATAATGAATTTGTTGTATCTAATTTTGTATAATTTGATATGATTTTATCTGATTAATTTGTACTGAGGTCCATTATTTATATATAAATATTTATATATAGTCAATGACTATGAAATAATTAAAAATTGTGACACTTAGTTTAATTTAACGAATCACGTTAAATGGTATAACAAATTTGATATATATATATATATATATATATATAGCATTTTCGAAGTCATTATCCAAGAATATAATCAAGCTAGTAACTTTCGCATACAAAAGTTATGTTTCACTCATTTGGCTATCCTTTCAGAACTCCTATTTAATATTCTTTGATTCTTATTTCGTCAAAAATTTTGTATCCTACGCTTGTTATGCCCATTAATTTATTTGATGCGATGCCAAGTAAAATGTTGACTTCCATAAAGGCTCCTTATCTTAAAGCACAAAATTTCCATGCCATTTTTTAATACAACCAATCTTTATTCTCATGAAAAGTTTTTAATGTTCAAGTAGAGTATTGCTTCTTGTGCTATTTGTGGATTATTACATAAGAGTGTGTTTACCTAGTGCACATTTTCAAATATCGTTGTGGGTTTCTCTCGTCACTCAAAAAAAATAAAATGATGTTGCTCATGCTAAGTATTTCAATTCAATTTAATCGAAACACATCACAATCTAGTGCGCAAAAGTTCAATCTAATAAGAATCTTGAATTAGTTAAAATGACTTGACTCATAGAATTTATCCCAAGCAATGACTTCAATTTAACTCAAAGAACACGATTCGGGGAAGAGGAATTTGTTGGGGGAACACTTTTAAAATTCCAAGAGGCATCTCATTAACGTCATTCTTAACGGTCAATAATGAAAGTAGTGAAGGACTCTATGCATGTCGGAACTAAGAGGCTCATATAGAATTTAGCCCATGCGATGGCCTCAACTTAACTCAAAGGGCGCGAGTCGAGAGGATAAATTTATTTGGAAAACATCATGAAAATTCAAGAGGCATCCCACCAGTATTTGTAACCGTTTGAAGGTAACGAGGGGCGACACCATATGAGAACTAATGTCCTCCTACCACCTACTAATCTCCCGCCGCGCTCACTCAAAGAAACTTTCTATAAATAAAGGAAATACATATATAGGGACCAGAAAAGCTCGTCTTACCAAACACTCAAATCGATTCCATACCCCATAATCGACATAAGCCCTTTTAATCAATTAACCCACAATAAATTCCATACCATATATCAATACTAAATTTAATATTCGGACCACGAAAATGAATTAATACTTTATAAAACCACAAATCCAAAGATGTGTATCTTCACATACAAATCCCAGCCATTACACATCTATGTGTTCACAAACCTGCAATTCTTCCTAACTTCTCCATCACTATAACTCTCCTGGTTCGTAATATTCCCCATCTTCACCATAGACTCTGCAAACTGATCGAAAAACGCCTTCAAATCGCCGGCATATCTCTCCACAATCTTGCTTGTTCCGGCAGGGAGATAGCTAGAATACAGAGCTTGATCTGAGTTCAAGAGCCCCTGTTTGTTTAGCAGTAAGTTGTAGTAGGAGTTGTCGAAGAGGTTGGGGGTGACATAATCCATGGAAGATTCATTGTTGTTGCTGTGCCCATCGTCGACAGCAGGGCACATGGTTTTGATGTTGTTAAGGTATGTGTCGGAGGCTTGGTTTAGTGTGAATGGGAGATTTCCATATACTCTTGCCCTGAAGTTCACACATCTTGCCTTGCCAATGGTGTGGGCACCTGTCAAATGTGGAGTATATATGAGTATATGTTTGTATTATATACTACTGTATTTCGTGGGATGAGACTAGTACAAATGAATTTCGATTGACTCAAATTCAAAAATATAATGTTACATACATGGACGGAGCCAGTATGGGGGACAGCTCACCCCTTATATATAAGGGACCCTTGTAAGTGAGTATATATATAGTAAATGCTTAGATATAATTAAATAATATAGATATATATTATTCAAAGATGAAGTGCTTAGGTGGTTAAGTATTCATGTGCTGTAGTAAAGGTCAAAAGGTTGAATCTCTCTTCTTGATTAATTGTTTTTCTCAAAATATCTCATTTACTTTAATCTTTCACTCGCACTCGATAAAATTCCTGGCAGAAATTTGTCAATTATTGAGACTAGTACAAATTAAATGAGTTTCTGTTGAGTTTGATTCGAGTAGTTCGGAAAATATAATGTTCCAGAACACATACACTATTAGAAATTTGACAATTATTGATAGCTTTTTGAGTATATATATGAGTATATATGTTTGCATTCTGTGTTGGTATTTGTATTTCATAGGATGAGACTAATATAACTGAGTCTTGGTTGAATCCGATTGGGATAGCTCGGCTAAGGGTGTTGCTGCATATATAATTGTATTTTTGGAGTACAAATAATTTTAAGGATTGATTAAGCTATTTAAACCAAGCTAAGGTTGATCCAAATCCCTTATAATTTGGTGTGCTACATACTTGGATTGAAGATTTTTTGACTGATCTAAATTTGTGACCTATTTTTCTTTTTGAATTTATAGTCGATTGTTAGATATTCTAAATATATAAAGAAGTACATATAATGTCACATAACACACTAGCTACGTTACTAGAAATTCATCAATTACTAATCACTTTTTTAACCAATCAGAAAATGGATGGAAATAAGTGAATTTTCTAACATTTTCAACCATCTCAAGAAACTTTAGAAAAATCTTATTTCCACTAAGAATTTGTTAGATCTCCATCCCATAGTAGTTAAAAAGATCATTTTTTATTGTAAACCCTAGGTTTCTGACCATTTTTAGTGGTAAAAATCTTGAGTTTTTAGTAGTAACATTAGAATTGACTATAATAGTCTAAACATGTATATTAATAAATGGTTGAAAATCTTGATTTTTTCGACGGTGACCCTAAAACTATAATAATCTGAACATATAACATTTTATAAATTAAACTTATTATATCGTTGCTGTACATGATTCTCTAAAAAAAATCTTCTACATATATAAGGAATGTTAAGATGGGATATATTAGGAAATATATAGAGGGCCCTTAGGGCTTACCTGAAAGAGCCACCATGTCAGTAATGGAAAGTCCTTGAGAAAGAAACTTGGTAATAATAGAGGCAAGGGATTCATCAGCAGTTGGAATATTTGTCTCAACAAGTTCATACCCAGCATTCTTTGAGTCTTTCCTACCTAAAGGAACATCCCAATAAGGTCCACCAACCTGCCTTCAAACAAACATTCTTCAACTTAGTACACCACAAAAAAAAAAAAAAAAAAAAAAATCAAAAATCAAAAACAAAAAATCAAAAACGAAAACCCTAAACAAAGTAACATATTTCTTTTTTTCACAATTTGAAAAAGCCCACGGTTGTTACCCAAAGGTGTGTTATGGGCTAAGCCAGCCTTAAGACTCTAGCCAGCAAAGAACCACAAGGAGGTAAATCCGCATAAGTTGCTGATAGCTGACTGGCTTAAGCCAAAAAAGTCCATAAGCAGCTCTCACACGAAGTATGTCAAACTTGAAACTTTGTGATTACTAAGCCAATTGTCCGGCCAATTTAACTGGGGATACCCCCAAGAAGTAATATATAATTCCAACTCAATTAATCTTGGGCATATCATCATATACTAAAAACTTTTATCACATAGCATGATATGACACCATAACTTGAAATTAAATAGAAAGAAACAAACACGTAGACTACTTTAATTTCTTATTTTTAAATTGTGGCAATAGGGTTATAGAATTGTCTTAAAAGTTCTAAAGTTATATGTATCGTTAGAATTAAATTACCAAAAGGACTGCATCTCTAGCCGCAACAGTAAGAATGTCAGCACATGACACAATCCCCGTACATTCAGATTCAATCCGGCTTTTAATCTTGTCAATGATTCTGAACCCTTTCAATGCATCTTTGTTCTCCGGAGCTCCCTTTTCTCCTTTTAGTGTCACCGTATCATCCAACAAAACCGACCCATCACAACCCTATATTTACATATCCAACAAAAACAAGAAACTTTAACACTTTAACCTTATGACATGTCAATTATTTTCTGAGGATTTCAAGCCTGACAATCTTAAACTAACCTGAACAAAGCAGTCATGGAAGTGCAACCTCAAGATCAAGGCGGCGTTTCGAGGATCAGACAGGACAGCACACTCCATTTCCTTCCTCACTAACCCAAGCACAGAAGGGCAGGTTTTCTGGTAGTAATCCAACGTTAAATGTGGATCACTTTCTGCATGGACTAACCTGCGACCAAAAATGCACAGAACCAAAAGCATGCAGAAAGGCCTCAGACCAAGAGAAGATGATGAAGTTATAGCCATTGTTGTTTAGGTTAAGAGGAGTGGAAGGGATTATTGTGTCATGGTTGGGGCAGAATTGTGGTGTATATATAGGCATTGACAGACCGAAAAGTCCCATGATGTTTTTTGGAGCACCTTCTTACGTTGTTGGGGTACAACTGTGCAAGCTGAGACCTTGTAAGCATGTGTAGGAGTCAATAGAGGATGTAACTAATGTTGGCAGGGTGGGTGAGAGTAATCAAACTATAATCACCAAATTAAATTAACACAGAGCTGAATCAAATCCTGTTATATGATGAGTGTATAGATCTGTGAAAACGGGTTTTGCTCGTTGGGCCAATCTACCTCATCCCGCCCCTTATATATGTAGGGGATGGGTTTCAGTTCTGTAACTCTGACCCCCTTAATATGTGTGTGTGTTAGAGAATAGAGACTTAAGTGTATTAAAAAAATTGGATAGGCTAGTCCGGCCAATCTACTCTAAGCTCGTTAAGTAGCAGGACTAAGAGGCTCACCCCATCGACCCGCATTGACAGTTCTTATGCAGTACATGCAAAATTAAAGTTTAAGTAGTACAACCAAGGGCCTTGTGGTCCAGTGGTATCAAACCCTTCCCTGTATACGGGAGGTGGTGGGTTCGAGCCTCAGTGGAGAAGTAGTACAAAGTTGGATTAATAATGATAAATGTTGGATTAAAAAGTGTGATCAAGTGGAGTATTTTATTTCTTGAACCATTTGACTTCAAAAAATGGGTTCATCCGAAGCATGCTTTTCCCAACTGCTTTAACAGAAGGATTAATTGATAATCCATCCATGTTTGACGTTGAAATTTCTCCTTGCGTATCAAACACTGAACTTCTAATTAATTTCTTAATTGGTTTGTTTTAATTTTATGTTTCCTAAGTTTGAATAATATTGCTTTTACACCTGGTTAAGGGAATGTATTGTAACATCTATGAGAATAACATCCCCGCACATTCTTAGGTTATGTGACATTTCCGTGAATGTAACATAACCTCAAAACATTCCTCGAACCAAACACCCCTAAGTTCGATCAATAACAGGATTAGTCCCCTACTGCACCCTCTACAACAATCAGCAGACTTGCCAATTAAGCATGTAAAAAACAAGGAACTTAGGTGAACTCAAGATGGATTTAAGTTGACATACAAGAAAAGGAAACTGGATTAATGTCTGAGACAAAGGGAAAATATAGAAAATTGAAATAAGACAGTTCTTTTTTATCTTGCCATCATCTAAAATCTAAATATCAGGTGTACAGATCAGAGTCAAGAAGATGATCTTTACTACGCCCAGTCCAAGCAAAGTCGCTCTTGCCATTGTCAGCGCTAGTATGAACCAGTCCCGGCAAGACATCCTTGAGCAGCAGAGATTTTACGAGTGATGTCACAGGAGAACCGAGTTCAGGCCATGAAACACACACTGCCCCTCTTATTTTATTCATCTCGCATCTGCTCAATAGTGCGGCAGCCAAGCCATCCACTACACTTCCTGATGGGAAATAGTCCAAGCATTTAACCAACCGAGAATCATCATGGCTATCGGCCTTACCTTCTCTCTCTAATGATGTCTCCAGCTTGAACGCAAGTGTTTCATCGGGGGGAAGCTTACCCCTAAAGTTACTACTCTGTATTGTATCCAGAATTAATACCCGGTCTGGGATGATCTGTTGTCCAACAAGCAGCTTTGCCACTGCATGAGATCTCTCCGCAGTGATTGGATACTGGACTGAGACTACCAAGATCAATTTATCAGCATGGTTTAGGGCATATATATTGCAGGATTTGTCTTTAAGAGATGGTACAACAGAGTTGCCAGATAATGGTATCTCAGGTAGGATAAGTGTTCCAACTAAGATTTTGGAAGACAAATGGTGAAAAAAGTGAACGGATGGAAAAGACATTGCAATTATAAGGAGAGAGGGGTGAGAATATTTCTCAGGGTTAGGTGTAGAAAACAACAGGAATGGAGACGGAAGAGGAGGCAACCGCGGGGCAAAATTGTTGAGATCTTCCAAGAAGAACCTTGAGGGTGGAGGAATATCAGTCAAGATGTCTTCCATCTTCTAAGAGGCCCTATTCCCTGCACAAATGCAAGAAAATCTGTTGTGTCAAGCAGATAATTAATTGTATATCATGAGCATTAAATGGAAAGAAACCGAAAGCACTACACAATTAGTAACCATTACGAGAAACTCATGCAAAAGAATTTATTAGAGCATCTACAACTCAGAAGTCTAATTACATATTTGCTAAGGGCTTGAGGCCTAAGTTCTTATTATATCCTTATCATGTGCAATACAATCTGTTCAGCAGTATACTCAAGTCAAGTCAACAGCACAAGTAACATATGTATACACCTTGGCAAAATTAAAAGCCAAAAACCAGCTTCAATTGTTAAAAAAAGACTACCAAAAGTTAACTGGAATCGTTTTACAGAAATATTGTGTCTTCAAAGGAAAAATTTTACCCAGTCACCATTATAAGCAGGTACTTTTCCATCATTTAGGTCTGATAACAACTGGCTTCTGCAAACTTTTATTTCACTATTACACGATTAGTAACCATTACCCTAAAGTGACAACTAAGAAAAATTCTTCACCGTTTCCAAGATGAAAATTTTATAGAGTGCCTATCCTAACCCAATGAGCTTAATATGAGCATTTGTCTGTAGAAGCATGAAGCACGATTACAGTAAAAGGATTAGTACAAACATTTCTAAAATCAAGACGAGCTTTTTAAGATGCATCAACACCTCAAAAGCAAGATTATGTTGCATTTGTGAGATGATAGTGTGTAAGTGTGCCATGGGATGGGAAACAAAAAGGAACACATGGACACGAAAACCACTGGCTTTTGAAGGTAGCTGGTACAGGAAAAAATGCAAATCAGACAACAATTTAAACTTGGATCAACCAAAATTCATTAGGAAGGCTCCCCTGACATGGACGATATGATTTTGAAGGTACAATAAATAAATGTCACATATTTACCATATCTCAGTGGTGCTTTTATATTCACCTTCTGTAGTTCCCATTTTATAACCATCCTAAAACCCCTAAAATCCACCCAGTCATATAATTTTTCTAAATCTAGTCTATTTAAAGCAACTAAATTTTGAAACAAAATTTCTCCAGCTTTTATTTTTCAATATCCTTTCATTTTTATTTAGTTTTCTTTAGCTTTTCCATGAATACCTGTCTTTCATTTCATTGAACTAACTTCTTTTATTCCCACAATGCGGTGTATTAGTTCCTGCACACAGCTCAGTTTCTTTCTAGGTTACCTTCAAATAAGGGGAAATAAAAGGCTATCTTATTGACGTGTCTCAGCTGGATTATACAGTATGTAGTACTAAAGCGGGTAGACAACTCTAACATAATTTCAGAGAAGTAAACACAAACAAATCAAATTTTGGAATCGTTTCATTCAATTTCAATCGCATTACGAACACATATTGAACATTAATCCCTAAAATTTCTAAGAATTGTATAGATCACAGTATCAAGCTAGTTCCTTGGAGAGAAAGGAAAGCCGGAAGAATGTATACATACACACAATAGATTAGGTTTTAGAGATACCTGCAGTCGAAACCGGGGAAACGGAGAGCGGCGGCGACCGGCGAAGAGGAGAACCGTTTCGAGCGGGGTTTGCTACTTCTATGCTTCCGACCAAAGTGAAATCGGGTACACTGCTCAATTTCCTCCTATGCAGGAAAGTACTCCGCGGGGTTATTTACGGCGTCGTATAATCTCTGGTGTGTTGTGCAAGAAAAATAATTTTTCTTCCTAGAATATTAATTAAAAACAGTATAATTAATGGAAAATGTTACTGTGTACTTTCATTTTTTACTCCTAATTTTTACTCACACACAAAATCTTTTTTTGAAAACACTCACACACAAAATCTAGACACTTGTGTTGGGACGAAAATAGAAAAAAATAGCTTATCAGAGCTCGCCACGTCAGGAAGTAAAATTAAGCAAGTAAGATTTGAGAATACATGTAGTAGAACTCTTAATTAATTAAGCTCCGAAAAGACCAAATTAGTGGAGTAGAATTCTCATACCTGAACCATCATAACAAGAATACTATAATTAACATTTTTTATATTTACAAGAAAACCTAACACCGTTGCACAAATGTGAAATTCTGGTAAAACCCGCCTCATAACCCTTATCGACAAAAGACTACAAGAAGATAAATCGACTTAGGTAACTCATAATTGATCAACTCAAACCAAGAAACTGATTAGCCCAAACATTACGATTATCAAGTAAACTATTTTACTAACTTGACTATTGATTGGCTTAAGTTGCTCATAAGTGATTGATTTAGTTATCACAAAATTCTAAATTTGACTCTATGTGAAATACATCTTGACTTTCTTAGAATGAGCTAGACAACTATGGCCAATGGGAAACCACTTACCCTAATGTAATTCTTGTTCTTCGATAACTAAGGTCATAAGATAAACTTCACTCGAGCATAATATTGAATAACAATTGAGCATTGACTCATTGAGTAAGAATTGCAAATTTTCCCACACATCAATTTAATAAATTTACCTTTAAAAAAAAAAAAAGAATAAAAAAAGATATCTGTATTGGAGATAAAGTTATGAAATTCACAATAAAGTCTACTATTTTGCACAATATTTATACAAAAAAAAAAAAAAAAAAAAAAACACCAAACACAAAAACAAACACAAACACACAAACAAAAACAAAAACAAAAACAAAACAAAACAAAAATTCACAATCTGATTCTTGAACTTAATCTACCAGTCTACCACACAAGTAAAATATGAATTGGCTTACACCATTGCTTTCTGGGCAAGCCATGAGTCCTGGCAACAGCTTATCTTACAATGTCTCAAGTGGAAAGCAAAAAAGAATGAATGAAGTCCCAGAGGCAGCAGAAGAACTACAATAATGGTTGATTAAATCGGTTTCTAATAACAGATCAATTTTCCTTTGAGTTGCAATGTTTTCAATCCCCTACTCATCTAACAACATTTCACAATACACAAAAGCCAAAGCTGTCATATCAGATCATCTTGCTCCAAGTAACCATCACGTCTCATCTTCTCACTGCAAACGAAGAACAAGAAGCAGTTGATTTAAAAATCCCAGACAAAGAAATCCGTATACATCAGCTACAGACTGCGGGATACTTAAGAACACGAGGAAACTCCCTTGAACTTTTGAGTGGTCCCGTGCATGATTGTGGTTTCTTTTGATTATTTTCATGAAGGCCCTAGGAGAAGTGTTTGTGATTCCATTTCTTATACAGTTATAAGTAGCATCTAAACACATGGTGAAAGTTAAATTCTGTTACCTTTAAGTGGAAGACGAAGAGTAAAAATGTTCGGGCTCAGTC
This sequence comes from Ipomoea trifida, assembly GCA_003576665.1. Classification (NCBI taxonomy): domain Eukaryota; kingdom Viridiplantae; phylum Streptophyta; class Magnoliopsida; order Solanales; family Convolvulaceae; genus Ipomoea; species Ipomoea trifida. The sequence continues at coordinate 11,691,243 of CP025650.1, forward strand.
AATCTTCATGCTCATTCTCATCCTCGCCCTCGGAATCTGCACAAGGTAAAAGGTTACAAAAGATTGCACACTTGAAGATCAATATCGAAACAACACATGGTGAACATCAAGAGCACATTGGTATAACAGATCATGAACCAGAAGACCAAGTTTCCATGTCTAAATTATGATTTAATATGCAATCAAGGTTACATCCTTGATAGAGTGAACCGTGAAGCAACTAAAAACGCAGAACTTAGAACCGGCATATATTGACTGCAAATCCATTCATTTCCCAAATCACAAAAATCTATAGATACGAGTCAAACACAAAACTAGTATGCAATCCCAATAAAATGATGTTAGACTTGAACTAGATAAAAGTTTTAAATAGGTGGCGTAGCTTTCATCTAGACCCCTGATCGGTAAGAGAAACGGTTTAGCCACTTGTAGAAATGTCGTGGATGAGACGACGCCAGTCAATTTAACAATTGTAAGAAAAAGAATTTGACTTTTTTTAAAGAGTTAATCAACATTTTGGTCCCTCAATTGTTTCCCAACTGTCAATGTAGTCCCTAATTTTCAATTTCAACCAATTTGATTATTTTGATCCTCGAATTGTTTAAAATTTCGTCAATTAAACCCTTTCAAGGACCAAAATGGTGATTTTCACAGAGGTTTCTAGGTTAAAAAACTAGTAATGCAACAATGACCAAAATAAGGTGGTGTGGAGAATCACTCTCTTTATGACCTATTCATTATTTTACAGATAATTGGATGTGCATTAGCCATTAGTTAATAACATAAAATAAATATAAGAAACTCATAACTGGACATACCAGATCGAACATCTTCACTAACTTTGCCTCTTGCTTGGATTTGTTTAACAAGCATCCTGTACATCAGCACCCACCAATACACATGAAGAACGAGCAAGCCAAATAGAAGAGTGTTGAAGATGTAGTAACAAAGTGGTCCGTCGATTCTGTGTTTCTCCTTATCCAACGTCAAGAGAACTTCATAGCTGCATTTAGAAAATAAAAGTAAAATTATTGTAATGCCAAGCTCATAAATGTATGCTTCATTTCAAAGCAACTTTAGCGTGTTGTGTGAAATGCCCTCATATGAATAGAGTGAAAGTGAGAATTCAACGAGTGATGGAAAATATTCAAGACAGACTAATTGACAAATCGACTGTGTTGGGATTTTGTGAAAGCACCTTTGAACTTGGGAAAACTACGAAAAATGTAAAACAGGAAAGCCCATGACTCACCTTGTACTCCATAGAATCCAGAAAGGGAAGTACGTAAGACGAAGCACAATCCAAGATAAAACAAACAGAACAAACGCAAAGCTAGCAAGAGTTTCAGCGCCACTATATTTGGACATCTTCCCTATTTCCAGAAATATGTCACTGGCATCATGGAGAGCTAAAACAATTGAACCAACGCGTGCAAACCTGCACAAAGAAATTATATGACGTAAAAACATTGAATGTCGAATATCATCATCAACGAAATAGCATGACACGATTTAGTTGTGTGAATCCTACGGCTATTGTATATGACGGAATTCAGTTGAGACGCAAGCTACATCAGAAGTCCTTTTAACAAGAAAAATTTTAGCTTTTTTCTCTTGACTGATCTGATTTATTTATGAATGTGATTTATCACATTATACCTTATACCACCATCCGATATACATTACTTGTAGTAACTTGTGCTATAAAACATGACACACTTCAAAATGTCTATACTGTGAATTATCCAGAGTTAATATATCTGTCCCAATTGCAAGATCCAAGACTTGATTACAATGCCTAGTTATCCACAAATATATTTAGATCCTATTGAAAGATATGCATTGTTTACCTTAGGTTATTCCATATTCCTTAATTTGTGAACAACTAATGTCCTCAAGTTTTTGAAGTACTTGAAAATTGTAAACATATGCTTCATTTTGCTGGGGCCATATCACTTTCCTTTATGCTACTAGCTCATAACAATTTGCATATGAAGTGTAACTTTTACCAATGATTTGAAAATTGCCGAAAAAGCAAAAGGCTCACCTCCACAAAAACACACCTGAATATATAGGACAGAACAATGAGAATAGCAGTTGCAACATGATGGCTCATCGAGACACCGAAGTCAGCCCGCCTTGTTTCCCAAAAGATAAGAGCAAATATGGAATATGTGTAGAATCCACCAGCATACATATAAAGTGCCTTCAATTTCGACCTAAATTGCAAAACAAAACCACTGACCTCTCAAAACTAGGAAAAGGTAATAATTTTCAACCATACATAGGTAAACTAGGTAAACATAGAAGAGGCCTGCAAGGGCAGCTCAGTTGGTTCATGGGTGGTAGATTGTGGGCAAAAACACAAGATCAAACCCCGGCAGCCACAATGTGGAAGTTACACCCAGAATATAGTGGGCACCTGGCACTGGCCCTCCCAACTAATGGACTACTGAGTCACCGTGATTCACCCTCCATTGTCCTGTCGAGCTGGGGTGTGGGGCCCGGGGGCAAGGAAATTTCTTCATTTGTGGGCAAGTTAAACATTGAAGAGATATCACATGGTCAACCACTACCAACAACCCTCCTCCCACCCCAAAAAAAGTAAACCAACCAAGGAAAAGAAGAAAACCCAAAAGCAAAAATCTAAAAAGGAGTAAGTTTAGCAGTGAAGGAACTGAAGCAAACATGTGTGTGTAGACTCATGCCATAAAGAACATAACCTTCAAAGGAACCAAAAGCTCTTACTTGTATTTCTGGTCGGGCCAGACCTGATCCCCAGGACCTACCCAGAAGTACTTTGTGTTCTTGAACCATGGCTCATTGTAAGTTACCACAAGTGAAAAGATTTCAGCCGAAAGAAAATACACACACTTCCATGCTGATTCCTTGAATTTCCTCACTTTTTTCCTCCTTTCATCCGTCTCATTTTCCAGCACCCGCTGTCCCTTTGGAAACATCAACCACCTAGCTACATTCTACAACATGCACATCCAATTCAAAATCACAAAGATCTCCCAACAAGGGCAATACAAAACAGAAAACCAAATCAATCAAAAAAAAAAAAAAACAATCTTTATGCAACATGTATCTCATCCCATATTCCCATTACATATCAAACACAAAAAAAAACAGCTTATGCAACTTGAAACATGACCAAACATCTACAAAAGAGCATCATCACCAATAAAAATCAAGTCTTGCTGCAAATTTCAATGTTTTTTTTTCCACAAACTTCTGCACAACTAATCCAAGTACTCTAAAAAGAAGAAGAAAAAAACATTATAATGTACAAGAATTCAAGAAAAGAGCAAAAGGTGAGCACCTCAAACACGAATCTATCGAGCAAGAATCTGACAGCGGGGAAGAACAGCGCGAACAAGGGAAGAGCCGCGAAATCCTCATATCTTGGGATTGATTCCTGCTCCCAATCCATCATTCCCAGCTTCTCCAATACCTCCATGACCGAGAAATTCTCAAACAGGTTAAAGATGGAAAAGAAGAAGAAAAAAGGGAAATTATTTATTGAAGTATGACTATGGGGGTGTGGCGGCGAATCAGAAAGATTGGCTGGGACACTTCATTGAAGAGCTGTAAATGAAAGCAGCGAAGACCGTAGACTGGAAGAGTAGATTGGATCAGATTGTGAATGGAGGCAGTAAAAGTTTCTTTACTTTGGTGGTGGCATTGTGGGGCCCGATTGGACCGCCTTGTAATTCCGTTTATGCCCTTCCATATTATTGCATTGGAAAATGATAAATATATTCGGCAAAACAAAATTCCCGTGATTTTTTTTAAAATTATTACATATTTTTTTCTAAATAAATCAAAACATGTAAAATAACATATATTTACGGATTTACCCCGTACCTGAAAAGGGTGGCCGAATAATGAATAAGTGAAGCACAATTCACGTATCAGAATATTACAGAGTTTGAGTTTTGTAAAGACATTGGCCCAATTTGGTAAATAATCAGTCTATCAGTCAATTTTGGCTTATTTGACCACTATTAATTGTTTAGCTAATAAGCTTTTTGTAACTCCAAAATGCTAAAATTCAAAAGGCTACTCAAAGCAGCCTTTTCAATTAGCTTTTTGAGAAAAGAAATTATACCAAACAGCTATCAGCTAACTGCTAATTTATCAAACAACTTTCTACAATCAGTTAATGTTATCAAAAAAGCATACCTTCTAACCCAAACAGCCAATCCAATCAGCTAACAATCATTTATCAAACATAACCATTCTCAATCAAGTTCATCACTCAATAATGTCTTCATGGAAGGAAAATACTATGTGTACTCATAACTTTTACTCCCAGACACAAAATTTAGATGTAAACATTTGTATTGGGACCCACATGTAAAAAGTAGTTTATCAATGCATGCGTACATCATGGAGTAAAATTTAGAGAGTAAGATTTGGGGGTTTATGTAATAGAACTCTTCCTATAAGTATTTATTTTTCATGTGTGGTTTGTAAACTATTACCCGGTGCACACACTCATGTAAGAGTTGCGGATTTTCTCTTCATCCAAGAAAAACATATACCCAATCAGTCAATTTATACCATTTTACACGTCTTACTTTGATTCATATGAAAGTCCGTGACCGCTACTCGAAAGTATGCTCTAAGTGGAACGTAACTCACTTTGCAATCTTAGCGGTAAAGGACTATAAGGAGATAAACTAGCATATGTTGCTCATAGTTGACCAGTTCAAATCAAGAAGATTAATTGATAACTTATATGCCTCACTATTTATTGATTTTTTTAGTACTACAATCTAACATATTCGAACCTGAGACCTTCCGTTAAGAATGGTAACAATGATGTCATCAGACTAAAAGATGCTTGAGCTTCTTCATCTTTTTATTTTCATTGAAATTTTATAATAATTTTTAAATTTAAATTTTATAAATAATAGTACTTTTGACGTAATTTCTAAATATATAATTTTTATATATTAAAAAATTATAAGTATTTTTAAAAAAATTTATAATAATTTAATAAATAAATTCAGTCAAATTTCATTGATTAAACTTACCACTTAAAATAGAAAGCATGAGTAATAAAAAGGAAATACAATATAAGTTGGATACAATATATAAACACTATGATTGATTTGGAGTGTTTTGTAGGTTTTGCCATTTTTAAATTTGTATGCCGCCATGAGTCGTGTTTAACAATTTCGTATGTTTTGTCATTTTTAGATTTTTATGCCGTCATTCCTCGTGTTTAACGATGTCGTATGTTTTGGCAATTTTGCCATTTCTTACAATAGACAGAGTTTTAAATATTAATTTTGTAAGGAATAAATTTTATATGAACACAGTACAACAAATTAGTTTGAGTTATGTATAGGTTGGAATGTTGGATACACCCACTGACCCACCAATCCCACCATACACGCTATACATACATTTACAACTTACACAAATTAGTGAATAGTGAGTGAATCATATATTAGAGTGGTCCAACAACATAAATTTGAGGAAAAGTCCCCAATTCGAGGTAACTCAAATTATAAAGACATAAATCAATTTGAGTTGTTCATAACTGATCAGTTCAAATCTAGAAAGCAAATAAAATGCTATAATGGAAACTTAAATTTTGAATATTGACCCTGTTTGGTAAATAATTAGCCTATCAGCCAATTTTAGTTTATTTGACCACTATTAGTTGTTTGACTTGGCTTGGTTAATAAGCTTTTTGTAACTCCAAAATGCTAAAATTCAAAAGGCTACTCAAAGCAGTCTTTTCAATTAGCTTTTTGAGAAAAGATATTATACCCAACAGCTATTCCCTAACAGCTAATTTATCAAACAACTCTCTACAATCAGCTAATGTTATCAACAAATCATACCTTCTAACCCAAACAACCAACCCAATAAGCTAACAGCCATTTACCAAACATGGCCATTGTAATTACTAAACTAGCAATTAAACCAGTTCAGTTGAGGTTGTCTTCCAAAGTTTAAACTTACTACACTTTAGCATGCATAGCAATGAAATTTATTGCTCGCAATGACATGGTAAAGTCTCAAATCCCAGAGCACTTCTCCATGGTACAATTCGCTACTTGGGTGACTGGAACAACACTGTTACTGACAATGGCTCCAACTCCAGACCAGGCAAATTCTCGCCATAGAAATGGGTAAAGCCACCCAGAGGCTTCTTGAAACTGAGCATTGATTATACAGTTATCCCCAATGCCAATCAGATGGGATTTGGATGGGTGATAAGGAACGAGTATGACATTTTGTAGCAACAACCAGCATCCCAGGAAGTGACTTATACTTACTAAAGGAGTCCGAAGCTATGGCCATCAAGGAAGCTCTCAGTTGGCTTAAGAGTCACGGAATCGGGAATGTCCAGGTTGAAACTGATGCTCTCCAAGTAACTCAGAGCTTATTGTAGAATGGAGTGTTTTCGTCTTTTGATGTTATTATTGCTGATATTAAAGATTTGCTATGTTCCATTTGTTGCTGTAGCCATCTCTTATGTTAATTGGACAGCGAATAGCGTTGCCCATAGTCTAGCTAGAGAAGTCTTTTCTTTGATTGTTCGTCAAGAGTAGTCCTCTAACCCTCCTTCTAGTCAACGATATCCACTTGAATTAATGAAGTTAGGATTTTTTTTTTCTTTTTAAAGTAATGAAATTTATTAGTGGAATAAAAAACAAATGGGGAGATTGACAAAATGATATGCGTCAAGGTATCTAAAATTGGTAAAGTGATATTTACTTTTCGCATCATCGCCTAATAAAGAAACAATAAAGTGACGAACAATTGTTGGTTACTTTACTTTTGCCCAGTAGACGTGTGCACTCAACATGTAATGTAGGTCCTTCTTTTCCTCGATTTTGCCGATGTGCGAAAACTACGATGTATTCGTACATTTATGATTTACCGAGATTGATTTCTCACATTATTGTGTGGACCGTCGTATACACAGCTATATAGATTACGATTTAAAACGACATTGTTAAACTTTATGAGTTAAAATAATGTACATTATGTGACCAAAGATCTTGTGGTCTAGTGACACTTGGTGTCTTGGTTTACACTCTCACATGGAGGAGGGAGCGGGTTCGAGCTTCAGTGATTCTTTGTGCTTCAGTATATATATTGCACAGGTAGCGTGAAAAAAAAATGTGCTTCAGTATATATTGCAACAGGTAACGTGAAAAAAAAAAAGAGCGTTAGACGACTTTGTTTTTGACTGTGATTCACACAACTAACTATTGGATTGATTTGGGACCTTAAAATATTAAATATCCTCATTGGAGATGCTCTCATGTCAAGTGTAGCCCATTCTTGATGGGCCTTGCCCATTGACTATTAGGCTGCATATACAATTGGGCTATTCAATTATTATATTCATTCATCCATTTGATTGGGCTTATAAGCCCAATACTGCTGCTGGCCCATATTTTATACATTTAGGATCCAAAATCGATCAAAGTCCGGAGGGCAAATTTGGTAGTGGGAGTTTACATTTTGTAATTTCAATTTCCCAAAATTTATTTGCTTTCTAAAATTTTAAAATAATTGTAAAAAAAAAAAATCTTGTTTGAATAGCATAAGGACATTTGGGATTAAGTTAGGGCAAATTATTGTGTGGACCATAACAAAATGTACATTTTTAATGTACTAAATATACATTATTTTTGTACTCAGTGTACATTATACAAAATAATGTATATTCAGTATACAAATAATGTACATCCCCTGAATATAATGTACATTATTTTTATACTGAATGTACATTATTTTTATACTGAATGTGCATTATTTGGGGTCCAATAATGATTGTTAAGTTAGTTAGATTGTTGATTTGGTAACTACAATGGTAGAGTGATCTATTGGCCTTCTTGACTTGAGCCGGTCAACCTTGTGATCCTTTGTCGACTAACGTCACAAGGTAAACTAGGTTTATCCAGTGCACGAATAGGCGAAATTCTCTTGTTGCCAAGGCACCACACCCTGCCCGATATGATAGCAGAGTAAATTACGGTGACTTAGTGACCTATTAGGTAGGAAGAACCATTGCTTGTTGGCTGTTGCTCACAAAGAGCTCACCATATCGGGTGTGGGAATCGAGATGAGTTGTTGGCTAATAAAATTAAACTAAATCTCTCATTCATCTGCCTTTAGCCTTTCACCTCATGAAAGTTGTTGGTGGAGTTGTGCCAAACAACATGGGAAATTAAAGCAGCCATGCACAGGCTGGTTTATTCTCTTGTGTGGTGGTGTGTCATGTTTGGCATCAGCTGTTAGGAGAATATCCAGCTGTGGGTATGTATAACATATACATATAAAAGCTAGCTTAGCTAGGGATGATCTAGCTAGCCATATGAACAATGATTGACAATGATGCAGATAAAAGCATCCAATATAATTACAATCCCACACTAATTCTGTGTCACCCTCAATATAGTAAGCCATGACAGATGACACCCCAACTACAATCCTAGAAAAACACCCTTCAACAACACAGTTTTTGTCATCCTAAACTCTGGTTGGTCCAATCACACCTCAAAAATTAAACAAGCTAAGAAAATCCAAGAATAATGAATCTGCCCATATATATATATTCCTGCCACTCACACTATCTGTCACTGTTAATCATTTATGGGATAGAGTTTGGACAAACAATGCCATGGCCAAAAGGGTAGTAGGAAATAGGAATTAGGATGAAGAGACATTATCTCCAGTTTTGGAGTGTTTTAGCTCAACCTGCTTGCTCTTGTCTGTTTCTGCAAGGGAGAAAAACAAGTTTCCCAGCTCACTGTATTCTGGGCATTTTAGGATTTAATTAATGATAATGATGATTTGTCACAATGGCTTCCACATGTAAGTTTCATTCACAAATTAAAAATCCATATATGGACTCATGATCAAATGAGTCCACCCTTTCCCATGAGTCCGTGTGTGGACAGATCTGAACTATTGAATGCTTGAGATCAATGGCTTAGATTTCGCCAGCTGTGTAGCTGTGTACTTTACTTGCACAGTTGCACAATTGGCGAAATCTAAACCATTAATCTCAAGCATTCAATGGTCCAGATCTGTCCACACAGACTCATGTGAAAGATTGAACTCAAATGAACAATGGCATATATATATATATATATATATGGTCCGGCTCACTTGAGAACCATGCCTCATGTGAGAACCTGTAGACAAATCCAAACCATCGATCTAGTAAATCTAACGGTTGAAAATAAAGAAAAAAAAATGAACTACTCACCCATGAAAACTAATTTCATTCGTCCATTTAAGATGATCAATGGCTGAAATCAGGGAAGTTGGAGAAAAGTTTGCAAATGCACAATCATGCATTACAAGATGCACAATCGTAATTACATGAATCCCGACACAGTTTGTAGGAAAATACTTGACAGTGTCTTTGCAGAATGTTTCTAGATGCACAATCAGTTATCCACGAATGAACAATAAAACATTACAATATGCACAATCTTAATTACAAAAATGCCAACATATTTTTTCCTTAATTAGTTAATTTCCAACCTTTGAGCATCTTAGATGGACGGATGAGATTTGTTCACAGTTCTCATAGGATAGGTGATTCTCATGAGATGCTGCCCCTATATATATGTGTGTGTATTTATATATATACATATAGTGGAAGTCATGCATCCACATCAGTGCACAGGATGTTTGATTGCCATAATTGAGATACTGAAACACATGGCTGCAAACAAACATAGTTGTTTAATCAAAATCTCCCCAGCTAAGGAATTGTTGTCCATTTGTTTAAAAAGCTTCCAAAGAATTATCCCCAGATGGAGCCCAGGAGAGAGAGAGTTTTAAAGATACAATCAAAACAAAGGATTTGGCCACCATTTACAGGCAGAAAATCATGCAAGCAAGCAACCTCTCTTGTCCAGTCTTAACAGATAATATGCCAATGTGGGGGAGAACAATTTAAGTGTCAATACTGCCAAAAATGATGGAAAATCAATTCAAACTTATCCCTTTTGAAGTAAACATTGTGTGTCATGGATGACTGTTCAATGGTAAAAGACTTGATCCCTGATCTTTCTTCTCAAATTTCACCCCTGTGACCAACTGAGCTGTCCATGCGAACAAAGTAAGGTTAATACTTAATAACTTACTTCGTTGACAGTAATAGTATACGAGTAAGCGGATTTGTATCCTACCGAGTGGGAGGACGCTTTGGGGAGCCTGATGTTGTTGAGGCATATCCCGTGCTTACATCCTTCACCGAGACTCTAGGGTAAAGAATAGGTGGGGCACTCGAGTTTGGGGTCTGCAAACCCTAAAATTAACACTACCATGCAAAGGTCCCCATTGCAACAACCAAGGCGATGGTAACTACACACAAAAAACAAGAAAAAAAAATAGTACTGAGTTGCATTTATGTAACTGTAATCTCAAATCTACCTCAACTACTTTCTGCAACAAGTGTAAATGTTGTCCAGTTACTGTATATGTGATGGTATAATGAGAAACTCAACAGTGAAAATCCTAAGTTTTTACCACAAAAAACACATGCATGCCTTACTATGACACAGACAATTGCAAGAAATAGGGTGGAATAACAGTAGCCGGATAGCCTTTCCTGAGTCATTCATCCAAATTAACCTCATAAAAGCTGCCAAACAACACAGATGGATTCATTGCTGTCAGGATCAGGCGCTTACCATTACGCCAAAAGTTGTTCTGATACCAATTGTCATGTCAAAAGCTGTTCTGATACCAATTGTCAGAATCAAGCGCTTACCACTACGCCAAAAGCTATATAGCTAGTAGCGAAAGGGAAACTTTATTTCTTTCTACTCGCGTAGCTGTCAGTGCCACGTTTCGATGGAAGGATGCTGGACTCGGCTCTCCGAGCCACCACCCAACAACTGCATGTATCACATCAAAAAGCAGGTCTTGGTGGATGAGAAAGACAGAAACTTTAAAGGTTCATGCAATTAAGCCATTCAAGGTCATTGGTGATTTGTGTTATTTACTTATTTGACAACAGTGGAGTGGGGCTATCTAAAGCAGCTGGGTATTTATGAGGTAGGCAGAGTCAGTAAAGAAGACTCCATTTCAGGTATAACAAGTCAGCAACCAAGTTGTCCAAACAAAAATAAAAAAAAGGGCAAGGGAGGAGAACCGAAATAAAAACACCCGGTTATTGTTATATCTTGGAGGATTAGTTTATCCTCTCTGTTCTAGCTGTCTGCTGCAAATAAAAAAGCCAGAGAATTTATGGTGGCTGCAAAACAATAATGTTCTATGTGAAGAATGACTTTGTTGGTTTGTTCCATTCATGGAAGTCTCCCAGAGTTTCTGCATCAGCCTAGCTAGGTGTAAAGATTTCATGTTTTCTGTGAGTTTTTGGTAAAGGGTATATATCATCCATCCTTTCTGTTGTTCACAATGGAGCCTTCTGACATCCCGGGAGGAGCAGAAGGGTGTAGCAGCAACGAGTCGGGGTGGACAATGTATATTGCTTCGTTCAGCCAAGGATACGATGATCAAGATGGCTACGAAGACGATCATCGAGATTCAGAGAGGGTGAGGGGTAAGAATTTTGGCGGTGTTGCAGGCACTGAACATGGCGACAGCGATGATTCCATGGCTTCAGATGCCTCTTCTGGCCCGAGTTATCAAGAAATCTGCAGAGGCTTGGAGAGAAGCCATGGAAAGGAGAAACTCAAGTATGCAGGCGAGAAAAGCGCGGGGAAGTACTCAGCCAAGAAACACCAGAAAGAAGAAGGGATTAAGGCTAGTAAGAACAGCAAACAGGTAAGGGAAGATGCACATAGGGGAAAGAGTTCTTATGGTCAAAGCAGATCATTTCTAAGAAAAAAGTAACAATTCAGAAATGCCAACAGCTGTCCAAGCAGTTCAATATCGCTTCGTTTACCTGTCGATGATGTCCATGGAATAACAGAACAGAAATCCCCGCTTGGCATATCTACCCGCTGAATCTCCAGTTCAAATGCTGTGAATCAAGCAATCGAACCAACACTGTCAGTACAGTTCATAAAATGTCACGGTTTAACCATTGCATGTGCAAAAATCTCGTGTTTTTTGATGTCATCAGTTTCATATGCAGCATATTAGAATGTGTAAGAGTAAGTTTTCATAAGAGAAATGCAGAGTTGGCCAAAAAAAGTCGCAAATTTTAGCAAGAGAAGATGTTCAAGACATTCCAGCCTGTTGTTTGTTGAAGCAGTTAGTAACCCACTCTCCTTTCCAGCCTTCCAGGCTTATGCAGGTAGGTCAGCTGCCTCATCTTCCAACAAGCGAGAACAACATGTTAGCGAACATTATTAAAAAAAAAAAAAAACAATAGTCAACTGAATTTATTGTTTTTGAGCTATCGGAGAAATAAATAAATTTTGTAAAGAAGTTTCAGCATATAATTCAGCTGTTTCCTCTGTCTTTCAATCTAGAGTGTATGCATTTATAGTCTTTCGGGCAGTTCAATCTTGAAGATCTCTACTCAACTAGGTCACTCTTAAAAAATTTGGAGAAGTAGCTTATCTCTGCAACCAAAATCTCAGTCTGTTAGCACAATTACATGTATGGCATTTCATGTGGAAATAAGTGGAATTGCTAATAACTCAAGAAACAAGCATGTGTTAGGCGGAGGCCTCGAGGGCCTTGCCACCAAGTCTAGATTCAAAAAATGGCGTGCTTGATTATAAAGAAATAAAGTTGCACATTCCCCACTCGCTATAACTTTTGACGGGGAGTAAGTGTTTGATCCTGACAGAATGCTATTGTCGTTTCTAACTTCTTGACCACCCCACCTATCTCTTCCATACATTCAACGGTAATTAGCAGATGCCATAATCACAAGAAGTGTTCAGACAAATTCTAAAGTATTTGCAGAGGAATAATCACTACAAACATCCAGACAGATTCTAACACAGATATGAAATCTAAGGTCATGATGTTGGGAAAGCAAGCATGGTGAAAAAGACTTCCATCTCTTCAATTATTGCTTGCAGCTGACACAGCCTAATGGAGACAAAGCATGCGGATTGAACAGTCGTGAAGAAACCACTCAGTAACAGTTACAAACAGTAAACATTATTAGCAATTCCACATGAAAATCTCATTAAGGTTGTCTTTTTCATCCACCAAGATGAAATGCACAACCAAAAAAGAAAACAAATGAAAACTCGTGTCTACAAGGACTAGTCCACACCAGGAGAATGCATTATATATCTCTGTTTTGTGTGTTTGTGTAAATGTTACTTGGAGAAGGCAATGAAAAAAGTGTATTCCTATGTTTAATGCATCTGATGAAATAGGCTTCATAGAGTGAAAGCCAAATTTGGACCAAGAAACCCACAAGTGGTCTATTGTGAAAAACTTCAATAAATCGTAAATGTTTCGGGACATTTCAAAGGGTTACATCAAAATGTTGCATAACTAGATGATAATACGACTGCATCTAGTATTTTCAATCACAAGAAAAACCTTTATTCAGTAGAGTAATGAAAGCATCGGTTCAACAAGTAGGCCCCGAAGAGATTCAATTTTTTGACTGCTTGGCAATCTTGAACCACTCGGTATGGAAAGACCCTGGCATGTCAATCCTCTCGTATGTGTGGGCACCAAAGTAATCCCTTTGAGCCTGGACTAAGTTGGCGGGGAGCTTTTCCCTCCTGTAAGTGTCAAAATAAGCTAAACTTGTAGACATCCCGGGAACACTAATACCAGAGCTGATAGCAAGGCATACAACCCTTCGCCAAGCAGATTGTCGTTCAATTATCTCCTTTGCGAACTCTTCATCCACGAGTAAGCTAGCGAGGTCTGGGTTCCTGTCATAAGCTTTCTTGATACGGTCCAAAAATATAGCGCGGATAATGCAACCACCCTTCCAAATTCTAGCCAGTTCCCCGAGCTTCAAGTCCCACCCTTGTTCAATGCTCTTTGCACGAAGCAAGTTCATTCCCTGGGCATAGCTACAGATTTTGGATGCATAAAGTGCCTTTCTCACATCATCGATCAACTGCTTCTTATCAACAGCCTGGTCAGTAAGGATATCACCAATCCCGCTAGATTTGAAGACCTTGGCAGCTTGAACCCTCTCGTCCTTCAATCCACTAAGGAATCTTGAATCCAGTGATGAAGCTATTGTTGGTGCTGCAACCGAGAGCTCGGCAGCTTGCTGAACAGTCCACTTGCCAGTGCCCTTCATGCCCGTTTTATCCAGAACCTTGTCTACCAGATACCCATCTGCCTTGTCATCCTTGATTCCAAATATATCAGCTGTGATTTCAATCAAAAAGCTAAGAAGCTCCCCTTGGTTCCAATCTGTGAAAACTTTGTGCAATTCATCATTAGAGAGTTTCCCCACAGATTTCAGTACATCATAAGCTTCTGCAATCAACTGCATATCACCGTATTCAATCCCATTGTGAACCATCTTAACAAAGTTACCAGAACCTCCTCTGCCGATGTAAGTAACACATGGGCCACTGTCGGGAACTTGAGCGGCTACTTTCAGTACGATGTCTTCAATATACTTGTATGCCTCAAAAGAACCTCCCGGCATCAGTGATGGTCCATGTCTAGCGCCTTCTTCGCCACCCGAGACTCCCATTCCAAGATAAAGCAGACCCAATTCAGCCACTTCTTTCTCCCTCCTCTCGGTATTCTCATACCATTCATTCCCACCATCAATAATGCAGTCTCCTTTCTCCATATAAGCAGAAAGAGTTTTGATGGTTTGATCAACCGGGGCACCGGCCTTAACAAGAATAATCACAACACGAGGCTTCTGAATAGAGCGAATAAAGGATTCGGGATCATGAAAACCATAGACAGGAAGGTTCCCTTCTGCTTTAGCTCGCTCAGTAGTCTCATCAACTTTTGAAGTGGTTCTGTTGTAGACAGATATAGGAAATCCTTTTTCCGCTATGTTAAGGGCAAGATTTTGCCCCATAACAGCAAGGCCAGCCAGACCAATTCTTGTTGGTGTTGCCATACCGTTTTCCTGTCATCAAAAGATTCAGAGATTTTGAATTTTAGAATTCACATAATGCAGGAAAAGGTTTTGGAGAAACAATAAACAATACTAGAACTATTTAAGATCTAATTTTCTCCATAGAACTTCATAATTTTTGTATGAATCATAAACCAAAGTACATATAAAGATCATTACAAGTTCGCACATCAGTACCACTGTTACAACCTGAATACTGTAACAAACGTTGGTGAATCAAAACCAATAAAATTACTCCGTAAATAAAATAGTTATTAGATCTTCTAACCACCTAAGCACAACCAGTATGCAATACACGGTAAATAGATGAATGGATAGAATTATAAATAATCAAAATTGTACACTCTTGGGGTTTAACAAACTAATCAATCCGTTACAAGTTTTTATTTGTCACCATCAAATATAACAACACAAGTTATACACAATGAGGCTGATGAAGCAAAGAAAAAAAAGATCAGATATTGCTATAGTTAACTGTAATGGATGAAGAAAACCATCTGCCCTCTATAAAAGCTACAATAAAGATTCAATTTTTACATGAATACTGCATATTACCAAAAATGAAACTGACAAACTTCAAACATGCAAGATTTTTAGTAATTAAAAAAAGCACAACTTAGTAATATAAGATTTTGAAAAACCCAACAAAAAAAAAAAGAGGAAAAATTTTGCATGGCTAGATTTCAGATCCAAGAAAGGAGAAAGCAAGTTCTCCACATTCAAAACAAAAAGCACTACAAAAACAAAGAAGCACACAAATGTTTGATTCCCAAGTGAACTAGAGGTCTAGAGCAACAATTGCAAATAATAGGAATCAAAACACAATAAACGCTGCAAATTTACAGTAGAATTAAAGAGATATAGTTTACAATTAAGCATTAACAATGTGAAGATATCCTCAACCACAACTGAACAAACAAACTTCAAGATCAAAGATCGGAAAAGTACAATGTTAAAATGAAACCACAATGGGAAAAAGAATCCATTTTTACCTCTAATCAGTTCGGAGCGCTCAAAATTGTACAATATACGGAACTGTATCGCAAAACTATGAACCGGGAAACAAAAATCAAGATCTGGGTTCTGTAAAACAAGATCAATTATGATTGATAAATACGAAAATGTGAGTCACCTAACCACAGTGCAGTAGCTATGTTTTCCTTTCCTAGTCAAACTACAACGGCATATTCACTTTATATTCTGACATTTTAGTAGTGATGCAATTAAATTTTAGGTTTTCTTTTTCTGGAATAATTGTTTTGCCTCGGTTATGGTTGATTGGTTGGTGTCGTGGTAGGTCAGTAGATGGTTGGTCAAATTGGGTGAAGAAAATGGTTCAATGGGGAAAAAAATTGCGTGCATTTTAGTTTATAAAGATCACAACCACCAATAGATATAGAAAACTATGCCCGCACGAGTTTAGCTCATTGGTTCATTAGATAGTATTTAATAGTAGAATAAAATTATTATGAGAAAAGATATCAAATTTGCTATCTAAAACTAATAGTAAAACTCTCAAAAAAAAAAAAAAACTAATAGTAAAACTGGGTTCATAATTAAAAAATTTCAATGAAGCTTCATAATTGAAAATAGTGCAATTAAGTCTAATTTTATTGTCAAAAAAAAAAGTCTAATTTTACTTAACCAGCTTGGTTGACGTGAGTGGCGTGCACTCCGACCTGGTGCAAACGGAGATTAGTCTGAGTATGGTACGAGTTTAAAGATGTCTCATACAATTAGTGTATACTCATGACACCTCGTGGTCTGACAAAAAAAAAAGTCTAATTTTACTCATTCAACAGTTTATCTTTAATTTAGCTCTAACTAGGTTAACATGTGACATTCTAAGCTTAGGTGGTTGTTGAATATATTATTTATTTTATTTTATTATTTTTATTTTTATAAAATAGAACCATGTAATTATTTATTACTCTGTATTTTTTTAAATAATCATAATTTATAATTTATTTATTATTTTCATTTAATTTTTTTAAAAAGCAACCATCGGCCATCCTTCCAGAGGTTCAATCGACGAAAAATCAATGAATTGTCTATCAACAAATCCGAGATGAAGGGCCCTCTCAATGAATTCGGCCATGACCGCCTCCTTTGAGAGGGGGACACCTTTGTCCCATGAGATGGCCATGGCTAGGGGCACGAAGGCGGTGGAGCCGTCAAAGAAAATGGTCGGTAGTTTTTATTTTTAATTCATAAATAAAATAATGAAATTATAAATAATAAATTCATAAATAAAATAATAAAATCAAAATTTAAAAATAAATTACTCCCTCCGTCCCATTTTATGTGTCTGGTTCGGTAACGAGGCTTGACTGAAGTTATTTTTAATTTAATTTTTCATAATATTAAATTTAGTATTAATATACAAAATTTATATATTTAGAAACTACACTAAAAGTACTATTAAACACAAAAATCAAATTTAAAAATAAGTAAATAATAATAAAGAAAATAAACAAAGAATAAAGAGTTGCTTTGACCAATGAATAGTAAGTAAGACAGATAAAATGTGACAAATAGAGTAATATAGTTATTATTTTAAAAATAAAAAATAAATAGTAAACTCAGTCACCACTTAAGTTTAGAAAGTCACGTGTTAACCTAGTCATTACCACACCAAAGGTAACATGCTAGGTAAAACAATGACATAATTTTACTATTTTACCAATTTAAGGGGCATTGTTGAAACTTTTTTGTTTTGTTTTGTTTTTTTTTTTTTAATAAATATGGGACATAATTGCACTATTTGTTAGACCATGAGACCAATTTGACACTTTCTATGAGCGAAAAAAAATCGATTTTTAAAATATATAAAAATATAAAATAACAAGATTTATAATTTTAGAAGATTCTTGAATTCGAATTTTATTAGCTTAGCTAGAAAATTTGATTCTATGTCAGATTGTATAGAATGGTTTTTCATTCCTTTGAACCTTGTTGTAATCGTTGTTAATGTTTATTAATGCATATTTTCCTTCAAAAAAAAATAATAATTTTAGAAGATAATCTCAAAGCAAATAGTGGGCTGGCTCTACGTTGACGATTTTATCAATATCAAAGCTCGAGTTGTTTAATATGCATTTTGGTTATTTGGTAGCATGTATTCATTTTCAAGCATAAGAACAAGGCCTCAACACATGTTTGTGTGACGAAAATGAGCTATTGATCCAAGTCAAATGTCGAACACCTAAGCATATAATTTAAATAATTTCACATTAGAAGTGGATATTATGAAATAAATTTAAAAAGGCATTTAACATAAGGGAATGGATATAAAATATAGCTTTAAAAATCAAATAGACCTTTGTGTACTTTTTAAAAAATTGTAATTATGTTATTGAACTCAAAACAAAATTCAAATAAATACTCAAACTTTAAGAAGTAGTGAAATTGACCTTTTTAGTTAAACACCAAGCTAGTAATTCATATTTTTTATGGTAAAATTGCTTATTATTTGAAAATATTTCTTGATATATAAAACAGAGTTAATTTCATTTTTGGTCTTAGATTTATATGTGACAGTCCACTTTTAAATTTTTTTTTTTAACATCCTCTTTTGGTCATAGTATATATTATTGTGACATATGACCATTTTTGGTCCTCTATCAACAAAATAGGTTAAATATCGTTAAATACAAAGACATTTCAGTCTTCAGTTATGATTTTTTTTCAAAAAGATAAACATAAAAAATATAACGAGTCAACGGACTTTGTATTAAAAAGATTGAAATGTTCTTGTATTTAACGGCATTTCAACGATTTTGTTGATGGAGAACCAAAAATGGTCATGCCACAATACTACTAGGACCAAGAATGAAATTAACTCTATAAAACATTATGCTGAAAAAATAAGGATAAGATAGACATTTCATACTATTCAACAATAAACACGAACATCTTTAGAGATAACAATAATTTTTTTGACAAAAATCCAGCTACAACCACAATCACAACCATCTTTTGTCATCATCTATTGCTATAGTAAAGCATCTTATGTGAGTTTTTCTTGTCACTCAAAAAAATAATAATAATTTGACTCGAACTAACAATTATGCATCACTGTTTTCAAAAAAAAAAAAAAAAACAATTATACATCACTAGACATGTATAAAGTATGAACCAATGCGCAGACTTAATTAAACAGCTTTGCAATAGGATCTTTAGCGGAAAATAATTTCTACTTTTGTGGAGGCACGAGGAAAATGCAAAATCTCCTCCTTATTATTTTCAAAGTAGATGTTGGTTACCCTTGCATGATTAATGACAACCTTCTCAAGTATTGGAGAGCAAGCAAGTAGTCCCTTGATGAAAAGGATTTGACTTTGAAATCCAGCAAATTCCCGCAACTCCAATATGCGAAGCATTTTATATTTATGACGTACAGTATGAAGTAACTCCGGAAGTTTTGGCAAAATCTCAGAAAACTTCACAAAAAACAAAAAAAAAAATATATTAATACACAAAAAAAAAAAAAAAAAAAACAATTACACAGTTACACAACAAAGTTGAGTTAAAGAATGCAAAAGAAATAAAATTGAAATACCTAAAATGTCATTAATAATAATAATAATAATAATAATAATAATAATAATAATAATAATAATAATAATAATAATAATAATAATAATAATAATAATAAAGAAAATAAAATTACCCATAAATCTACATCAAATATCCTTAAATGTGGGCATATTTGAAGCAAATACATGAATGCAGAACAAACACCAATCCTCATTTCATCATCATTATGTAATGAGCTCAATTCTTCGTTAGTTGATATCATCAAGTGTTGCACATTTAGTGCATGTTGTCGGAGTGGTAGTCCCGTCCTTCTAAATTCATAAACAAAATCCTTTAAAACCAATTAAAAAACAAGTTAGATCAATTTGTAACAATATTTTAAATAAAAATATATCAAAAACAAAGTATGGATGATAGATATACCTTGATAGATGAATTATCCAATTCAAGACTACGAACATATCTCATCTCTATGTTATCCGAGAATTCGTAAAAACTGCAATCAAGGATTGCTAAACGATCAAGTTTTTTAGCAGCAATGTTAAAAGTAGTCATGTTCTTACATCCAATAAATGATAGACTGTTGAGCATGGGAACATCAACCGAAAGATCTCCACCATCAAAGTTAACATCTTCAAAGTGAAGTGAAGTGACGTTTGGTAATGTGCAATGAGCATTTATAGGTCTAATAGAGACTCCATAAATATGCAATATTTTTAGTGATGGGCAAGAGAATATGCAATTCGGCAGACTGTACTCATCTTCTGGCTTTAAACTAAGGTTGATTTCTTCAACACCTTTTTGTGTGACTAAAAGGAGCCATTGATCGAAGTCAAACGATCGAGACCGAAGTGTATTTCTAGGGGTATGAGAAAAATCGATAATAAATTTGTTAATAAATCCATTATGTTGTATGAGAACTTTGTTGATAACATGCAAACCCGCAGATATCAAGATATCCTTGATTCTCCTTTTCTTTTTCATATTTGTGGTCCTATTATCATTGTGAGCATGATAATATTTCTTCTCAATGTGCTTTAGAAACCTAGCATCAAAGTTGAGTTGCGTAAGACTGAACCAAATATCCCTCCAAAATGTAGACAAAGCTGCCATTCTAGCAACTTCTTCAATCAACAAGAGTCTCAAAATCTTGTCAATTATATCAAACGGAAGTTCACTGATTCTATCTCTTCCCGCCATAATCTAGATAACTTTAACCTATACAAATTAAAGAGTAATTAAATTAAAATTGAAACATATGCCTAAATTAAAATGGGTGAACTTAATTGGAAATAGTAATTAAAATGCAAGTCTCAATCCAAGTAGGAAGATGCCAATTTTGAAAGATGTAAGATGCAAAATTAATGGAGTGCGTATCCCTAAAAGCTCTAAGACTGATTATAGTATGAAGATAGTGGTAGGGGTGTAAACGAATCGAATCGAGTCAAATACTTGAGTATTCGATTCGAATTCGATTATTTTGATGAGTATTCGAATTCGAATTCGTTTAGTGTTCGAATCTTAAATTTCGATTCGTATTCGATTCGACTCGAATATTCGAATTCAAAATGACTATCTTAAATTTTTTTTTTTTAAATTTTTCAATAAATTAAGATAAAATATAACAAAAATTACCGAGGACGTGAAGATTGTTGCCTTCGCCAACGACAATGGTTGTGAGGAGTTGCTACCCTGCCTTGCTGAGTTGCTCTCCTTGTTGCCGTGCTTCCTTGCCACGACGGTGGTCTGCCGTGAAAAGGGGAGGACAAGAAGAGGGCGTAGCAGTTGGGGGAAGAGGTGAATGAAGTTGGGAACTGCGACTGCCGAACTGGGAAGACTGAATGGTGAAGCACTAAAGCTGCTGCTCTCACTTTTATTTTAGTTTAATTAAGGTTTAATTTATTCCTTTACTGGTTTAGTTTCTTTTATATATATATATATATATATATATATATATATATATATATATATATATATATATTCGAATATTCGAATCGAATCTATCCTGATTTGTATTTGGATTTGAATAACATTCGAATCAAAATGTGTATTCGAATTCGAATCACGAATCGAATCAAAATTATTTGATTTGTTTACACCCCTAGATAGTGGTAGGTAGATAAAAGAAAGTAGAAAAATGTAAGCATACACAAGCAAACAATAGATTGGATTTGAGAAAAACCTGCAATCAAATAGACAAAATAGAGAGCGGCGACGAGCAATGAAGAGTATAATCGATTGAGTTAGTAGAGCGGTCACTCCTATGCTCTAACCCTAGAATCAACGGAGGTTTTTGGTTGGGTTTTAAAGAATTGATTATTTGGAGAAGAGATAGGGTTTGAATTTGACCGCAAAGATTGAGTTTTATCAAGAAAGAAAAATATTTAAGAAAAAAAAAAAGACACGCATGGTTGCCAATTGTCAACCACTATGACTTTTATTGTTTACTATAATAAATTACTCGTGCGATGCACGTGCGATGCATGTACAATTTTTTTTATTATATATTTAGATAATAAAATTAAAGATAAAAATTATAAACAATTCTAATATTTGAAAATGTACATTTATTTGATTATAAGGTTAGTGCAAAAGCATCACTTAATTAATTGAATAATATATGACTCGTTTGTTTGCAATTATCTTAGAACAATCGATATGTAATATGATTTATGTAATTATATTATTACTAAAATAAATATGGGAAAAAATGAGAAATAATTGAATTTGTAATTATTATAAAAATAAATTCAACGACTCATGTTTAGCTTAATTACCATAATAATTATTAGGCAATTACACAAATATATGTGTAATTATTCTTTTTATACCTTAAGTATATTCATTTTCACTCTATTGCATTTTATTTTTTCTTCTTGCTACATATCTGAATGAACTAATTGTAACTGTAATTATTATAAAAATTCAACAACCCATGTTCAATTGTAATTATACTAATATATGTGTAATTATTAGCTTAATTAACGTAATAATTATTATTCAAGTATATTAATATCTGTGTAATTAATTTTTTTTATTACCATAATAATTAATAGGTAATTATATTGGCTGAAAATATTGTAATATCTGTGTATTGAATAATGGCTGAAAATACAATAAGCATCCAAATACTCTTGATTTTCATTCTTGTTTTCTACTATATATATGGAAATAAAAAAAATGTAAACAAAATATGTACTCTTTATATGGAAGTTGGTCAAAATAGAAAACCAATTATGTCATACATAATATTACCAATTATGTTATTATGTTATTACCTAATTAATATGTCTTTTCTACACGGTATTATGTTATTACGTTAATACGTACGTGAATATACAAACAATATTATCAATTAATAGATATTAGTTAATTTCAATTTTACATTTTCATACCAAATAAGTTTTATTAATTATTTGACAAATAAAATATTTAATTAATTGACTACAAAAGTTTGAGCGGGAAAAATGAAATAGGAGGATACTTAATTGACTACATATAATCTATCTATACTATATATAAAAGTAAAATCCTCCTATTTTATTTTTCCGGCCAAAACTTTTGTAGTCAATTAATTAAATATTTTATTTGTCAAATAATTAATAAAACTTATTTGGGTAAAAAATGTAAAATTGAAATTAACTAATATCTATTAATTGGTAATATTGTTTTTATATTCACGTATTAACGTAATAACATAATACCGTGTAAAAAAGACATATTAATTTGGTAATAACATAATAACATAATTGATAATATTATGTATGGTATAATTGGTTTTCTATTTTAACCAACTTCTATATAAAGAGTACATATTTTGTTTACATTTTTTTTTATTTTCGTATATATGGTAGAAAACAAGAATGAAAATCAAGAGTATTTGGATATTTATTGTATTTTCAGCCATTATTCAATACACAGATATTACAATATTTTCAGCCAGTATAGTTACCTATTAATTATTATGGTAATTAAAAAATTAATTACACAGATATTAGTATAATTGAATAATAATTATTACGTTAATTAAGCTAATAATTACACAGATATTAGCATAATTGCAATTAAACACATGGTTGTTAGATTTTTATAATAATTACAATTAATTCATTCAGATATGGAGCAGAAAGAAAAAAACAAAATGCAATAGGGTGGAAATGAATATACTTAAGGTATAAAAAGAATAATTACATATATATTTGTGTAATTGCCTAATAATTATTATGGTAATTAAGCTAAACATGAGCCGTTGAATTTATTTTTATAATAATTACAAATTCAATTATTTATCATTTTTCCCATATTTATTTTAGTAATAATATAATTACATAAATCATATTATATATCGATTTTTCTAAGATAATTGCAGACAAACGAGTCATATATTATTCAATTAATTAAGTGATGTTTTTGCACTAATTTTATAATCAAATAAATGTACACTTTCAAATATTAGAATTGTTTATAATTTTTATCTTTAATTTTATTATCTAAATATATAATAAAAAAAATTATACATGCATCGCACGAGTAATTTATTAGTAAACAATAAAAGTGTGGTTTCAGTTGGCAACCATGCATGTCTTTTCTTTTTTCTTAAATATTTTTCTTTTTTGATAAAACTCAATTCTTGTGGTCAAATTCAAACCCTCTCTCTTCTCCAAATAATCAATTCTTTAAAACTCAACCAAAAACCTCCGTTGATTCTAGGGTTAGAGCATAGGAGTGGCCGCTCTACTAACTCAATCGATTATACTCTTCATTGCTCGTCGCCGCTCTCTATTTCGTCTATTTGATTGCAGGTTTTTCTCAAACCCAATCTATTGTTTGCTTGTGATTGTAGGTTTTTCCATTTGATATAATTGACAAGATTTTGAAACTCTTGTTGATTGAAGAAGTTGCTAGAATGGCAGCTTTATCTACCTTTTGGAGGGATATTTGGTTCAGTCTTACGCAGCTCAACTTTGATGCTAGGTTTTTAAAGCACATTGAGAAAAAATATTCTCATGCTCACAATGACAATAGGACCAAAAATATGAAAAAGAAAAGAGAATCAATGATATCTGGACATCTGCTGGTTTACATGTTATCAACAAAGTTCTCATACAACATAATGGATTTATTAACAAATTTGTTATTGATTTTTCTCATACCCCTAGAAATACACTTGAAACTGTAATACATTTTACTTGCACTTGTGCACCTATTTTCACTTACAAGTGCAAGTAAATTACCTTGTTAACATTCATGCAATAACATTAGGTGCACATAGTTATAACATTAGGTGCACTTAGTATTGATGCTCAGTGTACAATTTACTTGGACCTGTAATATATTTTACTTGCACTTGTGCACCTATTTTCACTTACAATTGCAAGTAAATTACCTTTTTAACATTCATGCAATAACATAAACCCTCCCCGAGGAAAAACTATTTCTCTCTCTAAAATCCATACGCTCTCCCCTTCTCTGGTCATTCTCAGTTTTACAGCCGGCCGGCCGGCCGGAGCTCTTATAGAGCTTTGAGCCGGCGGTATTTGGCCACCACCTCCGTTCACTGCAACACCGCAACTGTCTAGCCAAACTCCGTGCCGCCGCCGTCACCTCTGCTCGCTTCCTCCTCCTCCCTCCGTGCCACCATCTTCTTCGACCACCGCCTTCTTTCCTTCCCCTCCTTTACCTTCTCACCCACCACTGCCCTTCTCCGACAAAGCCGCCACCTTCCACCACCATTTACCTCCCCCTCCGCTGCCTTCTCTCCCGCCACCATCCTCCTACAACCAACTGCCATCTGCCACCATTACAGCAGCTTCCCCTTCCACCACTCACGCACCGCCGCCTTCGGCCACCGCTCCTCCGCCTTCTCCTTTGCCATTCTCACGTTTTCCTATTTTTAAAATAATATATATATCTTAGGCTAACCTTTTTGTCCAGTGGGTAGTGTAGGGTATTGAGCTTTGAGTTTTGGTTGCCTTGAGATCCGCGTGTCTTGAGCTCCTAAACTTTTTATCTTCACCCACCTTTAAGTATTTTATCTTTTGCCGTATTTTGCTTCCTTCCGCATCTATTTGCAGGTTATTGTGCTTTCCTCTCGTTTCTTCGACGAGTTTATCCCTCTCGTTCTTTTGACGAGGTTCATATTTGGAGTGCAAAAAGATAAATTTGGTAATGGCTTATGTGAAACTCATCCTGGGCAAAGTAGATGACAATGAAATGCCTCTTCTGAATATTGATTTGCAACTCAGTTCAGATGGTAGGTTACCCACTGATGAACCGATCAAAGACAAAAGGTCGGTTATGTACCTTCAGTTGGGAATAATGTCAATGGACTTCAATATGAAGATAAAGACTCAGGTGGTTTACAAGACTTTCCATTCGGAGATAGACTTGTCTACATTCGGCAAGACCATCAAATATTTGATAGAAGCCTTAAGGTCCTTTAAGGATCATGACTCACAATTTGTAACACAGTCTGCGAATCCAAATTTCATTAGCTTAGCTAGAAAATTTGGTTCTATGTCAGATTGTATGGAATGGCTTTTCATTCTATTGAACCTTGTTGTAATTGTTCTTAATGATTATTAATGCATTTTATCCTTCAAAAAAAAAAAAAAACATTCATGCAATAACATTAGGTGCACATAGTTATAACATTAGGTGCACTTAGTATTTATGCTCAGTGTACAATTTACTTGGACCTGTAATACATTTTACTTGCACTTGTGCACCTATTTTCACTTACAAGTGCAAGTAATTTACATTGTTAACATTCATGCACCTAGGTGCACCTAGTTATAACGTTATGGACAACTACATCTCGATATACGTAGCGTAATGCGAAGCGTTCTCAATTCTCTCTTGGGCGGGTAGTTCTCACCTGAACGCGATCCCTCTCTCTCTCTCTCTCTCTCTCTCTCTCTCTATATATATATATATATATATATATATATATATATATATATATGTATGTATATATATACATATAGGGCCGGATTTTAGGGCGTGCAAGATGGGCTACCGCACAGTCTAATAGTTAGTATATGTATTTGTGATTATATTGGTCCAAAATTAATTTTTTTTGTATTTTTTTCTCTTTGTATTTTTCTTCAATTCGAAGTTTATTTATACTTTGATAGGGCCTCACATAATTACTAGCACAGGGCCTCGCAAATCAAAAAATCGGCCCTATATATATATATATATATATATATTATGAATGCATTTGTAAGGTTGGCAGGTTGCATGAGAACCACACACTCGAAACCTAAAGATATTAGATATCTACGTTTTCATTTGCTAACCATAGATAGAGTGACAGAGCCCTCATCACCATCTACAAACCCATTTACTGTTGTGCAAATTAAAAAAAGATCGATCATATCAGCCATGAAAAATGCTTCTCTATAACACCATTATTTCAGCTCGCCATCTTCACTCCCACTTCACTCTCAAACCCACCACCCACCGCCCCTACAAGAGCCGCCTCGCCGTCGTAGCCCAGCAACAACAACTCGCCGGCGCCGGCGCCGGGAAGTTCTCCATCTCCGATGAGGAGCTCCAGTCCCGAGGCTTCAACCTCCACACCTCCTTCACCGACCTCAACCTAGACCACCTCAACTCCGTGTTCGCCGCCGTGGGGTTCCCCCGGCGCGACACCGCCAAGATTCAGCTGGCGTTGGAGCACACCGACGCGCTGCTGTGGGTGGAGCACCAGAAGGCTAAGCGGCCGGTGGCGTTTGCTAGAGCCACCGGCGACGGCGTCTTCAATGCAATCATTTGGGATGTGGTGGTGGACCCCAGCTTCCAAGGGATTGGCCTCGGGAAGGCTGTGATGGAGAGGATCGTCACCACGCTGTTAGACAAGGGTATTACTAACATTGCCCTCTATTCGGAGCCCCGGGTTCTCGGGTTCTATCGGTCACTGGGGTTTGTAGCCGACCCGGATGGCATTAGGGGAATGGTGTATTCAAGAAAACAAAAAAAGAAAAGGTGATTATTTTTTTTTTAACCCCACAATTGTACTCAGTTCAACATTTCAGATATATTACAAGCAAAGGTTTTTTGCATTTTTTTTTGATTGAAAATCAATGAGTTTTAACAATTTTTTAGTATATTTTGTTGAGTGAGGAGGAAAATTCATTGTCATTATTATTTTATTAAGTGCATCAGTTAAATTTTATCTTGCCTAATAAGCAAAAGACCAATCGTTATGAATATGTATGTATGTATGTATATTGTCAAATGAATATGTAATAAAATCTAAATGATACTTTAATGTTATAATAAATTTATTGTATGTATAAAATGAAACTGAATAATAAAATTTATACATATATGTATATTGTGAAATGAACATGTTTTGAAATGAAAATGATATTTGAGTGTTGTTATAATGAACAGATTGTGTGCATAAAATGAAATTAAATAGTAGAGACATGAACAGTAATTAAAATAATACTTCAGCAGAAAGGACCAATATATTCAACGGGGTGAGATTAAAAATTTAAAACCAAAACAATTTACACGAATAACATTGGACTAAAAAGTTCTTGACATTTTTGAGGATCTAATATTCAAACAGATCCATAATAATTCATCTATAAAAAAAAACATTCTGCTCTAATTTTCAAGAATATTATCTACAACTACAAGAATGCTTCGAGTACAAACAACAAATAAGTAACAGAAGTGAAGGGACTCCATGCCCAAACTGTGAAGTTCTCAACTTGGCCACGTTATTCAACTGAATGTTTGATGTTTGGTGCTTCATGTTTTTCGGTTTTTCTTTTCCTATTAACTCTAACCTGAAAAATGAAGCCATGGAATCCAATCAATGAACATCCTGAAACACAGAGAGATTGTAACAGTCTGCAAACCAATGGGGGAAACATATAAAGTTAGAACTTCTGCATCAATACCAACCAGACATCAAAACCAATGACCAAATGAGGAAAAATTACATGGGAGGAGAACATGACAGCTATAGTGATGTATATATCAATCCATTCATATTCAGAGAAGCATTTCCTTCAATTATTGAATTGTAGCATAGATTTTAAACTTCGGGATCTTAGGAATGCCTACTTGACGACTTAGAACTTGAGGAGGCACTTAAGGTGTATGGGCTCTGATTATGTCCAGAATGATGATGCACTCTTCCTAAACCGACACCTGAATCCTAGAACGGGGTTTTCTATCGTCTTCTCAATGTATAAAAGTTCTCAGTCTTCCAATCTCTCAACTAGTTCATTACTCGGTGTAAATCTTTGTGAGGAGATATCACTAGAATTATACAACAAACTTTTGCTAAAAGTCCATTGATCCTAAACATGTTTAGGCAATGTTTAATGTCAGAAACCTACAGCATTACAGGTTTCAACCATTATCAGAAAGTTAAGCAGTAATATATATATATACATATAATTTCCGTGTTCAAGTGAAATGACTCTCAAGTCCCAACAAAGGAGCAAAACTGAACCTTGCCTAGAGGATGAAGGGCAGACGTGAAACAAGTAGATCCTACTATCCAAGCATAATTGCATATGATGCTATACAGAACTGGCTGCTCATATACCCAAAGCTTTCCAGGTCCTATCAATGGCGCTCACTCCCTGCAATACAACTTTTACTCCCCTTTTAATCTAAAGATCCCATTAAAGCTGGGGACTTTATTGCTAAGAATAAAAATGGACACCTGATAATACATTCCAATTTCTTATGGGCACTGCAGCTCCAAGATTCTTTCATATGAGACTCTAGCTAGTACAGAAGGTACATAAAGCTAGACAACAATGCAATAACAAAGATTAGCATGGCAAAGCTTGCATGGGCAACCTGAGTGATAGATTGTGGGCAATGACACAAGATCAAACCTGGCAGCCGCAGTGTAGAAGTTACATCCAATATGATGGGCTCCATATGAGTACCACGTACTGGTCCTCCCACATAATGGACAGCTAAGTTACTATGATTTATCTATCCAGTATCCTGGGTGTGGAAATTTAGCATTTTGTTGCAAAAGATTAGCATGGCAGATATTAATAGTTTGCAATTTATCACAACCAGACAAACCATAAATGGGGAATTAAGCAAACAAATTATTGATGTCAAGATGCAAATAATGCCAGGAAAATGAATCCAAAAAAACAAAATTAATCTCTCCAAGAAATCAATCAAAATTCAAAAGACTCTTTTGAACAAGACCAAATCTTCAAATAAAGCTCCGATAGAACACAGATCAACCCCACCAAAGCCAGCAAAACAACGAATAAACAAAATTCTGAGGAAACACGAGAAATTGAAGAATCCGGGAAACAAAATCAACCATAGGAATTGATGAATCATCCATAGGAAGAGAGCAATAGAGAAATACCTAGCAAAATCCGTATTTAGGGCAATTGGGTCACGTCGAATCAGGAAAATTCCTTGGCATTTTGGAAGAAAGCAATACAGCAGAGAATCGAAGCAATGAAGGCGAAAATCCAAAGCACGATCACCAGAGAGAATCCGGCGACCATCAAGTCCATCAAGCGTTGCACGCTAATCACCATTCCCACCATCATACTCTTTTTATTATTATTGTTCTATACACTATTATCTCCACACTACTACCCTATATCTCTTTCTCAAAATCTGAAAATGGGTCATTCCTAAATCATTCTTCTTTGACATGCGTGGAAGCAGCGACGAGGAGAGATGGAAAATGACAGCGTTTCAGAGGGAGTCCTAGGAAATGGAAAGATGGACATCACCAGATCGCCTTGCCGATTAATCAGACCATGATTCAGGTGAATTATTAACAGGTTGAGGGTATTATAATTTAATTTTTAATATATTAACTAAAATATTGAACATGGGGGTACAATAAAAATAAATTTTTAGTAGAATAAATTTCACTTTTGACCTCCTAACTATTATCTATGAATCACATTTGGTCATTGACTATTAAAATTTTCTAATTAGGTTTATAATTATGTAATTTGTATCACATTTGATCATGAAGAAACCTATTCATCTTTGGCCGCCGGAGATTTTTTTTTTTATTTTATTTTTAAAATTTTGAATTTAAAATTATTAAAATAAAATTTTATAAAATATTTTTTAATCTGATAATCGCCACGTAAGCCATCAACATGTAAACATGTCATTTTTTGTTCAATTGCATAATTTTATATTGTTTAGGGACCCAATTGTAGTGTTTTTATTTATTTTTTTTTTAATTTTTTTTTTAAAAATTTGATGGTCCAATTGCAATTTATTGTATAGCTCGATGGTCTATTTGATCTTTATTCTAAAAAGGAAAAAAAAAAAAAAAAAGAAGAAGAAGAAATTGTACACCTACCGTGACAATCTTTATCATTGTGTATCAATAGTGAGAATGCCATCAAACTCGTGGGACCAAAAATGACGAAACTCCGTTTAAATTGCAGAAGAAAGTTCATATTGTGTTACATATATATATATAGATGTATGATTTTTTTTTTGGTGACGAGAAAACAAACAACCACTACTCAAGGGTGTGCACTGGTTAAATCCCACCTTGTGACCCTAGCAAGGAAAGGAATATATGACTATATTTACAAATACATGTTGAAGTGTTGGGATGCATTGTCTTTTGACAATGAGAATTGAAAACAAGAAGGCACCAACACTGGATTCCTCTTCACCAGTTGGGAAATACAATGATGATGAGACTGGAATTCTGTGCATCTTGATCAAGCTACCCATGCCAATCTTGTTTGTTCTTCCTGGTGGAAGCAATATCATTTAGAAGCAATGCCATTGCATGAGTTGAACAGTCTGCTTTTCCTCTTCTTGAACAAAGCTAAGTATTCAGCTGCATGATTAAAACCCAACTGGTCCAATACCTGCAGAATGGACAACATTGCAATTTTGCCAGGATTGAATGCTTGCAACAGATTGAAAGTGCATAGTCTTGAATGCACACAAACTATGTGGGGAGGGGGCGTATATTGAGTGATGAGGGAAACCCACAGCCACTATCCCGAGGGCCTGAGGATATGCACTGGGTAAACCCTGTCTTGTGGCCCTAGCCGGCAAAGGACCACAAAGAGGTAAACCAGTCCAAATTGTCCATAGCTGATTGACTCAAACTCAAACCAAGAAGGCTAATAGGACGCTCCCGTTGGGAGTTTGAACTTGTAATATTGTGGTTACCAAACCAACAGCCTGACCAATTTGGCTGAGGTTGTCCCCAGGGGGGAGTATATTGATATCATTATGTGATGTGTGTGTATGCAAGTGTTTTTTTGTGCAGCAAATGGTACCTGATGTGGGGGGCATCATTGGTTTTCTCCTTAGGCGGCGGGATACCGGTTCCCGGATGTCAATAATCACAGCATCAGAAGTCAGGAAGGTCTTGGCAACAGATGCTGCATGCTCCAGGCAACATCTAACCACCTGTTTAACACATTCATTGTATGATATAAGAGATGTATTCATTCACAAACTGACAAGAATACTATAAAGACTAATCTGTGTTTTTTTCATGTTTTGTTGTATTCTGAATGTAAAAGGTTGATTAGATTTAACCAAAACCATCTGAATGAGTAATGCTGTTTTCTTTAGTTTGACCTTTGCAGGATCCAAAATTCCAGCAGCCATCAAATCTTCATATTTGCCCTTAGCAGCATTATATCCATAACTCACGTTATCGGTTGAAAGAATCTGCACATCATGACATATAAGTTTGCGAGTTATTTTGCAGTCGCGCGAATAAAATTGGAATAGCAATTCTGACAACACAAGTGCGAAGATGGCACGACACATTTGTACAGAATGCAGACCTTCTCTATAATAACATTCCCGTTTACACCAGCATTCTGTGATATCTGTCTTATAGGATAGGCCAAAGCTCTTTTGAAAATCTCGGCTCCAATCTGCATTCATATGCATAGATGCAGTAAAATATTATCTATCGAGTTGTGAAAAAGGAAAATATCACTTACCCTTCACCCCTTCAGAGATTTCGTATTGTACAGTCCAAAAACAATCACATAAACACAGACGAGATGTATAAAGGGTTTAAGTCGTCTATATCGTTGGGCAAAAATAACAGTACAAGAGATACCTTTTGCTCTTCATTGTCTAATGTTTCTTTAATAGCATCCACCTTTGATGACAACCTCAGAAGGCAACAGCCACCGCCCACTACTACTCCTTCCTCGATAGCAGCCTAACGAGAGCGAGCAAGACAGAATTTCCATTGTCATTTGATGGATTTTGCATTCAAGCATAAGAGAGAAAGTAATTAGTAGTTACCCTGGTTGCATTGAGAGCATCTTCAACCCTTAGTTGTTTATCCTTCAATTCGACTACTGTTTGAGCTCCTACCTACAATTTAGTCGATAAAATCAGATTAGCTTTACAACCCGAGACTAGACTACAACGTTATATGCCAAATATCTTTGCCATACCTGAAGAATAGCAATCCCACCGGACAATCTTGCTATCCTTTCATTCAAAATTTTCTTCTGAAAATTTTCAGCAGTGTTCTGCAGAGTAAAAACGCAATAATAACAATATCAAAGAATTATTATGGTTTAACATGACTGTGTTCTTATTTTCTCTCAGCAAGTTCTACATCACCAGTTCTAAAATAAATCTAAGAAGATTGCACAAGGGCCAAATCACACTAAAAGACTGAATTCAATCAATTAGCTAGTTTAACCCATGGCCTTATAAACCAATATGTTCTATCTTATTTTTTCCACTGTGGGACTCTTAACAGATAATAAGATTACCAACATATGCATTGCAATTCGCACCTCGACGAGATTTTGCATCTGAGAGACCCTCTTGTTAACAGCCTCTTGATGTCTTCCATCGGTAACTATCAGTGTGGAGTCCTTGGTTATGACCACCTTTGAAGCAGTCCCCAGTAACTCCTTATTAGCATTCTCGAGTGTCAAACCCTTGTCCTCTCTTATCACGGTTCCTAGAAAGACACGACGAACTTAGCAAGCAGCAACAGGAAGAAAATTGGAGACGCCAAATTTAGCATGAGCTTCTTAATGTTTGTGTCACACTACTACCTCCAGTCAAAACGGCTATGTCCTCTAGGCAGTGGCTCTTGCGCTCGTTAAAGGCAGGAGCTTTAATAGCGGCTGCCTTAAGGACGCCCCTGAGTTTGTTCCTAATTACAGGCGCAAGAGCTTCCTCTTTGATGGCCTCTGCAACTATCACAATAGGGTACTTCTCCTTAGCAGCATTGTCCAATATTTTAATCAACTCTTTTGGATTTGAGATTGTTTTATCAACCAAAAGCAACTGCAAGCAAAAATTTCATGGCCTGTAAGTATCCGTTGCAAAACAGGCTATAACAAAAACATATAATCTTCACCTTGCAATCGTGAAACTCTACTGCCATTTTTTGCCTATCAGTGACAAAATAAGGGGACAAGTAACCGCGATCAAAATGCATTCCTTCCACAATCTCTAAGTTCGTCTCGCTGTAGTTCCCTTTCTCAATTGTAATAACACCTTTTCTGCCTACTCGTCGAATAGCTTCAGCAATCATATTTCCAACAGTATAATCGTTCCCCGCACTAACAGCTGCAACATCTGCAAGTTCACGATCCTCAACCTGCAATGTCAAGGTGGTAGGTAGGCAATACTAAAATTGCGTATTCCTGAACTTGAAAGTCACACATTTGCATAACTCCATAGCGATCCCTTTACACTAAAACTGTATTAGATATATTCCCACTCGAGAAATTCTAGTCTTCTAGTTTCCACAATCGTGAAAAGACATGTAAACGCTATTAAATATACCTCTTTGGACATGGACTTGAGTTCAGAAACAAGCGCTTTAGCAGTTTTCTCAATCCCGCGTGATACTTGTACAGCATTTGTGCCTGTTGCAGTAACCTTTAGAAAAGGTAAATTTTAAGTGACTTTCAACCAAGTAAAGAATAAAGTCATTGAAGACTCATTCTTAAAGTACATCATTATGACCAATAATGAAGGGGGTTCCTATATATGTCCCTTAGTTTAAGTTACATTGCAATGCACCTTGACACCTTCAGTTATCAGGCCTTGAGCAAGCACTATGGATGTAGTGCAACCATCACCAGCAATATCATTTGTCTTTGCCCCAGCTTGCCTGACCAACTTAACTCCCACATTCTCCAAAGGATCCTCTAGTTCAATCTATGCATGCAAATGCAAGTGATTTAAGAATATAGAACAAAGAAACAATCAAACATATGATCAATTTCGCATTTAACTTAAACCATGTAATAATTTTGAGTGACGAGAAAAACTTGCAGCCACTACCAAATTATCAATGGTGTACACTGTGGGTAACCAACCTTGATTCTCTAGTTGACAAAGGACCAACAAAGAGGTAAACTAGTCTGGGTTGCCAATAGCTGACTAGCTCAAACTCAAAAATGCCAAAAGGCCAATAGGTCACTCACGAGAATCAAACTTATAACTTTAATATTTAACGAGTCTAACAACCTGATCAACTTGGCTAGATTGTTAGACTGACTAGCTCAAACTCAGAAATGCCAAGAGGCCAATAGGTCACTCACATTGAGAATCAAACTTATAACTTTAATAGTTAACGAGTCTAACAGCCTGACCAACTTAGCTAGATTGTCCTACCATGTACTCCGTAATAATTTACCTGTTTAAGAACAGTTTCACCATCATTAACAATCTTGGGAGGTCCATACTTATTCTCCAAAACCACATTCCTTCCTTTTGGACCCAAGGTCACTCCAACCAGGTCAGCTACCAGGTTCACTCCTGCCTGCACAAAACCCACCATCAAAGGAAATAAAGACCACTGGTTTATCCAGGTACATGTGAGTGTTATACCAGAAGTTTCTCTGTGGCAGAACCATCATGGTTGAAGTATAATTCTTTGGCCATAGCTCTTGCATTGAACATGGGCCTCCTTGAGATTCTTGGTAACTGTACACTGGTTAAAGAAATTGCAGGCGATTTTGGGTTCATTAAACACCCCATGGTTTCTACTCCTCGTTAAAGATCTTGAGAAAATGCTCAAATGGGTGCTTAGCAATACAGACTCAAGGATAAGACAGAGGGAAAAGGTGAGATTTTTAACTGAAAGAAAATATCTACAAATCTATTTTGGCGCTATTCCGGAGTCCCAAAGCTCGGGCGTCCAAATAGAGTTTTTTCCCAAGTCACCTAATTAAATTTTATATTATATTATTTTAAAACAACCATTAAAGCGAACTATTATATGTGAACTGCATTTCACACCTCTCAACCAGTATACCAACAAAAAGTTATGGCTAGACTATGAACAATCACATGAGCTATTATATTGTACTTTTTAATATATTCTAACATATTCATTGTATATGTTTAACAATTATTTCAAATTTGATTGGAATGAAATTCGAATTGACCTTCCATATGAAAATAAATAAGTTAAAGAATAATAAATAGTTAACGAAATATTCGGTTATTCAAGTTTATACTAAAAGAATGCAAGAATATTTAGAAAAAGTAAATGTTATTATAGAGGGTAAAGTAGAAAAGTAAAAAAAAAAAAAATACTAAAATTAAAATACAGAATAATATGAACTATTCATTTCAACAAACAATTAGACTAATATATTTTAGTTCCCGTTAAGAACCTAATTTTATTGGTTCTTATTAGATTTGTATTTGTATGGGAAGAAAATAAAATTTATCTACCGTTCACATTGTAATGTGGCCTGATCCATAATATAATATAATTTGCCGGTTTCATTTGAAAAAATCTCGTCCAAAGAACATTGGGCTGAAAAGTATTTGGGCCCAAAAGATAGCCCATTGGCCCGCTTAAAAAGCTTCAAAGGCCCATCTCTGTTCTTCCCTCCGCGCCAACAGAATCAACTGATCATCATCTGAAGTGCTTCAACTGTAGCCTTCGTCATCCCAATATTCAGGTCAATTTCTGTATTTTAACCTATAATTATTTGGATTATATTTTGTTTTCCAATTCATCTTAACTAGAAAAGTTGAATTTCTGTTTTTTTTGTTTTCAAATATTTAGTAACACTGTACTATATGCTTCGTTGATTGGTTCTGTTTTCATGGAGATTAGGTTTAAAACTTGATAGTGTTAGTGAATATTTGGGGCGTTTAAATGGTGCAGAAGAGGCATCCATGGCAGAGGGTTAGTTGTTTCCTATATAGTTGTGTGTTCTGGATTCATCTGATTTCTTTTCCTCATTGTTAGTTCCATGACTGTATTTGTGAATGCTTCCGCTGTGGATTTCCAATTCTACAATCAGTGTACGGTAATGGCGTCTCTTCACTTGCCAGCAAAAGTGGAATTGAATTTTTCCCCATTATCCTTCATTTTGATGTGTCAACAGCCCTTTTGCACTGATAAAAGAGAGTGAGGCCTTTGGTGATGAAAGAGATAGTGGAGTGCTAGTGAAACTGTATAATATATCTTTCATTAACATCTGGTGATAACATTTTTGCATTTTTGCTGGTTCATTGATGTTATGCTCTCTTTCCACCCTCTCTCATGAAGACAAGTGGCAATTTAAAAAGAAATATTTTATACCAAAGAGGTTGATGGGAAGATATCTGATGTGCTTATTTATTTATTTATTTATTTATTTTTGTGCTTATGTGCTACAGATAATCTTTCATAAATCAGGGCAATTAGGTAAGGCTCATGTCTGTCAATTTATGTGAACAGTTGTTGTTTTCTCTGGTATTTGAGGCATAGAGAAATATTTAATGATTAAAAACATCAGTTGATGCTGGCGATGGAATATAGGTTCTATAGGCTTTATAATCATTATTGAAATTAGTTTTGTTTACTGTCCTGAAGTCAGAAAATTAACTTTGATGAAAGCAACCTCAGAGGCCCAGAGGCACCACAAGAGAAATTAACACTAAAAGTAGCACCGCCGATTGGATATTTAACATAATGCTAATGTCAAAGTTATTGGTGTAACAGATGTTAAGGTTAGCTGAAACAAAGCCTAAGAAATAGGTCTTCAATATAAAGCCAAGCATTTAAAGATAGAAAACTCTGTAGGGTGCGTTGGCAAGAATTTTCCACCTGATGTGCCTTGCAGTGATTGGAATTTTTTTTGTTTGGAAGGTCGGCCACCTTATCCATTGATGATCTATCTGTGTGTCAAGAGGGGCTTTCCTTGCTGATGCACCATGTAGTGAAACTCTTTAAGGACTATGAGAAGGCACCCCAGCAAAAGCTATCTTCTTAAGATAAAAGGAAGTTCTGAACCTGGCTAGGTTATATTTTAAAGTTCTTATGCTTTAATTATATTAACAAGATTATGATACTTAGAGGGAGCCTGGGGAGAACCCAGAGAAGGAGAGAAATTATGAAGTAAAATTGAACTGCCTGCAAGTGCAGTGGATGTTGAACTACAGAAAGAAATGCACCATTAGAGCTACTGAATATGGTACTGTGTTGTATGATATCTGATTCCAGAAACTAGTATTCTAGGATCACCTACCTGAGACCTGATACTCTCAAGAAAAGTTAATAACAGTCACTTGATCATAGTGAATTTCCTTTCAACTGTTTTGCTTGATATAGTAGTTCCTTAAAGTATGAGCCACTATCACCAGCATCTCCACCTCTATATGTCTCTTTGCATGCGCTATTGTGAGCCAAGCAGGAAATGTGATGGGGCCTGCTTTGGCCAACCCTGATCAATATGTGGCCACTTCCTTTATCCCTTGTTTCCTCCTCTTTTAGCCTTGTCTTCACAGATTTGGAAATGCGTATGAATATAAATACCTTTTATCTACAGTTAATATCCAAGGAAACTCCATGTGCTTGTTTATTTTTTTTTGGGTAAGATCTCAACTCGGATGGGTTTCTTTCTTCTTGTTGATGACACTTCTTCTGATCCACATCTTAAGCGCCTACTACATAACTGAATCTGATTGGGTTTTCATAATGATCACTGAATGAAAACAGTGATGACGTGATTTGATTTGTCTATCATGGACCACTAATAAAGGTTTCACTTTCTTAAAATTTTCTCCATCAGCAGCTTCAGGATTATGCAGCATGATGAGAGTTGAAAATTTTCAATTGATTTAAGCATGAAAATAGCATTTGGTTACTCAGATTAATATGGCCACAAGGTATTATTGCACGTTCTGTCTGTGTTCATTCTGTTAGGTGAACTTAAAGAAAGACTGATTGACATTCATGTAAAAACAGAAAGCGAAAGAGAAAACATCTAGCACTCTCACCCTCACTCTCCCCCATTTCTCTTCTCTGAATCTCTCAGAGTTAGTAATGGAGATCATGCCTAGTGAAACATATTTATAGAACTGCTATTGGTTTGGTTTGAAGGTTCAGTCTTCAGATGATCTGTGGTGCATGTAATCTCTTCCAGCTCTCCTAAATCACTGAAAGGACTTCGAAGTTGGAGCTCCATGACCATTTGACGAAGACCAGAAGCTTCTTCCTTGAGGCAGGCATTCTCTTGAAGCACCTTGTCATGACAGTCTGACACTTGATTCAACTTATCTAACAGATTGTGATTCTCTGTTCTAAGGTGAAACACTTGGGACCGCAGCTCATCCAAATGCCTCTGTTTCCGCATCCTTGACCTCCTAGCTGATTCTCTGTTGGATATCATCCTCCTCTGTTTTCTCTCACCAATGATTCTAAGCTGGTGCTCATCTGACTCATCTGAGGTTGAATTATTGCTGACACATGACAAAGGCGCAGGGAACTCCGGGAAAGGAAGAGTGGTTTGATAATTTGCCCAGTTGGTTAAAAACTTACTGAACTGGTGTGCAGGTATATCATTCTGCATGATGCTGTAATCAAGAGGAAGAGGTAAGGGGTTATCAGCAGCAACATAGTTGATGCCGGTTATCTCTGATGATATCATGTTGACTAGATTGAAGGCGATATGCTTAGAGGGTTTTTGTCTGCAGATAGCAGTGAGAAGGTACGGGAGTCTCGCATGAGAAAGGGATTTTATAGGAAGAGAAGACTTGAGAAGTGGGCCAGCTTCAGCAACATGATTAACAGTAGGATGGCTGACGAAATTAGGAATTTATCATCCATTTCTGCAGCACACAAAAAGCCATCATGGATGCATGCAAGTAAGAATACATTAAACATCCATGCAATGTGTTGTTTTTTCTTTATTTCCACCAAAACAAGGATCCCATGATGTGCATATGTCACATATAAGATGACATGTATGTATATTTGTTTCTTCATGCATGTCACATAAAATGAAAATTACTATTTTATTATACAATTCCTGAACAGTAAATATGATGTTTTATAGAACACAAAAGTTTATGATGATGGAATTGTAATTATTTAAGCAAGAAATGTTTTGGGGGGAGAAGAAAAAGCAGAGGCAGAATAGCAAATAGTCCAAAGTCAATACCAAAGAGTCATCTTTTAATTAAAGGCTAGCCAATTTCAGAGTCATATTAAAAGTCTCATTGCCAGTCACATATTCAGATTGATGATGAAATCTAGATCAATTGGAAAGGTGGAAATTATTCAATACATCAAAATTTTTGATTATTTTAACAATGATGACTCACAGGGCACTTGCGATAGGGATAGAAGGGACCCATGAACTTTGCAATTTAGCTTAATTTTCTATAACTGATCTACATATGTAAACTTTTTGAATTTTGGTTTGCTTCCTATTGCTTCTCACCTTCAGCCCTTTCTTCATCCAATTGGGAAAAACATAGAAAAGTTAGAAGAAATTCCAGTATTGGAAGTGTTCAAGTGAATGCATTGGTTGACTTTCTTCACAAGTTGCTGATATATATATATATATTTTTTCATTTTTTGCTTTAGTAAATGCTTGTATAAAGGTGAAACCAACTAGTCTTTGGAAGTAAAAACAAGCGTGGTATTCTGGAATATGATAGGTATAACCTGAATACAATATAAAAAGAAAAGACAATCTTTATGGAATCATTGTCAATTTTTTTAATATTAATGGTGTGGCTGAAAATTTTCCTATGATGAAATGATCTATTTAAGAGGCTGAAAATCCTTAATATATTGCAATCTTCTGTCTGTTTCTTCTAAATTTTATCAAGTTAAACAAGTTATGGTTTTTCAATTGAACACGAAGAGTAAATTATGAATAAACAAGAATATAATAATCTGAGTTTAGAGAGTTAACCTTAATGTCTTGTTGGATGGTGCTTGATTTATTTAAGTTAGGAATATGTACTTCAATCGTGTGCCTACACCAACTTGTAGTTATTTCATTGATCATCTTTTCCCTGTATAAATAATAGTTTTTGTATGGTTTTATCTGAACTATTCTTTAGATGCATTATGGATGTTACATCAACCATGGAGAGAATATCCCAAAATGAACTGAAACCCTTATAAAAGTTCTCCATTTCTTCTCTTCTCTACCAATATCAGATAAGAATTAAGATAAAGGTTTCAGTTAAATAAATAAAATGATAACATATTTCTCCCCCCTCCCTTTATTCCACTTCATATACCTAATCTTTTTTGTTTTGAGGCATAGTGGCGTGTGCTGCTACTGGTTTCTGCAAATGCCACCTTGTTAGTCTAGCCACCCACTGCATAAAAATACCCACCAAAAAAAATATGTTAGTCTACTGAAAACTAATTAAGAAGGATTGTAACCACTTGGAAACGCCACTTTAGCAGCAAAATAATCCCACTCATTAAAATATTGTGACATTTCACTCTCAGTTGCTCATAATCCTGTCATTCTCAGAAACTCTTGTTAGGTACTGCTGAGCATGATTTGCTGTTCATTTCTGCAATGGGTTTACATTCGTGTCAATATTCCGTGCTACTTTACCAAATTATTTACCACCACATCTCCCCCCCTCCCTTGTATATGTTCATTTATATATGTTGTACTATACACGCGTGCATACACACACACACATATTTCCTCCGTCCCTTGGGTACACAGCCATTGGGATTTGGACATGTCTGAATTGAA
The DNA here is from genome assembly GCA_003576665.1 of Ipomoea trifida. Lineage (NCBI taxonomy): Eukaryota > Viridiplantae > Streptophyta > Magnoliopsida > Solanales > Convolvulaceae > Ipomoea > Ipomoea trifida. The sequence continues at coordinate 11,732,766 of CP025650.1, forward strand.
TATGTGAATGAGTTACTTCCGAAGAAAATGGGTCCTTTTCTTGAATGATAAAAGAATTTAAATATCTATAATATTTAAAATTACAGTTGAAAACACTGCTTAACATGATAGGATGTGATGATGCAAGTATACATTAGACTCTTTAAAAAACATTATTACTTTTTTGAAGAACTTGTCCATACGTAATTTCTATTCTTCACATCTTGTTGAAGGGGTTCATACAAATCAGGATAAGAGAATACAAAACACGAAATGAATGCCATTTGTTTTTTGTGTTCCAATCATATGAGCAACTGGATATGCATTTGTGAACTGAAAAAATTGGTTTTCTTATTAAGGTTGTGGCTGAGTGTTATTAGCTTATTTAATTAATTATTTGTTTGCAGTGTTCCCAATCTAATATGCTCCTGACGGCCACTAACCATTTGATGAGAAACATTATAATATATCTCAAGTTATGAGGAAATAATATTAAAATCTGCAGCTGTATCAAAAAAGTCTTGCCAAATCTCAGAGGCAGCATTTTCTTTTTTCCTTTCTTAGCTTTCCTTTTTCTTCTTCTCTCCTTTTTATTTTTGTGGCTATCTTGTTCTGGTGATTCCCCACTATGAAACTACTATGCATTGCTGTTTGGATAAGAACCAGGAAGACAAGTACTAAACAATAGTGTTAAGGTTCCATGCATTTCATGTAAAAAGGTGATGATAAATCCTTTAAAAAGTTGCAGAAAAATGGTTCAAACAAACGTAGGCGGCTATGTAATTTAAGTTAGGTGGTTCTGCTTCTTCCAATCATAGAAGAAGCCTAAACATGTCGTAAACCTTTAGTACCAGACAGATCATTGTAGACTTAAGTGCCTATTTTCAGACTTGGGAACATTTAAAAACAGTTGATGGAAAAAAGCCATATTCTTCCTTCCAGGACAAGATCCTTTGTTCTTTTGTCTTCTTCTTCCTTTTTCTTAATCAGTTCAGTTTGTATTTTGTTATCTCCTCAGATTTGCTTGTTTCCTCAATCTGATATTGGCATAAACTGAGGAGAATGATGGAAAATGACTGATGCCTCACACATCAGCTGATGGGAATTCAGACCAATATATAAGACGGTATAGGTCAAATTCATCTGGTTAGCTGTAGTTAGGGTTTGGGTTCATACCATTTAGTACATGAGCCGTGAATTGGGCCTCCCACACCGGTTATTGGCTTAAATCTAGTTAAGGTTTAGATTCGTATCAATGACTAGTCATGATTTTCCTCCATGGTAATGACCGAAATCTAGTTAAGATTTAGATTCGTATCTATAACTAATCATAATTTTCCTCCATGGTAATGATCATAAGTGTTTTGAGTCATGGCTGCAGGGAGAAAGAGACAAGGTGGGTAGGAGAGATGGTCCGACTGGAAACCGCAAAAGATGACGCTAGAGGGGGTGGGGAACTGGATTTAACAGCATAGACATTCTGCACCAAACATTATACCATTTCTCAGCCAAGAAAGTGAAACAAATGGGGGTATTGAGAGACATAGTGGCAATGAAAATGACAAATATTTCCCTTCATCTTTGCACACAAAGGTAGTGGGGTCCCTCAGCTCTGGGTGCCCAGTGCACCATCTTCCCACCCAATTGCTCTGCCTGTCATTTCATGACCATATTCATCTTGCCATTATAATACCCCCAATCGACTTTACATTGGTGCGTTCACAACCTTAAGGTATATCTGAGTTATGTTTACCTCACACAAAAAAGACGTGCATTCAAAATTGTAATTCCAACAGTGAGCTGTGCCTATAAGTCAAACTCTACTCGAAAAACTTGTCTATGTCATTTTTTGGCACAACCCCAAAAAAAAAAAAAAAAAAAAAAAAGAGTTTAAAGGCATTGCTTGAGGCTAGATACATATCTCCATTAGAGATTAGAGAAGCTCTTTTTCAGATTGGTTAGATTCATGTGTTTATATTAGTGAACCATATTGTTCCACTTGGATGATTTTGAGTTGAAGTTGGCATACAATCTTGAAGTAGGCCATGTATTTTCTAGGTAAAAATCCTAGGAACCATAGAAATGTAGACAAGTCATACAAAAACAGTAACATTTCAAATGTTTATTTCAAGGTTTCACTTGCCATTGTCTTGTAATTGGTGCAGGAGAGTAAATGTTTAAAAATTTATTTATCTTCCAATCTTCCATGGCCAGCTGATTGATGATGGTGAGAGGCATATGTAATTATTCTACAAATACTGTTATAATGATCTTGAAAATCTTGATATGGCCCAGTGGGAAGACACTCACATGAACTTCATTTCTTATGTTCCTAGACGTAAGCATTTCACCATTTTAATTAGTTTGATTGATTGGCACTGATTTACTTTGAGAATTTTGATTGCTGATGGTAATGATTGTAGCAGCCCAATATTCGTGTGGTCAAAATTTCTTACCCAAATGGATAGACGAGTTTGCGAAGCATGATTCTAGTTTCAAAAGATCATATGAGTTCAGTTCTTGTCAAGATTGTCTCGGTTAAACTTGGCGTATTGTTTTCTTAGTGTAATTTATTTCTTCTGTGTGGCTTGCTAGCTATTATACAAGAGCATAATTTATCCATGCACACTCTCGGGTAATAGTTCAATTATTGGAATTTTTTGATTTAATTTTGTCACATCTTGCGAGTGTGGTTGATCTTTGAATTAGTAATTACTAGTGTGGTGCTCGAACAATGATTGTTTTTCCCTGTTCTTATAAATGATATAAGTCATCCTTGTTAAATCAAATTTGATCCATTTTTATCATCACATGATGGGATCAAATTTGGTGTCTCTAACCTTGTCTTATGTTTGCTGTTTATATAATGTTATTTTTACTTATCATACTTTAATTTCTCCCACTTTTAGTTTAAAATGTCCTTAATTGTGAAATGCAGTAAAATTTTAGTAAAATTTTATAAATGAAAACATTGAAGTGTTTAAGACTAAAAGTAAAACATTTTTAAAAGTCAAGAACTAAAATAAAACAAATCAAAATCAAACTTGTCCCAAAAATTGGTGGAAGTCATGGCTAGCAAACAAAGTTTATGAACTTATTTTGGATTGGTTAACCAGTTGAGTTTCGCCCATAAGGAAAATGCTTCTTACGCCTCCTAATTTATTCCTTCCTAAATTTCCTCCATTACATGTAATCATTTGGTGTCATGAATTGGCCGATCCACTAATTTTTTATAAAAAAAAATAAAAAATTAGAGTAACTAATCAAATAGTATCATGTGAAGAGGGAAATATAATGAATTTTTTTTAAGGGTGAATAGCATTACTCAGCCCATAAATAGTAAGATTATAATTATAGTCAAGAGATTAAGAGATATATAAACTTTTGTTTTGATACAACAATGAAGAAAAAGAAAAACACTATATCAATATAGACCAAGCAACACCAACTACATACATACACCAGCAAAGAGAAATGATCTAATTCTTTGGAAGGTGCTTCAAAAAATCAAAACAAATCAAAATTCATACTATGATTGTGAAAATTCGTCATCCAATCATTACTCGTAATTAGTCTCTCGATCTACGAATGTGATTAATAACAGTACCAAAATAGGTACTAGAGAATGAATTTTCCTAAAAAATGGCATTATCGTTCTTTTCATGGTTTGTCTTCCGTCATTGCAAGTGAATTGAAAAAGACATCATGAGCTCCATTTCCATAGAGCTAAGAGATATTTTTTAGAAAAGCTTAGAGGAACTGTTGAAGAGAAAATGGTGTTACATAGGCATTCCTCATTCCTCAAACTAAACATTATTAATAACAAATTGCCAAACGTATTATTCTACTCATCAATCATGAGGACACCAGCCTTCTGCCTTGAGCTTTGTAGACAACAATTTCAATGAGAGGAAAACCACCAAAAAAAAAAAAAAAAAGGAGAAAGGACAAACAAATATATGTGACAGAAGAGCTATGGTGTATAGGGAGGATTTAGAGTAATATACAAAGACCATGTTTGGTAATATAGTTAGCTTATCAGCTAATTTTGATCACTATTAGCTGTTTGACTTGGTTAAACAATGTAAATAGTGTTTGATTAATTAATTAATTAATTTTTTTTTTGTAATAACTTAACAACTATTTACCAAACAACCCCGAAGTTATTTTCAAAAATAAAAACAACCCAAAAGTATGATATGAAGGTTGGGAGTGAATGATTAATGGATTGAGCAATGCTAAAGAGGTTGCATGTTTTAGATTTTTAGAGGAATTGGATGATTAGTTTCATGGTAAAAGTGTGGTTAATTTATAGTTCTACTAGAGTAATCAAGGTTTTGTAAAAAAAATTAATTTAGCTACAATTGTGAGCGTGGAAGGAATTTTGCAGTGTAGGTGTAGAATTGAACTTAAAAATTATAATTAAAGTCTTATATTCCTTCTATTGCCCGTTGCAAGAATCCCATCAATGAAGGTTGTATAAAAAGTTTAATAACATATACTTAGATAAAGAAACAAATGCAAGAACCTCCTTGCAGATTATAAGCCAAAATATTAAATGATGGAGAGTTATTTTGAAATAATGATCGTCAGAGAATATCTTGCAACTATGAATACAATATACTATTAAAAGTATTTTTTTTTGGTGCATTAGAACAACATCAACAACGTCGCAATTACTTAGTCTTTTGTGTCGAGATACTCATAACGTCAGCCATAAAAAGTTTCTTCAAATTATTATAATGAGAGGTTTCTCCATAAATTAGAATTTTGATCCCTAATTCCTTTCTTATGATTGGAAGGATTTTTTGTTTTTTGCTTTTTGTTTTATTGTTTGTTTTTGTTTTTGTTTTATTTTGTTTTTTTTTGGAATCATCATTCAACATAAATCCTCAACCCATTCCTTTCTATTATTTGCTCTAATTAATGAAAGGAGTAGTAATTGGCATAAATATGGCATTGCATGATTCTTTTGTAGGGTCAAGATTTATTATAATTGTTAGTAGATATTTTCTCACACCATTATGGTGTCATGAACAATTAACCTTTTATACATGCAAGAAGCTTTGATGATATATGAGCTCACTAGCTACTTTATTAAAGTTGTAGGTACATCTTCACTACTTGCAATTACTTGCCTTGTTTCCCATTCTTGTATGCATTAGATATAGTGCAATATTATCCAATATTCTTTTTTTTTTTTTTCCTTTTGGTAAAATTTATTTAAAAGTTGACTTAAAAAATAGTAAATTCTTACCATTACATAGAGTCAATAATATAACAACACGTTTGGTTCACGTAAAAAAAACTTGAGTCACTTAAATATATATGAACTCTAGAGTTTGAATTCATGTGTAGTTTAGTCAATATTTAGTTTGATTATTATAGTTCATGAGTATGCAAGAAAAAATATTATTGTAGTTATTTTGGTCAAACGAGTAATTAATATGGAATGTGTAAAAGCATTGCACTCTAATTTCAATGACCCACCGCTTCTGCCTTGGAGACTTAGCTTGGTAAGGAGGTTAATTGCATAATGTGCTTTAACTGACTCTCAAGGGCCATTGGGCCTAGATACTTGTATACGGGTGATTACAATAAGGACGCAAATTTTACTGTGGACCATGCATCAAAATGACGTCGTTTTGATTAATGAAAACAAACGACTGAAACGGCTCCGTTCCGCGTAACTGCAGTTTCCTTTCAACACAACTGCAGTTCCTTTTCAACAAAACTGTAATTCATTTTCAACACAACTGCAGTTCCCTTTCAACATAACTACTGCAGTTCCTTTTCGGTATAACTGCAGTTTCATTCGACATTATATACACTCAAATATGTTAAATTGTTATTCAGTTTCCTTTCAACACAACTACAATTTCTTTCAACACAACTATAATATCATTTCAATATAATTACAGTTTCATTGGACAATATACACCAAAAAATGTGAAACTCTTATTCAGTATTAGTTTCATTTCAACACAACTACAGTTACATTTCAACACAACTACAGTTACATTTCGATATAACTACAATTTCATTCGATAATATAAAAATAAATGTGATGCAGTATCTTTTGAGATGAACTGTATTATCAGTTAAGGAGCTTCGTTACCCTCCTACTTACTGAAACGGCGTCGTTTGTGATACACCGTATAACGACTGCAACAAGTATAATTTCATATTTCCCTTTTAGATACTCAATTGAGAAGAAATAAAATTTTAAGTAAATTAAATTAAAAAAAAAAAACTATTTTAGAGTACAGTATTATTTTTTCAAGGGACAAACTTATTGTGTTGTAATTACATATATATTTTATACGGAGTATTTGAAGTCACCACACTCTGATTGGCTTAAAGAGGATAAGCTTTGTCATCATCTTGTGTTCATACTCTTAATATATTTATTAAAACTTATTTCTGTAATGTATAATATTATAATAATATTTTAAAATAATAATAATAATAGAACAGTGGTGGAATTACATGGCTGTCCTTTTCTAACATTCCCCTGTGTATTAATTAATTAATAAATCATTTTCAACCATAAAAATAATAATTTTCCACCCTTTCATAGAGTTGTAATTTATTGATTGTACTTTGTCTGACTTGATTAGTGGCCAATTATGGGTTGTAGAATAATGTTACAAACTTGCACGCATGTTGTCCCTTTGCTTACGTAGCTCTTAATCCACTTACAAATATAATGCCCATTTTTTATTTACTTCCAGCTTTTTTTAATTCAGACAAATTAAAGTTGTCGGATTATTATTATCCAACTTTTCCTCTACTAAATATTGAGAAAATGAGATTAAGAAATCAATAATAAAAACAAAAAATGAGAGAAAAACATATAGAATTTATGTAGTTCGATAGTGTGCTTATACCCACGAGAATAAATCAATTCTTTTATTATTTGTGATGGTAAAAAAAAAATTAATGAAGAGTTAAAAGATAATATTTTTCCCTTAATTATTCATGATCGGTCATTTTGATCTAATTCTCATAATTAAAAGTTGTAAAATTTACTATTAAGATTTTAGTAGTTTTAGTACTTTAGTAAATGAAAAAGTAAGACAACATTAAATTTCAAATATTTTCATGAGCAATTTAGTATTTTGGGTGTGCACTTAATTTGGATAAAATAACTAAATCAGGAAGAAATAACCCTTGTGTTAATGTTGCCAAGCATCTTGTGCTCAGATGGCATGTAGTGACTCTTTCATATGGGAGGTTATGAGATCGCCTCTCAGTGGAGGCGACATTGACTCTTTGTGCTGTAATAGGGTCAGTTGTATTAAAAAAAATTACAAATTAAATGGTATGTTTTGCAAGTTATATATGACTATTGACTTTGACTTGTCGTCTAGTGGCACCCGGTGTCCCGGTTTACACTCCCACATGGAGGTGGGAGTGGGTTTGAGCCTCAGTGGAGGAAACTGTGCCTCATTAGAGGCAACTGTTGACTCTTTGTGCTTCAGTAGGTTGAGAAAGTAGCTATGGTTCAATTTTAGTTATCAACAACATTTTAAAATATTAATACAATACCCAATTACACAAAACAAATTTGGGGTGCGATGCGAGTGGGGGGTGGGAGATTAGGGTACGGGTTATACATACCAGGTTGGAAATTCTCCAACCCAGGCCGTCTAAAATACGAGTTAAAAGGCCGCTACCAACACCATTACCATCTCTCCAAACAATACCACCACTATCACCTCACTTTCAGGAAATCAGAAAAAACCATCACCTCAATTTCAGGAAAATGAACCAAACAGAAAAAATGCAATTTCTTAACAAGGAAAAAGATCATTTTATGATATTCAGACAAACTCTAGAAAATTAAAATATTTTCTAAAAAATGAGTTATTTTCTAGAAATCATTTTTTGAAAGATATTTTTCAAATTTCCAAACAGACCTTTAATTATAATGTTTCTTAAGTAACACCGAACATATTAATCAATTTTCCCCACATAATTATTCTAATCAAATATATTCCTTTAAAAATATTTTTCACAAAAATTTAATTGATAGCAAACAATCTCTTAAGCTTGTCTGCCAAATTCTTGACTAGCACAGTCTATAGTAGTGTTCGACGAACACGAAATTGACACGTTTATGACATTAATCTTCGTTTATGGAAAGTAATTGAAGATAAGTGATCTCTTTATGGCTATTAATTGGTGGATTAACCCTTAATTGACTCATCACAATCAATTTCTAAAAGCAAATTGGCTTTGAAAAAGTTTTTTTGCACTAGTATATTGGATTACTCATATTATAATTATAAACTATACTATATAATTATATACACATGCTAGCTAGGAAAATCAATATCATAAACAAAGAGTCATATCACCACCCACCCATTGAATAAAAGAAGGTTATAAACCACACAAATATATTGCACTACAAATAATTATTTTGTTTTTATTGAAAGAACAATTATTTTTTTTAAAATAGAAAAAGTTATTTAAAAAAAAGTCAAGTATTTTAACTATATCATTTTTTTATAAAAAATCTTACACCCTAATAAGATCTTTGATTTACGAAATAAATTTATAATGGAATAACATTCTTAGAAATAGACATATTATGTTGTTAGTAAGATTTTAAATTCTCATGATTATTCCTGAGAATGAATATATACCCCTTGTGTAGGGGAATAGATATTCTTGGACAAAAATGTACACTTGAAGGTCAAATTATGCAATTAAAGACACAAAGATGTGAAATCAAAGCAATTTATGGTACCAAAAAGAAAGTTATTCAACTTAAGTGTTATTAAAGTAATAATTACCCTTACAAATCATTTGTAAATCTAAAAAGTTTCATTAGAAATTTAGTTATACCCCGCACATTATTGAAAAGAATGCAAAAAATACAATAAACACTGCTCATAATTGCGCACTTGAAGACACAAAAATGTGCACTTGAATGTCAAAATTCTGCACTCGAAGACATAAAGATATGCACTAAAAAAAAACTATACACTGAGACATTATATTTAAGTGTACACAAAACTAAGTATAATGTACAAGCTATTATATTTAATGTTGTTATTTAATAGCATTCACAATCGAAAATCAAAATGTCAAATCTAATATTCATATAAATAAGAACATAAATAAAATAATTACAAAATATAACACATCCAATTAGGATTATGTTGAATATATGCTTAGCTTAATCGTCATCTTTGAACCGAACACCAAATTAAAGAAGATAAATAATATTAATTAATAGTATTTAATTAAAGGTGGCACATGAACTTGTCAACGTCAACCTTTTAATGCCACCATTATCAACTCATATTGCCCTCAATATTCCAAATTTTCCACAAAAGCAACCATGGTTTCCTTCAAATATGTATTTTTAATAATAATAATAATAATAATAATAATAATAATAATAATAATAATAATAATAATAATAATAATAATAATAATAATGGAAAACATTATTATTTAATTTTATTTAATCCATTTAGAATCCTCTTGAAAATCTTCTCTATTTGACACATTTAAAAATCGATATTTTTCATTCACCTAAAAATGAATAAAATCTCCTTTTGAGTTTATTTTCATTCATACATGTTCAACTTCATCCGCTCCTATCATGAAATTGAAACTGGTGGATAAAATAAACCGTAAGATGTATCACAACTATGCTATATTTAAAACGAAATTTATGAACTTATTTTGAATCTTATGACCAATTGAACTATATATGTCCCAGAGTTATTTATTTTACTATAAATCTATAAATACTACTAATTGCGTGGATCATGTTTTCAAAAAGAAAAACTAATTGTAAAAAAGATGAAGTGGGTTGGGAGTTGGTGTATTCGATCTAAATGTGGTCATCTATCATATATTATTGTTTGTCATCATTGAAAGAAACAGAAATATGGGCAAATAATTTCTAGAAAGTGATGAGTTCTCCATTGTGGAATGAGAGACATCTTGTTTCATGTTGGAAAAAAAAATATTGCAACTTTGACTTAATTATATTAATTATTGTTATTTGTATGACACTATTCGAGAGTGTGTATTGGTTAAACTTTGTTTCTATGTAATAAGACTCAATCGAAAGGTATTAGCAATAACCCATCTCGTAATCTTCTGATAATTCTGATCTATATATTTATTCATTATTCATCATCTTTTCCCATGGATAATTCCATATAACTAATGTCTCTTCACTCTTGGATGTACCTCCCCTTTATGCAATCCCCCAAGTCGAAAAGCATAAGACTCTCATGGTGGGTTCCTGCTTTATCTAATTTTCTTGGATTTGAGAGACCTGTATACATAGCACGCAAGGGATCCTCTTATAGAGCTTGGGAATTTAAATCCTTATCGGATCTCTCCTAACCCATCGATCTTAAGAGCTTAACCCATCGTTTGGTATCCCAATAATGGGGTTCTTCTTGACCTACATGCCCCCAAATGCTTGTAAACTAATGCCCACAACATAATCAAGTACATACATCGTCTTTTTTTGGTTATTAATAGGATTCAAACCTTGCACCATGTAGCTACTAGCGTTCTGCCCTACCCTGCACACAACTAGACCTCATATAGTTCTTTGTTGTCATCGTCATTCTCGATCACCATCAAAGAACCCGTTGTATAATGATATTAGCTAGCATTTATGTTGTGATGTAGACCTCATTTAAACTTGACTAGATTAATTTTATTTTGCTAATGATATTAGCTAGCATTTATATTGCTTGTATTGATAAAAATAAAAAAAAATAAAAAATAAAAAATAAAAAAAAAAAAGAAAGAAAGAAAAGAAGAAGACTCCTGTAATTTCAGTCCCCATTATTGTTGGAATTAATGCATCATATCACTTTAATTTGGAAACAACAAACATACACTAATTCGAAGAGTCAACAAATTAAAAACCACACATACATCACAACATAAATCAACACACATAAGTTGTTGGGTGGTAATGAGTGGTCTGTTGATTGCTTTTGCCCGGATACACCTCTGCCCTAACATTAAAAAAATTAATTGGAAGATCAGATGGGGAATGATTTAGGAATAAGGATTAAATAGGGTATCAAACTAATCACTAAATTATAATTAAGTAGTTAAACTTTTAAAAAATTACAATTATTTTTTTTTGAAAAAAAAAAATACAATTAAATCTTTAAACAATGTAAATTTATGCAATTGAATCTAAAATGACTTGTTCACCTAGAAATAACTGGAATGTCGGTTACTAAATTCAAAAAGTAAATTTTTAAAATTATTTTTAATAATATTAAATAAAATAAGCAAAAAAATCATCTATGGCAGAGACAAAGGCAGGGGAGGGGGTGGGTATTTGCCTTTTAAAAAAAATTATTTTATTTAAAATAATTAAAGTATTTTTTTTAAATGATGTTTTTAATAGGGTAATCGTCACGTCAACTATTACTAGGTAATCATGTCATTTTAGGTTCAACTGCATGAATTTACATGATTTAGGGATCCAATTGAAAGCTTTTTTTGAGTTCGATGGCCCAATGATAGTTTGGTGTGTAGTTCAATCGCTTATTTGACTTTTATTCCAATTGTTTATGATTTCAATAGTATATACTAACACTCTATTGGTTGAGCTTATTGCATATGGTCTTCGTAGTGCAATTTAACTCTCTTGTTACTTAAGAACGAGTTTTACCTAGTGCACACTATTGAGTAATAGTTACGAATTCTCCTTATCATCCAAAAAAATGTATGTTAGTTATTTTTTATTGTGTTGGGTACTATTAACAAGAATGTCAATAATATATGGATTTCAATACTATCAAGTATATATATCATAGATTGTTGTACCTAATTCTTGTTATAGAAATATTCATACAAACGCATCGGAAGAATCAATCGTTTTTTCATAGATTTTATGTTACTGAGGAAATTGAGTAATATTACCCTTGAAGCATGCTTTGGCAAAAGCAAATCTTGAACCATCTAAATGTACGGTCTCTAGTCTATCCACCGGCCAGACATGCGAGAACTCCTAAAGATTTTACATGCAAAAACTATTTTTCTCTCTAACTAAAATTTCTTGCTCGTCCTCTCTTTAAGAAATGGGCAAGACTTATTTATATAGCTTGGTTTGGGCCCAAATGTGCTAGCTTTTAAAAAAACTCAAAACTACTCAATATTGAATTAATTCATTAATTAGCTATTAATGTATTAATTCAATATCAATAACTCATTGATTTTTTTAAAGTTCTCAGCATTACCGTTGACCATTAAGGTGTGGCTTTCTAGGTTCATAGTCAAACTAATAACGAGTAATATTTAATAACTCATTATTAAATAGCTCGTAAGTCATGAGTGGCACCATCAATATGTCATCATTACCTAGTTGACAATGAAATATATGTAATTATGTATATATATATTACAATGAACATTTCCGTTACAAATATCATGCAACATTCCTTCCACACAACACTTGTTCCGAACTAGGTAAAGGTCATGGTCAAACTTAGTCAAACCCATAGACTTGATTTAAAATGTATATTCAATATTTTTAACTTGAAGTCCAACTTCATTGTACTCTAGCTATAGATTCTCGTTGTAAGATTATTGAATAGATTAGAACAACCTTGTTACCTCAATGCGGTAGATCTTCTATTGAACGCACACATATCTCCGTACAATATTGTATTAGGCCACCAAGTACACTTATTGTCCCATAAGAGAACACAGGACGTATATGGGCAAACACTAGTTCACCATATGTACGAGACAACTATGTCGTCTCAAGTCAAATAACTATTGCATACTTGTAGCATACAACATACTGATGACACATAGGTAATCACCATGCAGTATGTTGTAGTCTATCATTGTTCAATGACTTGTTCTCTAACAATCATTCACATGCCCACTCTCCATATCTCATATGGAATGTCATGTGACTCACCAAGTCACCATAAGAAGGACAATGCGCTACTCTTATCGGAATTCTAATGCATGCCACGACTATTAGATCATTTCTAAATTTGGTCATATTAATTTTTCATGTTTGGTCTAACTAATGATTTTTAAAACATCGCCACGTTTGATCCTTTAAGCTAATTTCAAATCACCAGTAATCAAATTTGTATCCATATGTTATTGAATATGAGTGCATAATAGTTAAGAGTGGCTTATCTTGAAGGTCAAAATTGTCATTTTTATGACTTTTTCAACTAAAAGATTTAGTCACCGGTGATCATAAATTACATTGGAAGACCAAATGTGCCAATGTATTAAAAGTCATGAAATCAAATATAAAAAAATTAATAGTCATGGACATGATCCAACAATCATGAGACAAAAAAAAAAAAAAAAAACTAATTAGAACTTCTCACAAATAATTAAGAAGGAAAATGATTTTGTACTCTTGTTAATTGTTATTTGGTGCGTGAGTTCCTCCCGTAAAAAGAGTTATTCCTAGATTATTATTATTGTTGTTGTTGCATTATTTTATGGGGCTCTTCTAATGCATTTTGCTTCATTTAAAAAGTTCAAATTCAAAACATTATAATATGGCACTCAGTTCAAAATCCTAAGTTTATCACAAAAGTAAATTAAAAAAATTAGAGATTTGATCACTAATTCACACTTCAAATTTTTCTGAACACTAGATAACCTTTTTTTTCTTGGCAAAAACTTGTGTGAGACCGTCTCACCATGAGACGGGTCGGGTCGGGTGGGTCACTGTGAAAATTTGATACTTATGCACACAAATGTCATACTTATATGCTCAAATGTAATAATAATCACGAATAAAATTTTTGTTACTTATAATGGTAAATGTAATACTTTTAAGGGAAAATGTAATACTTTTACATTTCAATTTAAAAGTATTACAATTTTCTTCAAAAGTATCATATTTTTCCTTTATAAGTAGGGTAAACATTACTTCTTATGGAAAATGAAATACTTTTGATGAAAAATATAATACTTTTACATCAAAATACAAAATTATTACTATACATTTTTCTTCAAAAGCATTACATTTTTCTTTATAAATGACAAAAATTTTATTCCTGATTAGTGTTACATTTGAGCATATAAGTATGACATTTGCGCATATAAGTATAGCATTTGCATGGCGATTCAACCCGACCCAACCCATATCACAAATAAAAAATTCGTGAGACGGTCTCACACAAGTGTGACCATTTTTCCTTTTGAGTGACTTCACTTCAAACCTTATCAAGCACCATATATAGTCCTTTCCTAAGTCACCTTCTCAGTTAGGCCAACATAGACGAGTGGACAACTTCACTCTTCTCGATTCCTTTTGAACCTTATCAAGTACCGATTATATTAGTTCATTTTCCATCCTGCACCACCAATTTCTCAACAAAAGTATCAAATGACACAAAACTCGATCAGACCAATGCAAACCCTCTAACTCTATCACAAATATTAGTTCAATAATAACAATTTCACTCAACTTAACTACTACCATTTCTTGATCTCTTGTGAAGGCCCTAGAAAGCTGTCCTATTCATACTATTAAATAAATGAGAAAAATTAAAGTTGGGTAATAAAATATAGAGATTCTTTTTGTGTACCTGGGTGTACTATGTGGAGCTGCTGTTCTTTGATATTGTTTAATGAGCCACCCCAAATCCCACAAGTGTCTTTTGGGTCATCAGGAGTTATCCATTAGTGTGGTGTTGAAACAACAGCTTTTAATTTGTTTGGATGTTGAGACAACGTTTGTGCAGTGCAGTGCTGGTAGGTCTACCTGTCTGTCTTCTTTAATTTTCTTTTAACACTCTTTCGTTCATCCAAAAGGTCATTTTCGCTTTTGGAAATTAATATGAATGCATGGCCTCCATTATTTCAGGGAAACTCACTAATCATCATATCATCATCGAGTTTTTGCAGAAATATATATAATGCTTGTTTCATGCAATTTTAATGCACACATATATATCTAGCTTGGATAATGCTCCTTTTTTTTTTTTTTTTGATACATTAGTTTTCCGCATCTCCAGGAACTTAAGGCCCAAACTCTAGCTGGGGGAGTCTTAGCTCCAAGGTTTTGTTTCTTTCGTTAGACTGCTCATCACTTTAGGTCAGGTGATCGTCACTTGAGTTGACCCTACGAGGCTTGGATAATGTTTATTGTCTTATGGCAATACGGGATGTTGATATAGATTATTAGATGTATATATTCTTGAAAAAAATAAAAGTAATGCTTGATATATGTATGATTTTTAGTACATACAAATATACAATAGAGCTAATGGTAGGGAGATTTAGTAAGGTCTACTAATACTAAGAGAATTTAGGTCTAAAAAGTCTCTTCCTTTGAGGAGCAAATTAGCTTTTTATATAGTATTCGACAGAAAAACACATAGTGAGATTCCACAAAAAAAAAGGGTATGTGGTGCTTACCTTCAGATTGGTCACGTCACGTATTAATGCTGAGATGAGTCGAGTTGATGGGATGGTTGAAGGGACACTTTATGTGCTGTCTACTCGCCTAATTAATAGTCACCTGGTAAGTTGAGTTCCTAGTTTAGCAAGTTGAGAAAAACGCTATGATAGGTAAAAAGGGTCAAAAATAAGCTTATAAACTATGTACGTACATCCCCATTAATCTTTGTCCTAAATTAGAGAATTGACTTAAACTAAAAGGACTACCTGAGTGGTTTGAAGAATACTAGACAAAAGGTGAAAGTAAATATAGTCTTGGGCCTAGTTAAGTTTAAAAGCTATATGAAAATTCAATTTTGCAAACATTTTTTTTTAAGAAATGGACAAACAAGTTGATTTATGTTTCCATAAAAAGGAGGAGGGGAGAAACATATTACATAAACTTAGTCTACATCGAGTTAACAATGTTTAGAAAGAGCAAATGTCTTAAACAGTTGAACCTTTTGCAGGTCGATTTAGCATATATGAAAGCCGAGGGGAAATTTGTGGCCGTATGCAAATCAACTGACACACTGATTAACTTTTCTATGCACATGTCCAGAGATGGAGCCAGAAAATTAATTGAGGGAAAAATTTAAATTACGTGACGAAATGTTAAGAAAATAAATATGATATTTGAACTTGTGATATTAACTTTCTAATATGAAGTTTAGAGTTCATTAACCAACTAAGCTACTCAAACTATTAACAATTTGAAATAAATATAGGATTTATATATACTTTAATGCTATCTATATATGTAGAGACGGAGCTAGTGTGGGGCAGTTGCCCCCTCCCCCACCCCACCCCACCCCTCTATATATATATATATATATATATATATATATATATATATATATATATATGTGTGTGTGTGTGTGTGTGTGTGTGTGTGTGTGTGTGTGTGTGTGTGTGTGTGTGTGTGTGTGTGTATGTATGTATATATACATATACATAGCATTAAATTGTATATAAAAATTATATTTATGTTGAAATTGTTAATAGTTTCAGTAGTTTAGTTGGTTAAATTTCAAACTTAACGTTATGCCATAAGTTCAAATCTCATTAGCAACACTTATTTTAATTTAATCTTATTATGCGTGTTTGATATTTTGTCATTTAACCTTATTATAGCTGTTTGATATTTTGTTATTGACATTTCTAACGTAATTTAAATTTCGCCCCCACTCAATCGACTTTCTGACTCCGTCCTTGTATATATGTGTATGGCTGTTTGATATTTTGTCATTTAACCTTATTATGATTGTTTGATATTTTGTCATTGACATTTCTAACGTAATTTAAAATTTGCCTCCACTCAGTCGATTTTTTGACTCTGTCTATGTGTGTGTGTGTACACATACATATATATAAAGGGGTGGGGTGGAGTGGGGTGAGGGGTGCAACTGCCCCCACAGTATGTACACTGGCTCTGTCTCTGCACATGTCTAAAAAACTACAATGTTAATCCTTTATTAGAAACTCTAGAATGTCTCCAATTAATGATTTAGATACACATCATCTCATTCATACTCTATAGGTCCATCGTGGGCTTTATAATTTGAAAATAAATGGTTAATGGAGCGTTTGTAAATCAGAAAAATGACTTTTGAAAAATGATTTATTTTTCAGAAAATATTTTCATTTTCAGTGTTTGGTTGCATTTCAGAAAACTGTCTTGGTGTGTTTGGTTCATTTTTAGAAAATGAGAAGGTCATCACTTTTTACCCAAATAACAAAAAAAAAAAAAAAAAAAAAAAAAAAAAAAAAAAAAAAAAAGGCAAAGCATTGGTTTCGAAGCCAAAAACCAGTCTAGTCTCCGATGGTTTCCAACTACTCATTGCTGGAAATCTTGGACTAGAAGATGAACTAAGTCGTGGAAGAAGGTTGAGGAAGAATCACAGAAGAAGTCGAGGAAGAAAAAACATGTGTATGTCGATCTAGAAAATGACTTCCCAAAAAAGATGGAAAGAAACTTTCAAGAAAACACACCCAATTTTCCATTTGACCAGAAGTTATTTTCCTAGACTTTAATTTTTTAATCCTTACAAACACCAAAAATTCAAAAAATGAATTTATAAAAATCATTTTTCAAGTTTTCAAATATACCACGAAATAGTTATCCACTATTAAATTTGCTTAACAATAACAAGGGATACATTCGATTTCTTAAACCTTGAAGCATAGATAAAAATGATGAGCAACTGCAATAGGGCATGTTGGCAAATTATGCTATTATGTTCATAATTTTAGAACTCTATGTTGACAATTTTAGATCTCAATATACAAAATTATATTACTCAATATTCACAATTTTGTTATATAAATTCAAAAATTGTGTTATACTGTTGAATATAGAATTTTGATATGGTTGAACATAAAGTTATAAAATTGTGAACATAGAGCTATGACATTATGAACATAGAATTATAAAATTGTAAACATAGAGTTATGAAATTATGAACATGGAGTTATGAAGTTGTGAACATGGACTCAAGTTCATCTTGCAAGGTGGACCCGGGTCCATGACATAACAACTGGGGCATCTTCTATTGGACTTATTTCCAATGGGCCTTGATCAGTTTTAGAACTCATTTCGGCTTCGATGTAGATCAAGGCCCAAACCGTTTTGGATTATTAGACCAGAATAAAAGAGGAGAGAACGTAGTATTTCTAATTCGGACTGGGTAGTAAATCCGGGCTATTTTTATTGGATCCAGCCCAAACTTATGATGTGGGCCTATGACAAAAATAAGAATAAGAGCATCAGACCAATCGTTATCGGCAATTTATATCGTGGATCAGGGTGACAGGGTCCACATGATCCAATATGTAGAATTTAATTTCATAAATACTGAATTCATGTTCATAATGCACATAATTATATAGTTGATAACACATAAACACTTAACATAATACAGAAAATTCATGTTTATAATGCACATAACTCATGTTCATAATGCACATAATTATATGACTAAGGACACATAAACACTTAACATAATACACAAAATTCATATTCATAATGCGTAACTCATGTTCATTGTATCATGTTTATGTGTATGTGTATTATAAATATGAATTATGTTCATTATGAAAATGAATTTTGTATTTTATGAAGTCAAATTATGTGTAGTGGACTAGGGTCCACAGTGGTCCATGGTATAACAATTGACCGTTATCCATCATTATACTATAGATCATGGTCCACTTTATAATGTGAACCACTAAAATAAGATACATTTTTAATACGTACGTTCATTTATTGAATATTATTATTTGTATGCTGAAAAGTCATTACTCCCTCCGTCCCATTTTACCTGTCTTACTTTCCTTTTTAGTTTGTCCCAAAATAGTGTCCTCTTTCTAAAATTGAACATAACTATCATTCTACATTTCCCAATTTACCCTTTTGACTTTTCAACTTTTAGACCATTAATGAGACAAGTACAATTGTACTTTGTACAAATTACACCTACTTTTTAAGGGCAAAATTGAAAAGTTAGTATCATTTGCTATGTTGCATAAAAACCCGTGCGAAAAGTAAATGAGACAAACAATTAGGGACGGAGGGAGTATTTTTTTTGAATACAAAAAGTCATTATTTAGTATACTATCAAATAACGAACTTTCAGCACACAAATAGTGTACCTTCATTATAATAAAATTGAACATTTTATTCATAGTAAGTATAATTTGTCAACCATCTGATCTAAATTATGTACTTTCAGTTAACATCTTAAGTACATTTAGTTAGTTAGTGGCAAAAGATCCAAAAGTGCAATAAGCCTTCCAACATTAAAATAACTCAATTAAACCCTCAAACTTGTTAAAATAGATCAAATAAATCATATTTACCGGTAACTAATTGGTTACCGGTTATTCATCGCCTAAAAAGTTCGATTTACTATCACTTTCGCCAGAAAGCCACCGCCGATCGTTCTCCTCGCCGACGACCGTCGAACAACATGGTGCTCAACATCTGTCCGTCCTTCTGTTCATCTTTTCCAACTGGAGAAGACGAAGAGTCTGTTCGTCTTCTCTAGTGGAAAAGACGACAGCGCAATCGTCTTCTCGGTTGACGAGCAAACTTCTGTTCGTGTCTATTGGAGAAGACGAGTAGACTGTTCATACGAACAAAAGTTTGTAGACATCTTCTCCGTTGAAGACGACTGCCATCGCTGATAGTTCTTCATAGCTGAAAAGACCACTGCATAGTTGTCTTCTCTGTTAAAGACGAGCAGATACTACGCAACTAGCATAGTGTTCGATGCCGTCGGAAGGAAGTTTGATGACCGCGAAAAATTAATGACGGGTTGTTTCAAGTGAACAATAGGTTATTTGAATTTAAATACATTAAAATGACAAGTTTGAGGATTTAATGAACTATTTTAATGTTGAAGAGTTTAATTGCAATTTCAACTTACACTTGATTCATTCAAATATTTACTTTGTATATGGTGGAAGCAAGATAAACATTCATTTTAGCATAATGAATTATTTTGATGAAAAATACCACTTATACTCTCAACTTCTACTTCATCATACTAACATTCACACTAACATGATCAAAATAACTAATTATTACTTAATGTTTTGCATTTTTTATTTTGAAAAAAAAAATCAAAATACACTTAAGAGCGAAGAGGCTACATACATAATACAACCGCAACCAACACTATCAACAGTCGGTATATTACATCATATATCACTCTGTAATCTGTATAAGCCGCTACGATTGAGCTATTACCATCGGCGACGAAGGCAACAGCAGAGACATCGTCAACACTCCGGCGGCCGTCGCAGTCGAGCACAGAGCAAGCCAGCGGCAACGTCCGGCGAACTTCGGATTTCGTTCCCGGAAAGCCATGGTGACGAAGGCGCCGGAAAACGCGACAGTGAGGGACATAAGGAACACGTGAAACAACGCCGGCCTTCTCTTGAAGATGACGGTGGGAACCGGATTTCCGCCTATCTTCTCGTACGGCAACGGCAGGAGCAGAAACGCCGCCGCAAATGCTACTCTGAATATTACATCTTCCGAGTACGTCTTCCTCGGCATCTCGGTCGCCGGTGATGTCTGGTACGAGGTTTTGTGGAGGTTTTTTCACCAGTTTTATGCATACAGATTACAGAATGGGAAGAAATTGCCAGGAATCTCTGCAGACGGAATCTTTACGAGGAAGGAGAAGAGAAACTACGCGTAACATACCTTGGACTTTGAAAGGATGCAGTTTCTAGGATTGCTGTTTTTTCTATAAGTTGGACTTTCAGCAGTTTCCTGGAAGTTTCGTTTTATGTGAAATTGCATATTGTGCATTACATATTTAGGTAATTCAGTTGACTGCCCAAAGGTTTTCATTTTCATAAATTAGGTCCCTAGATTCATCAAATGCAACCAAATACAAGGGACAATAAATTCCTTTAATTTACAGAAAAGCTTGCAGTTGCTACCCAACAAAATTACAATGAGAAAATCAATATAGATTGTTCATAGCAAGCGGCTCAAAATAGAAAAGGTTAGTAAACATCTTCAACTACGAGTCAAACTTAAAAATTTGTGATTATTAAGTCAATTGTCCGACTAACTTGGTTGATGCTATTGGATTATGTTCTCCCGTAAAGAATATCTACCAACCCACAGTATATAAATCTATTGTCGTTATTTTTTAAAGTTCGTGTTAAATTTGGTTATGATCGAGTATTGTGAGAAATTATTGAAAAATCAAACATTTTGTATGAGTTTAAAATTGTTTTAAGGGAAAATTGCATTTTTCGTCCCTAAGTTATAGGGTAATTGTAGAATTCGTCCCTAAGTTATGGTAATACTCACTTTTCGTCCCTAAGTTTTCATTGGCGTTGCACTTTTCGTCCCTGAGTTATTCAAATTGCAAATTTCGTCCCTAAGTTATCATTGCGTTGCACTTTTTGTCCCTAACATAAGTGTGCAAACTTCGGTAAATTTTCGTTTAAAAATTTTTTAATCGAACTTTTCCGGTTCAATGCCAATTTTTTTAACGAAGTTTACTGAAAAAGTTCAATTAAAAATTTTTTAAAACGAAAATTTACCGAAGTTTGCAAACTAGTTAGGGACGAAAACTACTTCGGTAAATTTCGTTTAAAAAATTTTTAATCAAACTTTTACAGTTCAATGCCAATTTTTTTTAACGAAGTTTACTGAAAAAGTTCGATTAAAAATTTTTTAAATCGAAAATTTACCGAAGTTTGCAAACTTAAGTTAGGGACGAAAACTACTTCGGTAAATTTTGGTTTAAAAAATTTGTAATCGAACTTTTCCGGTTCAAAACCAATTTTTTTAACGAAGTTTACTAAAAAAGTTCGATTAAATTTTTAAAAACGAAAGTTTACCGAAGTTTGCAAACTTAAGTGAAGGATGAAAAGTGCAACGCAATGATAACTTAGGGACGAAATTTGCAATTTGAATAACCCAGGGACGAAAAGTGCAACGTTAACGAGAACTTAGGGACGAAAATTGAGTATTACCATAACTTAGGGATGAATTCTACAATTACCCTATAACTTAGGGACGAAAAATGCAATTTTCCCTTGTTTTAATGATGCAATTATGTAATTGATATGTAAGTTATATTTTGACAATTACCTATCTATTATAAGTGGTCTATAAAAGTGTTGATTTGAGTATTGGAAGAGTTGATGGATGTTAAGATGTTGAGTAGTGTAGAGAGTAGTGTTCGTTATGAATTGCGCGTTTTTTAAAAGAGGATCTCAATCGAACCTACTTTGTTAAGGTGTCACTAGCACAAAAGAAGGCATATGAGACTGACTTTTACTTACATACCTTTCTTAAAAAGAAGGGTAGTGTATTATTAGTTGGATGACATGTGTCCTAATCTCTATACTTACCTTTCTTAAAAAGAAGGAGGGTAGTGTATTATTAGTTGGATGACATGTGTCCTAATCTCTATATATGCTTTGTCTTGTTTCTACATGAAGTATAGTCCATATGCTTCTAGCCCAATTCATGTTTCTTTGGTGGGTGAATTTCACTTTGTGTAGTGACTGATGTTTTATAATCATCCCTAGCTACCTTATAAGTCCCCTTGTTCAACTTATATTTCTTAAATAAGTTTTGATATTTCAAATCCTATTGTAAGCCATTTTAAATGGGCCGGCCTCTTGCTTTAGAGGAGTTATAGGCTTTTATATTATCTTTGCGCAAATTTTACCGTGGATTATGCATCAAAACGACGTCGTTTTATTAATGAAAACAAATGGTTGAAACGGCTCTGTCCCGTGCAACTGCAGTTCTCTTTCAATACAATTGCAATTCCTTTACAATATAACTGCAGTTTCATTCAATGTTATACACTCAAATATATATATGTGAACTTGTTATTCAGTTTCCTTTCAACACAACTACAATTTCTTTTATAATACACTGCAGTTTCCTTTCAACACAACTACAATATCATTTCGATATAACTACAGCTAGTTTCATTGGACAATATACACAAAAAAAAATGTGAAACTGTTATTCAGTATCAGTTTATATACACTGCAGTTACATTTCAACACAACTACAATTACATTTTGATATAACTACAGTTTCATTCGATAATATAAAAACAAATGTGAGGCAGTATCTTTTGAGATGAATTGTAGTATCAGTTATGGAGCTCCGTTACGACTAACGGAATCCGTTTTCCCTACTTACTGAAATGACGTCGTTTTTGTGACCATGGTCCACCGTATAATGACTGTTATCTTTGAGGCTATAAGGGAAGAATATAAGAAAATGTTAAAGACGGTCTTTGGCAATTGATATAGCTATATAATGGATTGTATTAGATGTTTTGACCAACTGATAATATTAGTTGGTTGTAAAAATGTATTTAATAAATTAGTTATTTATTATTAAATGATTACTTGTAAAATGATATATAAAGGTACTAGTGTATTGTGTTATTTTAAGTTTTAAATATAAATTTTAAATGCTATAAGTGTGGGTATGAAAATTTTGCTTCCATGCATATTGATTTATCTCTCATACAAATCGAATTCATTTTATTATGAGTTTTTGGAAGAATGGCATAGATCGATAATTCTACTTTTTTAGCAAAAATTTAAATTTTAACAAGCTTCCTTAATTCATCATTTTCAGCGGTATCTATAAAGTTTCTAAAGGAATCTTTAAATTCTCATAGAAACTACACCATGTTCTATCTCACACTTCTAGCATAGACTTGTAAATTTCTATCCAAACTTTAAATGTTTTGAGCCAGTTCAATTATGCTAAAAAGAACCTTAGCTTTTACGTCATGTTCAAGGTTTTATTTAAGTTTGACTGATTCAACAAAATCTTTAAAGTTTTGCTCAATGTTCTTTTTAAGTTTGATTTTAAAGTTTGCTCGAGGGTTAAAAAACAAAAATGCAATAAGATAATGAGAAGCACTAATTAAAATAGGTTTTGAAAATCAACTCATTAATTAGATCAATCAACTATATCAATAAATAAGTTATTTTACAAAACACCAATTTTAGCTATTTGACCAAATCAAACAGCTAAAATTAGTCAAATCAACTGAAAAATCAGTCATTTTTCAAACACTTCTTAAATATTTTTCGTGTTAACAAATTTTAATTAAATGTAATGATATTATTAGTTGAGATGAAAAAGACAATTTCAAAAATCTTCAATTCAATTTTTAGTTCTTTTAAGATAACATATCAAAAAAATTACAAGAGTTTTATCTAGTTCACACCAACAAAATTAGTCAACAACATGGTTCTAACTCCACTAGGCATTAGGAAAGGTTTCAAAGAACATAGAAACGATATGGTTCATATGAACATGGAGCTTAGCTTTGCTAGCATACGCATTAGCTTCAAGATGAATATGTTTAATGTTACATTTATAATCTCATTTTAAGAGATTATGAATGCCCATGAAATTGTAATGGTGAACTCTTCTTAACTTCTTCCATTACATTATGTAATCCATAATTTTATTTTATTTTTATCGTGATTGAAGAATTTCTTTTTGCTTCAATTAAATTTATCAAAAACCCTCCCTCCAACAAAGATCATAAACATTAAACATTAAATTGAAACCATACACTAGTGTAAACTTAATCAATTATATTATTGTTTTTTTTTTTTTCTGAAACACTTAATTCTTTATAAGATATAGTATACGATTTGTTTTATACTTTCTCATTATTAATGTAAGTACAAAATAATAAATAAAAGGTAGGGAATTAATGAATGCTAAATCGTACTCTAATTATGTCCTCATTCATCAATGAGGTATGTACAAGATCATACATTAAATTAGTATAAGATTAAAATAGGATAATCTATGAAACCCGACGAGCTAGTTCACAAAAGTTACCTAATTAGTTATAGTGGAATATATGTTGGTCAACACATGCGCGTGATTACGTGTTCTACTTACGCGAGGCAAATTGACACAATGCATGTTATCTATACTTTATAGTTTTTGGTATTATTTAATGTAGGTATAGTATAAAGGCATTTGCAGTAGAATTTATTTTATTTAAAAAAAAAAAGTCTTTGACAAAAACAATGACAAAGATGAGAGATGAGAAATTGAGTTTATGCTGTTTTGTATTTTTCATGTGTCACGTAAGGAAAAAAAAAAAAAGAGTGAAAGAGAGTGTTGTGCATTACGTGCACTAGTAACCCCCGCTAGGTGGGTCAAATTTGTTGCTAATTGGGAGTCACTCTGAACATATTTTTTTCTTTATTTATTTTTCTTATGAGGCGCTCAAAAAATTCTAATTCGTTTCTTTTGTTGTAACAGAGTCAGTAGTACTAAAAAAAAAAAACCTGATTAGTTATCTTTTACAAGAATTCTTTGTATCAAAATACACTGAAGTATACGGTATCTATTTATTAGTGTTGTGTCAATTTTTGGGCATATGACGTAATCTTTCACGTGGATCAGTCATTAATCAAGTGGATACCACAAAGCCACCATTTTCCTACGTAGGACCGACAAAACAACTTGGCCGGCTGGTCTTCAGTCAAGTGTGAACAAACAAATAAATAAATTATTATTATTTTAAAAAACAAATAAATTATGACATAAGCATAAGATTAGATCCAGAAAGTTTTGAAAAGTGAAAACGATTCTCATTAATTTATCTTCTGTAAATAATTACAAAAAGTTATAAGCAAATTTACAAGATTTAGGAATTTTTAATGTATAATTAAAAAACATTTATCATTACAACTTAGCCTTCGCCGGCAACAACAAGAGATCAGATCAGATGCAAATAAAATTAAAGAGAAGCGGAGAGTATTATCCTAAACTTGGCGTCCAAGTAGCTCCAGAAACCATATATGCCAACGCTTACGTCAAGATCCAGAGCATCAGCATTTTATTGTTATTGCGTCAGCATTTTGTTCTAATTGTAGGCTTGCACAATCGAAGCTTCCATTGGCCCGGCTTAATTTGTTGATTATTTGGGTTTAGGGTGTCCCAATTTTTCTTGTGCACAAAATTAAACTTTTTAAAAAGTGGTATTATATTTAACTCATATTTTCAATGTGAGACAAATATTACTTGAAAAGTATTCCTAACTTCATTTTTTTAAAAAAATCAAATTGATATACTTTGGTTATTCATTTCTCATTAAGCTATTATTTATTTTGATCTTATAATATACTCCATCTGTCCCATTTTATCTGTCCTACTACTATTCATTGGTCAAACCAACTCTTTCTTATTTGTTTATTTTTTTTTATTTTTACTTATTTTTTAATTTGATTTTTTGTGTAGTTTCCAAATATATAAATTTTGTTGTATACGAATACTAAACTTAATATTATGAAAAAATTGAATTAAAAATAACTTCAATTAAGTCTCGTTAACTAAACTCGCCCATGTTCTAATACATGTAGTATGTAGCCTTCATTGAGACTCTAAATCAGGTGTCATTAGACCACGAGTTCTTTGTCTACCTATCTAGAGTGTTAAAAGTCAAATTTTGATCCATTGTTTGATTGTAGAGTTGTATATATAAGTGTATGCATATAGTATTCACAAATTCATACTATGCTTTGAGCTTTCTCTCAGAGTATAATATTCTTCAAACCCAACATCCTCTGACCTTTGACAAAGTCCATGGCCGGTGGGATGAGTCTAGAGGTGGTGATCGGTGGAGAGGACACCGCGGCGCCCAAAACCACCCTCTCCTCGTGAATGCTTCAATGGTCAACAATGTGGCACAACAGTCCTGGATGTTGATACAGGTGCTTCACATCATGCAACTCGAGTGCAACATCATTGCATCATTTTCTGAATATGGAGGCCCCGATGAAGTCCACTTGGGAGATGGTAATCGTTTGCAAATTACTCACACAGGCACTACTGTTTTTCCTACTCCTACTCGTAATTTATCCTTAAAAAATATTCTTTGTGTCCCTAAATTGCGTCGTAACTTGTTTCAGTTTCTAAGCTTTGTCAATCTAACGCAGTTTCTGTTGAATTTTTCCCGTATTTTTTTCGTGTCAAGGATCTTCGCACGGGGCGTGTCTGATGCAGGAAACAACGTCCATGATATTTATTCTGCCACTATGCCGTGTCACCCACAGATTAATGCTCTTACTCGTACTAGTGTCTCCGAGTGGCATCACGTTGGGGCATCCGTCCAATAAAGTTCTCAGTGTTATTGCTCGCAATACTAATTTTCCTATAAATTGTCTAATGTCAATTCTTTTCATTGTGAGTCTTGTAGCGTAAGTAAGAGTCATAAGTTACATTTGCTCAGAATTCCCTAAAAAGCTCAAAACCTCTTGAACTTTTGTATACAGATGTTTGGGGAACCAAGGATGTTTCCATTGATGGTTGTTATTATTATGTCATTTTCGTAGACTTTTTTACGAAATATGTATGGTTATATCCTCTTAAAAAGAAGTCTGATGTTGCTTTTCATTTTTCCTCAATTCAAGGCTCTAGTTGAAAAGTTTTTTGTCACCAAATCATATCCGTCTTCTCAGATAATGGGTGAGTTCGTCAAACTAGTTCCTATATTCAAGTCAGTTGGCATATCCCATTTCACAACACCTCCGCATACTCCTGCGTAATGGTACGGCGGAACGGCGACATAGGCATATTTTGAAACAGGTTTGTCGCTGCTTCATCGTGCGTCTTTACCAATTAAGTTCTGGACGTATGCTTTTCAAACTGCTGTTTCCTCATAAATAGAATGCCAACCCATGTTCTTAATAATATTTCCCCCATATCAAAAATTATTCCATAAAGTCCCTAGTTATGATAAAAAAGTGTTTTGGGTGCCTTTGTTATCCATGGCTCAGACCTTATGCCTCTTCAAAATTAAAACCACGGTCAACACCATGTGTGTTTATTGGTTATTCTGTTTCTCAATCTGCATATAAGTGTCTTGAGCCGATTACGAATCGCATTTATATTTCGTGCCATGTCACGTTTGTTGAGTCTGAATTTCCTTACCAGAAAATACTTATGTCTAATGCAAATAACCAGTTGCCTGCAGTTTCCTCTAGTACCACACCAATTTTTATTCCTATTAATTTGCCACATACAGACTTCAACCTCTATTCCATTTACTCCGGCTAATCGTGATGTAGAATCCCACAATAATTCAGTTGTGCCTGTGAGTCCAGTAATTTTGCAGGATAATGCTTCATTTCGGGGATCGTGCACATACCTCTTCCCGAGACCATGTACAATCGGCTTCCTCCTCGACTGAGTCTACGGAGTCCGTCTCTAGCATACCACAGGTCAGTAATATGCCGACAGAGACTGCTCCTGGCACATCCCAAATTAGTAACCAACAGGCTGCATCCACTGGCACCTCGTCGCAAGTTAGCGATCGTCCAAAAAGAACCCGACGGCCGAATCCCAAATATTTCAATGATGCATTTGTTAATGTGACTTTGAGTCACTCTATGCTAGTGCAGTTGAACCATCTACGGTTGCGCATGCTCTAAAGCAACCACTCTGGCGTAAGGCGATGGAAGCTGAATTTACGGCATTGATCCAAAATCGGACATGGCAGTTGGTACCAAATGTTGGGCAAAATTATTGGATAAATGGTGTTCCGGGTCAAAAGCGTGCTGACGGTTCTGTTGACAAGTTCAAGGCTCGTTTAGTAGCCAAGGATTTTTACAGGAGTCTGGCTATGATTACTTTGAGACCTTCAGTCCAGTTATGAAACCAGTAACTATCCGGTTGTGCTTACAATTGCATTGTCCGAGGGTGGTCTACACGACAGCTTGACATTAACAATGCTTTTTAAATGGGACATTGAGTGAGAGGTTTTATGGAGCAACCTCCAGGTTTTGTTGATTCTACTCAGCCTAACTACATTTGTAAGTTAAAAAAGGCCTTGTATGGCCTAAAAGCAAGCTCCGCGGCTTGGTACCTTGAGCTATCATCTTTTCTAATTAAGTTTGGTTTTAAGAGAACTGTCAGTGATGCTTCTTTGTTCGTTTATGCTACTCGTGGAGTGCTTGTTTATTTTATGGTTTACGTGGATGATATAATTATTACTGGCAATAACGATGTTTTCCTTGACCAGTTTATAAACATATTGTCACAAAAATTTGCTTTGAAGGATTTAGGCACACTACATCATTTTCTTGGGTTGAGGTTGTGCCAGTCTCTGGTGGTTATTTTCTTTCCAGAGTAGGTACATTACAGATATTCTCGCTCGCTATAACATGGATGGTGCAAAGCCTGTTTCCACTCCAATGTCAACTATGACATCTATGTCTATTCACGAGGGGGAGCCTGTGGTTGATGTGACTGATTTTCGTAGGTTGATTGGAATGCTTCAGTACCTGTCTGTTACTAGACAGACGTTGCTTATGCTGTTAATTCCTTGTCACAATGCATGCACTCGCCAAAAGGCATATCATTGGGTGTCATTAAACGGTTGCTTCGGTATCTAAAAGGTACTTTATTTCATGGTTTGTTGTTACGTTCATGCTCCAGTTTGTTGCTGACGGCTTTTTCAGACTCTGATTGGGGAGGTAGTAGAGATGACGGTCACTCTACCACTGGTTTTGTTATCTGTCTTGGTTCGAATGTTGTGTCGTGGAAATCCGTTCGTCAGAAAACTGTCTCACGCGTCTTCACCGAGCTGAGTATCGTGCTTTGGCGAGTTCGGCTGCGGAGGTAATCTGGGTACGGAATCTTTTGTTTGAGTTGGGCATAGTGTTACCACGTTCTCCACTGTTGTATTGTGATAATATGGGGGCCACGTATGTTGCGAAGAACCCGGTGTTCCATTCGAGGATGAAACATCTTGCGCTCGACTACTTTTTGTTCGTGAGCGTGTCGTAGACGGCACTTTGGGTGTTCAGCATATTAGCTCAAAGGATCAGGTTGCAGACCTTCTTACAAAACCGCTTGGCCGTGACTTCTTTTGCGTTTTCGTTCCAAGATTGGAGTATCCGATGGCTCCTCCATCTTGCGGGGGCGTGTTAAGGATTAATGATTTTATTTATTTTCATTATTTGTTGCTTAGTTTCATCCTGCAGAATAGTTCTTTATTGTTAGTTTTGTTAGCTACTTTATCTCCATGTACATGTATAAATAGCTTACAGGCTTAGCATAATAATCCAAGCTTTTCACATTCTCTACACATTGAACTTAAAAAGTGTGCAATTCAACCATCAAACGAAGCAAAATTTGTGCAATTGGACCATTTTTACAAAAAAATTTAATTCAATTTGAGTTAAAAACATTTCAATATTGACTCCCAACTAGTATGGTAGAAGAAAATACTACTCTTAATACATATATGTTAGTAATATAATTGGATTTTACCAGAAAATTTTGTAAAAATGGTCCAATTGCACAAATTTTGTTTGTTGATGTTGAATTGAATTGCACACTTTTTAAGTTCAATGGCCCAATTGCACAAAAGGGATAAGTTCAGTGGCCTATTGACACTTTTTCCTTGATTAATTAATAGTTCAAATTTGTAAGAAGACCTTTACTAATTCTAAAAATGGTCACGGTAATATGAGTATTTCTAATAATAATGACATATAAGTGATATATATGTTTTAGTAGTTCAGCTTACATAAATATGATGCTAAAGTTTAATTTAAATTTAACCATATATTTGCAGATGATAGATGACACAGATATCTTCTCTCTTAATAGAGGTCCAAGGTTCAATTATTGAGAATTTAGTTACTTTAAAATACATTAAAAAGTATTAGTTTCGGTGTTGGGGAAAAAAAGAAAGGAAAATAGAATTAGAAGAGAAATCAGAATCGTAGATTACTGTGTACTCAGCTGGGATTGTTAGTTTGACTGTACTGTTATAACCACAAGATTTTATATTTGTCTCCATCCTAGCTAGGGTGTGCAATTTACCGAAGTTTTTCGGTTAACCGACCGAACCGAAAAATTCGTTCGGTTAATGGTTAAAGGAATCTTGAAACTTCGGTTAACGGTAATGTCGAAAGGTTTAACGAAATTTATATATATATAAATAATTAAATATAAATACTAAATACTAATTAGATTGAAGATTTGAAATTATGGATGTTTGAATATTTGAAATTATGGATGATTTGTATTTTATTTTAATTGAATTTATTATTTTAGGTGTTATTTTTAGAATTTTATATTTTATGTTTAAAAAGTTCGGTTAATCGGGGCCGATTAACCGAAAAAAATTTCGGTTCGGTTAATTTGGTAACACATACTTCGATTCGGTTAACGGTTAAAGATTTTATAATTTCGGTTAATTCGGTTCGGTTAACCGAACGATTAACCGAATGCACACCCCTAATCCTAGTTATCTATTGATTTTTTTTTTGATTGATGAACCGATAAACTATTATAAAAAATTAAATTATTAGTTAAGACTTTTAATTGAGATAAAAAGAACACATACTATATTGGTATCAGAACTAACTATACAAGTGAGAGAACATATTGAGCATATATCTGCAGTCAATTGATATACAGAGCCTTAATACCTATTTATTATTTCAAAAAAAATACCTATCTATTTAGGGTCAACAAGTAAAAATTTGAGTTGTCCACTTGTCCTATATATATGTGTATTCGGAGGCCGTCCTTGCTGATCCGAATCAAGACACCATGGCCGCCGGTGAAATCACTACCAGTGATTAACGATGGCGAGGAAACCGGACCACCGCCTACTGCGGTGGCGGCTTTTTATGCAAAGCGTTCAGGAAAGGCAAGAACGTCGTCTTGAATTTCATCAACCGTGGTGGGTCCCGGCACGTGGGGCCAGAAAGAAAGGAAATTTTCCGGGCTCCGACGACGAGGGGAAGGCCGGAGAAGAACCTATTAGTGCGGATGGAAAAGCAGAGCTGGGAAAGCGGTGTTATGCTGCGTTCGATGAGCACGGCGCTTTGTTTTCGTAAGAGCGAGCGTGTCCCGGCGCGGTGCGTTTCACTTAGTGGCCGAACGGGGGGGTAGCCCGCATCTGGAACGGTAATGATTGCTCCGCAAGACGGTGGCCGAGGATCGCCGACCGTTGTTGCGACAGGCCGGCATGGAGTTCGGTTATTCTCTGAGGCTTTACGATGCTGGTCGGAATTACCTCCGCCGGAGCTCCGCTTCTTCCGTGCATTTGCTGTGGGTTCTCCGTGCTGCCTTTTCATGCTCTGCATTCCCGGCGGCGCGAAGATCATCACGAAGCAAAGCAAGAAGATGTCTGCCCTGACCCCCTATGTAACTATTGCTAGATTCAGGATGCACATGTTTTTTTTGGGTGGTGGGGTCGGGTCGGAGGTTTGAGTCTTTGAGGGTCGAGTTCAGTATCATTTCGTTAGATTATGAAATAAAATTGTTTTTTTTGTAATAACTATAATTTTTATCATTTTAGATTAAAATAAAATGTAATATATATTTAATAATGGTACGCGTTTAATCTTATAGTAAATTAAATTTATCAAAGTAAAAGTATAAAATACTTAGAAAATAGGAACTATACTTGAGAAAATTAGTGCACGCAAAGATTAAAACTGTATTATTACCGATTTAATTTTCTTATAATTATCATGACATTCAATATTTCAACAAAATATTTAAAAAGAAAAAAAAAACATCAAACAAGAAATCTAGCACTTTTGTCATATTTCATGGACCACCTTCGTTACGGTATGTATTTACAAATTAATGTTAAAAAATGTCAAACAAATGTTTAAATTAAAGGGGTGTATTCATCACGACTTTCATGAACTTTTAAATACTTTTATCAATTTTAAAAGTTTGGTGGTATTCAATTAAGACTTTTATAAACTCTTTAAAAGTATACATGTATTCAATTAAAACTTTTCAAAACTCTTTAAATGTATACATGTATTCGATTCAGACTTTTATAGAGTTATTAAAAGTCTACTGGTATTCAAAAAGTTACTGACTTTCACAAACTCTTTCAGAATAGGATTTCTATAGACTTTCTCTTCATTAATATAAATAGATGAAATCCAACCCTCCAACCCAAACTTTTCAATATTCTTTGCAAACTTTTTTTCCTCTATCTAAACTAGACAAATTTTCCATCAATTTTACGGTACGTATCAAATCTTTCACAAATATATATTTTTTTATGTTCAAGCAAATTTTTTGTTGCCATCACAACAAAATAATTGCTGCGATCGCAGCTAAAAACATTGATGCGATCGCAACAGATTTATGGAACAGCAGCTGCTGTTCGCAGCATATTTGCTGCGAACAGCAGCAGTAATTTATTGTTACTGTGCAGCAAAAATATTGCTGCAACCAGCAGCAAAACCAGCAAATTTTTTAAAATTTATAATTTTTAAATTTTAGTTAATTAATATGTTTATAATTTTATATAATTGTATGTTTATTACTCAGCATTAGTTGTTTCATTAGTTCAAGAAATATTTTTATTTGTTATATTTATAAAAATTGATTATATTTTGTTTATGAATTATATACCCTATTTTTGTGACATCAATATTTTTTTTAATTTCTACAATGCACTAATTTATAGATAATATATAATAGAAGTTATGGAATGTTTGTGAGGGTGTATTCAATTTAGAATTTTAATGACTTTTGTAAACTTTTTAATATGAAAAAGTTTTAAAAATCTATAAATGTTTATTCTATGGATATTATAAACTCTTACAAAGTTTATAAAAGTTTAAAAGATTCTAAGAAAGTTTACAAAAACTCTACAAAAGTCAATTAAATCCATCACTTTAAAAGTATTTAAAAGTTCATGAAAGTCGTGATTGAATACACCCCCTTAAGTTTCATATGACCACATGAACTTTTTTTTAAAAAAAAAGTATAATTACGAATTTAAGATGGAATTAATTAATAAGGAATATATAATGTTTACAATAGTAATCATCTTCAGTATCAAACATTTATCATTATGCCAAAAAGTCTTACCTAGCAGTGAATGCATAATTTTTTCTTATACTTGTTGTGTACCAGCTGACACAACGTTTCGATGACAAGTTACAGGCTCAGCTCGGAGAGGTTGCGCAACATATATTATATACAACAATGTTGATTGTGCTATATATTATTGATAAGTGATAACGATCTCCCATCATACATATACAATTATATATGAAATATATGAGAATATGGTAACAATTGAGACCTTAGAATTTGCTTTAAATCTTATATTATTTAAATTACCAATAATAAATTCTAGTACCTTGCTTGCATAAAAAAACAAAAAAAATAACAAAAAAATAAATATAGTACCTTAAATACTCATTACTAAATGAAAATCAAAATGAATCGCGACGAGGCAACAGAAAGACAACATCAAGACTCCGGCGGCCGCTGCAGTAGAATTCAGAGCAAGCCAGCGGAAACATCCGCGCGAAGTTTGGGTATCTTTCCCGCAAAGACATCGTCAAGAAGGCGCTGGAAAACGCAAAAGTGAGTGACATAAGAAATACATGAACAAAACCAGCCTTCCCTTAAAGATGAAGGTGGAAACTGGATTTCCGCCTATCTTTTCGTATGGAAAATACAGAGCAGAAACACACAGCCGCAAATGCTACTCTAAATATTACATCTTCCGAGTATGTTCTGGGCATCTCGCGGCGGTTTCTTACAGGTTTTGTGGGTTTTTCGCCACTTTTTATACAGACAACTGAAGGCGAGGAAGGAGAAGAGAAACTACGGAGTACAATACCTATACCTTGACTTTGACGAGAAGCAAG